>CM077648.1:48673618-49308618 GCA_039707465.1 Rhabdophis nuchalis
CTCTCTGTCTCTCTCTCTCTCCCTCTATCTACCTACCTACTTTTTTAAAAATTTGCTTCAAAATCTTGGTGTGTCTTATACTTTGGTGCATCTTATACTCCGAAAAATACGGTTGGTCTTTGTAGTCTTTATGATTAATGATTTTGATATAGGCTTTACACAGGTGCTAAAATCATATACAATATATCCTTTTACATAATAGTAAATTATGAATAAATATAAATGATGAATAAGGTTAACAGTTGAATAAGAATGATGGCTTGAACTAAATAACTAAAATAATAGAAATTGTGTGGATGGTATAAAAAGCTAACACAAGGTAGACCTTCCAGTCTGCAATTCTGGATGGCAGATAATGCAAGTCAATGAAAGCTATTGAAAAAATATCAAAGTATCAAATAGAATACAATTTTAATAAAATTAAATATAAACAATATTGCAACTATGAATCAAAATCAATCTAACTCCATTTTGTTCAATAATAATTTCTATCCAGTTAATGAATTATCATTTAACTATCAATCTCAAATGTTAAAAGTTTTATTATTCATTTATTTATTTATCCATGTAATAATCATTTGTTTAGGAAATGCCTGGTAAGAAATAGAAATTTCTGATGGTAGTTTTTAACCATATTCAGTTAGAAACTTCCTTGCATAGTTCTAGGGCAAATTCTATCTTTCAGTTTAATGTACCGTAGATCAAAAGGTGTGTATTCTGAGAATAAAATAGGCACAAAGAATATATACCACTCTGGATTCCATAAAGAAAATGTAATGTAAATACCAAATATAGTTAATGGTAACCACACAAATTTTAGAACTTTCTAGTTTTTAATTTTTTTTAAAAAATGATGTAATATTATAAATAAACAATATACTGTATATGATAAGAAAAAACTCTATGAATATTGTAATAATAGCAATGGCACTTAGACTTACAGTATATACTGCTTCATAGTGCTTTACAGCCCTCTCTAAGCAGTTTACAGAGTCAGCATATTGCCCCCAACGATCTAGGTCCTCATTTTACCAAACTTGGACAAATGAAAGACTGAGTCAACCTTGAATCGGCGAGACTCAAACTGCCAAATTGCTGGCAGCCAAAAGTCAGCAGAAGTAGCTTGCAGTACTGCATTCTAACCCCTGTGCTATCATCCACTTATAATAATTAGCTCTTTATCGTAATGAAATAATAATAAAATCCTCCATTTGGTTCAGTACCTCTAAATATTATGTGAGTTACAATTAAACTGCAATTTAGTTACGTTAAAGTTCACCAAGAAGTGTTAAAGCTTTATTTCTTTTTGTTGTCCATAATGAAGTCTTTAATCATCTGAATAATATTTTAGGAATGTTTGATTAATTGAATCAGATTATTATTAATCTCCACAGCATTCCTTTGTTAATTCTAAAATCTTTACCATTTTGTGTACAGCATTGATCTTAATACAGAAGAGGGGATCTCTTTGTTGGCAATAAGTTGACTCTAAGAAAAGAGCTACCGTATTTTTCGGACTATAAGATGCACTTTCCTTCCCCCCCAAAAAAGTGGGTGGTAATGGCTGTGCGCCCTATAGTGCTAATATTTCAGTGGGGGGAGGGAGATTGGTAGGGTGGCGATCAGCTGTTCTAGGTGACAAGGATCACCACAACCTATCACTGCCACCCATTCAACACCAATTGCAGTGATCAGTGGTGAACGGGCCACAGCAAATGGGTCATGGCAAATGGGCTGTGATGAATGGGCTATGGCAGCGAATGGGCTGCAGTGGCGAATGGGCCATGGCGGCAGCAGTGAACAGGCCACAGCGAATGGGTTGTGCTGCTTAGAACAGCTGATCAGCAGTATTCTGGGAGACCAATTCAACTGCCAATCAGGTACTCGGCAGTGAAAACTCCAGTATTTCCCAGCAACGGCAGCAGCTCAGCTCAGCTCAGTTGGCCAGTGGTGGGCTATGTGCTGGGGCTGTGATAGTGTGCTGAAACTAACTAGGCTGTTTGCTGTTTGCTGCAAGGATGCTAACCCGATGAATACCAGATAGATATGCTGGGAGGCACAGTCAGATTTTTTTTCTTGTTTTCCTCCTCTAAAGCTAATGTGCGTCTTATAGTCTGGAGCATCTTATAGTCCCAAAAATATGGTAATAATTAAAACCAGTTATAGAGGTTCCATCCTTTTTAATATAGTCATTATATGCATTGGAAGGACTGAAACTACCCATTTAACATTTATCAGCCATTAACTCCTTCCATGACTTAAGAACATCAAAGTTAATCCATTATTCTTATATCAAAAGTTTAATCTTAGGTTTGTTTACAGTGGAAAATCAAGATATATTAGCCATATGTTTTTGCACAATCTACTGAATCTTCTCAAGCAACAATGTGCCACTAGTCCTTCTGAATTGTCATATTTTCCAATCCCACAATTAAATGTCTTCCACTGCCATCAGATATAACAATGACTATTTTTTTACAAATGTAACAGAGGACTGAACCAATTCATAGAGGACAGCCTATCAACGATTATTAGTCTTAATATCTGTTCTATGAATTATATTGCTTAATGAATCACAAAGTGTATTTTTCAAATATTAACTGTTGGAGAGTAATAGCTATTACAGATCTGTTTATGTTCTAAATACCCCTTAGGTGTCTAGCTTGCTTTACTGTATGTGGCACAAAATACCAGTGTACACATGCCTTTTGTATATCTAACCATGTGGGCACTTTTGAAGCTCTTATTTTTGAACAGTTAAAGCAGCTGCTCATTTACAAAGTGCATATAAATGCTTTAGAAATTGTTTCAAGGTAGATTGCTGCATTACATAGTTGAATGAAGCAAGAAAATATATGTACTTGGTAATTGTTCAACCTTTCCTTGCAAAATGGCACCCTCAGCTCTTAACACATTATCTCAAGTGACTGAGAAAAATGAAATAGCATGTTGCTGGTGTTATTTAAAAAAAAATAGAGAATTAGGGAAATTAACTAGGAGAAAGTGAGAAAGCAAAAAAGAGATCTTTCTACAGGGTTTTAAAAAGTCATTAGAAACCAATTGACTCAATTAATGTGTGTTCCTACCCGTGCAAAGTAGCCAATGAAATGCAGAGGTCAAGTTTGTAACAAAACAAAACAAACACTAGCCAAGCAAATAGGAGCACTCAAGACAACATACAGGTAACCAGTAACTTACAACTAGTGTGTTAAAAACTGTTTGAAGTTACAATGGACTTTTAAAAGGTTACCTGTACCCTGTTCTTAAAGTTTCACCTGCGCTGCACCATCCCCTAGAGCAGGGGTCCCCAACCCCCGGGCCGCGGACCGGTGCCGTTCCGTGGATTAATAGAAACCGGGCTGCAGTGAGCGGTGCAACTCTTAGGAAGGGCCGGAGAGGAGGAGGGTGCAGCCCCCTGGGCAGAGTGCGCACCGGGGGCGGGAGAGCGCAGGCGCGGTAACTCGCTCCGTTGGGGGCCCGAGAGGGACGAGTGAGCCGACTCACACACACCCCGCGCATGCATGCACCACCTGTTCCCCCTCCCCCCCGCTCCCCCTCTACACCGGCCGAGCCATGGCCACCGGTCCGCGGAATTTTTTTAACATGAAACCGGTCCCTGGTGCCAAAAAGGTTGGGGACCCCTGCCTTAGAACAGTGATGGCGAACATTTTTTGGCTCGTCTGCCAAAAGTGGGGGGAGTGCAGGTGAGTCATGCACGGGGGTGCCACACCCATAATGCTTTGCACACAACCCCAGCACGGATGCGCACACGACCAGTGCTCCCCATTTATGGCATCCTTTTTTTGTCCTCCCCAGGCTCCCGAGGCTTTATAGGAGCCTGGGGAAGGCGAAAACAGCCTCCCACGATCTCCCAGAGGCCCTTCAGAGGCTTCAGGAGCTTCCCTGAAGCCTCTGGAATGCGAAAAACTGGCCCTACAGGCAAACCAAAAGTTCAGGAATGTACTTCCGGTTTGCTCATAGGGCCAGTTTTAACCCTCCAGAGTCTTCAGGAGGCCTCCCTAAAGGCTCCAGAGGGCAGTAAACGACCCTACAGGCAAACCGGAAGTTCGGGAACAGATTTCCGCTTTACTCATAATGTTGTTTTTTGCCCTTTGGAGCCTTCAGGGAAGCCGTCTGAAGGCCCCTGAACACTCTGGAGGGCTAAAACCGGCCCTATGAGCAAACCAGAAATCTGTTCCTGAATTTCCGGTGTGCCCGTAGGGCCGATTTTTCGTGTGCTGGCATGCATGCTGGCCAGCTGACAGGGCAATGCCTCGCATGCCCTGACAAATGGCTCTGAGTGTCATCTGTGGCACGCGTGCCATAGGTTCGCCATCACAGCCCTAGAATACACAATCACATTTCGGTTCCTTGGTAAGTGGCTCCCATTTACAACATGTTGTTGTGCCCTGCAGTCCCATGATAAAGTTTTGCTGTTTTTTGCCATTTTCTAGCAAAAATTGGCATAAAACTGGATAAAATGGGTTCCCACTTAAAACACTTTAATAACCATGGAGACTTAGTTAATGACTGTCATAAAAATTATCATAAAATAAAGTCTGGTTATGTGGTGCCTTGACTTACAACTGCAATGACTTACAACCAAAATTCTGGTCATAACTGTAGCTGTAAGTCTAGGACCACCTGTGTAGGGAAAAGAATAGTTCAAAACCACAGCAAGAATTTGCAAGATTGCATTTACAATAGGAAGAGTGAGCATAAAGAAACATCATCATCCATTCTTGCTCTGAAAAAATCATTGCTGGTTCATTTAGGAAATGGAGAAATTGGACAATACAATTAAACCCAAAGAATTGAAGTATTTACCACATTTTTCGGAGTATAAGACGCACCTTTTTTCTTCTAAAAAGAGGCTGAATATCTGGGTGCGCCTTATACACCGAATACAGCCGTTTTTTGCCTCCCAAAGCCCTGCCCCTTCACCAAAATTGCCGTGCAAAGCCTTATTGAGGCTTTCAAAGAGTTCCTGGGGGTTGGGGAGGGCAGAAATGAGCAACAAACGGGCCATTTTTTGCTCAATTTTGCCCCTCCCCCAAGCCCCCAGGAGCACTCTATAAGCCTCCATAAGACTATGCATGCAATTTGTTTTGACAAAAACCAGCTCATTTTTTGCTCGTTTCTGCACACACACACCCCAGGAGGACTCTGCAAGTCCCCCCAAGGCTATTCATGCCTTTTTTTAAAAAACGGCCCATTTTCGCAAAAAAACAGGCCGTTTTGGGGAGGTTTGCACAGTGCAAAAACTTTTTTTTTCCTTTCTGAAAGCTGTTTAGTTAGAGTGGTTGACGAGAATTACATTGATCAAGTGCTGTGGCAGCAGTTTAGGTGCTAGAGTTTGTCAGCGATTTCCTTCTCCAGCACATGGGTAAATACATCTGGAAACATCTACCTACGTACCTACTCTCTCTCTCTCCCTACCTACCTATTGTATTTCTCTCCCCCTCCCCTCTATCTACCTATAAACCTACCTACCTCCTCTCTCTCTCCCCCTATCTACTGTATTACTCTCTCTATTTCTCTTTCTATTCCTACTACCTACTCTCTCTCTTCCTCCCTACCTATCTACTGTATTTCTCTCTCTCTCTCTCTATCTACCTACCTACCTACTATTTCTCCCTACCTACCTACTGTATTTCTCTCTCTTTCCCTCCCTCTCTATCCCTTTCCCTACCTACCTACCTACCTACTTTTTTAAAAAAATTGCCTCTTCAAAACCTGGGTGCGTCTTATACTCCGGTGCATCTTATACTCCGAAAAATACTATGTTTTCAGACACAAGTTGCTCTTGGGAAGAAACTGCAGCAGAAGAAGCTCAGGGACAAAGAAGCACCAGCAGGTTGTATCAGTATTAGAGTTATCAGATCTGGGCTACAAGAAATCCAGATAAATATTAGTTGTCAGCAAGTTTTCAGAATCCCTTCAATGCAATTTGCTCTATACTAATCAGTATGTACTGAGGGTGGCTGCTGCTTCCCACCACTCGTTGTGCACATCTATGGATCTATGGATGCATGCCAACCATGCAACAGACCATGACTAGGTTTAGCTTGTTTTTTAAGATTAAAAACGTTTTTTTTAGATTTGCAGGATCTTTGTCCTCAATCCCCACAAGACATTTGCAACAGTACAGTTGCAAAGCTTGAGTACAGTTGTTCTTTTTTATGTCGTTTATTATATTTATACTTATTTATTTATTAAATTAAACCACCCCAACGATGCCGCCGAAGTGCTGTCCCGGTGTCTGGAAGCCGTACGGATCTGGATGGGTGGTAACAAACTCAAGCTCAACCCTGCCAAGACTGAGTGGCTGTGGTTTCCGGCACCCCGGTTCAGCCAGATTATTCCAACTCTGGCCATTGGGGGCAAAACACTGGCCCCCGTGGAGAGGGCGCGCAATTTGGGTGTCCTTCTGGATTCCCGGCTGTCCATGGAGGACCATGTGGCAGCCGTGGCCAGGGGGGCGTTTCATCAGGTACGCCTGATGCGCCAATTGCGCCCCTTACTGGACCGGGCTGCCCTTCGCACAGTCACTCAAGCTCTCGTGACGTCCCGACTCGACTATTGTAATGCTCTCTACATGGGGCTTCCCTTGAGGTGCACTCGAAAGCTACAGCTAGTCCAAAACGCAGCCGCGCGGGTGATTATGGGAGCCACTAGGTGCTCCCACATAACACCGATCCTGCGCGAGCTGCATTGGCTTCCTGTGGCCTTTCGAGTGCGCTTCAAGGTTTTGACAACTATCTTTAAAGCGCTCCATGGCTCAGGGCCTAGTTATATGCGAGACCGCCTCCTGCCCCATACATCCCTTAGACCGATACGCTCCCACAGAGAGGGCCTCCTCAGGGTGCCGTCGGCCGGACAATGCCGACTGGCGACACCCAGGGGGAGAGCCTTCTCTGTGGTGGGGCCAGCCCTCTGGAATGACCTACCCCCTGAATTACATACCATCACCGACCTCCGCCTCTTCCGCCAATGTCTTAAGACATATTTGTTTCAACAAGCCGGCCTAGCCTAACCTCCCATGGGGACTTTTAGATAGTTTTAAATTGGGTTTTTAAAATTTGGTTTTAGCGCAGGATAGGTTTGTTTAATAGTTTTTAAATTATATTTATTGTATTTTGTATGTTTTTAAATTTCCTGTGCGCCGCCCTGGGTCCTCTGTGGAGAAGGGCGGAATATAAATTTAAATAAATAAATAAATAAATAAAATAAATACTGACGCATCCTTACAATTTTTTTAAAAATTTCACATAAATAATTAGATGTACATAGTGTTGATTAATGTATTTTGTCCTCAAAATATGTAAGCAAATAAATTGTCTAAATTACTAAACAAATAATTACCAAAAGTGTTCATGTAGCTCCTTGACTCCAGAAAGGTTTTCTAATATGGAAAAGACTCAAGAGAAACAGAAAATGAAATAACTAGCTATAGAATTGAAAGCTCTTGCACTCTACACACCTTTCACATATGTCTCATGGATTACAGGTTTTGTACCTCTTCTCATAACTCCTTTACATATCTTGTTTTATCACCTAAAAGTGTTATATTCTGACCAGCAAGTTTTCTATAGTTTTGTCATGCCGTAAAAAGTGTCATAATATTGGGTTCGCTCACATGAGTGCCTTAACTTACAACTGCAATAATTTACGATTGGAAATCCAGTTCCAGTTGTAGGGCTATCTATCTATATATTTGCCTTTATATTCTTATCTACCCAATAAATAACTACTTTAATCAATTCTTTTATAAATCAAAAGAACTGTGCTGTACCTGGCTTCAGTTCTTGCCAAAATTATTAAATTAAGTATGACTAACACTTAAACCTATAATGTTAAAGACTAGCAATATCAAGAAGACATGTTTTTCTTGAAGCTAAAGTAGCTGAATACATAGTGGTACTACAGGAGGATTTTAAACAAATAGTTAATCATGTCGTTCACAAAGCTTTAATGGGAGCTATCCTAATCCTAATGAATAATGTACACTGTGCAACAGAATTATGGATTTCCCTTTTAAGAAAAGTGCATGACCATAAATCACGATTCTAAATTGCACGTTTGCTTTGGAACTGAAGTTTTATACTATAAGTAACTCAAGTGAAAAGGAGCAGCACACCATCTTTTTAGAATTCCGTTCCATTGTTACTGTGAATTATTAAACTATTTCTCTTTTTTCTCAACACTGATAAAATCTATTTCATATATCACTCTGAGCTCTTACAAGTTATTCTTCCTGAACACTAACAGACTGCTCCTTTGAGAAGAACAAGAAACCTTGAACACTGCATGAAAGAAACCAAATTGACAATCCCCAAAGCAAAAGAGATGCCATTTACAGATAACAGCATCCCCAATTATGTTAGGTGATTTTTGTACAGGTTATCAGAATGTATTGCATTCAGTTTCTAGTTCCCAAGATTACAGGCAAAAGCTACAAAAAATTGCTTATGCCCAGTTAGATTATATTTCCCAAAAGTATAAATCAGTGTTTCTCAAACGTTGCAACTTATAAGAGGAAGAGATTTCAATTTCTAGAAGGTGGAGGTTGGGGACTAGAAGTCTACCCATCTTAAAGTTGCCAAATTTGAGAAAAATTGGTATAGATCAATAATTTCAGCCTTAAAATCAGACGCTAAATTAAGATCTGCCAAGTATTCTTTTTGCAACCTCAAGTTTCCTACCCAAGTATAAAAGATCAGTTTATGATTTATGTCACTCTGGTTGAAGAACAGATTTTCACAAAAGAACTTGGAATGTTGTTATTGATACTACTTCATTTGCAGGTTTAATTGATCCTATAGTTTGTTTATTTTTTATAACTTTTATTAAGGTTTCTGAAAGCAATTTTTAAAAAAGCTTAACCAAAAGCTAGCAATCAAGAAAGAGACTAGAAAGGGAGTCAGAATATAGAGAGAACTGTAATTGATGGGGAACTCATCAAGTTTGCAGATGACACCAAACTTGCAGGAATAGTCAATACTCCAGAAGATAGGCTCAAGATACAGAAGGATCTTGACAAACTTGAAAATTGGGCATTAGCTAGCAAAATGAAATTCAATGGTGAAAAAATTAAGGTTCTACATTTAGGCAAGAAAAATAAAATGCACAGGCACAGTATCTGGTACCTTGCTCAATAGTAGTAACTATGAGAGGGATCTTGGAGTCCTAGTGGAGAACCATTTAAATATTTTATTTATTGATTTATTTTTGTATTTGTATCCCACGCCCATCTCCCACCAAGGGACTCGGGGCGGCGCACAGGAGATTTAAAAACATAGAAATACAAATATACAAAATATACAAAATACAAAACCTATTAAAACTATATTAAACCCCATTCTGCGCTAAAACCTCATTAAAAGCCCCAAAATTAAAACATTTATCACTAAAAGCCAGATCAGAGTCGGGTAGTTCATGCCAGGCCGGCTAGATGAAAAAAGTGCGTTTTTAGGCGCTGGCGGAACAGGCGGAGGTCAGAGATGACTCGGAGTTCGGGGGGGTAGGTCGTTCCAGAGGGCTGGGTCCGCCACAGAGAAGGCCCTTCCCCTGGGGGTCGCCAACCAGCATTGCCCGGCCGACGGCACCTGGAGAAGCCCCTCTCTGTAGGAGCGAATCGGACGTAGGGACGTATGGGGCAGCAGACGGTCACGCAGGTAACTAGGCCCCGTGCCATGGAGCACCTTGAATATGAGCCAGCAATGTGCAGCAGCTGTCAAAAAAACCAACACAGTTCTAGGTTGCATAAGCAGATGATAGAATCAAGATCACTTGAAGTATTAATACCACTTTATAATGCCTTAGTAAGGCTACACTTGGAATCCTGCATCCAGTTTTGGTCGGCATGATGTAAAAAAAATTGTTGAGATTCCAGAAAGAGCGCAGAGAAGAGCAACAAAGATGATTGGGGACTGGAGGCTAAAACATATGAAGAATGGTTGCTGGAACTAGGTAAGTCTAGTCTTAAATGGTTGTCTACTAGGATTCCAAGATCCCTCTCACAGTTACTGAGCAAGATACCACATAATTTGACTAATTTTGATTCTGCAGGGTTGGTGTACTCTGGGTTTCTTCAGTTAAACATGCCATCTATCCAGACTCTAGAAATCTATCTTCTCTATAGCAGCACTTGCCTTCTGAAACAAGTTGCTTAGAACAGCCATGAGGACCTGGCAGTTCACCCAGGTCTTTGGAAAGAGAAAATAATATTTCATTGTGCGTGCCATATTTTTTCTTTTATCTCTTACATTTCAGTGATTTGATTGCAATTTTTTATTGTTGTGAGCCACCAAAAGACACTGAGTCAAGTGGCATACAAATTTTAATACTGCACATATGGGGGTCAAAAATTAATCATAGATACATATTTCTGAAATAGTTGGCTTTATTGAGACCACAATGAACTTGTTGCATTACAAATGACATTTCTATTATATGAATGGAAGAATATTTCTATTAGAAATGGTTCAGATTTATGCCAAATATTATATGGCAATAGAGTCATCAATACAACCTGAACACCCCATGATAAAGCAGTTCTAGCAAAAAAAAAAAAACACCTACTTTTAAAAAGAAGATTTGGGATGGATCTGGTCTTTATTATAGTAGCTCCAGACATCAAGACAGGTAGCCTTCAATTTATTACCTTAACTAGGAGTGGAATTTTCATCATAAATAACTGAAATCATGAATCAAGTTGGAGCTGATTTTCTGATAATTTTTATGGTGATCGTTAAGCAAATCATGTTGTTAAATGAATCACATGGTCATTAAGTGAATCCCAAAAATGAACATTTTTTTGCTGAAAGTTGGCAAAAAAAGTTGCAAACTGTGATCAGTGGCTACGGGATGCTGCAATCTGTCATAAATGTATGTCAGTGGCTAAGCACCACAACTACAATCATTTGATCGTGGGGCTGGTTTAAAGTGCAAGCACAAGTCATTAGTCACGTTTTCCAAGGCTATCCTAACTTTGAACCATGATTAAACACATGGCTGTAAGATGAGGATTAACTGTATACATTCCAATTACAGGTTCTGTGCCTAATGTAATCAATTCTGAGTGGCTTAGATAGATAGATTTAGATTTTATTTTTCTATACCGCGTCCTCTCCCCAGGGGGACTCGGAGCGGTGCACAGGGAAAATTAAAACAACATAAAATATATACATAAATAAATACAATAAAACAAATTAAATCAACTGTCCCTGCACTAAAATCCCCATTTTAAAATTAACATTCCCTAACCCCTGAGGTAGAGACTAACCTAGGCCGGCCAAGCAGAAAAAGTGAGTTTTTAATTTCTGACGGAAGGAGCGGAGGTCCGTAGTTGTTCTAATGTCGGGGGGAAGGTCGTTCCAGAGGGCTGGGCCCGCCACAGAGAAGGCCCTTCCCCTGGGCGTCGCCCGCTGACAAAGTCTAGTGGACGGCACCCGGAGAAGTCCCTCTCTGTGGGAGCGAATCGGCCGGGAAGATGTATGGGGCAGAATCCGATCCCGCAGATAGCTAGGTCCCGAGCCATGGAGCGCTTTAAAGATGAGAACTAACACCTTAGATGCCCTATTCTCCTGATGGTGAACTTATGGCACGCATGCCCGAAGCTGCACACGATCCCATGTCGCTTGGCACGTGTGGCATCGGCCATTCCTCTTCTGGGTTTCTGGTGCACATGCAACAGTGCCAGAAAACCGAAGACCTGGTCTTCCATTTTCCAGCATGTACATGCACACCGACCAGCTGATCAGTGCGTGCGCATGCGTGGCAGTAACCGTAAGACTTGCTTGCTGGAAAATGAACAAAAGTTCCTTTTTCATTACATGCATATCAGCTGGGCAGCTCCTCTTCCTGGTCATGGCCCAGATGAGCATGTGCACATGTGCTCCCTTTTCGGCACAGTGCTGAAAAGGTTCACCATCACTGCTGTATTCTATACAATAAGGATTGAAGTATACATAAAAATAAGTAACAGACAATTCATATTCCCAATAAACAAACCCAATTCAAACCAAAGGCACAATTAATTCATCTACCCCAAAGTCCAATTCTTAGAGGAGGAATGATGTTTCAAAGAACAGTAGCAGCACCTGAAATGTCCCACCTTCAAGTCCCTAAAGCTTACTTTACCCAAGTGATGGGATTCTAAGGAAGCCTTTTTTTTACCTGGTATTTTGTCAGGGCATAAAAAGATTGCTTTGGGTTGTAAACGACAATAGCTATGGTTTTAAAAGTGAAACAAACACCTCGAAATTATTTCAAAGCAAACTGGTAATCAGTGCAGTTCCAGCATCAGTGTAGTTTATAAGCAAATCACAATGGATTCATAATAATACAAGCTGCTGCAATGGTGGTGTTTCCACGTGGTTTATAAAGCAGCCTCAGATAGAATGGATTGTAATAATCCAAATGACACTAGTGGGAATAAGTCTGCATCTAAAAATATGCCAACTATGATCCAATATACCTGCGTATAATGGTTGAAAGTAGATTCTTTACTTCTGTGTAAACCATACAAAACAAACCTGCATAATGGCATACACTTGTGTATATTTTCTTGGGGGTAAATTGCATGATAACCGTAATAAGATTTCAAATTTAATCACATAGAATTAAAATAGGAAGTTTGCCTGTTAAATAGACTGTGTATTATAGAAGAATGAGTATCAAACTATTTATATATTGAATTCCCATAAAAGGGAATGAATTACCTACTTTTCCTTCTTTTTGTATATAATTTTGTCTGAAGTCAAGACCTATACATTAGTTATCGATTATCTCAAGTACCAAGTACAACCTCTTTCTGTTTGTTTTGTAACAGTGAGTAAAGAGATTGACGGGCATTAATAGAGTTACTCCAAACACTGTCTCCTACACTATTTAAACAAGGACTTCACTTCATTAGCTTTTCTGAAAGAAAATACAGTCAAGCTAAGGACTGAAAATGTCTCAAGCCTTCTGAAATAAGCACATTAATGAAATAATAGTTATTTCAAGCCTCAGTATCACAAAATATATGTCTTTCCTTTATTGGAGAAAAAAAAACATGATTACAGAGTTGTATTTGTAGTTCTAGATGAAAAGAAAACCAGAAGTAGAATTAGTTGTAGTCACATTTTTACGAGAGTCAACATAACATATCAGTATTTGGTTTTAGTCTGAATATCAAGAAATCTGAATGTGCACCATATACTGTATTTGTTTTCAGAAAAAAAATATGCTTAGTCTATAAAAAGTTGTAAGATCGGCTAAAATGAACCAATTGAAAATGCCAAATAAGTTAAAATACTAAGTATGTGTATACTTGAATACCCAATCATGTCAAGGATTGCTCCTATTTTGTTTAAGAAGTTCTTCTAAGTTTTCAGAAACAATGTAATGTAAATTGTCCTATCAACATTTCTAAATACAAAACCATTTTATTAACCCATTCATCAGGAAAGAAGTCCTGACATTGCAGCAAGGCGTATAACAACGTTCATATAGAAGCACCATGACTCTGATACTATCAGAAATGTTACAGCTACCCTTTCTTATTTCAGTCAGGAAATTTAAAACAAGTCCTTCATTAATCATTCAGCATGGTTTGTGACATAAATTTCTAATGGCTTTTATTAGTTAAGTGATACTGGATTTTATTAGTTTAATAAAGATAAGCAGCACGTAAGTCTGAAAAGTGAGTGAAGAGTTATGTATGTTAATGAATATTATAGTATATACTAGAGCAATATTTTCCTTAATTTAAGTAATCTTAGATTTCAGTATCACTTAATTGTGATAGTGGCAATTAAAAGAAAATTACTTTCATAGAAAGTATTAAACATGAGGCATTCTATTGTAAAATTAATATACTGTTTCTTCTCTATTTTTAAATAAATGTTTAAACTTCCTCTTATTTTAATAAATCTCTCTTCTTATAATCTGGGGAGATCAGGAGAGAGAGAAGGATTCTGTTGAGGCCTACTTCTAAAAACTCAAGTGCCAGGCCTGATTAGACTTCTCTCAATTTCATTACAAGGGCTTCACCTTGAAAAGAATGAGATGGTACAAATCTGAGGATCAGAACAAGGCAACATGTTTTTGTCTGGAATAAGCCAGGTTTTCAGAAAAATAAAAACGTTAAAACCCATGAGAGTTCAAATCTTCAGTTCCAAAAGTAGATGAGCAAATGACCTAACTAATTTCACCCTTTTAATTGTGTCCCTAGAGGATTTGTTAAATATATTTTACCTTTTCATCAGGGAGATGGTTTATATTCTAACCAAATTTTCAAAACCCAGAATACCACTATCTCTGGAGATCCAGCATCCTTTTTTCTTTGTGCTGTAGTATGTAAAGAGAAAACTATGTTCAAAAATCCTCTAGCTTGACCCAATTCTTTTAATAGCCACAGAGAGACATTGCAAGAGCTTCTATGAAAATTAAATATTCTTTTTTTTTTAAAGAAAAAAAAATCAGAACCTGTTTTTAAAATTCCCATAACTTCACTTAAGGAGTTTGATAAAAAGAGAACCTCATTTTCAGTTCTATAGGCAAATCATAGTCTGGTGGGAAACATTTTAACACACACTCGTGAAATCAAATCTGGATTGACCAATTGATCCCGTGTTGGGTCCACCGGAGTTCTTGCCTTTTCTTACTTCGCAGCCTTACAGAGTCACTTTTCCCTCCGAGTCACGGTCTCCAATACACACCCTTGCCAGACAACGCATGCCAGAAATACACAAGCTTGCTATGCTACCACCCTCCTCTCCTTCCAAGATAATGCTGGGGCGGAAAGGGAACACTTCCCCTTTCTGCCTTGCAGGTTGTTGTTGTTGTTGTTGTTGTCACTATCTTTATTATGTAACTATGTGAGACTCTCCCTTTCACCGGGGGAGGGGACTAGAGAGTGGGGGGGGGGGAGAGAACAAACTCAACTCCTCCTAAAGTTGGGAGGACAAATGCGCCTGACGCCAATTTCCCCCTTTCTCCCCCCCCCCACCCCGGTTCAACCCCCTCCTCTTCGCGCACTGGGATTTGGAGAGGCGATCTACACCCACCTGTCTCTAGGGTCGATCCAGCTGGTCTGCTTGGTGTTGTGGTCGATATAGAAGACTTTCCCATCGTAATCCCTCGCCTCCTCCCAGCCGTCGGGTAAGGGCAATTGCCCATGCCCCATTTTCCTAGGCATGGTCGAAATCGGGCTTTAGCTGCTCCATAGGGACAGCAAGCAAGAAAGAAAAAGGAGGGAAGCGGGAAAAGACGCCCCCCCCTCCTCCTCCTTCCCCTGGAGCTCTGGGCGGGTGGAGGGAGGCAGAACCGTGCAATGGGCCAGGAAAGTCTCCTGAGTTTCAGCCCACCATGTCTGGACGGAGCCTCCGCCTTCGGGCCTTATTCCGTATTGGCAGAAGGGGGTCAAGGGGGTCCAGGCTAAGACGAGGCGCTACTTATGTTCCGGAGGAGTGGGGGGGGGAGCGGGGGGGGGGAGAACCGGCTCAGTCCCGAGCGGCGGCGGCAGCCACTCATTAGCATGAGATTAGCATCCATCTCATCTGCATGCACATTCCTGGCGGGTGCATTCCTGAGCGTTAACCCTCTCCGTGCCAACCCGCTACTCGAAAGGGAAGAAGACTGGAAGAGCCCCCGTCCACACACACACCCCGTCCTGCAAAAGAATGTGCTGCGCGGGGAGGAAGGGGCACGCGCGAGCACGCACATCCCGGGGGGGGGGGGGAGAGTGGGGAGGAGGGAGGGAGCCGAGGAAAACCAAGAGTGGGGCAGATTGGAAGAGACGGAAAGGGCGGGAGGGGAGGTTTAGAACTGAGCAGCGCAAGTCCTCCTAGTGCAGGGGTCTGCAAAGTTGGCTCTTTTAAGACGGGTGGACTTCAACTCCCAGAATCCCCCAGCCAGATTCTGGGAGTTGAAGTCCACCCGTCTTAAAAGAGCCAACTTTGCAGACACCTAGTGACTTTTTAAAAAGTTGCTTGGGTAAAAGGGGAGGGATGGGGGGAGGGGAGGAAGAACCGTAAATCCCCCAAAGGGGGAAAAAAGGTGAGACGAGCGCAACGTTTTCAAAATAAACAACGTATTTCTCCCATTCCACAGTTTTTTTCCGTAGATTTGATGGGGAAATTTTAATAATTCACGGCTCCGTTGACCCCCCACCCCCACCCCAAATAACCCTGTGATTAAAGTCCTGTGAGAGTTTTCCTGTCAATTCAGTACCTAAGGAGATCGTTTCTATTTTCCAGAAGACTTCATGTTTTCCCAAGTTGCTGTCGGAAAGATCACACTGAAACCAGAACTGAAAAAACTGTTTTTCTGCACCGTAATGTCTTTACTTTATATTATTGTTTTTGTTTACGGACAGAACAGTGAATTATTTATAGATGGGCTCTCAGCAAAGACACATATTTCAAGTAATACAATAGCAGAGTTGGAAGGGACCTTGGAGGTCATCTAGTCCAACTCCCTGCCTAGGCAGGAAGCCCTATACCATTTCAGACAAATGGCTATCCAACATCATCTTGAAGACTTGCAGCATTGGGGCATTCACAACTTCTGGAGGCAAGCTGGTTAATTGTTCTAACTGTCAGGAAATTTCTCCTCAGTTCTAAGTTGCTTCTCCTTAATTAGTTTCCACCCATTGTTTCTTGTCCTGCCCTCAGGTGCTTTGGAGAATAGTTTGACTCCCTCTTCTTTGTGGCAACCCCTGAGATATTGGAAGACTGCTATTATGTCTCCCCTAGTCCTTCTTTTCATTAAACTAGACATACCCAGTTACTGCAACCGTTCATATGTTTTAGTCTCCAGTCCCCTAATCGCCTTTGTTGCTCTTCTCTGCACTCTTTCTAGAGTCTCTACATCTTTTCTACATTGCGGTGACCAAAACTGAATGCAGTATTCCAAGTGCGACCTTACCAAGGCATTATAAAATGGTATTAACCCTTCGGGTGATCTTGATTCTATCCCTCTGTTTATGCAGCCAAGAACTGTGTTCGCTTTTTTGGCAGCTGCTGAACACTGCTGGCTCCTATTTAAATGGTTGTCTACTAGGACTCCAAGATCCCTTTCACAGTTACTGCTATTGAGCAAGGTACCACCTATACTGTACCTGTGCATTTCATTTTTGTTGTCTAAATGTAGAACCTTACCCTTTTCGCCATTGAATTTCATTTTATTAGATAGTGCCCAATGTTCAAGTTTGTCAAGATCCTTCTGTATGTTAAGCCTATGTTCTGGAGTGTTGGCTATTCCTGCCAGCTTGGTGTCATCTGCAAATTTGATGAGTTCCCCATTTATTCCCTCATCCAAATCATTGATGAAGATGTTGATTTCAACATAAAGCTTAGCTTTAATAGGTAGACAAAGTTAGTAGTCCTGTAACAAACAGGTAGAATTCAGTACTGGAGACTAATAGACGGCATCACCCAGTTTGGCATTCCCCAGATGTGTTGAGGTGCAATTTTCAAATCTTTAATCTGGGTATTCATGCTGGGAGTTGTGACCTCTACCCCTCTGCTGAAGTTTTGGTAGAAGGAGAGCAATAGACATTCATATATTGGGATAAGCTGTATTGAATTAACATTGACACACTGCCAATATGCCTAATGTTAATTCTACTAGATCACAAGTTGTAGCTCAGTGGTTGATATGAATAATGGAAAGCACAGAGAAAGAAAAAATAGTGCCAGCAGTTCTGGAAATCCTGTCTATGAACAAATAGAAATCCCATAGAATTTCATTTAAAAAATAGCAATTACTTCAAAAATCAGAGACCAATTAAGGAGAACATACTTCCCTTCGACCGGTCCGCTCCCACAGGGAGGGCCTCCTCAGGGTGCCATTAGCGGGTCAATGCCAGTTGGCGGCGCCCAGGGAAAGGGCCTTCTCTGTGGTGGGTCCGACCCACTGGAATGGCCTACCCCCCGAACTTCGGACCATCACGGACCTTCACCTTTTTCGCCGCTCATTAAAAACGCACTTTTTCCACCTAGCTGGCCTAGCTTAGAGTTAGATTTTAGTCCATATTTTAGTTTAGATTTTAAATTTGAGGATATTTTTAGTGGATTGGCTGAGATTTTAATATTTTTAGTTTAATTTTTAGCACAGGTTATTCTAATTTAATCGTATTTTATTGTTGTATTCCATTTATTGTTATTGTCGTGGTATTTTAATTCCCTGTGCACCGCCCTGAGTCCATCTGGAGACAGGAGCGGTATACAAATCCAATAAACTGTAAACTGTAAACTGTAGAACAAGCAGTCAATATTTCCACAAGCTTGTGTGCTCATTCACTATTATGATTCTTCTATCTAGTCCAGAGGTCTCATTCTCGTGGCCCGCGGGCCAATTGCGGCCCGCAGGACAGTATCTTGTGGCCCCCACCGTGATATGAAAGTATAATATTAGTATTAGTATTAATATTAATATAAGGAATCCCTTATGCGGCCCAGCCTCACCCAGCCTCTGCCTCCAGCGGCCCCCATGTAAATTGAGTTTGAGACCCCTGATCTAGTCCCTTCTTAGGAAATTTGAGAATAGCTATGGTACCACATACCACATACCACAGCCTAGCTCTTTGGAATTTTCCATACAATGTACTCATTCAATTTATTTTTAAAAACCCTTTAAAAGCTGTCCATTTAATGTACAAACACCCACACTTACGAATATCCCAGAAGTTAATCAAATATATATAAAGCTAATCATTTTATTATATTTTGTGACAAAATCTACCCATTCTCCATATAATAGTCTAGGCTACAATTCTTCCCAAAGTCTGTATTCACAAATGATAAAGACTGATATGGCATATAAATGAGATTATTGCATGTCAGATTGCAACAGTTAAAATGCCTGCTGTTACCCTAAAGCACCACTTTCTTTAAGAAGAAAAAAGGGAAAGTAGCTGCCTAGTTTGGAGTTACAAATCTTAGCACTCAATACTGCAAAGATATTTATTTTAATGACAACAATATATATGGCTGTTTTCTTTACATTGTGCAAAATTCAAAAAAAAAAGTTGCCATACATGTTGCAGGTCAACACTGGTCATTCTATTCTATACCTGCCTTATCTTGCTTTTACTCCCTTTACTTCTTAGTACTGAAAGCAAATGTAGGTATGATGTAAACATAAATTACCCCCTGATATTAGAACTACTATGGACCTCCGCTCCTTCCGCCAAAAAGTAAAGACATATCTGTTCCATCAGGCCGGCCTGGCCTAATCTGTGTTCCTCGTCCCAGTCTGTAGCTTAAATTGTTTTAATTGGGATACAGTTTTAATGTTTTATAAATTTTAGTACAGGGTAAATCGTTTAATTCGGTTTTAATTATGTATTTATTGTAATGTTTTTATATGTTCTTAAGTTTCCTATACACCGCCCCGAGTCCCTTCGGGGAGAGGGGACGGTTTAGAAATTTGAATAAATAAATAAATAAATAAATAAATTAATTAATTAATAATAATAATAATAATAATAATAATAATAATAATAATAATAATAATAATAATAATAATAATAATAATAATAATAATAATAATAATAATAATAATAAAATGCTGCAGACCCTGTCAGCTGAAGAATTTTGACTGGTGGGGCCCAGAAAAAGAATCTTCTGCACCGTTACCCCTGTCCTTTGGAACATTTCCCCACAGATATGGACTCCCAGTCTCCTGGTGGTTTGGAAATACCTGGAGACTGCCTACTCACCTGTGGCCTGCAGAGGAGCGTGCAGCCATAGGGCTGGTTAGTGCCCTGATGCCGCTCCCTAGCTTTTTATTTTTAATTATCTTATTCTTCTTTTCAACTGCCTTCTCCTATAATATTTATATATAGATATTACACCTATTTGTAAACTGCCAAGATTTACTCTGTGAGTGAGATTAGTGATTTCTTAATTGAAAAAAGTTTTATTGATTTTTACAAAAATTTTCAAAGAAAAAGGGTTATAAGGTTTACATAAGATATTTTGTGGACATCCATGTCGGAGGTGTTGGTTGCCTCCGGGGCTTCATACAAAAGACAATTTTTTCCTCTTTTTTTTTTTTTTTTTACACAAAGTGGAAAGAAATACATATATATATCATGTCACAAATTTCATGCAATCAATCATTTGTTTTCATAGACATCCGTTTAAAGGTTACAGTATGTAAAGGAAAGTTATTTTTGTGATCTGAGTCTTTTAGCTATTGTGTCCTCTTCTCCCTTCCCGCCTGTAGGCGGAGCCATGGCCCCTCCCGTTCCCCCATTTTCATCCTCCGGGATTGAGGAATGTATTTTAAGAAAGGCTTCTGCCTCTTCAATTGTTTTAATTCTTACTCTCCCCCCCTCCCAGAACACTAACATTCCTTCAGGCATCACCCACTTGAACCACACCCCCTGGTGTGGATAGGAAGGAATATTTCCTTCTTATCTCTCGAATCTTTTTCGGGATCTGTTTCAAAATGGTTATTTCTGTCTGTTGGTAAATCATAGGACCATCTCTCTGTGCTCTCAGGATCTCATCCCTTGTTGACCTTCTTACAAATTTAATATGTATCTCTCTGGGTACCTCATTTATTCTGGCATATGCTGAATTAATTCTATAAATCCTATCAATGTCCCCCCAGATAAATTCTTTATTCTTTTTAATATAGTCTGCTAAAATCGTGCTCATTAAATCTTTTAAATTTTCAGAGTCTAATTCAGGAACATTTTGAAACCTTAAAAAGTAAGACATTCTTTCAAAATTCATTCTAGACATATGACCAGCAAGATCCACTATTCCTTTTTGAGAATTCCTTATCTCTCCCCTCATCTCGGCCACCACCCCCTCCAATCCTTCAATTTTTTGTTTATTTTCCATTAGTGTTTTCTGTGTTTCCAAAAGTTCCAATCTTGAACTAACCATGTCTTTCCGTATTTCTTTTATCTCTTTCATTATAGTTTGCAGAGTTTCCTCTATTATTGATAGCTGGGTAGCTCCCCCCCCCCCCGTTTCTTTTTGTGTTGAAATAATCTTGGGTTGCTGTGGGTGCTTTTTTGAAGCCATAATGAAAGTATTGAGTTCTTGTCACTAATATGGCGTCTGATGGAGAGGCAGTCCGTGAGGCGAGAGAGAAGTGAAAGTCTGTGTCCAAATTCCAAGTGCAGTTTGTATAGAATCCAGAGAAAAAACATTTTTTTTTACAATAAAATCACTTATATGAAAAAAGAAGGCACACTTGGGAGAAGTCCTAAGAGCCACTTGCTTTGATTTGAATATAATTTTTTTCCAGTCCCATGAAAGTGAAGGAGTGTCAGCACATCACAAGAAAAAAAAGTTTTTACTGGGAACAAAGAATCGCCATTTTTTCCGCCCCTTTGGCGGTCGTGGAGAGTTAGTGAAAGTCAATTCTGTTGTTACAAAGCACAGATATATTGTAGCAGTAACAAATCCATTTTTAAAAAATACTTTCACTTTCCATTGTTAGAGATCGGATGTAACTTTCTCTTCCTCCCCGAGCCCGGGGGGCATTTAAAGACGCCGCTTGTTTTCCGAGGAGGGTTTTTTACAAACTCCCCCCTCTATTCTTTAGTTTAAGAAAAATTGAAAGCATCAACATCGCAAAATCACTCACAATCCACTCTGCAGCAACGGAGCCTCGGCGCCTCCTCCAGCTCCGGCTTTTCCGCCCGCTTCTTTAATTTCTGCAGTTCCGGACCTCCATTGGCGAAAGGGACTCTTCCCCCCGCATCCTGTTCCTCGACTCCTGGGACAAGGCGGGGGCGACCCCCTGACTGCCATCAGGGCAGGAGGCTTCCCGCGAGCCGTCCATCCGGTGGGGGCTCTTTTGCAGAGCCCCCGTACTCCCGAAGGAGCCGCCGAGGCAACCAAGCGGCGGACGCGTCCAAGACCCGTCCGTCGCCTCCGGGATCCGGAAGCGATCTCGAGATTAGTGATTTCTATGTGCAATCTGTATAAATAAAAATGTAACAAGAGTTCGTTCAAAACCGCTAATCTCCTAAAGTACTGCACCGATCGCTTCCAAGTTTTCACACAACATTCCTTTCAAGTACGGCACCAATGATATATATATATATAGATATATAGATTGTGTAGATGTCACACCTGTGCCAGGTACACGCAACAGAAATGTAAAAAAAGGTAGGTAGATGGATATAGAGAGAGCAGTGGGCCACAGGTATTATGTCATCCTTTATGACATAAAATACTCTGAGGGGGAAATACGGTAGGTAGGTAGGTAGGTAGGTAGGTAGGTAGGTAGAGGGATAGAGAGAGGGAGAAATACAGTAAATAGGTAGAGGGATAGAGAGGGAGAGGGAGAAATACAGTAGGTAGGTAGAGGGAGAAATACAGTAGGTAGGTAGAGAGAGGGAGAAATACAGTAAGGAGGGAGGGAGGGAGAGGGAGAAATACAGTAGGTAGGTAGGTAGGTGGAGAGAGAAATACAGTAGGTAGGTAGGTTGAGGGTTATACGGTGGTTGTGTGCACGTGTTTGTGTGTGCAGGTATAGATCTACACAAGGATTGGTTGGCCATTTAACCAGACTGGGCCACAGCAACGCGTGGCCGGGAACGACTAGTATATAAATATAAATGAATAAGGAATGCTAGGGATGAAGGTAAGCAAAAGATGGCAAAGAAAAACAATATAATACTGATCTTTCACATATTTATTGATAATTTATCATGCCGTTATAGTATCATTATACTGTTACAGATATACATAAATACACTATATTGCCAAAAGTATTCGCTTATCTGCCTTGACTCGCATATGAATTTACAGTAAGTGACATCCCATTCCTAATCCATAGGGTTCAATATGACGTCAGTCCACTGCGCACTGTTTTTGAGCTTATCTGGAGGCCACATGAAGTTTGGAGGTCTGTAGCGATTGACTCTGCAGAACGTTGGTGACCTCTTCGCACTATGCGCCACAGCATCCGCTGACCCTTCTCTGTCAGTTTACATGGCCTATCACTTCGTGGCTCAGTTGTTGTCATTCCCAAACACTTCCACATTCTTATAATAGAGCTGACAGATGATTGTGGAATATTTAGGAGCGAGGAAATTTCACGACTGGATTTTTTGCACAGGTGGCATCCTATCACAGTTCCACACTGATCTCCTGAGAGCGACCCGTTCTTTCACAAATGTTTGTTAAAACAGTCTGCATGCCTAGGTACTTGATTTTATATACCTGTGGCCATGGAAGTGATTGGAACACCCGATTGATTATTTGGATGGGTGAGCAAATACTTTTGGCAATATAGTGTACATCACCAGAATTGTGAGAATTGAAGGCAAAGACTGGGAAATAGTGAACTAAAGAAATTATAGGCAGGAGGTTTTTAGAAAAAAGGGAAATCTAGATAAACATACTGTTCAATATATTCCCCATAATTTGCATCTTTGTAAGCCATTTTTCCTTACAAGGATACCCATAGGGAGAGGTTAAAAAAATCAAGGAGGCAGCATCCCTTTATATATATATTTATATGACAATGCAAGTAGAAAATATATGTGGACTTCAGTCATGTGGTTATGGCCACTCTTGACTTATTAATAGTGCCCTTGTTCGCTTTCATCTTGCCCATTTTGTACATTTCTCTGTCTTACTTTTCTTTTTTTCTATGCTCCATCTGAGTATGACTTCCTACTAGATTGCCCTTCCGTCCTTTTTCTTTATGAATTACTTCTTCGTACATTTTTTATAATTTGGTCCTCATTCATTCTGTGTGACTTTTGACCTCACATTTGAATTAAATCTACATTTGTGCATCAATCATTCTCCACCCTATTTCTTTATCAATACACTTCTTAATTTCTTTAATACATACACTCCATTCCACTGTGTTTAGGTTACTTTTTTGTTTATACTATCATACACAACTTTCACTTCATATAACAATGTGGGAAGAATCAAACAAAAGACATTTTCACTTCTTTTAATGTACATTATATCTTGTCAAGTAATCATTGGCACATTTTCCTAATCAATATGGCATCAAAATGATCAAATGTATGTCAAAATGATCAAATGTATGTTAAATTATTACAGTACAAGTTTTGCATTTTTCATGATTTTATGTTTTGTGACATC
Source organism: Rhabdophis nuchalis (assembly GCA_039707465.1). Taxonomy (NCBI): domain Eukaryota; kingdom Metazoa; phylum Chordata; class Lepidosauria; order Squamata; family Natricidae; genus Rhabdophis; species Rhabdophis nuchalis. The sequence goes on from CM077648.1 coordinate 48,697,711, forward strand.
ACAATCCATATTTCATCATTTGCCACTCCCCCAAAGCCTATGCACATTAGAGTACAAGCTATATACTGTCTTTCTACCAATATCTGATAATTTGTCCATCTATTTTTAATAAGTCTATTAATCAAAATCTTATTTATTTTCATCACCACATTAAACAGAGAAAAATCCAAAAAAAGATAATAGATATATTAAATAATGATATACTGAAGCTTTTTTATTTGACTGAGGTGTTCCAATAATTTATCAACATTTTCCATCTTCTGAAAGAAATCAGGGGATATAGTTTTCTTTCTTCAGTATGATCAGTCACGCACAAATTGTTTCCCATAATCTTTGCAATTTTATTTTATCAAAATTAAGTTCCCAATTTCTACTTTTTGCCTTTTGCTTCTCGTGTCAGAAGTGCAGAGGCACTTCTGGGTTGAAAGGTTTAGGTGGTGACATCACCGTTGCCTGGGTGTTGTCCAGTTGGGGACTTTTTCACGCCCCTGGCAGGAGCTGGAGCAAAAGATGAGAGCTCACCCTGCCCCACAGGAGCACCAGGGTCTCAAATGTGGGCTTGCTAACCTGCAATCCAATGTTCTAACAAGGAGAACCATGCTTTTTACTTTTTGTCTTAATAAAGCACAAATTAGGTATAGCTCAAAAACATAGGAATACCTTTGTTCTTCAGATATATTTTATCATTTTTTTCTTCAAATAGTGCAATGAAATAATTTTTGATTTTCTTGGAAATAAGGATATTGCTCAGGGGTGAAGATTTTTATGATCAAGATTTTTATGATCATTTTTCACAATCATAGAATACACTCTGCGTTATTGAAGTCTGCTAGGGATCCACTAATCTTCCAGTCAGAGCTGAAGTGGCTGAAATGGACCTGATGGATCAACAAATGGGTTCTATACTTTGTTCAGTGCAACAGATAACTTAATCAGTGCATAAAGATCACATGAATCTGCTTGTTAATGGTAGACAAACAAAAAGTGAAGAATAATAGAAAGTGAAGGAAGTTAAAGAATATTGCCCAGAGAATGTCAAGAAATCTAAATCTAAATGGTACTACATATATGCTTTTCATACAAATTTTATACAACATACCAGTTTAATTCAGTAAACCACATTTTAATTATCATTTCCATGAGACTACCTACCGTATATGATAGAAAAAGCAGAAGGAAAATTCCTATTAGCTGATTCTTGTTTCCAAACACTGAATTTGCTATGTAAAAAGAGATAAATTTATTATAGCATGAAAAAGTAACCTTTTCCCCAAGTAATACACATTCTAATCCAAAGAATCTTTGTAATTATATGATCTGTAAAATAAATAATGCAGGCTCAATGTATATATCTCATTTACTATTTTCTTTTCTTGCAATCAATTATATGATGTACAATTTCCATATCTGAATAAGAAAAAAATGTGCATTAATTCCTCTACTAGCTTCAAAAAGTCAGGATACGGTCTGGCATACACGTTCTATGAATCAATACAATACCTAAAATGTATTTTTTCTATAAAACAATCCTCTGTTTTGGAGTCCAACTGAATTAAGATTGTAATTTTCAAGTACTGGGGAAGAATTAAGAGAATGGATTAATAATAAAGGCATCATTAAATATGTAAATAGAAGTCTTCATTTGATTTTTTAAAAATTTCCTATAGACATTTAATGTATATATCCAAGTAAAACTTTTAGTGATTATATGGACACATCGTTTTCTTGGAATCAATACTGAAGTTTTGCAGGTTACAACTTTTTTTCAGGTTTATTTTGTTTATATCAGCTCAGTTATTTATTTTACAGCATTTGTAGTTAATCAAGCATCAATCAGAACCAAAGAAGCCATAATTTCAGTCATGAACTTTTAATGAGAGTATTTATCATATTACCTGTCCCCTTACATTCAAGAGGAAATGATAAGAAACCCATGCTTTGCATCATATAGATGCATGATATCACTATTTGATGGATTTTACTGAGTTGAGAAGCTAAGCAGAATCAGTTAATACTTGAAAGGGAAATCTCCAGGTAATATCATGGCTTTAGGCTAGAATAATTTCTCTGTCTCCAAGAACAATGTCAAACTCCTTCCATATTATTAGCCAGATAGCTAAATGAAAATGTCCATGAAAGTGGCAAAAGTTAAGTTCATCTTGAACAAGACTCCTTTTTAACAGTTTCCCCGTCACTTGGAGGAAGTTGATTATCTGGACCCGCGCCAGTCCGGCTTCCGGCCCGGGCACAGCACCGAGACGGCATTGGTCACGTTGGTAGATGATCTCTGGAGGGCCAGAGATGGGGGTTGCTCCTCCATCCTGGTCCTATTAGACCTCTCAGTGGCTTTTGATACCATCGACCATGGTATCCTATTGCATCGGCTGGAGGGGTTGGGGGTGAGGGGCACCGTACTGCGGTGGTTCTCCTCCTACCTCTCCGGTCGATCGCAATTTGTGTTGGCAGGAGAGCAGAGGTCGACCCCGAGACCCCTCACATGTGGGGTGCCTCAGGGGTCGGTCCTCTCTCCTCTCCTGTTCAACACATATATGAAGCCGCTGGGCGAGATCATCCGTGGTTTTGGGGTAGAGTACCACCTCTACGCTGACGACACGCAGCTGTATATATCTACCCCAAACCACCCCAACGATGCCGTAGCAGTGATGTGCCGGTGCCTTGAAACCGTGCGGGCCTGGATGGGAAGTAACAGACTCAGACTCAACCCGTCCAAGACCGAGTGGCTGTGGTTTCCGGCATCCCGGTACAACCAGTTGACTCCATCACTGGCCATAGGGGACGAACACCTTACCCCTGTGGATGGGGCACGCAACTTGGGCGTCCTCCTGGATACCCGGCTGTCCATGGAAGATCAAGTGACAGCCGTGGCCAGGAGGGCATTTTACCAGGTTCGCCTGGTACGCCAGTTCCGTCCCCTATTGGATCGGGATGCCCTTTGCACAGTCACCATGCCCTCGTGACATCCCGACTGGACTACTGCAATTCTCTCTACATGGGGCTCCCCTTGAGGTGCACCCGAAGACTTCAGCTTGTCCAGAATACATCCCTGCGGCCGATTCGCTCCCACATAGAGGGACTTCTCAGGGTGCCGTCCACTAGGCTATGCCAGCGGGTGACGCCCAGGGGAAGGGCCTTCTCTGTGGCGGGCCCAGCCCTCTGGAACAACCTTCCCCCCGAGATCAGAACAACTACGGACCTCCGCTCCTTCCATCAAAAATTAAAAACACACTTTTTCTGCTTGGCCGGCCTAGGTTAGTCTTCCGTCTTTTAATAGGGCTTTAGGGGATTTTAGTGTATTTTAAGATAGGGTGATTTTAGCGCAGGGATAATTTGCTTTAATCCGTATTTTATCTATCTATTTATGTATTTTATATTGGTATTTTTAATTTTTCCCTGTGCACCGCTCCGAGTCCCTTTGGGGAGAGGAGGCGGTTTATAAATAAAATATTATTATTATTATTATTAATACAGTATCATCTTTAAAAAAAACAAAAAACAGGAACTTAGGGAGAGAAGATTAATAAACTCTATGGCTTCTCTGTTCAATTGTCCCCATTTCAATTATATAAGCTATGCTAAGGGAGCTTCAGCGAAAATATTGAGTGGGAGACTTTGTGCACCTAAATCCATCATCCTCTTCCCTTTCCCCCCCTCAATGCAAGGAACTCATGTTCTGAGTCAAAGCAAGTGGAAGATAATGGGGATGTGAGACTTCCTGTTCATTCAAGAGAACTTTAGGCATCTTTGTGTTTGTAGCCAAGAAAAGGAATTCTGTTAAGTATACTGGAATGTCTCATATGTAAAGCTGCAACCATAAGAGACTGGATTAAATCCTCTGCTGTTCCCTTTTATTTCCACTGTAGCATTAAGAATTCAGCATTACTATGCACTGCACAGTCAAAATAATATATGTTAAAAGTGTCTTTGCAGCAGTGCCTTAAGATACATTAGGTTTTTTTCAATAGGAATGGTTCTTTAATCTACTGCTTTTGAACATTGTTTAAAATTATAGCATTTATATTGCACACAGTTTTTGCTTTTTACCATTTATGCAATAAATATAATTATTTGCAGGAAAAACTTGTCAAATACACTTAATATTCCTACTGAATAAACCCTTAGGTAATAGATCCCCGAATAGCAGTTATATCTTGAGAGTTTATATTTTGTTATTGTTTTCTTCAGGGAAAACCTTAATAATATTTAGTAGTATTTTTTCTCTTGAAAAGCACTTTCCAGAACTGTTGCTAATTAAAACCTTTATATCTTTTAGACAGTAAGAGTGGCTTTTCAAACCTGAAACTATTATGTAACTTACTTTATTAGGGGTTCAGTTGCAAAGCTAGATAAACCTGTGATTTAATAATTGACACTCACTGACTACATTTCCCCCATTTCAAGTAGTTTGCAAACATTAATTAACTAATTAATCCTTGAAGGACTCCTATAATTTAGATAAGTACATCCCCACACATTTCCCTGTAATTTAGGTAAATAAGTATTGTCTCATGCATTTTATAGAGAAAACAATTAAATAGGCACAAGGAGAAAAACGGAGACCAGGACCAAGTCATTATTCTAATAAGTGGCTTATATTTTGATTATCTAATTACAATGCAAGATCTTTATCCTATGTTCTTTATAAAATACAATCTAACAAATTCTCTAGTGGCTTGATAGCAGTTTCTAATTTATTAAAATTGGGCGTATGAAGTTAAAAGATATGGTTTGGTATTTCCTAACAAATTTAAAATGAAAAAATAGAGAACCATTATTAATTACCTAGTCATTTTTTTCAAAGCTGCTATAGTTTCTTTTCTTTTTGCAAGTAATATGGACAATTCATCCGAAATGCACAGATATTCACACCTGCAGGCTTGTGCAAGTTGTCCAGCATGCACAAAGTTATTGTTTTCTTAGAATTCAGGACTGAATATGTTGTCCCATAACACAACCTATGGAGACGCACTGTGAGAAATTACTTGAACAGGAATCAACTGTGAACCATCCTATCAGGTAGGTTGCATATTGCCATGGGCTTCTTAGTAGGCAGAGTGATGACAACTTTTTGGAATGTGGTATTTTAGAATCTGTTCTCTTTCTGGAAGAATAGCTATTTATATATTAAGCATATATTGAGACAATTTCATATTCTGCTGTCATAGATTTACTGTTCTCATTGTGTGTGTTTTTTTAGCAGGCAGTACTTTAAAATGTTTGTATGGTCTTAAAATGCAACATGCCTCCAAAATTGCTATTTTGTCTTTCATAACCACATCTAAGCAAGTTGTAAAGCATTCTAGCTACAAAATTTGATGGCAAACTTCTAAATTGAAGTGCTTACACCCCCTTTTTAAAATAAGCAATAAAATAAGAGGTGTTTAACCTTTGTAGACCTTTTATACCAACAAAGTAACACCAAATTGAAAAAGACTCTCCATATTCCTGGCCTGCTTTCCTTGTAATATTACCACCTCATTACCAAGACCTGTGCAATTTGTATCAGCTAAAAAAGAATAAAAACAATGCAGTTTTCAGCCACAAAAGGATGTCTGTCTTTGTTCGGAGTATAGGCATGGACACATAAACTGAAATGACATGATTCCCTACCAAGAAAAGATAAGAGAGAAGCTATAGTTCTTTCCTTCTAAAATCATCCTGGGAATTGGTTGCTCTTAAAGCCAACAGCTGTACTCTATAAAATAGAGCAGCTTTGTAAAGACTACCAGCAAATTCAAGGTTTTGAATAGGAATGCCAAAACAATATACTGAAAAAGGAAACTTGCTTACAGGAAGAGGCAGTGGTGGGTTTCTGCAGGCTCGCACCTACTCGCGAGAGCCGGTTGGTGAAATTTAGAGAACCGGTGAGAGGGGGTTCCACCGGCGTACCTGGAAGTAAATCTGGCCTGCCGCTGCCAGTGACCCAAAGGGAAGGGAAGGGAAGGGAAGGGAAGGAAAGGAAAGGAAAGGAAAGGAAAGGAAAGGAAAGGAAGGAAGGAAGGAAGGAAGGAAGGAAGGAAGGAAGGAAGGAAGGAAGGAAGGAATTTATCATCACAATTGATTCCAAAATTTTGGTTGCTAAGCAAGAGCGTTGTTAAATGAGTTTCACAACATTTTAAAAGGTGGCCACTCCCACCCTGTCACATGACTGCCAAGCCACACCCACAAAATAGGCCACACCTACAGAGTAGGTTCTAAAAAAATTTGAAACCCACCACTGGGAAGAGGGTAAAATCACCAACTTGGAAGAGATGCTGAAAGATCACACAATCTGGTTCTGAATTCCATAAATTGTACGTTATGGGTTTTTCCCCCAGAATGCAAGTCATCTACAGTTTTCCAGTTAGTATATGAAACATTGATTCCTTCAGTTCTCTGGCAGTCAAAATGGAAATTTACATCTGTAGTCTTACAGAATATCTCCTGAGGAATCTTTGTATCATGACTCTCATGATTCTAAAACATTTTAATAATAGAATATATATTTAAAATCATTGAGAAATGATTCAGCTTAATCCCTACAGGGAAGTTGCAGGAATATTTTTAGACTGAAGATTTGATTACAGATTGGCTCTTAAAGATCACCTGAAACAGATCAGGCTGACCAAAAACCTAATTGTTTCTATATTTTTCTACATTACATATTGGCTTCCTTTTAGCTTTAAATTCAGTCTTTAAATTTTCAGTTTGAATAATAGGCCATAATTTTAGATGTATACCTTATCTTTTTTCCAATTAATTTATTCTAGTTGATTTTCCCTATTAGAGTAACCTTATTAGTGAGATAGGCAGCATACAAAATAAGTAAGGTAAGTTGGATTGAGAATGATTAGCACAAAATCATCTAGTGCAGAGGTCTGCAAAGTTGGCTCTTTTAAGACTGGTGGACTTCAACTCCCAGAGTTCCCCAGCCAGCTTAGCTGGCTGGAGAATTCTGGGAGTTGAAGTCCACCAGTCTTAAAAGAGCCGACTTTGCAGACCCCTGATCTAGTGAGTTTCTATGGTTGAGTAAGATGTTTCTAGTCCAACATCTTAATTGCTATTCTGTATTGGTGGACATTACATAAATAGAATATTTAAGTAATAGATATATATTGAAAAGCTAAATTGGGTCACCACAGAGTAGTACTTAGATCTGGAAATCATGGCTGCAGGCAAGACTGAGAAGTTGGAAAATATCCAGGAAGAAAGTACTGATAAATCACATTGACAAACTACTTCCCATATTGTTGCTTTAAAAAAAAACCCTTTTAAAATATTCACAAGTTCAGTTTAACATGAAGAATGCTTTACTTTTATTTTCTGCCTATTATCCCTTTAGCTGTTTGTTTTTTTCTGTAAGATTTATTGAAATAAATAAATAGGGTCTGGAAGATGCAGATTTAAGAAAATTCAGAGGACTCCTTCAGCAGAGGAGTTTGGAAATTATCTGCAGGATAAAATCGCTCGGATCCGGGACAGCTTGGCCTCCAACCCGATAGATCTGGGCAGACTGTCCGAGGCGGATCTTGAGACCGTATTATGGGACGAGTTCGACTTTGTTACTTCCGAAGACATGGACAGATTGCCTAGGCGGCTGAATGCCACCACATGTTTATTGCACCCGTGTCCCTCCTGGCTGGTACTGGCCTCCTGCGAGGTGACACGAGGCTGGCTCCAGGAAGTAGTGAACGCTTCTTTGAGTGTGGGGTTCTTGCCGGCCGCCTTGAAAGAGGCAGTGGTGAGACCCCTCCTCAAGAAGCCTTCCCTGGACCCAGCATTGTTATCTATGTCGTCCGTTCTTCAACCTTCACTTTCTGGGGAAGGTTGTTGAGAGTGTGGTGGCACAACAGTTCCCTCGACATCTGGAGGAAACTGCTTATCTAGACCCGCGCCAGTCCGGCTTCCGCACCGGGCACAGCGCTGAGACGGCATTGGTCGTGTTGGTGGATGATTTCTGGAGGGCCAGAGATAGAGGTTATTCCTCTATTCTGGTCCTGTTAGACCTCTCAGCAGCTTTCGATACCATCGACCATGGTATCCTATTGCACCAACTGGAGAGATTGGGATTGGGAGGCACTGTGTTACATTGGTTCTCTTCCTACCTCTACGGTCGGTCGCAATTTGTGTTGACGGGAGGGCAGAGGTCGACGACGAGGCCCCTAACATGTGAGGTGCCTCAAGGATCAGTCCTCTCCCCCCTCCTATTCAACACCTGAAGCTGCTGGGTGAGATCATCCGTGGTTGCGGGGTAGAGTACCACCTGTACGCTGATGATACTCAGTTGTACATATCTACCCCCAACCACCCCAACGATGCTGTCGAAGTGATGTCCCGGTGTTTGGAAGCCGTGCGGCTCTGGATAGGAAGTAACAAACTTTGGCTCAACCCATCCAAGACCGAGTGGCTGTGGTTTCTGGCGTCCCGGCATAGCCAGCTCATTCCATCGCTGGTTATCGGGGGCGAATCACTGGCCCACGTGGAAATGGCTCACAACTTAGGCGTCCTCCTGGATTCACAGCTGTCCTTGGATGACCATGTGGCGGCCGTGACCAGGGGGGCTTTTTACCAGGTACGCCTGGTACGCCAGTTGCGTCCCTTTCTTAACCGGGACGCCCTCCGCACTGTCACCCAAGCACTCGTGACGTCCCGCTTGGACTATTGCAATGCTCTCTACATGGGGCTCCCCTTGAGGTGCATCTAGAGGCTCCAGTTGGTGCAGAATGCGGCCGCGCAGGGGATCCTGGGAGCTTCCCAATGCTCCCACATAACACCTCTCCTGCGCGAGCTGCACTGGCTTCAGGTAGCCTTCCGGGTGCGCTTCAAGGTGCTTGTTACCATCTTCAAATCGCTCCATGGCTCGGGGCCTAGTTACTTGCGGGACCGTCTCCTGCCACATACCTCCCTCTGTCCGATTCGCTTCCACAGGGAGGGCCTACTAAGGGTGCCAACCGCCGGTCAATGCCGGCTAGCGGTGCCCAGGGGTAGGGCCTTCTCTGTGGCAGGGCCGGTCCTCTGGAACGACCTACCCCCCGAACTTCGCACTATCACGGACCTTCCCCTCTTTTGCGTTCACTCAAGACATATTTTTTCCAGCAAGCTGGTCTAGCTTAACGTTTAGATCTTATTTGTGATATAGCTCCTGCCAATTAGTAAATGGACGTTGGGTTTTTATTGGGAATTTTAGCACAGGCTTCTAATTTAATTCTTCTTAACTATATTTATTGTATTTTCTATTATTTATTGGTTTTAATTTCCTGTGCACCGCCCTGGGTCCATCTCGATGGAGAAGGCGCGGTATATAAATCGAAATAAATTCAAATTCAAATTCATTCTCAGACACAAAAGCTCATTCAGGGATAGTCACTCTCTCAGTTCAACTTAACTCATCAAGAAATGAGAGAAATACTATCTCTGGCTCCTACATGTACTGTACATGTTAAAATTAAATAAATAGATAATATTCTGTTTTGTTGTTAACCATCTCAACACAAATAGAATTGGCCCTTTTGTTGCAATGAAGACAGGAAAACCCGTTCCTTCTGGTTGACCAGAGGTGACGGTTGGGTCTTGTGCTCGTCCGCCGCTTGGTTGCTTCTGCAGCCTCCCGGGGGCAGGGGGCTCTTGTAAAAAGCCCCTGCTGTACGGGCGGCTTGCGGGGAATCCCCCCATCCCGATGGCGGTCGGGGGGGGGGGTGGCCCCCGCTTCGACCTAGGCACAGAAGAACAAATCGCCGGGGGGGGGTCATCCCCTTCGCCGATGGAAAGCCGGAACAGCTATCTCATTTAAAGAAGGACTGAAACGCCGGGGTTGAAGGCAACACCGAGGCTCCTGGCTGCAAAGTGGATCGTGAGTGATTTTGCTTTAATGCTCTCAACTTTAAGTTTGAAAGAAGAAGGAGGGGGGAGTTTGTAACACCCCTCCTCGGAAAGAAAGAAAAAAGCGGCGTTTAGAAATGCTCCCCAGGCTTGGGGAGGCGGAGGAATCAACATCTGATTTTTTTAAACCATAGTGAAAGTCTTTCCTTTACGATCTCTGGATACTTTGCATCGAAGTCTGGCAACAACTGAAATGATTTTCACTAACTCTCGGCGGCTTCCAGGAGAGCGGGGGAAGATGGCGTTCCTTTGTTCTCAGGAGACATACTTTTCTTGGAAAATTGCTGACACTCCCTTGTGTTCGGGACTGTTCTTCTCTTTTTATTAATGGATGAACGTAATTGATTAATTGGACCATTCCCTGATGTGCCTTCTTTGTTTTTTTTTATCTGATTGCCTTTAAGAACTTGTTTTCTCTCTGGATTATAACCAAATGGAACTTTGAATTTGGACATTGGCTTTTGCTCTCTCCTTGCCTCACGGACTGCCTCTCCAACAGATGCCATATTAGTGACAAGGACTTAAAACTTTCATTATGGCTTCAAAAAAGCAGCTACATCAAGCTAAGATTATTTCAATGTTACCCAAAGAAACAGAGGTGGAAGCTACACAGTTATCAATAATAGAGGAAACTCTACAAAACATTATGAAAGAAATTAAAGAAATCCGGAAAGACAATGTCAGTTCAAAATTAGAACTTTTGGAGACACAGAAAGCACTAATGGAAAATAAACAAAGAATTGACAGACTGGAGGGGGGGATGGCTGAGACAAGGGAAGAGCTAAAAAATTCTCACAATTAAATAGTGGATTTGGCTGGTCATATGTCTAGGATGGATTTTGAAAGGATGTCTTACTTTTTAAGATTTCAGAACGTTCCTGAATCAAGCACTGAGGATTTGAAAGATTTAATGTGTATGATATTAGCAGATTATACAAAAAAGAGTAAAGAAGATATTTGGGGGGACATCGATCTGATTTATAGAATTAATTCAGCATATGCCAGGATAAATGAAGTACCCAGAGAGATACATATTAAATTTGTAAGAAGGTCAACAAGGGACGGGATCCTGAGAGCACAGAGAGACGGTCCTTTAATTTATCAACAGAATGAGATTGCCATCTTGAAACAGATCCCGAAAAAGATTAGAGAGATAAGGAGGAAATATTCCTTCTTATCAAAAAGATTATTCAAAAAGGGGGTGTGGTTCAAGTGGGTGATGCCCGAGGGAATGTTGGTGTTCTGGGAGGGCGGAAGGGTAAGAATTAAAACAATTGCAGAGGCGGAAGCCTTTCTTAAAAAACACTCCTCAATCCTGGAGGACGAAAATGGGGGAGCGGAGGGGGCCATGGCTCCGCCCACTGGAGGTCAGGGAGAGGAAGATACAATTGCCAAAAGACTTAGATCTCACAAGTGACTTTATTTCTGTATAGTACAACTCTTATTTGGATGTTTATAAATGATTGATTGCATAGATTTTAAAATGAAATATTTGTATCTCTTTCCACTTTGTAGAAAGAATGAAAAATGTATTGTATTATCTATTTTTTTTGATGAAGCCTCGGAGGGGGCCGACACCTTCGACATAGAGGTTCTCAAAATGTCTTTGTAATTACTTATATTCCCTTATCCTATTTTTATAAAATTTGTAAAACCCAATAAAACTTTTTCAAAAGAAGACGGGAAAACCCTGGTACCTGTACAAAAAAAAATTACATTCAAAACACTATGCAAAGAACATGGAGCTTCTAAGATTTAAAAGAAAATAATTCTTGAAGATTATGGAAAGAAAAAAAGCCTTGATTTAGTTTGTGTCATCAGAACTTAGGACCAATGGAAAACAACAGGCTTACATGATTTGTACGTTGCCTTCCAAATTCAATTTCTCTGTAGACCTGAGCAGATTTTGGGAAGAATAATTTGTTATTTTATTGTATTTATAATTAGCCTTCTGCAAGGATAAATACTCTTTTTCTTTCAGCAGTGATGCACTGACTCTTTCATTATAGCAAAAATCCATGACCCCCAGTGTTTGACTGTAAACAATGGTAGTTACTGGCCTCATTAGGCAACTAGCAGATGGCTTATGAAGTTCTCATTGGAGCTTTTATCCATTTGTGATTTGCCATGTGCAAATGTTTGCCTTTTCTACAGAATGAAGCCATGCCAAATGGGACTCTTGTTTTCCCTTTTTATTAGTGTTAATATTTTCAGTTCATAAATGTGGAAGGATTTTTTTTTTGAATTATATATTCAATCTGCTCCTCTTCCATCAGGTGAACTGCTAGTTAAGGCTTTAAGGATGTCACTTTGAAAGAGAGGAATAGAATATTGGCCAGAATGTTCCCAAACTGCAGGCATTCCATTCAGAGGGATTTGATTCCAAATTCCAGTCCCCATAAGCTCCAGGCTTGTTTAGATCTTTCCCAAAGTTTGCATACTTGCCAGTACTTTCTCCTCTATGAGGCTATTATGTCAATCTTGCAGCACTGGGGCCATTATTTCTGCAGAGATAAATGCAATTACTTGTTATTGATACTCTCAGATCTTTCTACTGCCGATAATTAGGTGTTAATAGCACTATTCCATTAAAATCACATTTAGTTTGTTACTTATTGGTTAAGACCGCTTTAGTTTTCTACTTGAAATCCATTTCATACTCCCCCCTCCTGCCCCAGCTTTTTCTTCTTCTTCTTTTTTTGTCATGGCCAGTAGCAATATCCACCATCTGGCAGCCATCATTTTTATTTTCTCTGGAATGTTTCTGTACTCAAAAGAATAATGGTCTCTCCATTATTTTTTTAAATTCCACTCCAACCCCATCTCCTTTATACATGCAGTATGTGTCTTTACATGGTACAATCTGAATCAGCTGCTTTGATTTTCTACGTATCAGTATTAAAGTGCTGCTGATCAATGTAAGAGCAGGGAGTTTGCATCTTTAAACCCCTATTCTGTCTTAACAATGAAGCAGGTGTTCTGTCCAAAACACAAGGGGAGAACACATAGGTTAGAGAATACTCCATTTGTGACATTAGTGAACTGGCAGTAAAGGAGACATGTTTACTTTGGGTCAGGTTGGATGAATGTTATTGCTACTTGTGAGTTCTAAGATGCTAGCAATCTGACACTCCCTCATCTTTGGGACTGAACTCTTTAACAGTGGATTGATTTAATTGACTATTAGGACCTTTCCCAGATGTGCCTTCTTTCTTTTTATTTGATTGATTTTAAAAATTGTTCTCTCTCTGGACAGCAAGCAAATTGAACTTTGAATTTGGATATTGACTTTTGCTCTCTCTTCACCTCACGGACTACCTTTCCAACAGACGCCATATTAGTGACAAGAACTTAATACTTTCATTATGGCTTCAAAAAAGCAGCCACATCAAGCCAAGATTACTTCAATGTTATCCAAAGAAACGGAGGTGGAAGCTACACAGTTATCAGCAATAGAGGAAACTCTTCAAAATATTATGAAAGAAATAAAAGAAATCCGGAAAGACAATGTTAGCTCAAAATTGGAACTTTTGGAGACACAGAAAGCACTAATGGAAAATAAACAAAGAATTGATGGATTGGAGGGGGGGACGGCTGAGATGAGGGGAGAGATAAAAAATTCTCAAAGGCAAATTGTGGATTTAGCTAGTCATATGTCTAGGATGGATTTTGAAAGGATGTCTTACTTTTTAAGGTTTCAAAATGTTCCTGAAGTTGCTTCTGAAGATTTGAAAGATTTAATGTGTATGATGTTAGCAGATTACACTAAACAGAGCAAAGAGGATATTTGGGGGGACATCGATTTGATTTATAGAATTAACTCAGCATATGCTAGAATAAATGAGGTACCCAGAGAGATACATATTAAATTTGTAAGAAGGTCAACGAGGGATAGGATCCTGAGAGCACAAAGAGACGGTCCCTTAATATACCAACAGACTGAGATTGCCATTTTGAAACAGATCCCGAAAAAGATTAGAGAAATAAGGAGGAAATATTCCTTCTTATCAAAAAGAGTATATAAAAAGGGGGTGTGGTTCAAGTGGTTGATGCCAGAGGGAATGTTAGTGTTCTGGGAGGGGGGGAGAGTAAGAATTAAAACAATTGCAGAGGCGGAAGCCTTTCTTAAAAAACATTCCCCAATCCTGGAGGATGAAAATGGGGGAGCAGAGGGGGCCACGGCTCCGCCCACTGGAGGTCAGGGAGAGGAAGATACAATTGCTAAAAGACTTAGATCTCACAAATGACTTTTTTCTATATAGTGTAACCACTATTTGGATGTTTACAGAATTAATGATTGATTGCATGAATATAAACTGATATATTTGTATCTCTTTCCACTTTGTAGGGAAATGAAAAATGATTTGTATTATCTTATCTTTTTTTTTGTTAGAAGCCTCGGAGGGGGCCAACACCTCCGACATAGATGTCCTCAAAATATCTTTGTATTACCTTATACCTTTTTCCTTTTAAAAAAAAATTTTTTTTTTGGTAAAAACCAATAAAACTTTTTCAAAACAAGATGCTAGCAATCTAATAGGTGCCTTCATTTAAACTTCCCCAATTCTTTGGTTTATGACTATGATACAATGGAATAATTATTCTCCCTAGACAGCATTCAGAGTTAATAATTTCAGTGCCCAAAGAGTCAAGACTTGGTCTCTTTCCCTGTTATTATTTTCCTGTTTGTAAATGAAACACAAGTGGCCAATAGGAGCTATTATTAATTCAGAATAATAGATAAACGCAGACACGCATAATGCAATCATCTTTGCAGATATAATAACTTGCCCATTGGGAGTTTAGGAGAGTGGGGAAAGTTTTTCAGAAAAGCAAATGACTCTACTAGGACTTTCATAGGGAAAATGGAGAGGACTCATGAGTCACAAGCAGTCTGCTATTTGCAACTCACCATGGAGTTGTAGTTTTAATTTCCTCCAGTACCCTGTGCGATACTACAATACGGTTATTGCAGAGAACAAATATACCGCTACCATGGAACACTACGTATTTCCAGTATTCAAACTTTTCAGTTACTATTAACTTTGATCAAGGTTTTCATAAATGGGTTACAAACATTTGGATGAAAACAGTGAGGAGCAAAAAAAAATATGATAGCCTAATTTTGACTAACCAAAAAGCTTGCCAAATAGATAAGATCTATCTGCCACCCACCAATACCTTGCTAATAATTTAGAATATGCTTGAGTGTTTTTTGCCCAAGTCTTTATCCTCAAAAAGATACGTTATTAAACCGGTATCTGTATCTGTTTGTAAGCATCATAGAATTCTTTGGGTTCTGGTTTTGATTTTAAAAATAAATAAATAAATAAAAGGAATATTTTCACCAGTGGGACTGAGGCCAATAAAAGTCATAATCCTTCCTACTCCATTCCTCTCCAGAGTCTCATATGCCTTTGATATTATACTGTGCTTTTATGTTTTATTCTCTGTTTTAAATTTTAACACTCCGCACTGAGATTGCTCTTGTGAGACACCATTGTCTCTTTTAAAAATGCCATTACTTTCTGTAGAATGTATTTTCTGTTTTTATCTTCACCTGCTTTTATTAGAACTAAATTTGCATTCAAAAAGATCTTTGTTTCTTAAGAGCACATCTGTTCCTTCTCCTTATTGCTCACCTGAAAATATACCATTCTGCTTGTGACAAGTTCAGAAGCAGATGAGCTCCTAAGAAACAAAGATTCCACTTTCATGTAAATGTCCAATTAATTAAAAGCCAAGGGGAGGGGAGAAAAAAAATCATAAAATGTGATGTCAGCAAAATTTTAATCATGCAGTGCAACCACATCCCTGTCTTAGCACCTATCCAGGGGAGACAGGATTTCCGCAGTTCTAAATTCTCTTCTAGCAATCCTACACGAATAGAAAAATTATGCTTGTGTTGCAGTTCCTTTCTGCTGATATGAAGTGCTCATCAGTGTTAAAAACAGGTGGCTTAACTTTTAAGTACTCCCACTGAAGTTGCTGCTGTATCTCAGATCATTTTTCCAGATGCTTATATCCCAACACAGCCCAAAGACCCAAAGGACCCCAAAGCCAATCATGGCTCAGCACCAAGAATACTTTTAAAACCAAATAAGAGATTTTTACTCACATAGGGCAACATCATTCTGCTCTTGTGCATTAGAACTCCTAAAATGGAAGTAGAGTGTGATGGGACAAGTGTTAAAACACCTTATAACCAAAGAATAAATGCCATATGTATATAACATTAAAAGTCTTTAGCAGTGCTTATATGAAGATACTTATGATGGCACTAGTAATAATTGGTCCCTCACAACTTGATTGTGTTAACAGCCTCTGGAGTCTCAAGGAAATTGTGATTTAATGATGTGGTTACATTGTATGTAATATCTAATGGTCCCTCTTATTTTTTTAATAATAATATTAATGATTTAATTGTCATTTTATAGTTTTTTATTGTATGCTGCCCCGAGTCATATTGTGTAAGATGGATGACTACACAAACACACACACACACACATACACGAACGATAGACTATTTGGAAAAGAAGGAATTCTTTAAACTGAATGTAATTCTAGACTTATGGGAATTATTTAACCATACACTCATTTTTTCCAAATTTATAGAATCACATAAATTATAGAATTCTTGACCACATAACAATATTTAAGACCTAAGTATGTTTCATTTGTTTAAGCACAGTTGGAGCACAAG
The DNA here is from genome assembly GCA_039707465.1 of Rhabdophis nuchalis. Taxonomy (NCBI): domain Eukaryota; kingdom Metazoa; phylum Chordata; class Lepidosauria; order Squamata; family Natricidae; genus Rhabdophis; species Rhabdophis nuchalis. The sequence goes on from CM077648.1 coordinate 48,714,290, forward strand.
ATGAGAATTCTTTTTCATTGAGATTTGTGATGCAGTGAATTTATGAAGTAACTAAAATTTGAAATTACTATTAGCAGAACTGAAAATTAAACATCAAAATTAAACATAAAAGTATTACGCCCGCAAGATAGGCCCAGTCATTTATCTGTAAAAATAACCAAAATGGGACTAGAAGAGAAAGAACAGAAAGTAAGGAAATCAAAAGCCTTCTAATAACTGGGCCTCCTGTGGCAGTCAAATTAATCCAAAAGACTGCTTTTGAATAGGAGCCAAAAAGAGAGGAAATGACACTAGTTCCATTCTTAGATACCGACTGATATGTATAGAAACCCCAAAGAGATTAAAGAATATAATCATGAAAAAAAGAATAAGGCATACCAATTAATATCTACATTTAAGGTATCTAATATCTGTACCACTTTAGCTTAGAAAAGAGATGCCCCAGTATAAAAATGTGCATTTTGTGGCCAATATGAATAGATAGAAGTCTTTCTTTCCCTCCCTTCTTATATAATACTAAAAGGTGAGATCATTCAGTTAAAAACAAGAAAAATTCAGAAGACAAAAAAAAGTTATGTACCATACCAAGGATTTAGAAATGGCCAACAAGATTGAATACATTCATGGCACATAAAACTACCAATAGCTGCTAATTTTGATGGACATCACATTATATTGTAGGACATTAGTACCCACCCCTCTCCTAGAAGAATGAAATATCCTAGGACAGGAGTCTGCAAAGTCGGCTCTTTTAAGACTGGTGGACTTCAACTCCCAGAGTTCCCCAGCCAGCTATGCTGGCTGGGGAATTCTGGGAGTTGAAGTCCACCAGTCTTAAAAGAGCCGACTTTGCAGACCCCTGTCCTAGGAAATATTGAAAAGGCAGAATATTAAATTTCCCTGGATAGGAAATGGAGAAACATGTTTTTAGGCAGGAAACAGACTCACTCTTAATAGTTTCCACCTTTGTCAATGGGCCATTAAAAGGCCTGAGTCAGTCTATTCTACATAACAAAGGTCTCCATCTTCAGCTCCAGGGTGATGGGATTAAGGCATGGATAGCATTAGCCCTTTACCCATCTCACCACAGTGCACCTGGGAAGAAGCAAGGCTCAACCAAACCTGGACTCAAAACACAGCCTAGAGCAGTGATGACAAACCTTTTTGGGCTGCTCTGCCAAAAGCAGGGAGAGTACAGGGGGGGTCATGCGCCAGCATGCAACACCCATAATGCTATGCACACACACACCCAGCATGCACACATGCATGCGATCAGTGACACCCCTGCTTTTGCCATGTTTTTTTCACCATCCCCAAGCTCCAGAGGCTTTCTACAAGTCTGGGGAGGGTGAAAACAGCCTCCCCGGCCCCCTTGGACACCCTCTGGAGGCCTCTGGACCTTCCCTGAAGCCTCCGGAGAGAAAAAAGATGGACCTACGGGGAACCTGGAAGTTTGAGAATGGTGACTTCTGGTTTGTCGTAGGGCTGATTTTTGACCTCCGGGGCCTTCAAGAGGCTTCCCTGAAGGCTCTGGAGGATGAAAAATGGACCTATGGACAAACGGGAAGTCACTTCCGGTTTGCTCATGGGTGCCAGCTTTTGCCCTCCGGAGCCTTCCGGGAAGCCTCCTGCAGGCTCCGGAGGTCAAAAATCAGCCCTACGGACAAACCAGAAGTCAACATTCCTGAACTTCCGGGTTCCCAGTAGGGCCGATTTTCGATCTCTGGAGTCTTCAGGGCCTTCAGGAGGCTTCCCTGAAGGCTCTGGAGGGCAAACAACAGCCCTACGAGCAAACCTGAAGTCCATTCCTGGACTTCCGGTTTGCCCTTAGGGCCATTTTTTTGCGCTTTGGGGCTTAAGGGAAGCCTCAGGAGGGCGAAAATCTGCCTCAAAAAAAGGCAGAAGTCAGCTGGCCAGCATGTGCATGCAACGCCTCACCTGACAAATGGCTCCGCGTGCCACCTGTGACATGTGTGCCATAGGTTCACCATCACAGGCCTAGAGAGTTGCCCCTGCATGGCCCCACAGGAGTCCGACAACCAATCAGAATATATTTCTTACACAGGAACATGAAACAGAGATGTGGGGCCTAACAGAGAGTATAAAAAAATCCAGGAACTCTCAGCAAGCCCCTTCTTTCTGTTTTCTTCTTCACCCAACATCTGGAAGCATGTGACCCCCATTTTCTGTTCAGGAGCTCAAGCCATGTGATCCTGTCCACCAACAAACCATCTTTCCAAGCAGCCTCCATGTTTCCAGGGTCTTTTTCTCCACTTGGAACCGAATCCAGAAGGACATTTTTTCCAACAATTTCTAATACCTATGAATACGAGTTACATCTGAGCATGAATGGGGCATTTACTGTGCTCTTTTATGCCATATGCCATTTAGTTGTGTAGGGAACAGATAGCTTGATTAAATTAAGTCTTTGTTCTCATCAGGAACATTGTGATGTTCTTATCTGAGTCCCTTCGGGGAGGTAGGTACGGTATAAAAATAAAATAAAATAAAATAAAATAAATCTGAAGGAATTCTGAAAAAAATGTGATTGGATTTCCACAAACTATAGTGAAATAGAATAGGTTGAATAGAGCTGTCCCTAACTTGGGAACCTATCAGGAATATTGTGAATTCTGAGGACTGAAGGCAGCCAAATTAAGCAAAGCTGATCTAGAGACTCTGTTTGCATAGCCATGGACCAAATTAACAGTTAATGCTATACATATGTGAATGATATAAGCAGAGTATAGTGGTTCTCAACAAAGTGATGCCAGCTAGGTCAACAAGCAACTTCTTGTTCTCAAAACAATTTATTGCATTACTCTACTGTAATCTATTTCAGTCTTAGCAGCTTATGTGGCATAAACAAACACTTTAAAACATCCACAATGGGCATAAAAATAAACCCAAATTTTAATAATGGTAAAATACCAATGTAAGAAAAGTAAAACAGAAGATGGCCCAATCTGATTAGAATGCTCTCTGGAACAACTCAATCTTCAGCATCTTCCTGAATGCAAGCAGAATATGAAGCACAAATCTGTTCAAAGGGAAAAGTAATGAATTATGTTGTCATGAATACAAGAAGGAATTGCATCCTTCCACCGACAGAGGGAAATCACCTCTTTAACCTAATGTCATTATAACTTGCAATAATTATTCTATGCCCTGTGAAGAGTAGGAAACATTTCTATCAAACCTTGTTAAGCCAAATAGGTGTCTGATTTATAGACAAATTCTGATTTGGAGTGATTGTAATGTATGTGGCAGTAATTATATAATAGATAATTATCTATTTTGAGCTTTTTAGCTCTCATCAGCTAGCCATACCCTTACTGGGATTTGAACCTGCATGCTAGGCAGGTTCAATACAATACAATACAGTTCCGGTTCAAATCCCAGTAAGGGTATGGCTAGCTGATGAGAGCTAAAAAGCTCAAAATAGATCTATACTAGTCTCCCTGACTTATTTATTGATCAGCTCAAAAACGTAACACACATATAAAAAAAAAAATTACACGACAGAACTAATAGCTTTCTGTCTAGATGGTCTCTGGTGATGAGCCGAAAGGCAGAAAAGGAGAGCAGTATGCTTCCTCCCTTAATTGGGGCTTAACAGGGTGTTGTGACACACACACACACACACACACACACACACAGGGGGATTCTATCTAGCATAACGTTTTAATCTGAGCATAAATAAATCCCAATTTAAATAATTATTGGTGTATATATATATATATTCTATCTAGCATAATGTTTTAATCTGAGCATAAATAAATCCCAATTTAAATAATTATTGGTATATATATACGTCTCTGGTTATGAGCCGAAAGGCAGAAAAGGAAACAGTATGTCTCCTCCCTTAATTGGGGCCTAATAACAGGTTGTTGTGAAACATATACATATACATACATATACACCAATAATTATTTAAATTGGGATTTATTTATGCTCAGATTAAAACGTTATGCTAGATAGAATTCCCCATGTTTTGTCTACAGGACTGGAATATACAGCAATCCAGGACATGTTCCTACATATCATTTAAATTGCTTTTGCCCTGTGCTCATATCAGCTTGACTCTAAGCTAATTTAAGAAAATTCTGTTGAGATTTAAGACACTTTAGAAACATCTTGCAAGGTACTCAGTCTGGATTACAGATTAGCATGTTTTCACATTTGCAGTTCTTCTTCTCCTCTGCTCCCACATCAACTATGGATTAATATATCCAAGTATAATAAGCAGGTTGATGGGTTGTTGTTTTTTAAAAACCCGTTTCTTATTGTTTTAAATCTTTTAGAGTTACCAATCTCAAGAATATTATTGATAGTACAATGGCTATAAATAGAAAGCTGCTGGTTCAAAACCTATAGGAATGCTTTTCAGGAGACTGGAAAAACTGAAATGCTGCACTACTTGACTTTGTAAAAAAAATCACTGGAAAAATCAGGAAGCTCATGGAAAATACAATAGAAATTAAATGATTTTCAAACCTCAATGCTCTATTCATACTGAAAATATTATGATCCATGAATGAACAATAAAATATAACTTTAAGAGATATCAGAGCATTGTAAGCATTGACTCAGTTGTGTTCCTTCCTGTGTAGAGGAGCTGCTAGTGTTAGGCTGCAATAAATTGAAATCCACTATGTCAAATGAACAGGAGCACTCCTGTTACTTAACATGGAAACCTGTACTTTGAATGGAGCAAAAAAAAGAGTGCATTTTGATGGTGAGGGGAGGATTAACAGAGGTAAATTATCTGTTTTTATTCTCTAGGCATAGTCATGTGGCTGTTCTAGTGACTAGGCAACCGGCAATGACGATAAACTGTCAGTCACAATTGCTGCCCAAATAGAGATTGATGGGGGAAGGGAGAGATTTTAAATAGAGACTGAACAGCTGTCTGTCAGAGATACGGTTGATATATTGTGACCTGAAGATTATGATGATTTGTAGGCTGAATTAAACTTCCAAAGTATCTTCCTTTTTCTATTCCATTATTTCATGTAACTATATTTAGCAATAAAATGAGTAACATTGTATGGGGAAACATTGAAAAATGTAAGCTCTCACCAGCAATCAGAAAATGGGAAGGCTGGAATATAGGGTAGTAAGAAAGAATTTTATGCATATGCCCAGAATTATAGAGTTTAGAGTTTATTGGTTTTTTATACCGCCCTACTCCCGAAGGACTCAGGGCGGTGTACAGCCAAAATAAAAACAAATATATAAAAGTTAAAAGAAAGCTTTTAAAAGACATAATTAAAATATTGGCCGAAATGTGGGGGAAAAAACCCAAACTAACCCTGATTAAAATAATAAAAATGTAAATTTAAAAATTTAAAAATCATGCTTTATGCCAGCCTGGCTTGTTGAAAGAGAAAGATTTTGAGACCACGGCGGAAGGTGCGTAAGTCAGGGATAGTTCTTAATTCCGGGGGCAATTCGTTCCAGAGGTCAGGTGCTCCCACGGAGAAGGCTCTCCCCCTGGGTGTCACCAGTCGACATTGTCTAGCCGACGGCACTATGAGGAGACCCTCTCTATGGGAGCGTACGGGCCGGTGGGAGGTTCTTGGTGGCAGAAAGTGATCTCATTGGCGATCTCGTAGCACATTTTAACAACAGAAAATCCTGTTTCTCTGCTAAAACTCAAGTTTTCAGTTGTCTTCATATCTCTCTTCATATTTACCATTCTACAACAAGAATTATACTATTTAGCAACCTTCTCACTTTGCTTTTTATACTTGGTATTACTGTGTAGCCTGCAGTTACAAATATAGATTACTGGTTTTGTAAAATTTTCACAAGGTTGCACTGGAACTACAATCTCTGTGAACAACCTAGAGACGAACTGAATGATAATCAGAATTTTCTACATATAATCTAGTTTTGATATTGACCATGGAGCGGCGAGGCGCGTAGGAGAGGAGGAGAAGAGTGGAGCCGGTATGAGTGGACGAGCGGAGCTGGGACGGTCAGTGGGGGGAGAAGTGACCAGCGCTGGAGCGGACATCTGAGACCAGCGACTGTGAAGGCCTGGGGAGGCCAGATAGAACCGGACCTAGCTAGCCGAGGACCAACTGGACTGGCATGGGCCGGCAGGGTAACATCTAGGCCGCAAGGCCTGACTGGGCCGGGCCGGGCCCAAGGATATCTGGGCCTGGCAGGCCGAAAGATACCAGGAGCGCTGGAGGCGGAGGGGCCAAAGGAACAGCTACGTGGAGGCCTCAGAAGGCCGAAGACGACCGGGCCGAGGCCACAGTTTAGAGATGCCACCGGGGACAAAGGTGGGCAGTGGAGGCCCCAGGCCGGAATAAAACTGGCCTCAGCTATTAGAACTTTTCAGCTGAGGCCCCAAGACTCCTGGTATTGTGGGACTGGAGGAGACTGAGTAACATCTGGGCTTGGTCCTTGAGGACTACAGGCCGGGACTACTTTACAACTGGAAGGCCAAAGCCACCCTCCACCCCCAGTCTGATATATATATATATATGAATTAACTCTCCCACCTTCGATGACTGACTAGCTATGAACCATGCATGATTTTTACGAACTTTATGAATTTTATGATCTATTTATCAACTTTTTAGAGCCGGTCCAAACGTCTCCTGGGTTTAACTTGTATTACATATATTTTAATTTCTATTTATAATATTTAATATTTTAATAACATCTGGAATTTTAATGCCCTGTCCAACAACTCCTTTGACCTTATATTTTACATCTATATCAAATGTACGCTAAAGCAGACCTTCTACTACTGCGAGAGTCCCCGCTCTCGCAGGTTTGGCCCTCCGCTTTAACGAGGGCCCGCCTTGATGAGGGATTTATTAATCCGGAGAGGTGGGCGAAGCGTGGTCTCAGGGGTTTTTTAGTCTGTAAATTGTTGTCTATTTTAGGGGGTACTAGGGTGGGGGGAGGGTATAGACAGGTCGAGACGAGTAAGAAGGAAAACGGCCGGGCCAGCAGACGGCGGGAGGAGGCGGAAGGATCCACTGGGAGGGGGGAAATTCGAGTCGCTTCCATTGAGGGCTTACCCATCCAGAGGGTTGCAGGGAGAGGCAGGCCCGAGGGGAGACAAGTTCTATCCTCCCAGTTGGGGGCGCGTGGCCTTTGGTTGCAGACGGTCAGGTGCCACAACCCCCGCAGGCTAGGTGGTCAGGGAGTACAGTGCCAGAGCCCGCGGCTGATGTTTTGCAACGCCAGGTCCGTGGTCAACAAAGCCCCCCTCATCTATGACCTTGTGTCAGAGGGGGAGCCGCACCTGGTGGGAATTGCGGAGACCTGGCTGGGCCACGAGGGAGGACTCCCCCTCATTGAAATGTGCCCGCCAGGTTACCGCATTTTTCATCAGCCCCGGGCCCTAGGCAGGGATGGAGGGGTAGCGGTTATTGTTAAGGAAGGTCTTGAGCCGAGAGAGACCATTGTGCCACAGACCACCGGCTGTGAGTCCCTATGTGTGAAGTGGGGCCTAGGGAGGCAGTTGGGCTTGCTGGTTGTATACCTGGCTCCCCGCTATGTAACAGCAGCCCTGCCCGAGCTCCTCGAGGTGATCGCTACGATGGCAGTTGAGACCCCCAGACTGATAGTCATGGGGGACTTTAATCTGCCATCGGTGGGCGAATCTCGGAGGCAGCTCGGGAGTTCATGGCTTCCATGACGGCCATGGACCTGACCCAAGTAATTCAGGCCCCCACCCACGAGGGTGGACATATGCCGGATCTAATCTTCGTCTCTGGCCAATGGAAGAGTGATCTGGGTATAGGGGATATAGTCATCACACCCTTGTCATGGTCAGACCACTCACTTCTCCGGCTCGACTTTCCAATCGCTACACCCCACCGCGGGGAGGCGGAACCTGAGTCACCTATTTGGTTCCGCCCCAGGCGCCTGATGGACCCTGACAGGTTCCAGACGGCGCTTGGGCCACTTCCTGTATCCCTGACCCGCGCCCCGATGGAGGACCTCGTGGCTGCATGGAATACTGCGGCCACGGGAGCCTTGGATCGGGTCGCGCCCTTGTGGCCTCTCTTGCGGCGGCGAACCACCTTGGCTCCTTGGTTTACCGAGGAGCTAAGGGTGATGAAACGCCACAAGAGATGCCTAGAGAGGAGATGGAGGTCTACTCGGTCTGAATCTGACCGAACACAGGTGAGAGCCCATTTACGGACTTACCTTGTGGCGCTGAGAGTGGCCAAACGTCATCATTGTGCCACTCTCATAGCATGGGCAGATAACCGCCCTGCCGCCCTGTTTAGGGTGACCCGCTCCCTCCTTCAACAGAGGGTGCGGGAAACCCCATTACAGGGTAGAGCAGAGGAATTTGGGATTTATCTGCAGGATAAAATCGCTCAGATTCAGAGCGAGTTAGTCTCCATCGATGGTCCAGTGGGATGCCCCGAGGCAGGTCTTGAGACAGTTTTGTGGGAAGAATTTGACTCTGTTACTTCCGAGGATATGGACAGGTTATGTGGGCGACTGCGAGCCACCACATGTTTATTGGACCCGTGTCCCTCCTGGCTTGTACTGGCATCCTGGGAGGTGACACGAGACTGGCTCCAGGAGGTTGTCAACGCTTCTCTGAGTGAGGGTTTCTTGCCCGCCTCCCTTAAAGAGGCTATGGTGAGGCCCCTCCAGAAGAAGCCCTCCCTGGACACAGCATTATTGGTTAATTACCGTCCGGTCTCCAACTTTCACTTTTTGGCGAAGGTTGTAGAGAGTGTGGTGGCACAACAGTTTCCCCGTCACTTGGAGGAAGTTGATTATCTGGACCCGCGCCAGTCCGGCTTCCGGCCCGGGCACAGCACCGAGACGGCATTGGTCGCGTTGGTAGATGATCTCTGGAGGGCCAGAGATGGGGTTGTTCCTCCATCCTGGTCCTATTAGACCTCTCAGCGGCTTTTGATACCATCGACCATGGTATCCTATTGCATCGGCTGGAGGGGTTTGGGGTGAGGGGCACCGTACTACGGTGGTTCTCCTCCTACCTCTCCGGTCGATCGCAATTTGTGTTGGCAGGAGAGCAGAGGTCGACCCCGAGACCCCTCACATGTGGGGTGCCTCAGGGGTTGGTCCTCTCTCCTCTCCTGTTCAACACATATATGAAGCCGCTGGGCGAGATCATCCGTGGTTTTGGGGTAGAGTACCACCTCTACGCTGACGACACGCATATATATGGGGTGGTTTGGGGTATATATCTACCCCAAACCACCCCAACGATGCCGTAACGGTGATGTGCCGGTGCCTTGAAGCCGTGCGGGCCTGGATGGGAAGTAACAGACTCAGACTCAACCCGTCCAAGACCGAGTGGCTGTGGTTTCCGGCATCCCGGTACAACCAGTTGACTCCATCACTGGCAATAGGGGACGAACACCTTACCCCTGTGGATGGGGCACGCAACTTGGGCGTCCTCCTGGATACCCGGCTGTCCATGGAAGATCAAGTGACAGCTATGGCCAGGAGGGCGTTTTACTAGGTTCGCCTGGTACGCCAGTTGCGTCCCCTATTGGATCGGGATGCCCTTTGCACAGTCACTCATGCCCTCGTGACATCCCGACTGGACTACTGCAATTCTCTCTACATGGGGCCCCCCTTGAGGTGCACCTGAAGACTTCAGCTTGTCCAGAATGCAGCCGCGTGAGCAATAATGGGAACCTCTAGGTTTACCCACATAACACCGCTCTTGCGCGAGCTGCATTGGCTGCCTGTCGTCTTTCGGGTGCGCTTCAAGGTGTTAGTCACCATCTTTAAAGCGCTCCATGGCACGGGACCTAATTATCTGCGGGATCGGATCCTGCCTCATACATCCCTGTGGCCGATTCGCTCCCACATAGAGGGACTTCTCCGGGTGCCGTCCACTAGGCTATGCCAGCGGGCGACGCCCAGGGGAAGGGCCTTCTCTGTGGCGGGCCCAGCCCTCTGGAACGACCTTCCCCCAGAGATCAGAACAACTACGGACCTCCGCTCCTTCCATCAAAAATTAAAAACACACTTTTTCTGCTTGGCCGGCCTAGGTTAGTCTTCCGTCTTTTAATAGGGTTTTAGGGGATTTTACTGTATTTAGATAGGGTGATTTTGGCGCAGGGATAATTTGGTTTAATTTGTATTTTATCTATCTATTTATGTATTTTATATCGGTATTTTTAATTTCTCCCTGTGCACCGCTCCAAGTCCCTTCGGGGAGAGGAGGCAGTATATAAATAAAAATATTATTATTATTATTATTATTACTAGCAAGATTGGATTTGCTGATTCACCTCCAACTCCACTCTGATCTCATAGTAAGTTGTTGCTGTTGTTAATGGTTAAAATAGTTTTAATGTAATTAGCTATTGTGACATTAACAAGTAACCCTGCTAGTTTACATCTGTTACAGCAGGGGTCTCCAACCTTTGCAACTTTAAGTCTGAAGGACTTCAGCTGCCAGACTTCTCCAGCCAGCAAAGCTGGCTGGAGAAGTCTGGGAGCTGAAGTCCTTCAGACTTAAAGTTGCAAAGGTTTGGAGACCCCTGTGCTACAGGGAATATAAATTTACATACACTACAAATACAGAGAAAACGTTCGTTGGTACTCAGGTGAACGACACTTCTGGCGATGGGAGCGGGAGGCATCACGACAGGGAAATCCTCAATGCCTTATTGGTCCATCAGACTGAGAAACTTAATTATGCCACGCCTACTCCTCCTTTCCCATTCCTTTCGAAGGCCATGACCGAAAACTGTGAATAAAAATCACAACAAGGAGGGGTAGCCACCCCCACCCAGCCACTAACTAAGTAGGGAGGGACGTGATGCCTCCCGCTCCCAATCGCCAGAAGCATCGTTCACATGAGTGCCAACGAACGTTCTCGGCGATGAGGAGCGGGAGGCATCATGACAGGGACGTACCAAAGCTACCGTCCTAGGGTGGGAGATACTAATCTTCAGTGCCAGCGGCCGAAGCCACCTGTTGCAAAACCCTTCGGCCAAATGCCGCATCCGCAGACGCATCAAGCTTATAATGCCGGATGAATGAAGAGGGACCCGACCAGGAGGCCGCTCTGCAAATGTCCTCAAATGGAGCCCTGGTAGCCCAGGCCGCTGTTGTGGCCGAGCTACGCGTGGAATGAGCTGTGATACCATGAGGCGGAGTCTTGCCTTTGGCCCTATAAGCCAACTCAATGGTCCGCCTAATCCATCTGCCTATGGTGCTAGGGTTGACCCTGGCTCCCTGGGAAGCCGGCTGAAACAAAAGGAACAGTGCCTCAGATTTACGTATGGGCGCAGTCCGTTTCAGGTATATCCGAAGGGCCCTACGGATGTCTAGCCTATGCCAAAGGTGTTCCCTCTCACGAGAAGGGGACGGGCAAAAATTGGGCAACACCAATTCTTGTGACCTATGGAAGGGAGTATTGACCTTCGGCAGGAAGGTTGGATCTAAGCGCAGGACTACCCTATCCGAGTGGAAGAGGCAGAGGTCACTGCGAGAGGAAAGGGCGTTGAGCTCGGAAATGCACCGAGCCGAGGTGATAGCCACCAAGAATGCCACCTTAACTGTATTTGTATATTGTATTGTGGTTTTAGTTTCCCTGTGCACCGCTCCGAGTCCCTATGGGGAGAGGAGCGGTCTATAAATTAAATAATAATAATAATAATAATAATAATAATAATAATAATAATAATTATTATTATTATTATTATTATTATTATTATTATTATTATTATTAATGTCAACATCTGTAAGGGCACAGACCTGATGGGCTCAAAGGGAGCCTCCGTCAGGGCCTGCAGGACCAAGGGAAGATCCCAAGTGGGGAACCTATGAACCACGGGGGGGCAGGTTAGCTGCCCCCTTGAGGAATCTCCTAATCAAGGGAAGATGAGGAAGGGGCGTGCGACCTTCACCCGGAAGAACAGTGGCTAATGCTGCAGTTTGCCTGCGCAAGGTGTTATAAGCCAACCCCTTGTCCAGGCCATCCTGTAAGAAGTCCAGGACTTGGGAAACCGAGGCAGCCTGAGGCACGATAGAAGACCCTTCACACCATCTGGTGAAGGCAGTCCAGGTAGTGTTGTAAATCCTATTGGTGGAGGGGCGCCTACCCGCCTCCAGGGTACGCATGACCCTGGCAGAAATGTGCCTAACGCTCAAATTCTGCTGCTCAAGCGCCAGGCGGTTAGTTTCAACCACCTGGGGTCCGGGTGCTGTAGCACCCCCTGAAATAGCCTGACCTCCCTGTCCAGAAGCTTCCACGGAGGGGACACTGACAGCTGCCTCAAATCCGCATACCAAGCGCGTCTGGGCCAGTCCGGGGCTATGAGAATCATCTCGGCCTCCACTGCTAACAGCTTCCTGATCGTGCCCTGGAGAAGGGGAAGGGGAGGGAAGGCATAAAGGAGACCGGTCGGCCATGAGCAGCAGAGTGCGTCGGTGCCCTCAGCACCCCAGGTCTGATAACGGGTGAAGAACCTCCGGAGCTGCGCATTCTTCGGCGTCGCGAACAGGTCTATCACCGGATCCCCGAATCTCTGGCAGATCCGCAGAAACAGCGACGGATCGAGTTGCCACTCTCCATGGTCCACTGTGCTGTGGCTCAGCCAATCTGCCTGGTGATTCAAGAAGCCGGAAATGTGATCCGCCTCGATAGAGCTCACATGAGTCTCCGCCCAGCTCATCAGTCTGTATGCTTCTGTCCAAAGAGCTCTGGAGTGAGTCCCTCCCTGTTTGTTCACATGCGCCTTCGTGGCGATATTGTCTGTGAGAATCAACACATGAGCATGAAACAAGTCTTTTTGAAAGTGCCGCAAGGCCAGGCGCGCCGCCTTCAATTCGAGGAAGTTTATATTGCGCCGCAAGTCCGAGGCAGTCCAGCGGCCTTGCGCCATCTGCGACCCCATCAGAGCGCCCCAGCCAAAGAAACTGGCGTCAGTAGTAACGGTGACTCTAACCGGAGCCCAAAGGGGGGATCCCTGCCCGATCGCCGGGGACAGCCACCATCGAAGGGAGAGACGAACCCGGGGAGGTACCGGGACTGGCACCGGGGAGTTACTAATCATTTGTCTCTGATATGGGATCAACGCCCACTGCAATTCCCTGGAATGGAAATGAGCCCAGGGAACTATACCCACGCAGGAAATCATGGACCCCAGGAGGCGGGACAAGGTCACTATGGGGAACACCTGGTTGGACCTGACAGAGGTGGCCAGCTGCTGCAGCCTGTCCTTCATGTCCTTTGACAGGAACGCCATGCCTTCCACCGAGTCAATGATCGCCCCCAAATGGAGGATCCTAGTAGAAGGAGTGAGATGACTTTTGGGGAAATTGACAGAAAATCCCAATTTTTGAAGAATCTCAATGGTAAGGTTGAGATCGCGGACGGCCTGATCAAAGGAGTGGGCCTGTAGCAGGACATCATCAAGGTAAAGCTGCAATCGGATAGGAACGGAGCGCAGGTAAGCCGTGACTGCCGCCAGCACCTTGGTAAAAATTCGAGGCGCCGAGGCCAGCCCAAAGGGCATGGCCTTGTACTGGAAATGTTGTCCTTGGTGGGAAAATTGCAGGAATCTGCGGTGAGAGGCACAGACTGGGATATGCAAGTAGGCCTCAGTGAGATCTATGGAGACCATGAAATCACCTTTCCTCATACCTTGCAAGATGGACCTCAGGGAAGTCATCTTAAAGCGGCGATACACGATATAGTTGTTCAAACGTTTTAGGTCCAAAATGGAGCGCCAACCCCCAAAAACCTTTGGGACAATAAACAAGTTGGAGTTGACTTCCGGTTCCGGCTCCTGCAGCGACGAGCGAGCCTAGCGCTCGCTCGCCGTTTTGTTGCTTCTTCTGCCCCCCCACGGGGGCGAGACGCCCCTTTTTTGGGGGTCTCCCGTAGGGCCGGCTCGGCAGGGACGCCCCCCCTCACGGCGGTGGGGGAGGCGACCCTTTTGCCGCAGCCTAGGTGAAGGAGAACATGCTGCGGGGGGTTCTCCCTTCGCCAACGGCTGTCGGCGCCATTCACTTTAATGAAGAGGGCTGAGCGGAAGAGATCGGAAGGTCTGCCGAGGCTTCAGCTGCGAGGGAGAGTGAGTTTAAAAAAAGACTTTTTTTCCTTGCTGCCAGCCAGGCTGAATGGACTGGGAGGGGGTGTTTGTTTTAAAAAAAAACCCCTCGGACTTAAGCGGCACTTAAAAATGGCTTCTCTGGAAGAGAAAGCGGAAATCTTAAATCCGGACTGTCTTTAACAAGGGAAAGTGGAATGCGGCTATTTGCAACATTGTTTCTAGGTCTGGCTGGTTAAAAAAAAATTTATTTTACTACTCTCTCCTCTGGGCTCTGAGATGGGCGGTGAAAAGTGGCTTCTCTTTGTCCCTGCCTGACTATTTTAACTATGGGAAATTCCCAGCGTCTCTTTATAAGTGGGACTCTCTCTGGATATTAATGAAGAATTTTTTTCTGTTGGATTTGTGGTTCCTTTCTGGATTACCTTCGTTATTATAATTATTGAGTTGGAAAATTGGCTCTCTCTTGGTTCCTGAATTTTACAACGTTCCAACCTTGATCTGAACTTTTGGCTCCCGGTTAGTCTCACCAACCCCACCCTGAAAACGCCATTTTGGTGGCACTGACTTTAACAGTTAATCATGGCTCAAGAAACAGCACTGGCAAGTTTAGAACAATGGATGGCTTCTCTTGAAACTGTTATACAAACTTTGGTAAACGAAATTCAGGCCCAGAGGGCTGAAAACATCAATTTCAAGAAGGAGCTATTGGACATAAGGAAGCAAACGCTGGAAATTACACAGAAGACTGAAGAATTGGAAGGGGGGTTGGTGGGGGTTAAGGGAGAGATTAAAAATGTTACTAAAGAGGTTGAGGAAACAAGTGGGCATGTGTCTAGGATTGATATGGAAAGAATGACATATTTTTTGAGATTTCAGAATGTTTTTGAGCAACCTGGTGAATGCCTCCCTGATCTTATGAGCACAATTTTAGCAGACTATTTACAAAAACCTAAGGATGAGATCAGGGGGGACATTGACCTAGCCTATAGAATTAACTCAGCATATGCCAGGATAAATGAAGTGCCTAGAGAGATACATGTGAAATTTGTTAGAAGGTCAACCAGAGAGGAAATTTTGAAGGTGCAGAGAGGGAACCCCTTAATTTACCAACAAAAAACGGTCACTATCTTGAAGCAGATTCCTAGAAAGATTCGAGAAGCAAGACGGAAATTTTCCTTCTTGTCTAAAATTTTATTTGATCATGGGATTTGGTTCAAGTGGGTGACACCCGAAGGGATGCTGGTGTTCTGGGAAGGAGGAAGAGTGAGGATTAAAACAGTTGTTGAGGCGGAAGCCTTTCTTAAAAAACATTCCTCTATCCTGGGGGAAGATCCAGGGGGGACAGAGGGGGCCACGGCCCTGCCCACTCGGGGCCAGGGAGGAGAAAATGAAGATACAATAGCCAAAAGACTTAGATCTAAAAAATAACTTTGCCTTGATTTTCCTGAACAATTTTGCATAATATTTTCTGGATTTTTTGTAAATGTCTGACAGCATGGAATTGAGAATTTAGGTATATGTACTTGCTTTTACCTTGTAGTGTTATGAAAAATGTTTTTTTTTGTTATTTTTTTATTGTGTATTTTGAGGTCTCGGAAGGGCCGACGACTCTGACGTGAATGCTCTCAAAATTTCTTTGTATCCCTTACCCTACCCTACAGAAAAAATGTAAAACCAATAAAACTTTTTCAATATAAAAAAAAAAAAAACAAGTTGGAGTAGAACCCCAGGCCCTCCTCCCCGGGGGGTACCGGCTCAATAGCGCGGATATCCAGGAGATGTCGGATGGCCGAGCGGACAAGGGCCAGTCTCTCCGGGTTCTTGGAGGAAGGAAAGGAGCGAAAGAAGTTCGGGGGACGAGACAGGAACTCAAGCTTAAGGCCGTTAGTGATAGTATCCACCACCCAAGCATCGGTAGTGATCTGAGCCCAGAACGAGCTGAAGGCTCTAAGGCGGCCGCCTACAGGGAAGGCGTGCTCAGGTTTGTCTGCCCCTGCGGAAAGGACGACCGCCTCCCCCTCGAAAGGGCCGTCAGGAATGGAATTGGCCACAGCCCCTGTCCTGAAACGAGGGGCGAAACTGGAAGCGATCCCCCCTGGAACCATAATACCTCGACTGGTGGTAATCTGAGTCAGGGGGGCGGTAAAACTGCCGTTTACGGTAAGGAGTTGGACGGTTCTCCTGCCTTTTGGAAGAAGACGATGGCATCACCTTCTTCTTCTCCTTGTTCTCAACCAATACATGGTCTAGTGGATCCCTGAACAGCTTGCCACCTACGTAAGGCCTAGAAGCCACGTAGAACTTGGACTTGTTGTCTACCTGCCAATTCTTAAGCCACAGCAACCTTCTGGATGCCACCGAAGCTGAAAGACCGCTGGAAGAAAATTTTATCGCATCCAAGGTGGCGTCCGCAGAGTATTGCGAAGCCGCCAGGATCTTACCAATGTCGCTCAAGGTACGGGTATCATCCGCCGGAGTGCGGGCCTGCAGCTGCTGGAGCCACAGGACGGCCGTCCTATTAAAGAACGAGGCGGCAGCTGCCGCCTTGATGGCCCAGGTCGCTGCCACATACCCCCTGCGCAAGATGTGCTCAGCCTTGCGATCCTCCGGCTTTAACTTGTCTGCAGCATCTCCGGCCACCACCGTAGCTGAAGAGGAAAGAGCCGCGACCGGCGTGTCCACCTCCGGAACCTGCAATGCTTGGGAAAAATCCTTATCCATGTTATATAGCCGCCTATCATTCATCCCTGGAGCAGGAAAGGATCCAGGTTGAGTCCACTGACCTTTGACCACCTCCAGGAACATGGGAGGGGCCGGAATTTCCTCCTTACCCAGAGGAGTGCGGATGAAAATGGCCTGGCTCGGGTCTTTCCGGCTGGCAGCAGCCTGGCCCCCAGTGCCCCCAAGCTTTGTGGTGGACGTAGCCTTCCCCAGAAGTTGCTTAAACAGGGAAGGTTGGAACAGACCCACATAGGCGGGTTCCTCCTCCTTGCGAGTATCCTCATCGTCAGATAATACTATTCCAGTCACCGGTTCCTTGCCCAGGCCAGACTTTTCACTTGCGAGGGAGGGGGAGCCAGGACACTCGCCCTCCTCCAGTTGGGCGACACGGGACGCCCCAGCCGGCCTGCTGGGGACAGCAGTCAGGGACAGCGGAGCAGGGAGTGGGGGAGGGGCCAGATGAGCCTGATGCTTCATGCCCGTCGAAATCCCCTTGGCAATAGTGGAGGAAACAAGCCTCTGAATGTTAGGAGGTAAGTCCTGCAAGTCCTCAAAGACCTCCTCCTCAGAGTCTTCCCCTCGAATAGACCCCCCATGCGGGGCCAAGGAGGGATGCGGCACCAGATAATCTCTGGAGGTGCCCTCAAGCGGATTGCCCATCGCGCCTCTGATGGCTGAGGGCGACACAGAGGGAGAAGTAGAGATCTCCCTTTGGGCTCTGACCTCACGCAAGGCAGGAGAGGGATCCCTGGAGTGGGCCGGGGAGGAGATGCCCGAGGCGGACATGGACTCCAGAGACTCACCCTCTCTCCGGCGACTCTCGGCCCTGGCCACCTGCTTCTCCAATGCACGCTGCCTTCTCTGTTCATCGCGCAGTAGGTCTCTAGAAGGACGATTGTCCGAGGAAGGCCTCGTGGTGGATCGGATAGATGCCATCCTGGAAGGCGGCACCGTCACGTCTTGTGTCTGGGGGACCTCATCCGCAGGCTGGATAGATGTAGCAACGAAATATTGAAATTTACAAAAAAAAATTCAGTCACAGTTCACTTAACGACCAAGTCTCGCTTAGTGTCCATTTTTTTGGGTATATATATCAGAACAATCTCAATCTAACAATGTACATTTATATACAACCGTATTCAATGTCCATTCTCCAGCCAGGATGCACAGGAACGCTCTTCGTCCAAATGAAAACACGTCTAAGGGCTTGGCTGAGGTAAACTGCAGCAAAGGCCAGACACACAAAATGGCGCCCGCCACGAGGCGACCAGAAAATGGTTGCACTAAGTGTGCCAAGTGGGCCCGGGCAACTCCGGCGGTCCTCCTCGAGGCTGCACACAAGCCTCTGCCACCCAATCCACCCTCCGATCGGATGTCACAAGCCGGAGGAAGCCGGGCCACCTACAGAGGTGCAGCACGCTGCAGAAGGAGAAGGGGGGGGGATTAAAACGGCGTCCAAAAAAAGGGCGGGAGAAGGCCTCAATCACCCCGGCCTAGCTTGCCCAGGGAATCGCCCGTTTAACGGGGCGCCTGACACCAGCCCCGTAGCCCAAACCGAGCTAAATCACTGATCAACAATCCAATTTTCAACTCTTTTTTTAAAATAGCGAATCAGCCAAATCTGTCCAGACTCTTAAAGAATTTTCTTCACTATTTATTTCAACAAATACTCGAGAAAGAATTTTCCTCAGCCGTACGGACCATCAGACTGAGAAAGGAATGGGGAAGGAGGAGTAGGCGTGGCCTAATTAAGTTTCTCAGTCTGATGGACCAATAGGCATTGAGGATTTCCCTGTCGTGATGCCTCCCGCTCCTCATCGCCGAGAACATTAAAAATTCTGTTTCACCATTTTGCTAAATTAAAGATGCTTTATTAAAAGTAAAGTTTTATAGATAATAGAAATGAAGATACAATACATTGTGCATTGCTGTTTGTATTATCCTGCAAATTAGACTTTAAAAGCAATCTAAGGTGAATAATATACTGAATAAAAGCTGCAGAACTTTAATCCAATACCTATCTATTCTATTCATTTATGTTGTTAGCAGCTCATCAACTTTTTTCTTTTCCAAAAGAAAAGTGGGAAAAACTTAAAAGGATAATGGTTAATGCCAGCTGGAAATAGAACATGACATCCATCAAAAATTTTCTTACATTAACAAATTTTAAAAATTGCATCATCAGCAAAAAGACACATGGTTTTATTAATATTTCTTTCAGCTTTATGGCTAAAAGCCTGAGCTAACAGGAGCCCAAGTTTTGCTCATATAATCTATGTCACATTTCTAGATATAAAACATTTTGTCCCATAAGAAACAGTCTGCAAAAGTTCTTTTGAGGAGCATATGCTCCATTTATATTTCACATTCAGCATTTGACATCCATAACTAAGCCTCAAATGTAGAAAAATTTATACCTGTAGTGGCTACTTCAGTGCCATCTCTTTCAGTTTTTTGCTGCACTTGTTAGATATTTTGTGTAGTCTCCTCTAATAATTCCATTAGAATTTCCTCCAATTCTTATTTCAATTTTTCCAGAAATTCCCTTCCCTTCTGGACAGAATTCAGTTGAAAACTCTGTGGTTTAACAGTAAAAATTACACCTTCCAATTTATCTCATTGAAATGGTATCATTTTCTATTTTAATTTTGCAGCAAAAAATTACATTTTCTCTTAAGTAAAATCCTGTTAAAAGTTTTTTTAAGGAAAATTATATCAGTATTATTAATCTTCAGTCTTGAATTAAAATTATTCTGCAAAACTTGATCTCTTTTCTCAAATATATTTATCAGAACCGTCTGGGATTTCTCTGAGTCTCAAACAAAACCCTTTCTTAATTGTATTAGAGCCAGATTATCTAGTTCTCTAACTCTGTAATTTATATCTTATTTTTTTAAATTTCCACTTTATCATTAATTTATTTTACCTCTCCAGACTTTTTTTACAGAGACTTCCATCTTCTTAACATCTTTTTCATCTTGTCTTTCATCTTTACAAGTCTTTCATCATTCTTTTTTTTTTTAAACACCTTTTAATTTTGTATCAAGTGATTCTAACGTGTTGGCCTTTTACTCATATAATCAATGAGCAAATGTGGTGTAATTCCTCTCTCTGTTTTAAACTTTCTTACATCAATTCCTTATTAAGCCTTTTGCCAAAAGTTTTTTTTAACCTTTTTTAACCTTTATAACCTTTCCCCCTTTATTCTTACCATTGTTACCAAATAATAACCTACAAAGTGGAATTTTATTCCACCACTCAGAAAATCTCCCTTTAGCTCTAAATTAATTACATTAAATACATCTAATCAATTACATTAAGAAATAAGGTTCTTGTGTACTTTAAGTTTATATATATACTAAAACTGTGACCCTCATGCTTAGCTACTCAACTCACAAAGTGATTGCAAAAGCCCCAGTTCCCACAGTTTATTTCTGAGGAGTATTATCCAGAGTGCAAGTGGGCAATCTCACAATGTTTACTTTTTCTGGAAAGATTTTGGCAGCCAGAATTTGCTAATCTCCATCATTCATGACATCCTCATTCCTTTGGGGACATCTAGTTCATCATGAATCCTTACTGGAAATCTCAAACTGCAAAAGCTGATATTTCTTGGTAAATTGCCACAGTTTATATCAGAGGTTGAAATATAAATGGATATTTCAAGCCCTCGTCATCTCCCGCCTGGACTATGGTAACCCTCTCTACATGGGGCTTCCCTTGAGATGCACCCGGAGGCTCCAGCTAATTAAGAATGTGGCCACGCGGGGGATTCTGGGAGCCTCCAGATGCTCCCATGTAACACCTCTCCTGCGCAAGCTGCACTGACTGCCTGTGGCTTTCTGGGTGCCTTCAAGGTGCTAGTAACAACCTTTAAAAC
The DNA here is from genome assembly GCA_039707465.1 of Rhabdophis nuchalis. Lineage (NCBI taxonomy): Eukaryota > Metazoa > Chordata > Lepidosauria > Squamata > Natricidae > Rhabdophis > Rhabdophis nuchalis. The sequence continues at coordinate 48,734,933 of CM077648.1, forward strand.
ATTCCATGGCAAGGGACCTAGGTACTTGCAAGACCGCCTCTTACCAAATACCTCCCTTCGCTCCCACAGAGAGGGCCTCCTCAGGGTGCCGTCAGTCAGTCAATGTCAGCTGGCGACCAGTAGGGGGAGAGCCTTCTCTGTGGCAGCTCCTGCCCTCTGGAACGACCTGCCCCCCTGACCTCCGCACAGCTACGGACCTGCACCTGTTCCGCCGAGTCCTGAAGACCCATCTTTTTCGTACGGCCAGCCTGGTGTAGCTTTCAATCTGGTTTTATTGGGGTTCTTATTGTGCATTTTAGAACAGGTTTAGTATTTAATTTGTTTTTAGCATAGGTATTTATATTGATGTTTTTATTATTGTTTTTTATCATTGCCTGTTCACCGCCCTGAGTCCCGTAAGGGAGAAAGGGCGGTATACAAATTCAAATAAATTGAAATAGAAATAGAAATTTCAATTTCTTTTCAAGATGCATTTTAAACAGGAGAAGCTGGAATTGGCAGCCTTAAGAAATTTCACAATTTTTAGCATTCACAGCATGGCAGCAAGCTCATTTAGAGAATTATAGCAGGATTTAGCGAAATATGGGAAGGTATCAGAACTACCATCATACTCTTGATCTTCGCATTCTCTAGCTGCTAGCTTCCAGTTGCCATGAACTATGAGGGAAGAGAGCCAGTTGGGTGTGTTGAAGGCTAATTACCCATCATACATTCCCGAAACACCATCACAAGGTCAAAGTGCTGGGGATGGAATGGCTCATCATTTTGCCTGATGTTGAAGAGAGAGTTCCCAAAATAGTATTGGACAATAAGGGACCAGCAAGAGAGAGGAGCTGAATGGGGAATGTTAACTAGGAAAGTTTGTCACACAAACTTCAGTTCTGGCTTTGCGATACTGTAATCCACTTGACCTTATTAAAGTCAATCTTTCACACAGAATGGAGTCTAGGGTCATTCTTGCATAAGGGACCAGGTTGGGGCAGGACTGACAGAAGGTTTGCCCAACAATTTCAAAGTTTGTACAGTTGTGACACAATAACAATGTCTTGATGGTTTGCTTGCTACCAAATTATTAGAGCCTGTGGTCTATTGACTGAAAAGTTAAAGTCATGTATTTAGTCATGCTTTCTACATTTCCCCTTACTTTCCAACCATAATATAACTTTTAATGGCATCTCTCTTCCAAAGTTTCTGATATTATGTTATATTCAAACAAAATTCATTATTGCTTTCCATTATCTATCTGCATCTAGCTCACTCATATCATTATAAAATAAATTATTCACATTAGTATAAAAAACTGGTAACAGCTTGGAAGTCTTGATTTTGCTTGATTTTCTTTTAATTGTGCTTGACGTCCTTGTTCTACAGAATTTTCTAGTAGGACTAAGCATACTTTGAAGAAAATGATTAAGAAGTGCTTAAGGCCCCATACAGTATAAGCACAGCACCTCTCCACTATAAATTAAAGCAGCTCCTTTTTGTTTTGTCAAGCTTACACAGGTGGCAGAAAAAAGGCACAGCTAATTTAAGATATCAGCTAATTAAAAGAAACAATTCTTTAAAGCAGCAGCATTTTTTTCTCATATCGGGACAGTTCCCCCCCCCCCCCCCCCCAAGAAAGAGATTGCAGGAAGGTTCACTGTGGCAATAATAGCATTCAAATGATATATTGAACTTCTTGTCTTGTTATTATTGATAGCCCTTAAGACCATTACGGTTTTGGGTTAGTAAAATCAACATTTTACTGGTGGTGACTTGCTGAGTAAGTTTTGACAATCAGAGAATCATTATCAAGTGATGATATTATTATATGATCAGTTAAACTAGCAGGGCATATTTTTGTCCTTAAGTTAAACCAGGAGAGGAAGGCATGTGTGCAGTGATAATATAAAAAAGAGGTTTATTTCTATTTAGATATTCCTGTTTCTGCTTAGTTTTTGTATCACTGTCCACTAGAGAGCAGGCTGAGATAAGCAACCCTATTTCATTTATGTCCTAAACCACGTTTGAACCCTGTGTCTCTGTAAATAGCTAGTACATTAAAGCACCTTACTCCCTTGTTACCATTGTTAGCTTATAAATTGCTATCAAAATCGTTGGATATGGCTTATGAAGTTTAGTGACCTGCAACACTGGTAATAAAGTATTAGAGTACCAAGATAACATTTTACTTTGTCACTCTATACAGCTCTTTAGTTATGGTCTCACTTTCCTAATATTGCTCCTACTCCTTTCTGTCAGACTGAATTTCTTTCAGAGAGAAATACTGCTTGATATTGATTCCAGTGCACTAGATAAATCCAGATTTCCACAGTGCTGTTCTTCATTGTTTGATTGTGCTAGTACATTTTAGACCTTAGACCTTTAAACATTACAGAGTACAGCATAAAAAACACTTTAAAAATCCACCTAAAAATATTTTCAACCAAAGAATAGTTTCTTGGCATTATAGTTGTGGTATACTTTATGGAGTTACAGATATAACATCTAATCAGGAACATTTCCAAAACAGCTATAATGTCTTGGTAAATATTAGATAAGGCAAAGTTATCAATGTCTGTCCACCTACAGACACACACAACATGAGTTTTACTTACACTTGGCCCATTTTTTAAGATCCCAGGTAAGGATTTAATAAATTAAGAGAAAAAAATCCAAACATTTATTCAGTATTAATGATAAAATACTTTAACATAATATGTTAGGTGGCTTTTTATAGTTTCAGAAAACTCATAGAATTAGTGTGTGAAGCGAACATGTAACGCTGTAAATGAGAACTTTGTCACTGTTTTATTTTTAGTTTAAAACAGGCTATTAGCAAATAATTGAAAATATAGGTGGAAATACATTTATTTATTTATTTATCAAATTTATATACCGCACCTACCTCCCAATGGGACTCAGAGCAATGCACAGGAAAGGAATAAAATGTAAAAAGCAATAAATACAGAATATTAAAAATAAATTAAATTAAGTTGAACCCGTGCTAAAATTGTCAATTAAAACCCATTTCTAAAATAAGATTAAAATGTAGAGCTATGCCAGGCCGGCCTCGTGAAAGAGGTATGTTTTTAGAGCCCGGCGGAAGAGGCGCAGGTCCGTGACCGTGCGAAGGTCGGGAGGTAGGCCATTCCAGAGGGCAGGGGCTGCCACAGAGAAGGTTCTCGCTCTGGGGGACGCCAGCCGGCATTGTCCGGCAGACGGCACCCTGATGAGGCCCACTCTGTGAGAGCGGACAGGTCGAAGGGAGGTATGTGGTAGGAGGCGGTCCCGCAGATAACCAGGTCCCATGCCATGGAGCACTTTAAAGGTGGTTACTAACACCTTGAAGTGCACCCGGAAGGCCACAGGCAGCCAGTGCAGCTCGCGCAGGAGAGGTATTACATGGGAGTATCTTGACACTCCCAAAATCCCCCGCGCAGCTGCGTTCTGGACTAGCTGGAGCCTCCGGGTGCACCTCAAGGGGAGCCCCATGTAGAGAGCGTTACAGTAGTCTAGGCCGGAAGTGATAGTCTAAGTTGCATAAAAGATGCCTCACACAGCCTGTTGCCAACTCACTGTAATCCTGAAATTTGCTTAGGAAATAGTTGGGAACAACATGGAACACAAGCAGCTTAGGCTGCAACGCAAAATTGCTCTCAGAAAGACAGATGCATAGATAAAAGTATACTTTAGATTAAATTCCGTTGAGCCAATGCCTGAAGAGGATTCTTTGTAAAGAAGGATGGGAGCCCATGAACCTAAGAAAATTACTTTCAGATCTTGATATAGTTCTTAAGAATTAAAATGTAATTTGTTTTTAAATTAGCTGTTATAAAGAAAGATGTAAAGACTACAACGAAAGAAACATTGTTATTCATTTTTTGTGAAATGGATCTCTCCAAAGGTTGGTAGGTAGCAGTTTCTTCATGCTTTTCAATAGTATATTTATCATGGCTCTGTTGGAGCCTGAGCCAGCAGAGAAGGATGAGCTGGAGCTGGGGCTGACAGAGGTCAAGTTGGGTGGCCTCGGCTTCGGAAGAACATAGTGAGGAGCTGGATGAGGAAGCCCCAGATGCCTTGAGCTTGGGACAGCTTGCCAGCAGGGAAGAACATGAGCAGGACAACCGAGAAAGTGGGGAAGAGAGGGCAGGCAGGAGATGAACAATGAAGCTCAGGTGATGAGCAAGGACTGCCCCCTCCTGATCCCCGAGCATGGAGAGTGAAGAGGAGGTGGGAACAGCACAGGCCAACCCAACAGCTCAGGAGGAGAGAACCCTGCCCTTCTTCAGGAGGTACACCTGGGGATTGAGACTTAAGGAGATACTGTGGGGAGGGGTGCTTGTCAGGAACAAGCACTGGATTCATGGAGTTTTGTCTGCTGTTGCTAATGTCTGGAGTTCACTTGACTTCTTGTCTTGTTCCTTTGCTTCGTGGACTCATTGCCTTGTTCTTTTGCCTCACTGGATTTCTTGCCTGGAAGCCATTGTGCTAATAGTGTTTTTCTGGACTACTTGCAGCCAGAGTCTGCTGGAGGTGTGTGTGTGTGAGAGAGAGCATTTTGTGTGGGAGTGTTTGGGGCAATAAAGGGGAATTTTCCACAGTCAGCTGACTTGTTGCCTCCATGCCTTGTACCGGATCATCACAATATTGTTATATAGGAAGAAGAATGTGTTGAATGTGTACACCACTTATTTGTAAAAATAATAAAGTGGGAATTAAAAATAATAATAATAATCCTGATTATTTGTAGGAATACATTTCTTCCAGCCAAGCAACATCGATAATGAAATTGTGAATAATAAAGCTGCGGAAAAACCCTTTCTGGGTAACATTTATTACATATGTGAATACAATCCAGAAACCATGTATGTGTGAGATTATTTACCAAAGACATCAAGTTCTGGATGGTATTTTGTAATTGCAGCCCTTAAACTGCATATAATGATGTCCATCCTACATTGACTACCTCAGTCTTTTTAAAGCCACTTCCTATGAAAAGATACTGTATTGCAGGCCTGTCAAACTCTCAGCACATGACGCATGGCCAGCATCATGTGCTGGCCATCACCACACCTGGTTTAGTGAAGGAGAGAAAAGTCACAAACCATCATGTGATGCTACCGCGACGCCCCAAGTTTGACACCGCTGCTGTATTGGATAAAATACTGTATCTGGTTCTTTATTTGAAAGCCTTGTTTTGCTTAGAAAAAATTGTGTCAGTATCTTTTAAGAACGAAGAAGCAAACTCTTCCAAAAGCACTGCCTTTCCCAACAGCAATTTTACCAGTCCCAGCTGGAGGATAAAATGGTAGCAGGAGAGCATTTTATGCTATACAAAAAAAATTAAAAACAGGCAAGAAGTCTTACTGCATCTTAAAGACTAACATATATATTGTTGCATAAGCTTTCCTTAATATTTCCATGAAATGTGCAAATTTTTGATATTGCTGTACCATATATACTGTATGTATGTGTACGTATGTGTATGTATGTATGTATATGTATGTATGTATGTATGTATACACACACACGTGTGTGTATGTATGTATGTATGGTTGACAATAATATATACTATGCGCATCACAGATGATGTGACATTTATAGATGGGGAGGGGCTCCAGCCACATGATTTTGGTAAACTTACTTTGGGGGAAATGGAAGGCAAACCAATCTTTTTCTTTTGCTTTAATCTCTAACCTGCTACATGATATGAAAATTAGAAAAGGGAAATTAAAGGATGACTGCTGCTTTGGGAAAAAAAGGTATTTGTTGGCTTTTGGAATAAACAGTTAAAATGATATCGGTCTTTTCATTGTGTATTCTTCCTAAATGAAATACATGCACTCTTGCACTCTTATGATAGAATAACTAGATTATTAATTTGTTCAAAAAGATAATAAATAAGGCAACTTTAAAAGGGGGAAATTAAATCTATTTATTGAACAAGATATTTATTTCTAAAATATAATAATGCATTTCTTGAAAGAGTGATACAGCTCATGTATATCCAGGAAGCAGACTACCAAATGTGGTAATTTGTTATACCCTAAGCCTAATGTAATGTTTTAGCTGATGTCTGCTTTATCTTCTAAAAATGAATTACCATAATACCACATACTTTTGCTATCTGTCCCCCTGCATATAGTTGAAGTTGTTTCAAGAAACAAAAGATATGTCTACTCTCTCTCTCTCTCTCTCTCTCTCTCTCTCTCTCTCTCTCTCTCTCTCTCTCTCTCTCTCTCTCTCTCTCTCTCTCTCTTATTGAAGTTTATTATAACATAGAAAAGAATGAAAATAAAGATTAATAAAAACAGCAGTGTATCTTAATCTTGGAAATTTTAAGATACATGGACTCCAGTGCCCAGAATTTCCCAGGCACCATACATTTGATGCTACTCATACCTTTCTCTAGTCATGTGTACAAGGTTCCTAGATATCAATTTCCGAATATAATTTCTTTATTTGTGGCTCAATAGATTCTTAAGTCCTGGATGAATGGAAGCTAGATTTTTTTTTTCATAATTTGTTCCAAATCCACTTTACTTTTCTGTACATCACAAATGGATAAGCACATATTGTAGTTCTGTTTTGAAGTTACAGAAGCTATTCGGAATTATGGTACCAATAATTAATGGCAATAATTTCTTGCCATGATGGGACGAAGACTGATAAACAAATGAAGCCTGGCTAAAAGAGCTTAAGATAATGTGTACAATACAAACAACTCCAAACTCTAAGTAAATATATTCATGAAATACTGACATTGCCTGTTTTGCATAATCATTCCAACTGCAGTCTTTAGTCATGCCTACAAGAAGATTCTAGATATCAAAAAGTTGGTCCATCCCTGTGTATAGGTGTCCTTTCTTCCATCTGTGCCAGAGGTACGATCAAGAACATAGGATCGTTTCAGCAGTCCCAAGAAGGTTCCCCACTCATTTGCACTCTGATTCAGGTGACCCTGAGGATACAGATAAATCCCCAAATGGCCTCAATGACTCTCAGAGAGCTAACAACCAGGTGACTGTAAATAATGTAAATCCTTTCGTTCCCGACTGCTCAGTCCGAACTGAGAAAGCTTCCTCGATGAGAAGTGAAATATTTTCAAGGAAAAAATACCAAGAAAGTCCAGTAGTCTTTTGAAAAGTGCCTTTGGGATAACCATGACCTGGATGATTGAGAATCTCCATGGATCAAAAGGATAGCAACCACAATGAGTCAACAGAAGTTCTGGCTGTTTATGTGTGTTGCATAAAATACCTCTACTCAATAGATTCATATTAAGAATATCTCTATTATACTGAATGTGCAGGAAATTATAATATATACCAGGGGTGGGCAAACTTTGCAACTTTAAGTCTGAAGGACTTCAGCTCCCAGACTTCTCCAGCCAGCTGGCTGGAGAATTCTTGGAGCTGAAGTCCTTCAGACTTAAAGTTGCAAAGTTTGCCCACCCCTGATATATACTAATATATTTTGCTTTCAAACCAGGGATACATTCTATGTCAACATATACATCAGGAATGTCTGCAGGCTATGGTTAAGAAAGTCTAAATGGTAGAAACAGTGATATAATTGAAGTTGCACCCAGTTGTTTTAATAATATCTGCATTTTTGAAATTAGGAACTGATGTAATACCCCTCATGCTTTGAAATTATTCTTTCACAAGTAGAAGTAATTCTCCAAAGGCAGCATTTCAACTACTGTATTTTGTCTTCTATCTGTCCCCGTAAATTAACATGTAGTCTCCAGTGCTGTATGCTACATTTTTTTCTTATTTATTTATTTATTTATTTATTTATTTATTTATTTATTTATTTATTTATTTATTTATTTCCAATTTATACCCCGCCCTTCTCCTAAAAAAGGACCCAGGGCGGCGCACAGGCTACTAAAACCAACACATACATATAAATACCCATATTAAAAAACAATTAAATCATAATCCCGTGCTAAAATCCATTTATAAAATCTCTAATTAAAATTTTCAATGATTAAAACTCAGTAGCGGGGTTATCCTAGGCCGGCTTGTTGGAACAGAAGCGTCTTAAGGCGCTGGCGGAACAGGGGAAGGTCCGCGATGTTACGTAGTTCGGGGGGCAGGTCGTTCCATAGGGTAGGGCCCACCACAGAGAAGGCTCTTCCCTGGGTGTCGCCAACCGGCTGACGGCACCCAGAGAAGGCCCTCTCTGTGGGAGCGGATCGGTCGAAGGAATGTATGGGGCAGGAGGCGGTCTCGTATGTAGCTAGGCCCCGAGCTATGGAGCGCTTTGAAGATGGTCGTCAGCACCTTGAAGCGCACCCGAAAGGTCACAGGTAGCCAGTGCAGCTCACGCAGGAGTGGTGTTACGTGGGATTGCCTTGTGGCTCCCATAATCACCCGCGCAGCTGCGTTCTGAACTAACTGCAACCTTCGAGTGCACCTCAAGGGGAGCCCATTTAGAGAGCGTTGCAGTAGTCCAGCCGGGACGTCACGAGAGCTTGAGTGACTGTGCGAAAGGCAGCCCGGTCCAGTAAGGGGCGCAATTGGCGAATCAAGCATACTTGATAAAACGCCCCCCTGGCCACGGCTGCCACATGGTCCTCCATGGACAGCCGCGAGTCCAGGAGGACACCCAAATTGCGCGCCCTCTTCACGGGGGCCAGTGTTTCGCCCCCAATGGCCAGTGTTGGACTTACCTGGCTGAACCGGGCCGCCAGAAACCACAGCCACTCGGTCTTGGACGGGTTGAGCTTGAGTTTGTTACTACCCATCCAGACCCGTACGGCCTCCAGACACCGGGACAGCACCTTGACGGCATCGTTGGGGTGGTTTGGGGTGGATATGTACAGCTGCGTGTCATCAGCGTACAGATGGTATTCCACCCCAAAACCACTCATGATCTCGCCCAGTGGCTTCATGTAGGTGTTGAACAGGAGGGGTGAGAGGACCGACCCCTGAGGAACCCCACAAGTCAGGGGCCTCGGGGCCGACCTCTGCCCCCCTGCCAACACCCATTGCGACCGACCAGAGAGGTAGGATGAGAACCACTGTAAAACGGTGGCTCCCAGCCCCAACCCCCCCCAGTTGGTGCAATAGGATACCATGGTCGATGGTATCAAAAGCCGCTGAGAGGTCTACCAGGACTAGGATAGAGGAATAACCTCTATCCCGCGCCCTCCAGAGATCATCCACCAATGCGACGAATGCCGTCTCGGTACTGTGACCGGGCCGGAAGCCGGACTGGCGCGGGTCTAGATAATCAATTTCCTCCAGGTGCCGAGGAAACTGTTGGGCCACCACACTCTCTACAACGCTAAAAAGTGAAGGTTGGAGACCGGACGATAATTTTCCAAAAATGCTGGGTCCAGGGAAGGCTTCTTGAGGAGAGGTCTCACCACCGCCTCTTTCAAGGTGGTAGGTAAGTACCCCTCACTCAAGGATGCGTTCACAATATCCTGGAGCCAGCCTCATGTAACCTCCCAGGATGCCAGTACAAGCCAGGAGGGACATGGGTCCAATAAACATGTGGTAGCCCTAAGTCTCCTTGACAGCCTGTCCATATCCTCGGTAGTGACAAAGTCAAACTCCTCCCAAGATGTTGTCTCAAGACCAGCCTCGGACAGTCCGGCTGGAGCACTTGTAGTGGAGGGCAACTCGTTCCGAATCTGAGTGATTTTATCCTGCAGGTACACTCCAAATTCCTCTGCTCGACCCTGCAAAGGGGCTTCCCGCGGCCTCTGATGAAGGAGGGAGCGAGTCACCCCAAACAGAGCGGCAGGGCGGTTCTCTGCGGATGCGATAAGGGTGGCACAATACTCACGTTTGGCCACTCTTATCGCCACTAAGTAAGTCCTAATATGGTCTCTCACTAGTGTTCGGTCCGATTCGGATCGAGAGGATCTCCACCTACTCTCTAGGCGTCTCCTGCGGCGTTTCATCTCCCTCAGCTCCTCGGTAAACCATGGAGCCTGAGTGATTCGACGCCGCCTGAGAGGCCGCAAGGGCGCGACTCGGTCCAACGCCCCCGCGGCCGCACTATACCATGCGGCCACTACGTCCTCAGTCGAGTCGCGGGCAGGGATACAGGTAGTGGCCCAAGCTCCCTCTGGAACCTTTCTGGGTCCATCAGGCGCCTGGGGCGGAACCATCTAGGTGTCTCCGGTTCCGCCTCCCCGCGGTGGGGTGTGGCGATTGGAAAGTCGAGCCGCAGGACAGAGTGATCTGTCCATGACAAGGGTGAGATGACTAAATCCCCGGTTCCAAGATCACTTCTCCACTGGCCAGAGACAAAGATAAGATCCAGCATGTGTCCACCAATGTGCGTGGGACCTTGCACTACTTGGGTCAGGTCCATGGCCGTCATGGCAGCCATGAACTCCCGAGGTACCTCAGATGTTTCGCCCGCCGATGGCAGGTTAAAATCCCCCACGACTAATAGTCTGGGGGATTCAACCGCCATCTTGGCAATCACCTCGAGGAGCTTGGGCAGGGCTGCTGTTACATAGTGGGGAGCCAGGTATACAATCAGCAAGCCCAACTGCCTCCCTAGGCCCCACTTCACACAGAGGGACTCACAGCCGGTGGTCTGTAGCACAGCGGTCTCCTTTGGCTCAAGACCTTCCTTAACAATAACCGCCACCCCTCCACCCCTGCCTAGGGCCCGAGGCTGATGGAATGCACGGTAGCCTGGTGGGCACATATCCACGAGGGATAAACCCCCCTCGAGGCCCAACCAGGTTTCCGTAATTCCCACCAGGTCCGGGTCCCCCTCTGACACAAGGTCATTTATGAGGGGGGCTTTGTTCACCACGGACCTGGCGTTGCAGAACATCAGCCTGGGGCCCTGGCTCTGTAATCCCTGACCACCTAGCCCCCGAGGGGAGCACAGGGGGTTGGTGCGGGTGACCGCTTGTAGCCAGCAGCCACGATCCCTCACCACATGATGGTCACCCTGTCTCCCACCGCCTCTGCCCCTCCCCAAGACCGATCGAATGGGAAAACCCTCCCTAGGAACGACCCCCACTCCCCCCTCCTTAATGGACCTATCCTTTTCCCCAGCTCCACCAGCTGGCCCAGTACTTTGAACCCCCCTCTAACTGAATAAGCCCTCCCCCCCTCGAACCCCTTAAAATCCGGATTAAAAATTTAGATAAAAAGCCCCTAAGTTTGCGCTTCGCCCATTATTGTGATGCTACATTTTTTATTGATTGATCATGTTTCTGCAGCTCTTCCTCTGACTTTATGATAGCAAATATTGGCTATCCTTTTTCATCTTCTCACACTTGCCAGAAATAGTGACCTGATCTTGATAACACCTGGTGTGCTACAAAGCTGAATGAGATTTGCAAATCAAAATTGTCTTTGCCCAAGATGACTTTTGTTTGAAGGCTCATTCTTTCTCCCATTAGCAAGAAGAATCAGGCATCTCCCTTGCTCCCAAAATGGGGCAGATACCAGAGAGGAAAGATTGCCAGAAACAAGCACATCAAATTATTTTTGCAACCTATTATTAAGCCATTAAATTGCACCACAAAAAGGTACTGCAGGATGCCATATGATATCCTGTTGCTTAAAAGAGACTCATTTTGAGTTGCTTCAGTTTATTAGATTGATTTGAAAAACTGTTCATCCTTTCGGTTCACTCATGTACTTATGAGCCGTACTGCAAAGCTCAGAAGAACAGGGATGAATAAAAAGCAGATCATGGAATAGATAGAAAGACTATAACTGAGAGATATGGGATCTCTTATTCCTCCTGCAGTCATTATAGCTCATCCCACTGACTGTACATCATCACTGAAAGATAACAGTGGCAACTCCCTACTCTGAGTCCTTCATTGGAAGGAAAATATTCTTATGTGGCAGCTAAATTAATGGGGCATTCAATGAATAGGAATAAAGTACTTATTTAGACATTCTGCTGAGGGAAAAGTCAATCTGGCATGAATCCTTTGTTTTATATTCTTTGTTTTGCATTCCCTGTTCTAGGATGATTTGAGCAAAAATTCATCTTATAAGATCTGAGAAAGAAATGCTTCAAAAGGATCTGGAATTAGATAACATTGATCCATATAAAGAATGCACCTTCTTGATTTTCATGTACAACTGAGAAAATAAAATTAGTGTAGCTATCTAATCATTCCACCTGATGTAAAGCAACCTTTCCTAGCATGAAAGTCTTCAAGTATGCCAGACTTTAACATGATGATTCCACTATCTGTGTATGTAGTTATTTGATAACCAAGCTTTCCTTCCAGAACTGGGAGAGATACTTATAGTTCTAAATCAGGGGTTCCCAAACTTAGCAACTTTAAGACTTGTGGACTTCAACTCCCAGAATTCTCCAGCCAGCACAGCTGGCTGGAGAATTCTGGGAGTTGAAGTCCACAAGTCTTAAAGTTGCCAAGTTTGGGAACCCCTGTTCTAAATCTTGGAGGGTCCGTTGCACATTCTGACTGTACTTCCAGATTGGATCCTGCTCTGCTATCAGTATGGAACCATGCAACCTACCAACTAAGTGGCAGCAGGGAATTTGTCTCCCTTGACTATAATATGGGAGTCTCCCTGATTTCTGCTGCTGAGATGCAGCTGCTACTTAAGTGCTCTTCAGGTTTTGTTCTCTGGGAAACATACTAAATTGTGGCATGCTCTTGAGTACATCCACATAATTTTTTTCCACAAGATGCAATTGATTTATTGGTTACAACTGCTAGAAAAGAATGTCAAAGAAGCTTTTTTTCTCTCTTGCTGTTGGTTACCATCTAGTGATCATCTGATAAATATGATGTGGGAATCTGAGGAAGGGATTCTGTTGTGTATGTATTGAGGATCATTTGGCTCACCTTTCAAAATAGAGCAAATAAATTGGCTGCTTGAAGCTGGGTATATCATGGAAAAGTTAAAAATGTTAATTATTGAGTGTGGTTTGTCTGGATATTGGTCATGAAATTTATGCAAGCGTTTCAGCGCTTGCATACTCTGGGTGGCCACCCATTCAGCTTCAGATGAGGGAAAATGTTTCCATGAAATTAGATATTCACCTCTGTGGAGATGTGAGTCTAAGATTTCTTTTACTTCAAAGTGTTGTCCACCTTCAATGAGAATGGGAGGAGGACAGGCTTCTGTCAGCAGCTGCATTGGCGAGGTTTTTGCTGGCTTCAGCAAACTGCAGTAGAAGACAGGATGTATTTTCTTCAGGATTTTTGGTCATTTTAGTTCGGCCGTACTGGGTTGACAATTGTCCCAATGGGGAAAGAACCTATAAATTTCACTCCTGGTTTTTTCTAAGGTTATCTAGATTGCATGTACTTAGTGGGCAAGTACACGCCCTCCCCAGTTTATTATTTTTTTATAGAGACCGCTTTTTTTATAGAGACCGCTTTTTTTAGCATATTTGTTATATGTCTCCCTAGCTTTATCCAACGCTTTGCATACTACAGGCCATGTAGTTAGCAGTTCTTTTAGCCATTTTGCTAGTGAGAGGCATTGAGGCAATTTGTGTGGGAGTTCTGACATGGCTGTAATTTCTCGGCTGGTAGCAACCCGGAAAGGGGCTAAAATTAAAAACACACTTTTTCTGCTTGGCCGGCCTGGGGTAATCAACTGTTTTTAGGGTTTTTAACGACTAATTTTTAGTTTTAATATGGGATTTTAGCGCAGAGTTACTTTAATCTTATTTTAATATTGTACTATGTTTGTGATTTTATATGTATTTTAAATTCCCTGTGCCCCGCCTCGAGTCCCTTCGGGGAGAGAGAGCGGGTTATAAATTTAATAATAATAATAATAATAATAATAATAATAATAATAATAATAATAATAATAATAATAATAATAATTATTATTATTATTATTATTATTATTATTATTATTATTATTATTATTATTATTATTATTATTATTATTATTATTATTAAATCAGTGCTGCTATGTACTGAATTGTTGTAGGCTACCTTTTTATTACTTCACTTCAGGTGTACGTTTGGTATGCATCTGCATTCCATTCCTGGCCAGTTGTCCTTGAAGTCCATCTCAGAGAGATACAGTGAAGTTTCATTTCCTTGAAGCCTCCCTGTTCCCATCCATCCCTTTTAGAGTTTATGGCAGCTAATACTGAATGAGAGGGCAGCTGACATTGTGTCTGCTTTCCTTGTAGGAAGAGTAATGATAATAATAATTATCTGTTAATTATCTAAATATTATCTATTAAGATAATTAACTTTCTATAATAATAGAAAGAATCTGCCCATGTTCTAACCCAGTGGTCGGCAAATCGCAGCTCGCAAGTCTCTTTGGCCTCTTGAATGTGGCTCTTCAATCTCTCTCTGATTCCCTCCCTCCTTCCCCCCCCCCCTGTCTGTCTCTGTCTCTGTCCACAAAATACCGCATGAAGCAGTGGCGAGTCTCTGCGCGGTGGCCGCTGACTCTGGAGCCCATCCACAGGGGGTGGGGTACCCCTCGCATTCCTCGTCTTCCCAGATGGGCTCTGGAGACATCGGCGGCCGCACAGAGACTCGCCGCTCCTCCACACCATGGAAAACATAGGCGTGCGCACTCATTGTGCAATTACAACTCAAGTTCCTGCCATTATGAAGTCTCTGAGACTGTAATTGCACGGACAGGGAGAGACACAGAGACAGAGAGACACACACACAGAGTGAGTGATTAAGTGAGCGAGAGACAGACAGACAGACCCACACACATATACACCCACAGAGTGACAGAGAGGAAAGGAGGGGAGAGAAACAGACAGACAGACAGACAGACAGACACACACAGTGACAGAGATGGGGGAAGGGAGGGCAGAGAGACACAGAGACAGAGACAGACAGAGAGAGTGAGACAGAGACCCAGAGAGAAAGAAAGAAAGAGAAAGAAAGAAAGAAAGAAAGAAAGAAAGAAAGAAAGAAAGAAAGAAAGAAGGAAAAAGAAAGTGGGAGAGAGAAAGAAAGAGAACGAAAGAAAAAAGAAAGAAGGAAGGAAAAAGAAAGTGGGAGAGAGAAAGAAAGAAAGAAAGAAAGAAAGAAAGAAAGAACTTATGACCACAATTGAGCCCAAAATTTTGGTTGCTAAGCAAGAGCATTGTTAAGTGAGTTTCACCACATTTTCCAAGTTGGCCACGCCCACCCAGTCACATGACCACCAAGCCACTCCCACAAAACAGGCCACACCTTCTTTTGACTCTCAAAAATGAAATTTCAATCGTTGTACTGTTGATATTTGGCTCTGTTGACTTAGGAGTTTGCCCATCACTGTTCTAACCCAATGTGCACAGAAAGCTTCTCTGGGCCACTCCTCATCAGGCCACAAATGGAATGAGCATTCAAGAGAAGAAATTGTATCTTTGTAGTATCCTTAAATTGAGCGGTTTGGGTTGCACCGTCAATCTATTCATTAGAGGAACAAAAAAGTAAACTGTAAAGAAAGTGGCTATGAAATCCAGGATTCCCTCACAATCCAAACAGTGCTACAGAACTGAAGCAGAGCCTAATGAGTGGAGCGAAGAGGAGATCTCATCCCAAAACATCTGGATCAATAGGATCCAAACTGATTACCAATCCTGCCTATGTCATCTAAAGCCTGAATTGTCCACATGGAATGTCTTGTGCTTGCATAAAATGGCAATATTACTTATACATAAAATACTTTGAATTGTCATCTGTGGAAAAGGAGATAAATGTGATTAGCGGGCATGCATGGTGAATGGAACATCTTCCCTCTAGAAAAAGAGGGAACAGTATGAGGATGGGCACTTAATTGAGCATGCTTTCCTCATCTTAGCAGGCGTTCTCATTGAAAAGTTGGCTGACCTAAATTTCCCTCCCCTCACTTGTGAATGGATCAAAGACTTCCTGACAGATTGTCCACAAACAGTAAGGGTTGGATCCTTTACATCTTCCACGCTGAAGCTCAGCACAGGCTCCCTTCAGGGGTGTGTGCTCAGCCCCTACCTGTACTCGCTGTAGGCATATGACTGCATATCCTCTGATCCATCCAACATCATAATAAAGTTTGCAGACGACACAACGGTTCCTGGGCCTCATACTGGAGGGGACGAATCAGCATACAGGGAAGAAGTCCAGAAGGTATCTGCATGGTGCCCAAGAAACAACTTACATCTAAATACTAGTAAGACAAAGGAGATGGTGCTAGATTTCTGGAAGCACAGAGAGGAACCTGCCCCACTATATATTGAGGGGGGCTGTGTGGTTTCCTCTTTTAAATTCTTGGGAGCGCTTATTAGTCAATATCTCATCTGGAAAAACAACACGTCTTGGTGATTGGAAAGGCCCAACAGAGACTTCATTTCCTTAGAGTCCTGCGAAAAAATCAGGTGGAACAACGGCTGATGACCTCTTTCTATCGGTCCACCATAGAAAGTGTCCTCACATATTGCATTACAGTATGGTATGCTGGTTTAACAGCTGTGGACAGGAAGGCACTACAGAGTGATCAATTCGGCACAAGAAACCATTGGTTGCCCTCTGACACCACTGGATGACACTGCCAGATCTTGCTGCTTTAGCAGAGTAAGGAAGATACTCAGAGATGATTCACACCCTGGCCGGTGTCCCTTTGCACTTCTACCATTGGGCAGAAGACATCAAAGTATAGCCAGTTGAACAAATAGGTTTAAAGATAGTTTCTATCCTTGGGCTGTGAGACTTTTAAATACACCCACATTCACTCCATACACACGCTAGTTTTTTTCTTTTTCTTTCTTTTTTCGTTTATGCTATAATTTTGCACCAGTGAGGTTAAAACCAATTTTGTTGTATTTAAATACAATGACAATAAAGATGATACTTATATCAATTTTATGCCATCCAGTACATACCAAAACTTCCTTACTTCACTTGTCTTCACATACAGTATGTTATTTTTTTAAAAAATATTTGTTTAAAATTAGAATCTCTTTTGCAACATTATCATCATCAGCGTAATCATTTTCGCATTCAATAGTAAACTCACCAGAATATCCACAATCAATGTTCTTAATAAAAGCATCTACTTCTCTATTATGGTACATAAATGTTATACAGAAAGTGACTTCTTGTTCTTGAAAGCTAATCACTATAAAGCTATTCACTAGGTAATCATCTTTTCTAAATTGAACAATTAAGACTTAATCTCTGTGAGCATGAAATTAATAATTGTGAAGTCTGAAACAGGTTGGGAAGAAACACCAATAATTTCCAGATTCTGCATAACCACTTGTTATAAAAAGAAGCAATTCAATAGAACACAGTTTTAATTATGACCTCTTTTTGGGTAGGCTAATGTATTTCTATTTATGATTGTGAGTTACCTTAAAAGTTCTGGAATAAAAAACTGATATATACATATTTTTATAGATAAAATGGAAATATTAAAAAAAATTGACAATGGGTAATATGTAAGAAAAAAATGCAACAAACTATTGCTTGCAATTAGTCTCTTTATTAAACTGTATTTGCATTAAAGTTATACTCTCCCCTTATTCATTCAACTATATGCTGAATATATACAGAGGAAGTCTAGATTGGAAGAATATGCACATGGTTTTAAAAGGAGGAAGAAACATCAATAACCTGTACCAGGCTAATGACACTACCCAGGTAGCTGAAAATGAAAGTAATCCAGTAGCTCTACTAATGAAAGCCAAGGGACACATTAAAAATATGGAACTGAGATTACATATAAAGAAGAGGAAACTACAACAATGGGTCCACCAATCCAGCCTCAGAAGTGACACATGAAGGTATTGTAGAAAGTCATGTAGATGATGAAACTATTCAGAAAAATAGCAAAAAAACAATGTGTAGAAGCAGGCCTTGAGCCTTAGAAACAAGACGTATTGGAAAAATATTTAGATTGGCTCCATCTGACTCCCTGTGGGAGGAAATTGGGAAGGAAAATGTAACCAGACTTGCAAGGTTCTATTACTATGGTATAACTCAATGAAGTATAGTTATAGTATACTTATGGTTGAGGTCCTCGACTTGCGACCGGTCCTCGACTTATGACCGGCCGCAAGTCTTCCACCTCTTCCCCCTATAGCCATGGCAACAGCCTGTAACAATCTGTAACAGCCAGTCGCGCCTGATAGGCTCAGACGCGACTGGCGGGAATTGGGTCAATGGGCGCCCTGATTGGTTCCCCGCTTGACAGCTCGTATATAAATAGCTGTCAAGCGCGGAAGTCCCTGTCTACCGCACTTTGCCTGCTTGTAAATACGTTTTACCTTTCGCTGTCCGTTTGCCAATAAACGGTTGTTCTGTTCTGACTAGCCTGGGTCTGGACTCCCTCTATCTTAGAATCTAACACTTATGGAGTCTGTTTCCTCATCTGGACAACCTCAAATGGCTGATAATATTGAACTGCTAGACAGCTGCTGCTTTTTAGAATCCACCATCTACAGTAAAAGAACCCACAATCAAGAAATAAGCTGCAGATTAATAGTAGTGTAGCAATGATGGACACTTCGTTAAAAGAAATTCAAATGTTGTGGCTTGTCTCTATCTTTAAAGATCAGAATCACACAGGAAATGGTTTTTCCCCCTGTGGCACATTAGAAATAGAAGTTGGACTTTGAAAAAGCAAGATAGAAAGAATATTGATGCTTTTGAACTTTGGCGTTGGAGAAAACTCCTGAGGATATCGTGAATAGCCAAGAAAAGCAACACACTAGATCACAGAACAAATCAATCCTGAGTTCTCACTTGAGGTGCAAATGTTTATAATATTTTTCACGAATTATGGAAAGACCTCTTAAAAAAACCTCTAATGCTAAAAAAAAGTAGAAGAAACATAGCAGCAAGGGAAATAGGCTTGGTTACATGGCAAGGGGTACATGGCATGGAAAACTTGAAGGTCCAGGTTGGTAGCAAATAATTCTGGAGAAGGCCTACAAGTGTGGCTATTAAGGGATGAAACTGACTTGGCACATTATAACTAAGATTAGATCATTATTCTCTTCACATAAAGCAACTTTATTTGCAAATGGCTGCCGCTCAAAACTTTTTACGCTTATAGAAATCACCACTGCACAGATATGAAATATTTCTTTTCCTTTCAAGTACCTTTTATTTCTAGAGCAAAGAATAAATCAAACAATGAAAGAGCATTTTTTTAAAAAAGGAAAGAAAAGGGCAAAGAAATTATCTGAGATTTATGTTGCCTTCACCTAAACTTCAAAACACAGCCTTAGTGTAAAGGTGGCTTTAAAGAGGCATGTTTTAGTAACGTTGTCACAGTCCCAGTTAGAGATTAACATCCTCCTTTTCTCACTCTGTAAAGGTTATGGCAGGGGTTCTTAAACATTGTGATACTGTGACCCCTTAAAATGATAAATGGATTTGTGTGATTTTTTTTATAAAGAATGAGCTTCTCTTTGATAGTAGTGAGTGGGCAAGCTTCCAATTTATCATGGAGTGAGGCCTTCATCCCATTTTTAATCTCCTTGACAGAGACAGAATGAGATTGCTGTCAGAATGGAGTTGCTTTGTCACCTCATCCAGGCAGCATGGGACTGAGTTCACACAAGGCTACAAGGATGTTACATGGAGTTTTTGGATGCCATGTTCCTAAGAATGCAACCCAGATTCTACATTCCCTGACTTATGAAAGTGCGTGCCTTCAGGGGGAAGGAAAACTTTTAAAACGATAGCAATGAATGGTTAGAGCCATTTTGAGAAGTACCTATTACATATTTCCTTATCTAGCATAGTGGCTCAATTGATAATAGATTTACATACCTTTTGAAAGTGAATCAGAAATAGTTTGCATTTATGATTGTTTAGCAAAAATTCATTTCTACAGGTATTGCCTTAACAATTCTTAAGATGCATTTCTTAAAACACAATGTTTCTCAGACAGTCAGCTCACACATCCTACTTCAAGTGATCATATTTATTATCAGCAGTCTGGGTATATCAGATAGTAAATACAACTGGATCAGCTAAATTTACTTTATTGTAAGGCTGCATTAACAGAATCCTACAGCTCTGAAGGTACGAACTTCCTGCCCTCACTTTTAAACATCGGATGAATTAGGACAGGTCCTTCATAAATTTATTTGTCAATCATTAAGAAGCTCTTGGGGGCTCCCTCTTTTCTTGTCTGATTGTTTCTAGACAGCATCTCTTTTTCTTGCCCACAAGGTCATCAACACATTCCATTATTGTTACATATGTGTATTCACTCAATGTCTTCTGCAAATTTTGTAATTATGGCAGTGGATGTATATGCTGTACCAAAACCTGCTCATGTATGAAAAATACCATGTTAATGCACACCACAACTGCTTCATTGCAGATGAATTACTACTTGCGTTAGACAAGTATACAATATATAACATTACACAGTGGGTTATGCCAAATAGATTTAAAACAAATAACTGAATCACTCATTTTAGCCAGTAATAGGTGCAAAAAAAGGCACTCTGTCTTTATTATGTTTCCTATATAATATAGGAACCAGGACCCTGGTTCCTATATTATATGAACCTATCAGCAAATGGTCTTGCATATAAGAGCAGTCTGTTGTACAATCTAGTAACCCTCCCCCCCGCCCCCCATCATGGGTTGTTGGCGTTAGGCATACTGGTCACTGTCTTAGATGTTGGTGTTTTTACGGGGGCAAAAATAGCTCCCTTGATGCTCATCTTGAGTCATTCAGCTGCTCTCTTGAACAAGAGTGCTGTATATACTATTCAGCCAGATCTGCACTCCCTAATCTAGCCAGCTGTACTCATAATTTAAATCAGCAGCATTATGTCTCTGCAATCCTAATACTTTTCTATGATTACCCAGTGCTAATCTTATCTGTTGTTCAGTTGTTCCAACTATTTATGTCTTGATGGACATCATTTCACCAGGATGGCCTTTGGTCCTTGTACATTGATACTTGTGTAATCAGTAATAATATCTAGCCATCTTGTCTTCTGTCAGCCTCTCCTTTGATTGCCTGCACATTATATGTCCAAAATAGCTAAGCTTTAGCTTCATTATTAGCACCTCCAGTGAGCACTCTCTTTTCTTTATCTGGTACAGAATAAAATTGTTCTTACAGCTAGAAGTATTGTCCACATTTTTCCAGCTTCCACTTTTTCAAAGGCACATTCTTTCTTCATTCAGCTTTCAAAGCTACATATTATAATGGAGAAAACCTTGACTATAAGAATTTTTGTTATAATCTCCACACTTTTATATTGTCTACATCTATTGCAGTCTTCCTCCCAGGTAATGTTTGTTTATTTCACATCTGCAGTCATCATCCTTGTAAATGTTTGACTCTAGAATGATGTCTGCCTTTATTTTTTCTATTGACAAGCTATGCCTGCTTAATGCAAATAGACAAAAAATAAAAGCAGACAGTGCCTTTCTAAAGTCAAAAATTATTCTAGCTTCTCTTTCCCCAATTTTGAGTTGCACCTTCAACAAGATATTCCTAAAGTCTTCCTTGCATCCAGCTATCCAAGTGGTATTATCCACAGAGCTGATGTTTCTTATAGATATTTTAATTCCAAATCCAAGTTTTTCTATCTACCATTTCTCACAATATATGATGGATCTAAGTTAAATAATCTGAATTGCTACATATTCTATTTTAACTATAATCATATAAACAGGTGAAATAGCCTGCTGCACCTATATTTTTAAGGACAGCCCATACTTTCTTGTGATCTACTTAATCAAAAGCATTTGGATTATCAATAAATCAAAATAATTATATTTTAGAGTTCCTTTGCCTTTTCCATTATTCACTGGATGTTAGCAATGTGATCTCAGGTGCTGCTGTTCAGTCTTTTGTCTACATTCTGTATGGTAGATAATACAAAATAAGCATTTTTCTTGAATAAATCAAGAGGGTCCCATTACAGCAACTGGGGATGCACAATCTATTTTATTTCGCATTCTCTTTTTGAAACAGTTAGGTCCTGCTTCTGAATGTTGCCACAGATGTGGACATCTGTGTAGCCAAGACTTCTTCCTTCTGTTCATAATCAGCATTTGCTAGGGGTACTATATTTAGGTTGCAAAATCCAGAAGATCACTACGTGGGTGCAAAAATTTCATCATATTTTCTACTATCAAATCATCATCCAGATTTCTGAAGCCCAGCTACAGTACTCACAGCATATGCTGGCATTTCTCTTCTAGCATTTGCCCTCTCAATTAGAGTTTCCTGCAAAGTTAAAGGTAAATCGATATAAAGCTGATCTGTTCAAATCAGAAATGATATCAGAATAACACAGGAGACCCATTCTTCTTACATTGATTTGTGCAGAAACATCTGGAAAAAGATAACTTCAGAAGGTGTAGTATTGACACACTGAATAGCGAAGGCAGTGTAACACATTTCAGCCCCAAAGATGCAACAGAAGCCAGAGAGCGAATGAAGTAAAAACTAGATCACCAACTTTAAAACTGCAGTATTTCACTGATTGCAGAAATGGTGGATAGCACTGTCAATCAATAGTGGAGAAAAAAGTCTTTCTCCATTTCCCAAATATTTACAGTTATACTATCTACTCTGTAAAAATTTATGCCACCACTAGATGATACCCCAAAACTTTATTTTTGCTGCTCAAATATGGTAGCCCAACTTTACCTAAGACTTCACTGTCAGTTTCTAAACAATAGGATCAACCAATTTTCCCCTTGCCTAAGCAACAAGAGTTTTAGCCCAATTCGGTCACCAGGTGATAAAGTGATTCTCTTTTTCTAATGCTTCCAATTGTATGGAATAGGCGAGGGGTCTGCAAAGTCGGCTCTTTTAAGACTGGTGGACTTCAACTCCCAGAATTCCCCAGCCAGCCTGGCGGACTAGGGAATTCTGGGAGTTGAAGTCCACCAGTCTTAAAAGAGCCGACTTTGCAGACCTCTGGAATAGGTTTACAGATTAAATCAGTTGCATACTTGTACTAAGGAATGGCCAGGAGGGGAATAAGGTACAATCAAGTGCAATATGCTTGTAAATAACTTATATGGCCCACAAGAGCACAAAATCCTAAAATAAAGGACCAAACTGTTTCTCTACTCAATGTAGCCTTAAAAATTAGGGAAGTCAGATGACAATTCCTACAATTTCCAGACACTAATGTTAGCTAAAACCACGAGGAAGTATGTGGTAGAGTCTGACTGAGATTAAATCAAGAATATTCATTGGAGAACAAGATGATTGTAAAGGCTACTGAAATGACATATGACTCCACTGTACTCCTCCGTTAAATTAGATTTTCGTGGATAAAAATCTTAAGTCGCCTTCCCTCCCGCCCGCACCGCACAAACTTCCATTGCGCGGCAACTTTCCTGCCGAGGCGGCCTGACAATGGTCGACGGAGCAATGCATTCTGGAAAATGTAGTCCCCGAGGACGCTGAAAATGTAGTCCCCCTCCCTCCCTCCCGTAGGCTTGCAGTTTGAGTATCCAAAGGAGGCGGGGATTTCCAGTTGAACTCCGCCTTCCTTTTCCCGCCAATTCTGACTCCAGTTTTGGCGCCAAGCTGCAAGGCGGATCTCTCTGTTGGGAGGCGGACGCCGGTGGGACCGTAATTTGTTCCCGACGTGGATAAAACGCCATGAACGCTGACGGTCAGCTGCCGACCAGCTCCCTCAATGGGTAGGGGGCACGGATGGGTTGCCGTTGGGTGGCGCATTCGCATAACGCTGTTCTTCTCTGTTTCCAACTCCCTTGTGCGTCTCCCAGGGCTGCTTAGCCTTAGACCTCTGCCTTTCCTCCCAATCCCCTCCACCCTTGTATACACGCTTGTATTTGATTCAAAGATGATTCACACCCTGGCTGGTGTCTTCTTTGCCCTTCTACCATCAGGCAGAAGATATCAAAGTATAGCCAGCCGAACAAATAGGTTTAAAGATAGCTTCTCTCCTTGGGCTGTGAGAATTTAATTCAACCGCAATCACTCCAAGCACATGCTAGTTTTTTCTTTTTTCTTTTCTCTCTCTTTTTGTTTCTGTTATGATTTTGCACCAGTGAAATTTAAACAAATTTCATTGTAATTTTAGATGTAACAAGATGATGATGATGATGATTATGACTTTTATTATTATTATTATTATTATTATTATTATTATTATTATTATTATTATTATTATTATTATTATTATTTTATTCATAAAGCATGAAACTCAGCCAATTGAACATTTAAAAATGCATATTACAAATACTATTGACTGGTGCTAATTGTTGATGCAGTTTGCTGCCAGCATCCTAGGTATCAACCAAGTATCTTCGTAGAATATACGATGTGCCAAGTAGCGCCGTTTTTTGCAGTTCCGCTGGTGTTATTTTTATTTATTTTATTTATTTATCACATTTTTATACCGCCCTATCTCCCTAGTGGGACTCAGGGCGGTGCACAGAAGAAATAAAAAGTACAATAATATACACAACCAGGATAAAATAAGATTAAATTTGAGATCTGTGCTAAAATCAGTTAAAACAGTTTAAAATCCCAATTAAAATTAAATTAAAATCATTGAATCTATGCCAGCCCGGCCTGATGAAAGAGATGCGTTTTTAACCCCCGGAGGAAGAGGCGTAGGTCTGTAGTGGTGCGGAGATTGGGGGGTAAGTCATTCCAGAGTGCTGGTCCCCTCACAGAGAAGGCTCTCCCCCTGGGGGTCGCCAGCCGGCATTGACCGGCGGACGGTACCCTGAGGAGGCCGTCCCTGTGGGAGCGGACAGGTCGAAGGGAGGTATGTGGTAGGAGGCGCTCACGCAAGTTATTGCAGGAAGCTGCAATTTGCTGAGATATTTAGTAAAGTTCTTGGAGATGGTGCCAAGTGCCCTGATGACAATGGGTGTCACTGTGACATGCTTCATCCATAGCCGTGTGGTTTCGATGGCCAGGTCGCGATATTTCATGATTTTTTCTAGTTCTTTTTCTTCGACTCTGGCATCTCCAGGAACAGCAATATCAATGACCTGTACACTTCGGCCCTCTACAACCGTGATATCTGGTGTGTTGTGCTCCAGATGACGGTCTATTTGTATTCAAAAGTCCCACAAGATCTTCACCCTCTCATTCTCGATGATGATGATGATGATTATTATTATTTGCTTGGGCAATTGAATCGGGTCCCTCAAAAGCCTCCTTAACTTACACCCCCCTCCCCCAGTGAAACCATTTATTCCTTTCTCTGAAACTTTCTTTTTAATTTTCTCCCGTCTCTCCTCTCACTATTTTTAATGAATGGAGCGGAAGCAGTCTCTTCCCTATATATTTTGTGCAGGTCCCTTTTGATTTTTAGATGCCCGCAATGCAGGAGGCAGGAGAGAACCAGAAGTGCGCATTCATAAACACAATGAGGAAAGGGTACATGCTGATCCCAGTGTAACCTATTTTGTAGGCTCCCGTTTTTTAATTATTCGAATTAAGAATGAACAAACCCCGCTGAATCCCAAGTTTGTGAGTAAAATATCAGGAGAAAAAAATGGTAGGAGCAAAGAAAAGAAAACCAGTCCTGTGAGAAGTAAGCTTATTAATTGGTGGGCCTGGAAGAAGAAAGAATTGAATGGGTATGCTGGAACTGGCGTGGCTTAGTGGCTGGCTGAAACAATCCTTTTGTTTAACAGTAACATTTCATTGAAGAACTCAGGTTGAAATTCAAATACGAATTTTAAGCAATTGCTGAATGTATTTGGTGGCCTACCATTGATTGTTGTGAACAGAGTGACCTTTATTATATGGTTATAGAGTTCACAGATTATAGAGTGGTGTGCAATGTCTTGATTATTACTGAAAATGGAATGATAGAAAGATTTACAATCATTTAGAATTGGAATTTAGAATGGGAGTATTTACTACGCCAACATAATATGACAAGCCTGAAAAATCAGTTCACTTTAGAGCACACAATGAAATTTTAACACCCAGAGGTAAATACAGGTGACTGTAACTTGCCTACATGTATGGCTTCCTTTAGGTCTGCAGGAAAATCACTTATCCTGCTTGTGTCTGCTTGTGAATGCAGAGCACAGACAGTTTTGTTGCTCTGCCTGGCAGGAAACCCTGACCAAAAGCAATACTTTATGCAGCCTGCTGTTGTCAAATCTAAAGAATTGTGGTTGTTTGCAACTTGGAGGAAAGGCATTTCCTTCAGCGGGTTAAATTGCTAGGGATTAAATATAAGATTAGTGTTAAATATTATATTCCTGGAGGTCTTTGATTTCTGAAATTTTCTTGTTCAATAACTTTTCAGAATTCCCTCTTTTCTAAAATTAGAGTAATAAAAAAATTTAAATCATCCTTTACACATGTAGAATCAGCTTCATTTAGGTGTAGTACATTAGGTAAAGACTCAGTTGAAATTTACATAGGTTATGAGATACATGCATTTAACTAAACAAAGTTGAGTAAAGTCTATATTGAATGCTTTGTTTCTGTACTTTCGTGGATTTCAAACACAATTTTCACCATTATGAGAAAATGTTAGTTCGGATTTCCTCTAATCTAAACAAACAGAACAATGAGAAAGTGGGATGACAGTCCTAAAAATGAAATATCAGCTCTTCTTCCACATATGCAACCTCATAATTTAACCTAACATCTTTAAATGTATTCATATTGTTTTACTTTCAGTTGGAGTTTGGTCTAGTGCAGGGCTGTCAAACTTAGGCCCACAGGCTGGATGTGTCATGCGCTGGCCACACCCACACCCGATTTAGCGAAGGGGAAAAGTCACAATACCTCATGTGACGACGTTGCGATGACGTGCGTTTGACACTCTTGGTCTAGTCCAGTGGTGGGCAAACTCATTAGTCAATAGAGCCAAATATCAACAGTACCATGACTGAAATTTCTTTTGAGAGCCAAAAGGTGTGGCCTGTTTTGTGGGAGTGGCTCAGCAGTTATGTGACTTGCTGGGCATGGCCAACTTGGAAAATGTGGTGAAACTCACTTAACGACGGTCTTGCTTAGCAACCAAAATTTTGGGCTCAATTGTGGTCATAAGTTCTTTCTTTCTTTCTTTCTTTCTTTCTTTCTTTCTTTCTTTCTTTCTTTCTTTCTTTCTTTCTTTCTTTCTTTCTTTCTTTCTTATCTCTCTCTCCCACTTTCTTTTTCTTTCTATTTTTCTTTCTTTCTCTTTCTGTTTTTCTTTTTGTCTCTCTCTCTCTCTCTCTTCTCCCTCCACCCATCTCTGTCACTGTGTGTGTGTGTTTGTGTATCTGTCTGTCTGTCTCTCTCTGATTCCCTCTCTCCCTCCCTCTCTCTGTCTGTCTCTCCCTCCCTTCCCCTCTGTATCTATTTTATTTTATTTTATTTTATTTTTTTATTTAAATTTATATCCCGCCCTTCTCCACAGAGGACCCAGGTGTACAGGAAATTTAAAAACATACCAATACAAAGATAAATATATAATTTAAAATAAATATTAAACAGTCCTATCCTGTACTAAAACCAAATTTAAAATACCCAATTAAAAAACTTCCTAAAAGTCCCCACGGGAGGTTAGGCTAGGCCGGCTTGTTGGAACAAATATGTCTTTAGACATTGGCGGAAGAGGCGGAGGTCGGTGATGGTACGTAATTCATTTCTCTATCTCTGTCTGTCTCTCTGTGTGCCTGTCAGTCTCTCCCTCCCCCCCAGGGAAGCAGCGGAGGGGCCGGCATGTCGGCTGGGGAGGCTACGGCTGCCTCCTCCCGCAGTGAGCGAAGTGGGCGGGTGGGGGAGCACCTGAGGCTGTGGCAACCTTAAGCCCCGCCGAGGCCATCCGGGAACCGAAGGCCCACCTCCATCCCAGCCCCATGTGGCGGGTAGCCCCGGAAAGTGTGCCGCGGTGGCTGTCAGAGGGAGCTGGTGGAGATGCGCCCGGCCGTCCTGCCAACGCGCCTGTCGGGCGATCTCGGACGGTGGGAGCTGCGCGTCACAGGGCTCGGGGGCAGCAGCCGCCGCCTATGAAACAGATGGAGTCTGCCCGTGGCTGGGCAGAGGAAGAGCCACACTCGAGGGGCCAAAGAGCCGCTTGTGGCTCGCAAGCTGTGGTTTGCCGACCACTGGTCTAGTCACTAGTGGTTAAAGCACTAAGAAAGCAGGAGATTGTGGGTTCAAGTCCTGCTTTGGCCATAAAAGCCAGACTTGGGTGATTTTGGACTAGTCACTTTATGTCCAACACACTTCATAATATACAGGGTTGTAATTGTGGGGAAAATAGGAGGAAGAAGATATGTTGAGATATGTTCTTGAGTTGTTTGTAAAAACAATAAAGGTAGGCTACAAATAGATACATAATCTAAAGTAATTTAACCTGAAATTACATTGCTGAATGTTTATTTTATGAAAGATTTGTATCCTATGCTTCAAATTTAAAAAGGAAAGCAAGTTGATTTAAAAAAGGATAGATTCTAAGAATTCTGTAAATCAGATTTGGTCCTAAAGATTAATAATATGAAGATTTTAAACTTAGCAATTACTTAAAAATGTTCTGGTGAGGAAATAAGTCTTTTGAATCCAACCAGTGTAAAACCTGAAATATTGAACTCATATTACAGCAATGACTGATTTAATGTCAAGATTAGGCTCACCTGAGTGTTTAAACTGATCCGCTATCATAAAATAATGAAAAAATGGCCCCATCTTGACTAGCTTTTTATCTAAGTCCAATTTCTAGAGTGTATCTTATATCTTATTTTATGATAAAGTAATGATTGTTCTTCAGATGGTTTCCCTAAGGGAGAAATATTGAAAAGCAACATTGTTCTTCATTAGTGGAAGTCTTTCTCTTAAAATCAGAGAAGATATTGCTTCATGAGAAAAATATGAGCTTGCTACAGATATATGGCTTATTGTTTCAGTGTAATAGGGTTCATACTACATATTGAACTCTAAAAGCAGATTAACAAAAGATTCCTAGATAACATACAAACAGAAGATAGTATGTAATAGAAGTTAGTATGATGGTCCAATTTACACAATATACCAAGATAGTGACTTGGTTTTACAGGTCCTGGACCACAAACTTGCCAACATAATTGTAGTTTAGTCTATCTTGTTATATGAACATAGCTATACAGCTTCTTTTTCTGGAGCAAATTTGGGGATAATTTTTAGAAGGAGGCATGCATTTGTATAGTACATATTGGAGATCCTCTGCATCAAACTTGTCTGTATGAAATGAAACTTCCTTTTGGTTTTTAAGTAATGTTTATAAAGTAACTGACAATGCCAAGCAGAAAATGTTTCGGAACTGTTTGGAATGCTTTCTGTATGCAGAGATTTAGGAAAATCTACCGTATTTTTCAGAGTATAAGACACACCTTTTTTCCTCTAAGGCTGAAAATCTGGGTGTGTCTTATACATCGAATACAGCGTTTTTTTGCCTCCTGGAACCCCACCCCCTTCATCAAATTGGCTGCGCCTAGCCTTATGGAGGCTTCGAGAGAGCTCCTGGGAGATGGGGAGGGCAGAAATAAGCCTAAAACGGGCCGTTTTTTGTCCCCCCAGTCACCAGCAGCACTCTATAATCCTCCATAGGGCTATGCATGCAATTTATTTGACACAAAAATGTCCCGTTTTCGTGATAAATGGGCCGGGATTTTTTGCTCATTTTTGACCCCCAGGAGCACTCTGCAAGCCCCCCCCCCCCAAGGCTATTCATGCTTTTTATTTGGAAAAAAAGGCGCCATTTTCACGGAGAAACTGACCGATTTGGGGAGGTTTGCAGAGTGCAAAGGCTTCCCCCCCCCCACCTTTCAGAAGGCTCTTTAACTGTTTCTGTGCCAGCAGAAACAAAGTCCTAAGATTTGTCAGCGACTTCCTTCTCCAGGACATGGATAAATACACCTGGAAACATCAACCTTCCTACCTACTATCTCTCTCTTTCTCTCTCCCTACTTAACTACTGTATTTTTCTCTCTCTCCTTATTTCTCTCTCTCTCACTATTCCTTTATCTACCTACCTACCTACCTACCTACCTACCTACCTACCTACCTACCTACCTACCTACTCTCTCTCTCCCTACTTAC
Organism: Rhabdophis nuchalis; assembly: GCA_039707465.1. Taxonomy (NCBI): domain Eukaryota; kingdom Metazoa; phylum Chordata; class Lepidosauria; order Squamata; family Natricidae; genus Rhabdophis; species Rhabdophis nuchalis. Next base: position 48,764,872 of record CM077648.1, read on the forward strand.
TGTATTTCTATTTCTCTCTCTATCCCTTTACCTACCTACCTACCTACCTACCTACCTACCTACCTACCTACCTACCTACCTACCTACTGTATTTCTCTTTTTTTCTCTCCCTCTCTCTCCCTCTATCTACCTACCTACTTTTTTTTTGTAATTTGCCTCTTCAAAACCTTGGTGCGTCTTATACTCTGGTGCGTCTTATACTCCGAAAAATACGGTAACTAAATCCGGGGGAAGATACACCATATAAAGAACAGATTAATGTACTCAGCCATTTAATCAGAAGGCACTTCCCTTAGGAGTTGAGCCACAATGTGAAGTGACGTGTGTTTTGAGAGGACACTCTTAGGCCATTTGGTGGTGTGTGTGTGTGTGTGTGTGTGTGTGTGCGCGCGCGTGCACACACAGGCATACACACACACATATATTCTTGTATATTTTAATATTTTATTATTTGCATATTTGCTGATTAGCTGCCAGGTTTTTTTTATATAATATGGATGATCACATACATTTTCCAATACAGAAATTTCTAGTAAATAAGCTTATGTTTGGAGACCAAAGCTTATGTTTAGGGAAAGCAGAGCTCACTGTGCAGCAAGAAAAATCCATTGTTATGTTTTGTATCATCTTTCAATTTAATTGTAAGAATTGCCTATCATGTTCTTTAAAAATTTCAGTGACTTTAATAATAATAATAATAATAATAATAATAATAATAATAATAATAATAATAATAATAATAATAATAATAATAATAATAATAATAATAATCTTTATTGTCATTGTAAAAATTACAATGAAATTGGTTTTAACTTCACTGGTGCAAAATTATAACAGAAACAAAAAAGAGAGAAAAGAAAAAAGAAAAAACTAGCATGTGCATGGAGTGATTGCTGTTGAATTTAAAAGTCTCACAGCCCAAGGATAGAAGCTATCTTTAAACCTGTTTGTTCGGCTGGCTATGCTTTGATATCTTCTGCCTGATGGTAGAAGGGCAAAGAGATACCAACCAGGGTGTGAATCATCTTTGAGAATCTTCCTTTGCTAAAGCAGCGAGATCTGGCGATGTTATCCGGCGATGTTATCCAGTGATGTCAGAGCAGACTTTGGTGCTCTCATATCAGATTCAACTTCTGGTTAGTGTGAGGACAAATGCTCACCATGTTAATCTATTTTTAGTATAGTCTTTAGTCATAGACAACATATTACAAATATCTTAGGTGAAATAAAAGAATGCACTCCACGTTCTTTGCAATTCAGTTCTGTAGGATTTTTACATGAGTTTCTGCTTTCTAAAATGAAAAATCTATGTTGATGTTTTCTAAGGATCAGTAAATGAAAGAGATACTAATATAGACATGGAAGAATGGATATAAACATTGATGGATATAAAACCTGCAAACTGAATTTTAGATAATAGGGTGAATGGCATAAAATGAGGTTGGCTTTCTGAGAGTTTCCATTAAATGATGGGTTTTTTAAAGAGTTGGAAGAATACAGCTGCTCACATTGTGCAGTGCAGGCAGAATTTGAATGAATGAGTATAAATATTTTCCTAGGTTTTTATGTCTGTAGAGCATGAATAGCAAAATATTTCACAAATCATAACCCACTTTCAACTCTCAGGAAACATGTATTTATCTAGAGAATTAGAAAATAGTGCACATGGGTTATTCTCTTTAGAAGAATATAATGTTTTGAGAAATTGAGTTTATTTAAATGCTACTTTTTGGGGTCATTGTTCTACCTGCTTATTCATGTTTGCTAAAATACAAAGTAAAAAAAGGGCTGCTATTAGACTCTACCACAAAATGGAACACTTGACTTCTGACATTGGATTATATGTTATCAACATGGCTTATGAGCGGTATAATTGAAAATCATTATTAGCAAGCATTGACACTCCAAGAATATTCAGCAAAAAGATATTTCACGTTCAGTGTTTATTTTTAGCTGTAACAAATGAAACTGTCTCAAATGCTTGCTGTGAGAATAGCTAGAATATGGTATCTTTTTTCAAACAACTTAATCTCAGTAATGTTGGAGCAAGTAAGGTAACCTTTTGCATATTTTTCCAAAGAAGATAATATTGAGGGAAAGATAATAGTTAACATTGCATGAGTTAAACACTATAAATTGCAGTTTTAAATGAGATAATTCAGCCTCCTTTTGGCCTTTTGGTCTGAAAAGTAATGTCCATAAGCCACTAGGCAGATATAAAACACCAATATTTCCAACTATTAAAAGTTTTGATTTGAATCTGTAACCTTCAAGGTCAGATTCTCCTCTTTTAGTTGTACTTAATTAAACTCTGGTGCCATTTTTCTGTACGGCAATAATTGATTTATTTCTGCAGACTCAAACACTGAGGTCAAAGTGCATCTTGTACAGGTTTTAATTTTCTTTTAAAAAATCTTAGTTCATGCAAACCATAACCACTTATTGTCATTGTGTAATTTCTGTAGGTATGCTTGTGAGATGACCTGTAAAAAACGAGATGATTACTTGGAGTGGCCGGAATATTTCATGGCTGTAGCATTCTTGTCAGCACAAAGAAGCAAGGACCCAAATTCTCAGGTAGGAAGATGTTGTTTGGGCACACTAAGATAAAGGAACAAAACTGAAGTGTTAGGCAAACTACCCTTGGAATAATCACATTGAATTGAATTCATTTGGGTTTATTTCTGAATAGACAGGACTAGATCTGTCTCCAAAACCTAAAAGACCTATCCTGAAAATAAGCCCTAGCATGTTTTTACATGTCGGCCTAATATAAGCCATACCCCAAAATAAGTCGTACTTAAGAGCCTGCACAGCAGGCTGCCCGCCCATTCCATCTGGTTGTTAGTGCTGTGGCCACATGGTGAGGTGGGGGGGATGGAGCTTTCCCATGTACCCCACACCAGCTTACCTCAGGGACACCCCCCCCCCCCCAGCCAGGCCATCCATGTTCTGACACCTGCCTCACGGCAGCGGCTCCACTCCAATTCTTGCTGAAATATAATAAGGTCTTAATTTCTGTGACTGTTTAAGATTAGCAATAGCATTATGTTTTTCCCCAGAAAGTGGTACGATTTTGGAAGTATCGATCAGATGTGTGTTTAATAGTTTGATTTAGCACCTGCTAAAATGTTGCAGTTGTGTTTGCAATTGCAACTTCTTGACAGGCTTGAAAAGCCATCATATATACAAAGCATTGCATACATGGATAAAAATCAAATAGGTTGTTTCTGTCTAGGAAGGTCTGCAGTTAAAGTAACAACTTTTAAGGCACATTGGGATAACCTGAGTCTCTAATGCTTAGAGGTGCATGAATGCAGTTAGGTGTGCTCCAGGTTCCATTGAGTAAACCATGTCATCTTAGGGAACCTAGGAAGTGTACCTACTGTGTTGTAGCTCTTTCTCCTCCACCCCCCACCCCCACCCCCACCGTGAGATTCATGTGACTCCCAATCTTTTGGAAATGTTAATTTGGTTGGTTGTTCTCCGGGCTTTGAGATAGGTGATTATGGAACCTCATATATTTATAGTTGGTCTGTAGTTCTTCATGTTGGTTATTAGCACCCATAAATAAATATTTGGACTAACATTGAGCAAGACATCATGGAATAGGGCAGCCTCAAAATCCTCAAATTTTGATATATCAGTTAACATTCCTGTGTTACACTTACCCTTCTGACCCATAGATACATGGATGACAGGAGTAAAACAGTAAACTAGATGCTCTGTTTTAGGTTGGTGCTTGCATTGTGAATTCAGAAAACAAGATTGTTGGAATTGGATACAATGGGATGCCTAATGGATGCAGTGATGACCTTTTGCCTTGGACAAGAACAGCAGATAATAAACTCAACACAAAATATCCCTATGGTAAGGAATGAAATGATTAAATTACATCTTTATATTTCCGGATGGAAACAGGAGGCAATATTATCAGAGGTGCCTGTCACCTTTTAGGCAGGATCAAAATATTTTATTTCATAGTTCCTCCATGGCAGGGATAAGAGCAGCCTCCCAAACATTTCCTGTCTGTTTGTAAGCAGACTGCTACAAAACCTCTAAATTAAGCTTTCTCCTTTCTCAATTTCTGTTGATGTTTTTTTCTTTATTCTTCCTATAGGACTTTGCCTGGACACAGCAGAAGTCTCAGATAGTTGGGGCTGTCATTCTTATGCCTGGGGTTTTTTTTTGACAATCACTTTACTAGAATGAGTATTCACCCAAGTGGGGTTTTTTTCCTCATTCTTGTCCAAAGGACCATTTTTGATACCTATTCAGGAAGTGGGATTAAGGGGCTATCTTCAAGCAGCCAAGGGACCTGTGGATTAGGACATAATTAATGTTCTTTTTGATTGACATGGCCACTTCAAATTGGACTAATGTAGATGTGGGTGACAAGTTTTCTCACTGAACTTTCCCCTTCCCTGTTCAGTGCTCCCTCATCTCTGTGGGTCTCTGAAAAGTGACCTTGCCCCGGAATCAATCTGGCCTTATCGCTCAGCATAGGGCAGTCACCATGCACAGACATTTTTAGCTGAGGAACTAGAATATAATCCAAATCAGGCACAGATGTTTTGGCAAATTGTTAGATTTTGACTATGTCAAAATTGAGTTTGACACCCCTGGTTTAGGTTGAGCAAGTACAGCTTAGGAAAGACAGGCAAAATGGACTGCTAAATTGGCCATGCCTACCCAGTCACATGATCACCTAGCCACACCCACCCAGCCGGTCATTGGGTAAATCAAACTATAGTTTACGGCCCCACCCCCAACAGTCGGAGGGACTGAATTGGCCCCTGTTTAAAAAGTTTGAGGACCCCTGGTTTATGGTATTTGAATTTTCTGGGTTTTTTTACAAGCCCACCAAGCATGATAAAATTACCATATTCCCAACATAAATTTTGAAATTACCTTTATACTGTCATGTGAAAAAGTTCTATGGTTTTTTGTATGAGGCCATAGTAAAAATCTTCTGTTCCCCAGCAGTTCTTAAAAGTAAGAAAATATAACCTCAGGTGAACAACAACACATATTATACCATGTCATCATTTATTTTACAAAAAGATGGCCAAAATGGAGAAGCCATGTGTGAAAAACTAAGTACACCTTATGATTCAATAGCTTATAGAACTACCTTTGGCAGCACTAACTTGAAGTAATCATTTTGTGTCTGACTTTATCAGTCTCTCACATTGATGTGGAGGATTGTTTACCAACTCTTCTTTACAACATTGTTTCAATTCATTGAGGTTTCTGGGCAATTGTTTATTCACAGCTCTCTTGAGGTCCAGCCACAGCATTTCAATCAGGCTGAGGTCTGGACTTTGACTGGGCCATTGCAATACCTTAATGTTTTTCTTTTTCAGCCATTGTATTGTAGATTTGCTGGTGTGCTTGGGATCATTGTCTTGTTGCATGATCCAATGTCAGGCAAGTTTTAGCTATTGGACGGATGGCTTCACATTTGACTCTAGAATACTTTGGTATACAGAGCAGTTCATGGTCGACTCAGTGACTGCAAGGTGTCCACATGCTGTGGCTACAAAACAAGCTCAAATTATCATTCCTCCATCACCCTGCTTGAGGGTTAGTATGAGATGTTTGTATTGATATGCTGTGTTTGGTTTAGCCAAACTAGGCACTGTGCATTATGGCCAAACATCTCTACTTTAGTCTCATCTGTCCAAAGGACAATGTGCCAGAAGTCTTGTGATTTGTTCAGATGAAATTTTGCAAATCTAAGATATGCTGCCATGTACTTTTTAGACAGAAGAGGCTTTCTCCTGGCAACCCTTCCAAACAAACCATACTTGTTCGGTCTTTTCTAATTGAACTGTCATGAACTTCAATATTTAACAAACTAATTGAGACCTGTAGCATCTGAAATGTAACTCTTGGGCTTTTTTCAATTTCTCTGATATATTACATAGTCTGACCTTGGGGTGAATTTACCAGGACATCCATTCCTGGGAAGATTGGCAACTGTTTTCAATGTTTTCTACTTGTAAATAATCTTCCTTATTGAAGAATGATGGACTTTAAGTTGTTTGGAAATGGCCTTATAACCTTCTCCAGATTGATGGACAACAACAATCTAACTTCTCTAAGATCATTCCTCTTTGGCATTGGTTACACATACCTGAGTGTTGTAGATCAGCAAACTACTAAAACTTCAATTTTTACAGAATGTGAATTTAGAATGGTTATAATATTAATTTCCTAAAATGAATCTCTAAATCATTGTATAGAACCAGTGCAATGAAAGTAAATTTTATTGATTATATGGGCATACTAATCAAATATCTATATCAGGGGTGTCAAACCTGCGGGCTGGATGTGTCACGGGCTGGCCATGCCAGTTTAGTGAAGGGGGAAGTCACGATATGTCATGTGACAACGTGCCGATGCAAGTTTGACACTTCTGGTCTATATACTATTAAAACTCATCTGTCTGAAACCTTCAAGTAGCCCAAATGGTGCATGATAGTGCAAAGTCTTTTGAATCAGTGTACCTCAGATCCATTAGCTTAAAGAATGTATACAAAATCTGGGATCCATTACATATGTGTAATTGAAATTTCAAGGATGTTCACACCAGTTATATTTGCAAAGTTTCAGCCACTGTAGCATCACTGCAGTTGGCTTCAATCACACGATTGTGATTTCCAATGCTTCCTGCCAGCTTCCACAAACAAAGTCAGTGTAGAAGCTGGTTGGAAGTAATTCCTGCTCCCATTTGTTTTGTTCACCCACAGTCATCTTGCTTCTCTGTTTAGGTAAGGAAGTATATCTGAAAGGGTGACTCAACAGACCATGGATTGTTTAATGGTACTTTAGAAATAACACTCTTTATTAATGTATGTTCCCATAAAATTGTAAATATTCAAAATGACAATATATGCATTTTTAAAATATTAACTGCAGTTTACTAGCCAAAGTTTCCCCAGTCAGATATTTTACAGATATAGTTAAGTGTACATTTATGGACAGCAGCTTCTGAAACTCAGCTGGCAATTACTGTTCTGACTAGGAAATGTGGGAATTATCAGTTCAGTTACTGGGTGGAATGTGGGGGTGTGTGTGCAAGGGAAAATCATAGTGACAAACTGAGCTTGATTATAGAAGGAATATCTTGAAATCCATGGACATAGAATTTGCTTTGCATGGCATTATCATAGCAGCATAATACATATTTGCTCCACAGGGTTCTGGTTCTCAGTGGTCTTGAGAAATATCTTTCTAAAGAATTTGACTACATAGATCAACACCCAAAGAATCACAGAATTGGTTTTGTACATCAGAGGCAGCAGCTCCTGCTGCCAATATATCAAGCAATGTGAAACTAAAGTGATTTCCAGTCCCATTGAACATGCTGCAGATAATTGAACTTGCCAGCTTTGGCTTTTAGATAGTGAAGGCTTGGCTTGCAGACAGTGATCACAAATAGGCAAATCATTGCTAATTTGTTTAACACATATACTGCCAAAATAATACATTTTCTCTTGATAAATTTATAGGCTTGTGCCTCCTGGAATTTATAAATATTCATTTTCAGATTGTTTATGACGGTCTGGTTATCAAATACCATAATTTTTGGACTATAAGATACACCGGACTATAAGACGCACCTAAATTTGTAGGAGGAAAACAAGAGTAAAATAGTTTTTGGCCTCCACACATTGTGTTTTCACCCTCCCCGGCCCCCAGAAGCACTTGGCAGGGCATTGCACTTCACATTTTAGCCAAAAACGGGCCGGTTTTCACCAAAATATGGGCCAGTTTTTGGTCTTCCAAGCCCTCTGTGCATCATGTTTTTGCCCTCCCCGGCCCCCAGAAGCACTCTGCAGTACTCTGCACAACCCGTTTTCACCAAAAATGTGCCCGTTTTTGGCTTCTGGAGTGCTTCTGGGGGCCGGAGATGGTGAAAACGTGAAGCGCAGAGGGCTGGGAGCCCCAAAACGAGCCCTTTTTTGATGAAAACATGCCCATTTTTGGCTAAACAGGCCATGTGGAGCACTGACTAGTGCTTCTGGGGGCCTGGGAGGGCGAAAATGCAATGCACGGAGGTCTTGGGACCCTAAAAATGCCAGTATTGAGTCTATAAGACGCACCTAAATTTTCACCCACTTTTAGGGGGGAAATAGTTGCATTTTATACTCTGAAAAATACAGTAATTCTTTTAATTGTGTTTCAGAGTTCTTACTGGGCATTAATAATAGTATCAGGGCAGAATAATTTTGAAATGGTATTCTTTGTGTTCGCCATCTTTTCTGTGCTCTAGTTGCCAGTTATCTTATTTGGAGGACAGGACTGCTTGCTTTTTTGTCATAACTCTTGTTTTTAGGAATACAGCGTACGCGTGCCTCATCAAAAGAATGTATCCATGCATGTAAGCCCCTAAATGAGCTCCTTTGTGTAGGCAATTAGATACTCTCTGGGAGCAATAGTGCTATGACATATTGGCACACTTAGGATGGCTGAAATTACTTAGCGTTCAGCCTATGGCCTTGACTTGTCCTGTAGGTGTTGGTGAATGGTCCTTTTAATGTTCTTAATTATTTCATTCCTCATTACTAGTCTGTCCAGACCACTTGACCTCCATTGATCTTGGGTTTCTGAAGAATTTCTCTTCTGTCTCCTCTGCTAAATTTCTCTTGTGTGACAAATTGTATTGGTGTTTGCTTCTGGAAGGAATTGGGCATTTGCAGTTAACACTTAGTTTAGTTTTAGATTGATGATCTTCTTTAATGAACACACATAATAATATTTGTTGAAATCTTTTTTCTTTCATCAGTATGTCATGCTGAACTGAATGCGATAATGAACAAGAATTCTGCCGATGTGAAAGGCTGCAGCATATATGTTGCTCTGTTTCCATGTAATGAATGTGCAAAGCTCATCATCCAGGCAGGTAAGAAAAGGGGCCAGCTTTATTTTTGGCATTAGAGTGCTGCCTGTTTGGTCACATCATTACAAGTGCCGCTGTTTAGATCTAAATTAATTGCACTATCAATCTTTAAGTTACTCCTTTTATTTATTTTTAATCCTTGACTGGTGCCAGGTTTTCCCATACTAATTGCATCCTCTGTGATTCTTTCTTGTTTTTAATTTAAGTTTTTAACTTTCTAGACCAACAGCTGCCAAGAAACTGTGCAGACATTGCATATCATTACTGTCGGTTTACATTGCTGACACACTGTGCACAAAATGTAAGGGAAGGAGATGGAAGAATAAACTTTGTGTGACATAAGATCTCCTGGGAATATATATGTTACATTTTAATTTGAATATCAGACATGGTTAGCACTTGAAGATTTTTATCTCTTTTGTCATAAATGTCATAAGACTTCCAGGATCTTTCTTATAATTATGTTTTTCATTATAGTAGTTACACATTTTTGCCATCGCTACAGTTGTGCAAGTGTGACAGTTGGGCCTTTCATCAGATTATGAGATACTGGTAAAATGCCCATCCTTGTGACAATGTTCAGAGAAAAGTTGTGTGTGTTTCTTAGCCATCTGGAGTTGTGCTTATTGTACATCTCTACAGGTTCCTTGGCAGTGAAAGTCAGACCATCTCCTGTCACCAGTGGTAGTCTTTCTTTGCCCCTATGACTCCATTGTCTCCAATTCTTTACCTGGAGAGATTTTGTAGATCATTGGTAGAGATCATGCATAGTATAAAAATGATCTCTAGTTAAATTCCTGACATTTACAATTAGTTCTGGGGAAAATAAGTCTGCCTGAATACAAAGGAATCACTATCAGTTAATATGCACAGTAGTAGCTTGATAGACTACAGGTCTGACACTTTTAGCAAATTTTCCATGCAGTCATCTTTTCCAAGAGTGAATCCTTTACTTAACTTCACTTAAAAGAAAGTATGCATCATTGGGATGGAGAAAAGTCAATTGCTCATGTCTACATAGTCCCATTCGTTGTTTTGTTTCCTGCTCGTATTTAAAACATGGGAGGGTGGAGACAAGATGGGAACAAACTAGCAACTCCTGAAATGAGTTTACATCCTCTCATCACTCTGGTGCTTAAAAATGGCATCCCGAGGTAAGCAAAGAAGCTGGGCAATCCCCAGTAATGATAATGGAGCCCATAAATCCAACAGAGCAGGAAAAAACAGATGAGGACTGACTCCTATCTCCCCATTGCAGAGGCAATAAAAATGTGACTAGCAGATCTACAACCTCAGAATCCCCTTCATCTCTAAAGAATTTCACAAACAGAAGCCAGAAATAAGAGCATTTTCCCTCACCAATCCTCCAAAGCTTCAGTGCAAGTCACTCCCCAGAGCAGGGAAGTAGTGAAAATAGTTTTCTGGAGTAAGTCTTCTACACTCCACTCCCCTTACAGCTATACTATTCCCCCTGTACCATAAGGTCTGCTTTTTGTCTGCAGAACAAATGTATTGCTTTTCATACTGCAATGGATAAATGGCAACTGCCAACAAGTGCTTGATCTGCAAATCCTCCATGGCAATCAGGGGGTTAAATTTGCAACAGAAACTGGTCATGCTGACACTACAGCAGCCTGTCCCATGTCAACTGTGCATCCAGAAGCACCCAACTACCTTCATACAGAAAAAGCAACTCCTAATAATATATCGGAATGCCATAAGACTATTGTGACTTCCCTATCTCAGCTCCTAAACTGCCAAAATAGAGAAACTGATTTGAAAGGCTTTCATTACTTACCCAGCTCAAGAAATGCTAAGCAATTATTCCTGGATTTCAAACAATAATCTGTCCCCTCTAGACTTACACAAATGAGTGAATTTCTGTGGCAGACTCACCCCATCCAAATTGTCAGTCTTTAAGGACGAGTTAGTCCATGATCTCATCACTGGGAAAGTGACAAATGGTCAGGACCCTGCAGATAAGAGCCATAAAAAACGTAGGCTCCAAAAGTAATTCTGACAGACTTGTCAAGAACGAGAATATAAACACAGAAGTCATTAATCTGAGGAAGAAACTAGCAGACAATCAAAACAACAGTCCTGACATCTTCCCCCCCCCCCCTCGCTGGTAATGATATGGAAGTCCAGCACCAACTTTACACATCTGCCCTATTGAGATGCGCAAATCATCTCATACTGCTGCCTTTTCTTTGACTCAGATAGGTAGAAAACTGTCAGCACACTACTGTAACTTTTTCACCAGTAACAGTGATAATGACATTAATAGTGACTACTCCGAAGCTCCATTTCAGCTTTATTTTAAAAAATACCCAGCAGGAACTGCCTCACAAGCAAAACAAATTTCAGCCAAACTCTCCAAAAACGCAACCTAGACGCATACCCTCATCTGCTTCCAAATTATCCTGTCCTTGCAGAAACCTGACTCAGGATAAACAGCTCTCTCCCTATTTTTCTCTCAATGGATAAGGCAAAGGATGTTCCCTTTGCTAAAGAGTTGGGAATCAAAGCAGCATGGGTGAGTACTAGTAACCCACAATTTGCTGCCCGTGTTTCTTTGATTCTGCAGTCTCTTTGCCAAAATATGCTCCACTGCCCCTTCAAAAGAAGGGAAGCTCAGCAGAGAAAAAGGTGGCAAAATAGGAAGACTAGGATCTCAAAGGGAGAAGCTACTACAAAAATTATTCTCCTGGCACATTTGTTTGACATCCATGTGATCACCACAACATCATTCTTCTAATCTGGAATGTGGCTGGATGATTTGCTTTCCCGTTTTGTTGACTTCCTCTCCTGCCATGACACCGTACTGATTCAGGTAATTTAGACCGCTGGGGAACTGGGATTTCATTCATTTACAGTTGGAGCAGAATCAAGTGTAAAGCATGGAAAACCAAAAGGGGGCTTGGGGTTCCTAGTCTTCACTACCCTATGTACCATAGCATGGCCCCTCCTGCATTCAAGTGAAAACAACAGTCAAGGAGAAACAACTTTGTGTTTCACAAAGAATGTACTGAAGTACCCACGTAGTCGTCAAGATTTGAGTTCAGCTTGATGAATTCTTTCATTACCTTCTGTATGTCTGTAAGGGAATTGTACTGGTATCTTCACTGGAGTTATAGAATATAGAATGGGGGGGGGGGGATTCCAAAATACTCCACATCAATTGGTGCTCATTTGTCACCATGTGTAAGTGGTAACAGTTAAATCAGCCAAAATTTAAACTAGGGCTTTTTACAAAGTTGCTAAATTTGAAAAACACTGATTTGAAGATAGCTTTGCAGACATAGCATTTATCTCTGAGTTTTTTGTACGATATTATTACCACACAGTGGAGTGAGGTTCCATTAGTCTTCTCAGCTCCTGTCCACTTAGCAGTTCGAAAGCATGCAAATGCAAGTAGATAAATAGGTATCACTTCAGTGGGAAGGTAACAGTGTTCCCTGAACCTTGGCGTATAGTTATGCTGGCCATATGACCATAGAGGTGTCTTTGGCTGGCTCCCTTGATTAAGAAAAGAAGATGAACACCGCTCCCTAGTGTTGGACACAACTAGACAGGGGAAATTAACCTTTACCTTTTTATGTTAATATAACCTTTTGACGGAGTAAGACATGAACAGAATTAAGTTTGGCTCTGATTGTTAGTGATGAGATATAGAGAGTTGAAAGCAGCAGATGGAAAGATTTTGAATTTGTATGGGAGATGGGCAAAACTATGTTCTTCAGAGAAAAGTTGTGGTTCAGTGCTCACAGATGGACAGTAGAAGCTTACTCGTCTGCATACAGAAATAATAACAACAACAACAACAACAACAATAATAATAATAATAATAATAATAATAATAATAATAATAATAATAATAATAATAATAATAATATTTTTTATTTGTAAACCACATCCTCTCCCCAAAGGGACTCGGAGCGGTGCACAGGGAAATTAAAAATACCAATCAAAAATACATATAATAAATAGCTAAAATACAAATTAAACAAAAATTATCCCTGCGCTAAAATCCCCAATTTTAAAATTAAACTAAAATCCCCTAAACCCTATTAAAAGACGGAAGACTAACCTAGGCCGGCCAAGCAGAAAAAGTGTGTTTTCAATTTTTGACGGAAGGAGCGGAGGTCCGTAGTTGTTCTGATTTCGGGGGGAAGGTCGTTCCAGAGGGCAGGGCCCGCCACAGAGAAGGCCCTTCCCCTGGGCGTCGCCCGCTGGCATAGCCTAGTGGACGGCACCCGGAGAAGTCCCTCTCTGTGGGAGCGAATCGGCCGCAGGGATGTATGGGGCAGGATCCGATCCCACAGATAACTAGGTCCCGTGCCATGGAGCGCTTTAAAGATGATAACTAACACCTTGAAGCGCACCCAAAAGACGACAGGCAGCCAGTGCAGCTCGCGCAAGAGCGGTGTTATGTGGGTAAACCTTGAGGTTCCCATTATTGCTCGCGCGGCTGCGTTCTGGACCAGCTGAAGTCTTCGGGTGCACCTCAAGGGGAGCCCCATGTAGAGAGAATTACAGTAGTCCAATCGGGATGTCACGAGGGCATGAGTGACTGTGCAAAGGGCATCCCGATCCAATAGGGGGCGCAACTGGCGTACCAGGCAAACCTGGTAAAACACCCTCCTGGCCACGGCTGTCACTTGATCTTCCATGGACAGCCGGGTATCCAGGAGGACGCCCAAGTTGCGCGCCCCATCCACAGGGGTAAGATGTTCGTCCCCTATGGCCAGTGATGGAGTCAACTAGTTGTACCGGGATGCCGGGAACCACAGCCACTCGGTCTTGGACGGGTTGAGTCTGAGTCTGTTACTTCCCATCCAGGCCCGCAAGGCTTCAAGGCACTGGCACATCACCGCTACGGCATCGTTGGGGTGGTTTGGGGTAGATATATACAGCTGCGTGTCGTCAGCGTAGAGATGGTACTCTACCCCAAAACCACGGATGATCTCACCCAGCGGCTTCATATATGTGTTGAACAGGAGAGGCGAGAGGACCGACCCCTGAGGCACCCCACATGTGAGGGGTCTCGAGGTCGACCTCTGCTCTCCTGCCAACACAAATTGTGATCGACCGGAGTGGTAGGAGGAGAACCACCGCAGTACGGTGCCCCTCACCCCCAGCCCCTCCAGCCGATGCAATAGGATACCATGGTCGATGGTATCAAAAGCCGCTGAGAGGTCTAATAGGACCAGGATGGAGGAGCAACCCCCATCTCTGGCCCTCCAGAGATCATCTACCAATGCGACCAATGCCGTCTCGGTGCTGTGCCCGGGCCGGAAGCCGGACTGGCGCGGGTCCAGATAATCAACTTCCTCCAGGTGATGGGGAAACTGTTGTGTCACCACACTGTCTACAACCTTCGCCAAAAAGTGAAGGTTGGAGACCGGACGGTAGTTAACCAGTAATGCTGGGTCCAGAGAGGGCTTCTTCAGGAGGGGCCTCACCATAGCCTCTTTAAGGGAGGCGGGCAAGAAACCCTCACTCAGAGAAGCGTTGACAACCTCCTGGAGCCAGCCTTGTGTCACCTCCCAGGATGCCAGTACAAGCCAGGAGGGACACGGGTCCAATAAACATGTGGTGGCTCGCAGTCGCCCACGTAACCTGTCCATATCATCGGAAGTAACAGAGTCAAACTCTTCCCAACAAACTGTCTCAAGACCTGCCTCGGGAGATCCCACTGGGCCATCGATGGAGACTAACTCGCTCTGAATCTGAGCGATTTTATCCTGCAGATAAATCCCAAATTCCTCTGCTCTACCCTGTAATGGGGTTTCCCGCACCATCTGTTGGAGGAGGGAGCGGGTCACCCTGAACAGGGCGGCAGGGCGGTTATCTGCGGATGCTATGAGAGTGGCACAATGATGGCGTTTGGCCACTCTCAGCGCCACAAGGTAAGTCCGTAAATGGGCTCTCACCTGTGTTCGGTCAGATTCAGACCGAGGAGATCTCCATCTCCTCTCTAGGCATCTCTTGTGGCGTTTCATCACCCTTAGCTCCTCGGTAAACCAAGGAGCCAGGGTGGTTCGCCGCCACAAGAGAGGCCGCAAGGGCGCGACCCGATCCAAGGCTCCCGTGGCCGCAGTATTCCATACGGCCACGAGGTCCTCCATCGGGGCGCGGGTCAGGGATACAGGAATTGGCCCAAGTGCCGCCTGGAACCTATCAGGCTCCATCAGGTGCCTGGGGCGGAACCAAATAGGTGACTCGGGTTCCGCAAACAGAAATGCAAACAAAGTACAATATGTTTTGGTAGCAGCAGTTTCATATTTACAGTTTTTTGCTGAATATATGGCATCTGTCTACAGTTTTTTTATATATCCTTCAACAGTTGCTTAAGTAAAGACAAATAATAATTTATTTGTATTACAGTCCTTGAAATCCTAATACTATATTTCCCCCTTTTTAAAGCCCTATAGCCTTGAGGCTACAAGTACAATTTTTTGCCTCATTAACAACACTGCTTCTTTCCAAAGATATTTTTATTTATAGCAACATCTAAATTACAGAATACATGATCCAGATCTGTCATGCTGATTGTAGTTGTTGCTATCATGTTAGATGACCTATTTTAGCTTGTTTATAATGTGCAGGATCAGCATGCTGCATTTTAACTGGTTGCATTCAGTAGTTGAGTTTAAAGTAAATGGGATACATAGGCAATGTAGGGGTTTCATTGAACAGGATACTAATTTACAAGTGATGTTTCTAACATGGGGAATATTCCCTATGCCTACAACATCTCTGAATCTCTGAACACGTAATTACTTCTGGGCAAACATTTCAGTCCATTTTTATAAAAGCTTGACTATGGAGTCAAACTTACTAGGGGTTTATACAAAGAAATCTGTAACTGTTCCCTTTGCAGTAATTAAAATATAATGTCAGTGATCAACGGAACTCATATTGCTGCCTCTGGCACAGAGATTTGTGCAAGAGCCTTCCCCTCCTCCCCACCCTTTTCTTTAGCTGCATGAAAACTTTATTGAACATCTCTTAACGGGATTTTTTGTCTACATGTCCAAATGAACTACTGTATTCTTGGCTTGTACTTGATGCTTTTGTTTTCAGCTCTGTTTTCCTCCCACTGTTCTAGGGATAAAAGAAGTCATTTTTATGTCTGATAAATATCACGATACTCCAGAAATGATAGCTGCACGGCGCTTGTTTGATCTAGCTGGAATTTTATATACGTGAGTCAACACATGAGGATATACATGCTTAACCCACCCACTCCACCCCCTACCCCCAATCTTCCTTTTGTATGCATTGGTTTGCTATTGCTTTGTCTTAAATTTGTGAAGGAATCTGTTGCCTCACTTCAATCATTTCTCTTTTCCCTTTTATATACAAAACGGTGTAAGTTGAGATAGTAATGTTATTAATACTAAAAGTAGGGTTGGGACAATAACGGGAAAGTGATCGATTATTGTGAACTTTTTCCAGAGCATTCTTATTATACCGAACAAGCACAGATGAGCTGTTTTTCATGGACTGATTTTCTTGTATTGGACACGCTGCTATGGTTTTGATACAACCAAAGCATGCAGAAAATTGTAGGTTAGATTTATTTTCTTTGAAAAATATGGCAAACTTGTCTGCAGAGAAAAGTGGCTTATGATTGGGACTTAATAAGCAAAAATACAAGGAATTATTGTGGAAACAATAGCCTCTGTTCTGCAAAAAAAGAAATGCTGTTCACAAACAGCAAACATCAGTAAAATGTTGTGCTTCAGCAAATGTATTATAACTGCATTAGTTACTGCAAACAGGGCCATATTTATTGTGTAACTAGAAAGGTTTCAATCGTAAAGAAAATGGCTGTGAAGATATAGACCTATAAAGCCAAAATGGACATCTAGGTCTAAAGTGAGTAGCGCAGGGGTCCTATGCAGCCTTCAAAGTCTTTTACAAAAAGTAAATTTATGCCTCTAATGCAGGGGTCCCCAACCTTTTTGGCACCAGGGACCAGTTTCATGTTAAAAAAATTCTGCCGACCGGTGACAATGGCTCGGCCGGCGTAGAGGGGAAGCAGGGGGGGGGGGGGAGGAACAGGCGGCGCATGTGTGTGCGGGTGTGTGTGAGTCGACTCACTCCCCCCTTTCGGCCCCCCAACGGTGCGAGCGGCTGCGCCTGCACTCTCCCACCCCCGGCACACGCTCTGCCCAAGGGGCTCCTCCCTCCTCCTCCTTTCCGGCCCTTTCTAAGAGTTGCGCCATTCACTGCGGCCTGGTTCCTATCAAGCCACGGACCAGCACACCCCTGCTCTAATGAGCAATCTGCCCTTAGCCCTACAGCCTACCACCTATCAGGGAAACGGAAAAAAAGAGGGTGTCAGAAATAGAAAATGAGAGATAATTTTATTTGCAACACTTTATTGCTTTTTAATTAAACTATCCCAAATTAGTTTACAATGATTATTATAAATAAAGTAAAAACCTTATAGAAACCATTTTTTAAAAGACAGTTTTTGTAAAATAATTCTAATTGTGGGATGTGACAAAATCAAGGGAAGGTCTGGATGAGGGACACTTTGCAGAGCATATTAATATGAACAAAGTAGCCATCCATGAGATGTTGAAACAGGTGTTCTGAAAGGCTCAGGCTGGCTGCAGTTTTCTAGGTTGCCTAGATGGATACATAGACAATACTTCAATTGGATTGGCTGGCAAAGCAAAATGATTGTGCATGCTCATGCAGGCAGAAGCAACCGGCACACACTGTCAACAGGTGCCCTTGGTCACTGAAGTTGCTTTGGATCTCCATGGACAAAGCTGAATCTATTAGCAGTTCTAGGCTACATGCCATCCAAACAACAAACAAAAGAAACCAATAACTGCCCACAGGACCTGAGAACTGCCTCGTGCAGAATTTCAGACCCATCAGGATTCAATTGTAGCCTATTTGTTTTCAATTACTCTGCATTCAAACTTTGAACTGTTGGACTTGATTATGCATGGCAATGTTTTATTCAGATTTGACAGAGAATCAGAGCTGTATGTCATCAGTTTAACAATGACACAGTTTCTCATATTTTTAAAGTGACAGCATGAAAGTAGACAATGTAAGGTTTACATTGAATGGATAGGAATTGACAAGTGATGCTTCTAAGATTGAGGATTATTTCTGATTAGAATGTCTCAATAATGTCTATGTAAGGATAAGCATATCTGTGTCATATGCTTCAAAACTCATTTTTATCTACAAAATATTTTTTATTAAATAAAAATATATTTAAATAAAACAATTCCAAATGGAAACAGTTTTATCTCAAAAATAAAATCAGATTAAAGCAATCTCCGAAACCATTTCTTGTAAATATCTTTCTTTAAAGCTACAGTGTTACGAAATGAAGGTAGACTTTCAAAGGCACTGGGAGGTGAACTACTAATATGATAGAAATCTAATTTTTCAGTATTTGAAAATTAGGGAATGTTGTATGTTCAACAGTTCTGACAGACAATTTTACCCTAATTTACTGAAGTAGAAAACACGAAGTGATAAAACATGAATGTGGTATGTGTGTGAGAGAGACATTTATTACAGCAGGGGCACAAGTCATTCTGTTATGAGATCTTTCTACAATTTGTCTGTGGCTGGCATGCTTCCAAGTATCTCTGACCAATTGGTTGGATAACGTTTGTGTATAGTCATTCTCCCAAGCATATCCTTCATTATTGACTATTTCTGCCTTTTGTAATGATTTGTGAGGGTTTGGCTAGGTTTAATGAATCTCTAGTACTGAATTGTCAAGCTTAATGAGACACTAAATCCACATTATTTGCATATTCTTCTGTTTACTAGTAGATTGTAAAATATATACAAAGTCCCCAAATACCTCTCTTGCTAATTGCTGCAGCAGATGCTCTAATGATGTAAAAGCATGAGCTATGGTGATGGTATTAATTTTACAGTTCTAAAATGATTCTAGCTTCAGTAGTTTGTATTTTATCCCCCTTGCATAATGCGGTGTTTTCTGCCTTTCCTTTAAGACTACAAGAAGCAAACTTTGGAAGTTTCCTATTAAAATTTGGCATGGAAAGAACATATAAAATGTTACAGAGATGCTACCCCCTGTAGCTAAGTTGTTAGAAATCCTTCTAACTCCTGTCTAATTTATGAACTCCAATAGCTGAATAACATACAGACTAAGCAACCCCATGTGTCTTTTTGTCTTAGTCTTTTTTGTCTGGGTATCTCTCAGTATGGTGCACTATAATTGGCTCCTATAGAGATAAAACATAGAATGAATCCAAGGATATGCTTTTTCCTTCTTAAAATTTAGTTGGGAGCCAAAGCAAACAAAATGTTTAACTACTTCACTAGCTAATATTCCTCTCTCTTTGTTGTTTTTAGAAAATTCAAACCAAAGTGCAGCAAGATCATCATTGATTTTGATTCAATTAACAGCAAACCAAGTCAAAAGCCTCTGTGAGTTACATCTAATTAAATCTCCAGAAGAGTGTGATTATCCTTTTCTTAGAAGCTGCTAATGCCTTTCATCTTGAAGTTAGGCATAACTTTTTAATAGCCACTACAGTTTAAGCAGACATCTAAGGAATGTGTCAGAACTTGAACATTTGTGCTTTCTCTGCTATACATTTAAACTTTGACTTCCAGGATTTTACTAAATCTGTGAATGAAACTGTGTGAGATTAGTATTAGTTGGTAAACAATGCAAAAGACATTCAATATATTGTGTCAATTAGCCAAGAACTCATCTGACCTGAAGGAAAATAAAATTACAATTCATAGTCTGTGAATATTGACTGTACAAGAACAGTTAAAGAATCACTTCAGCAGCATACAACCGTGGGAACACATGTCCTAGCTTAATTTAGTTCAGACTGGCTAGACAGTTATATAACTAGTACTTTAATACTTTGAAATCTTCAGCTACTTAATTGCTTCTTTATATGATTTACATTTGAAAATGCTTTGCATTGGATAAAATTTTACAGTGCCTTTCACCCCCTCTGCCCCCAAAACATCTTACTTTTCTTAGAGAATGTGAATAAATCATCAGAACCAATAAGAATTTCTTTGGAGATGAATTTTATATCCTAAAAAATAATTTGTTCATTGATCTAAAATTCTGGGAGACAATCTAATAATTTGCAATGTTAAAACTAGCCTCTAAGTTCATCAGTATTTTATTCTAAGGGAAATGAACAGGCTTAATCCATATTGAGGCTACATATGCCAAATGGATCATGGTTTTAGCTTGCTTTAGTTTGTTAAAATTAGCATTAAGTTTACGAAACATTGATTAAAGCTTTCACAAGATTTCAGTATAGGTTCTTTTAGTTGATTTTGACAACAAATATATATGTAGATAGCCAAATTATTTCATTTTAAAACATGTTTTATAGGTATATTTATATTGAAATTCTGTATGTTTAGTGATTTTTAATATGGCATGATACCAGCATTATAGAATGTCTATTAAAATCTTTGTGAAATATATATTTTTTATCATTATATTACTCACTGCACTTGCTTCTAAATTCTGGTATTTCTTTGGTCATACAAAAAGTATATTTTAATATTTTGTTTTTTTTAAAAAACATTTATTCTTTTATCACTAAAGATAAAATACGAAAAAAGAAGGGGGGGGGGAGAAAAAGAAACAAAAACTTTGCGACAAAAAAAACAAGTAAGAAATACATCTAACATTAAACATAAGAAAAAATCAACCCCAGTTGAATGCTGAAAGATATGTCAAAAACCTAATCACTTCCCATTATAATATTTGTGATATAATTAAATAAGGCAATACCTTCAATCATTGATCATACAAGTCATATTTAGTAGAACCCAGTTACATTTGGAGAGCCATTCTTGGAATAGAAGGCTAATTTCATTAAAGAAATGTAAATACTGTGTACTTCTGGAGTATTGTTCCTAAACTGAAAGTAAAAAAAATCTAGTCAATGTATTTTGACAGTAAAGAAATACTAGATTATATATACTATACAATATTAGAGCAGTAAAATATTTTATTTGGATTTTGTTCTTTCATTAAACTTTCTCTAGCCTTCTTCTGTCTTGTTTTGTGGAAGTATATCCAGTGTAGATAAAAATATGACTATACTGAGATTTGTGGTATCTTGCTTATCCATAAATTACTATTGGTTAGGCAAATGTAAATGTAAATCATATAATCTGCTATTATTGTCATACTCTTTTTCACAGCAATAAGTGTAATTAGCCAAAATATCGTGAGAAAGATCTTATGGTCATAGTGGAAAATGAATGAATATTATCAACTTTTTCATGACAGAAATAGATTCTATATACAACTAGGAATATTTTCATTAATTTGAAAATAGGAAACAAATTGCTAATGTAGCCAGAAAATAGATTACATTCTTAAAATGGTAATGGTTCAGAAACTGTGACTTTCAACAAATGCACTTTTAATTTAAAATGTGAAATAGAAAGGGCTTAGTGATCCAAACCTGAGCACTGAAATAAGCATTTCTGTTTGCTTTCTCTGAATAGTAAGCCAATATATTTCACAAGATTTGAAAATTCTGTAAGAACGGAATTAGCAAAGCAATTTACATTTTGGAGTGATGGTTTTTTTAATTCAATATATCATAGCCAATGATTAAGATTTCTGGGAGTTTTAGCCCAATTTACCTAAAGAGGTACTGTTTGTCTGTTTCATAACCCAAATGATATGCACAGCAATTGACAGAAAAAAATTGTTGGAAAATTTGTTATAAATAAATTTTGCTCTTCAAGGCCAATCAATATATGGCAATTTCCATGCCAAGTATTACCAGTGCATCAAACAATTCAGCATTTCCAGATGCTTTGGTCTCTCACTTCAGACAGTTGTACTATCAAGGGATTATAGGTTTACTAATAGCGTGAGAAGAATGCTCTTTACATTCTTTATATCTACAACAAATAAATATTTAAAGTACATACTTCCATTAAGAAGTCTACCATGTTTTATAAAGCAAGATAGCAGATTATCTTTGCCTTTTTAAGAGTTCTAACTATAGTTATCACTAAGCGTCAAGAGGGCTAAGGTTAATCAAAGTCTGTACACATTAAATGTCTGATTGCTCTGTTAGTTCTTCTGATCTGGAGGATGAGTCAAATTGTGTTTTCCCAAACTGGGAATCAGGGCAATTTCTGTTGACAGTGTGCTTGTAAGTGGCTACCTATTGAAGGAAACATTCCACATAAACAAGGTCAGGTTTGTAAGGCATTAATTAACAATTATAGCATCATGACATGAAACGAAGAGGAATGTTGCTGACTGTCATTACCAATAGATAACACAAAAGGTTTGTACTTTTCAATAGGCTTGCTACATTCAAAGGAGAAACCGGCAATAAAGAGCTTGAATCCCAGTGTGACTATAATATTTATTTGTTGATCTTCAAAGATACCATGTTATAAGGAGGAAAATTGAACAACTTTTTTTCAGGCTTGAAATAGGCTACTTTTGGCATTTGTTTATGTCCAATAAAATAAGTGTATACTATCCTAAATAAAGACTAAAGAATAAAATACATGTACATGGCATTTAATTAATTACTGGCGCAATCTTTATACTCTTGCCATTACACCTTTAATTAGAAGGAATACTAAGTACTTTCACCCTCAATTAAAGGTCGGCAATTTTATTCAGAAAAACCCACAGCTTTTGTTCCAAACACATATTGCTGAGATGAGTTACTCGGTTAAGAAACTTGAATTTAAACCTAAATTACAATATAAACTGGAAAGCCAAACCAATCATCTATCTCAATGCAATCAGAGCATATTAGAAGGCAAATGCAAGATATACATCAACAAAATAGGAAGCCAGTTGGTCAATTCTCATCAAAACCAATGGATCAACTTTCAAGCGATCCAAAAAAAGAATCCTGCGCTTATAGCAGAAGGAAAAGGAGAAGTCCAAGGCAATCTCAGGTATGGCCTTTGATTGGAAATCATGAAAAAAAATCAATATTTCCTATGAATCAGAATCAGCTAATGAACAATTGCAATGTAACATAACTATCCCTTGGTGGTTCTGCCTTGATTTCTATTCTGAAGTATCTAACTTTTATAATGCAATAACTAATTTTATTTTTGTTATATTTTAGAAGGAAATAAAATAAATGCTAGGACCATGCATATTTTGAATATGGAAAGGAAAAAATCCCTGTTAAGTATGACTATAATAGCTTTCTGCTACATACAGCAACAACATTCTCCCCACTTTTCCACATTAGAGATTCATTAATGTGATTCTTAAAGCAGTAGCATATTTTTTGCAGGTCCACATGGAAGACCCTGAAAGAAGACATAGGCGGTTTAATGGATAGTGGAGATGTGTGATTTTGACAGAAGTTCTAGAATGCTACTTATAAACCATTTTAAAATATCAGTCCTGTTACTATACTGTCAATTTTCCTTTCTTATCTGTAGATTCCAAAATTCTGATTCTATTGAAGGAAATTGGTGCAAACAGAAAAAGAAAGAAGGAAGAGAATGACCACCTAAAGCAGTGTGTAAACTTGTCAATATTAAGTGTGGAGCAGCTTCCAGAATTCCCGTGCTAGGAAATTTGGGGAGCTGAAGTCCACACACCTGAAAATTGTCAAGTCTGAAAAATATTGATCCAAAGAAACAAAACTATATAACTAAACAATGATTGCACACAAATTTTTCTCCTGCATTTTTTCAGTATAGTTATATCAGAATGATGTAAAGGTTAACTTCATTTCCCATGCTAATTGAAACCTTCTTTCCAGACCCTGGAAAAATCAGACATGTTTTAATGAATATTGCTCCTGGCTTTTCAGAAAAAGGCTCCACACTCTCTCTCCACAATCTATCTGTCTCCTGTGCAGCAGTCATTGAGAGGGTTTTTTTTCCTCCCCCAAATCAAAACAGACAGCCCATACAGGTAGACATATTCTTGCATTGCTTACTCCTCACATCTCTACATGCCCAGCTGAGATGCCTGCAGTCCTAGATGGATGGAATACAGCATAGAAAAAGGCATTTGCCTGATATGTGTACAAGCACACATCTTCAACAAAGCTTGTTTCTCCAGAGAGTGCAATAAAAGCTCAAGGACTGTAGAACTTGTAGTGTTCTCTTTAAAGTGAGAAGAAAAACAATTCCCAAAGCATTTTGTTGTGTGTGCGCATTTAATGCAAAAGCCTAAGATATGCATGTGTTTGTACTAGTACTGAAGTTCTGATACCAGAATTAAGGTTTACAGAAACAACACATGAGTGAAGAAAAAGAAATTTCCTTCATTGCCATAGATTTGGTAACTATTTTGATATGAATATAGAAAAAGTGTATTTATAAATTCAGAATTTAATCTGTGTCTGATGATCTAGATGCAGTATATCTGATCGCCATATTTTCTCAGAGTTAACAGATTTTCAAATTCAATTGCAATTTTTATGCTCTACTCATTGGTAGAATCCTATATCTTGACTTATATGTAGGAAGATTACTAGTCCTTTAGTAACAATTTAATATCACATATTATTTTGCGTAGTGGGATTTTATGTTAGTATGAATGTATTTGATCATAATGATAAATGACAGCAATGGAGCTATGACCAGATGGCACCTTGTAGGGAAAATCACAGCAGTAGGTTTAAATGCAATATTCAATTCATATTAGAGATGTACAACAATCTCCTATGTCTAACTTAGGTGACCCATAAATGAAAGAAAAGTAAGTTTTTAATATCTCTCTTGGGCAAAGAAGGAGCCAGATATAACCCCCCCCCCCTTCCACCTGAGCTCAATAGTGCCAATGTTTGTAGTTAAAATATCACAATGGAGCACAGAAATTTATATCTGTCAATTGATGACTGCTGCAATCACTAGACCTTGGTTTGCAGTTAAGAAAGAGTTACAAATCCATGATTAAAATAAATAAAAGCTAAAACAAATATCCATAAATTAGTCAGACTGGGCATCTTAATCTTAGATCCTTTGGAATAAATTCTAAAGTTTCAAAAATCCAAAAACGAATTTATACTATAGCCACAAAGACAATGCCACACCATCCTGCACCCGAAAGAGCCATAAGGGCATGGATCCAATCTATTGATGGATGAGAACATACTAGAAAACATCTTATCTACATCCTTAGAGACCAAAAAAATAAAATAAAAGATTGGCCAAGATACTGCCCCTGTAATCAACTTGTAAATCTGAATGATTTTATCAACCAAGCACTTTCATTCTGGTAACAGTGGTCAGGCAGGAGCACTGTTTGTTCTACCTCCCTAAAAAGGCTACCATAAACATGGTACTATC
The DNA here is from genome assembly GCA_039707465.1 of Rhabdophis nuchalis. Taxonomy (NCBI): domain Eukaryota; kingdom Metazoa; phylum Chordata; class Lepidosauria; order Squamata; family Natricidae; genus Rhabdophis; species Rhabdophis nuchalis. Next base: position 48,790,097 of record CM077648.1, read on the forward strand.
AGCTGTCCAATAGCCCAACACAATAAAGCATTTCACCTTTCTTATTGCCTTGATTTAGGCTCGAATGTGAGCTCATACCATGTTTGGCCAGTTTCTCCTTTGCTAGTCATTAATTCTGCCACTTTTTTCCTGGGATTCCTCAGTGTACCAAGGGACCATCAGAGTTCAGTACACAAGACAGGTTGCTCAAGAACTATGTTGCCAAATGCCCAAGTCATTCTTAGATGCCAATAGGCAACCAAGCATTCAAAAGAACTATTAGTGAGAACACTGGGAACCTTCCCAGGTGTTTGCCAGAAATCATCTCAATAGATAATGTGCTAAGAGTGAACTCTCCAAATCATCCCTTTCACTTCATACAGTCATGGGTACCTATCAATTAGGAGGCTTTTTGCTCTTTTGTATCAGGTCTAAGATTACTTCAGATAAGGTAATGGTGGTTATTCAGGATCATGAACTCAGGGGTGGGCTGCTGGGTGTGTGCAGGGGTTCGGGAGAACCTCTAAGATTCTATGCAGTTCAGAGAACCCCCAAATTTAAATGCTGCCATGTGCTGGCCCGGAGGTAAGCCGGGCCAGCACATGGCAGCATTTTCCATGTGAAGTTACTGAACAGTAACAGTAATGAGACTCCAACATCTAAGGAATCCTGCTGAGCATAGTGATATCGGTATCCCTATCCTGTCCCTTTGATCCACAAGGGTCTGCTTTATAAGCAGAATTCTTGGTCACCACTGTGCTGTCTTAAATATCAGTGCCACTTCACCCTTCCTGATTTTAATAATATGAACCATGTTATGAAATCTGCATGTTCATAACCGCCCAATAGCAAGGTAAAGATCTGGAGTTTATTACCAACGGATGGATGGGAAAGAAAAAAAAAGAAAGGAATATGTTTGAGCTGAATGATTACAGAAGACTTCATTGTTGTATTCTGTGTATAATAGATGTAGTAGAATTATTTCATGAAAAATAATTTAGGATTGCAGCCAAAATGAATGTTAATTAAATAGCAGTTTAAACTTTAAAATTAAGACTAATGGCTATGCTTAAAAAGCATATGCATAATGCATGATAAAAATACAAACACATATCTAATAATTGAATGGACCTGGACAGAATAAAGGACTTTTAATGAGGAATGTATGCCAAGCAGGATTCTCTTCTCATAATACAAACTCTGAATTGTACATCAAATAATATACAATTGTGTTTTAAATAGCAAAAATACTAAGGATGACTAATTGTTTTCCTTCAATAAATAACAGCAAATAATAAATAACGGCCTAGCATAACCTCCCGTTTTGACTGTTTTTAGATAGATTTTAATTCGGGGTTTTTAATAATATTTTAGCACAGGGTATGGATTTAATAGTTTTTTAAAATTTTGTATTTTGTTATATTTGTATTGTTTTAAATTTCCTGTGTGCCGCCCTGGGTCCTTTTTGGAGAAGGTGCGGGGTATAAATTTGAATAAAATAAAAATAAAAATAAATAACAGAAGAGAAAATAAGTATCTAAAATGTTTACTAATTTTTGTTCTAAATTTACAACAGTGAGAAACAAAATCTTAACAATTGAAATAATCGATAAATACCCAGAAAACAAATATAACATTGTTACTGTATTAACCCAACATATGCCAGCATGGAAATTATGTCCAGAAACTTTGGGATTTTACAGGGAATTTTATTTTTCTTTAAAATGAAGCATGACTGGTACCCAGTCAACATCTAGACCTGTCTGAAATATAAGAAAAATAATTTGACTAAAGATGCATTCTTCTTTCAACTTGACTCCTTAGATGTGCTAATTTTTGTGCAAACGCTATCTTGTAAAACTTTCTAATAGGCCATCTGCTATCACTTGAATGCTCTTCCTCAGTTCCCTGTTACCTCCAGCCTAGCTCAAAATGAGCATAATATGGAGAAGGTTGGCTACCTCCCCCAAGAAGGGGGCATGCTAATAATGTAGGGAGTGATTCAATTAAATAAGTTTCAAAATTAGCATGCTTTTTAAACTCTGTCTTTTTAACTTTGTCTTTTTATCTTTTGTATGGATTTTATAGTTTTTTATTTGTAAACTGGCCAGAGTCAGTAGTGAGATGGGAGATGCATAAATGTGACAAATAAACAAATACGTGCTCACTACTAGTATTCCTGAAGTTACGAATGTAATGGAGCCTGCCCATTCTATTCATAACCCAAGGATTTGTGGGAGTGAATCTCGTTCCTTGAATGGGATCACTCCCTCCTTTCACCCACACATTCGCTAATCAAGTGCATAGTTTGTTTGAGTCCCTTCGGGGAGAGAGAGCGGGTTATAAATTAAAATTATTATTATCATTATTAAGTAGACGAGGTATTTCAGGGTGGGGAAGGCCACGGCGGGGGGATAGTGATGGAACAGGCCACCTGCTTAAGATCACCCAAGGCCTCCCCGACCCACTGAAATACCTCATGCTCCCAACAATTGCTCCCCCCCACCAACCTGCCATGCTGGGTCACTTCCCATGTGAAGATCTAGCAAGCTGTCTCCTCTCCAGACTCAGCCATTCTTGAATTTTGAATTTGAATTTATTTGACTTTTATACCGCAACCTATCTCCCCGAAGGGACTCAGGAAATTAAAACAAATATAAAAATATACATAAATAGACATGCCATAAATAATACAACACAATAAAAACTGATTAAATTTAGAAAACCCTGTGTTGTATTATTTATGGCATGTCTGTCACTAAAAATCCCACTAATTAAAACCTTATATCCATTTAAAACACAATCTTATAAGATTGTCTCGGGGACTAGGCCAGGCCGGCTTGATGGAAAAAGTGCATCTTCAGTCGCTGGCGGAAGAGGCGGAGGTCCGTGATGGTACGGAGTTCGGGGGGAAGGTCGTTCCAGAGGGCTGGGCCCGCCACAGAGAAGACCCTTCCCCTGGGGGTCACCAGCCGGCATTGCCCGGCCGACGGCACCCGGAGAAGACCCTCTCTATGGGAGTGTATCGGTCGAAGGGATGTATGAGGCAGGAGACGGTCTCGCAGATAACTAGGCCCCGTGCCATGGAGCGCTTTGAAGATGGTTATCAACACCTTGAAGCGCACCCGAAAGGCCACAGGCAGCCAGTGCAGCTCGCGCAGGAGAGGTGTTACATGGGAATGCCGTGAGGCTCCCATAATCCCCCGCGCGGCTGCATTCTGTACTAGCTGTAACCTTGCCCCTCTACAGCTTTGTTTTTGTGTGCTTAGGCCTTGCTTGGCACTTTGGAAGCCAAAATGGAGGTTCAGAGGGGTGGTCCTGCACAGGCCTAAACGAAGCGAATCTCCATTTTGGCCTGCATAGTCCCGGGCAAGGCCTATGCACACAAAAACAGAGCTCCGTTTTAGCTGGCAAAGTGCAGGATGAATGTTGCAGAGCCTCTGCAGTTGTTCATAAAGGTGAACAACTGCTGTGGTGCTGCAAGATTTGTAGATTTGGGACTTGTTTGTAAACACTAGGGAGCACTGATCACGTAACTTTGTTTGCTATGAGGACACTCATAACGGGATTACCTGTATATGCTTTATTTTGTACCAGACATTTCTTTCAGAAAAATAAGGTAGATTTTAATTTATTGTAGTGCATTTCAAAGATATAAGATATTGCCTAACAATCATTTTGAGCAAGTAATCTGTAATTGTTGCAGATGTCTTTTTACAAGATTGCATATTTCACATTTAATTCCATTGCAGTTCTGTTAGATCATAGGACTAGATCCCAATGGTCGTATTGAAAAAGATCTATATTTCGGGGGTTTTGTCCCAACCCCCACACAGTTCATTCTTGAACCTTAGAAGAAGGATATACTTTTAAAGAATATAAGTCTGATTAGGCATATCTGGTCTTAGAAAGCATTTGGCAAGTATTTGAGCTCTGTCGAAGAAATGGATGAATGATAAATATACCGTATGTACTGCAGTAAGCCTTTGGTAGATATGAGTCACTACAAGTCTGTGGTTTTCTAGACAGATGTTGCCAACATAAAAGCTTCAATTTTTGGACTCTGGTCAAAGAGCTTTCTTAATAATTTACTTCTGGCAAAAGCTATACTTCTCAAGGACTGGGGAAATTGCATTTAGCAAAAGTATGGCAATCCTAATCAAGGGAGCTTTTAATCAAATCATATGGAGGATGGAAACAAAACCCTGAGATAAATGCAAAGCTAACTACTAAAGATAGGGACTTAGAGAAGTGGCAAAGGCATAAGAATGCCATACTAGACTATTACTGAAGTAGAAATAATAAGCAATGTTAATTTGAGCTCCTAGTAGAGGAAGGTAATAATTAAAATGCTGGTAACTGATGCAAGAGAGGATAAATAATATGGTATGAAAATATTTTATGCACCCACAAAAAATTCATGGATGTCAAGGTATACTATAGGCCAGTGGTAGTCAACCTGGTCCCTACCAGGTCTCGGGACAGTGGAGTTGTGATCTGGGAATAGGGGATTTAGTCATCACTCCCTTGTCATGGACAGATCACGCTCTCCTCCGGCTGGACTTTCCAATCGCTTCACCTCACCGCGGGGAGGCGGAACCGGATACTCCTATATGGTTCCGCCCCAGGCTTCTAATGGACCCGGAAAGGTTCCAGAGGGAGCTTGGGCCAATTCCTGTGACCCTGCCCCGCGACTCGACTGAGGACCTAGTGGCCGCATGGTTAAGTGCGGCCGCGGGGGCCTTGGACCGAGTCGCGCCCTTGCGGCCTCTCTTGCGGCGACGAATCACCCAGGCTCCTTGGTTTACTGAGGAGCTCCGGGGGATGAAACGCCACAAGAGACGCCTAGAGAGCAGATGGAGATTCTCTCGCTCCGAAGCCGACCGAACACTAGTGAGAACCCATATTAGGGCTTACTTAGTGGCGATAAAGGTGGCCAAACGTGAGTATTGTGCCACCCTAATTGCATCCGCAGATAACCGCCCTGCCGCCCTGTTTGGGGTGACCCGCTCCCTCCTTCACCAGAGGCCGCGGGAAGCCCCTCTACAAGGGCGAGCAGAGGAATTTGGGATTTATCTGCAGGAGAAAATCACTCGGATTCGGAATGAGCTACCCTCCATCGACGGTGGTCCTGTGGGACTGTCCGAGACTAGTCTTGAGGTTCCATCTTGGGAGGAGTTTGACTTTGTTACCACCGAGGATATGGACAGGTTGTCAAGGAAACTTAGGGCGACCACATGTTTATTGGACCCGTGTCCCTCCTGGCTTGTACTGGCATCCTGGGAGACGACACGAGGCTGGCTCCAGGGCATTGTCAACGCATCTTTGAGTGAGGGGTCCTTACCTTCCGTCTTGAAAGAGGCGGTGGTGAGGCCCCTCCTCAAGAAGCCGTCCCTGGACCCAGCTTTATTAGAGAACTATCGTCCGGTCTCCAACCTTCACTTTCTGGTGAAGGTTGTTGAGAGTGTGGTAGCCCAACAGTTTCCGCGACACCTGAAGGAAGTTGATTATCTAGACCCGCGCCAGTCCGGCTTCCGACCCGGTCACAGTACCGAGACTGCATTGGTCGCGTTGGTTGATGATCTCTGGAGGGCGCGGGATAGAGGTTATTCCTCTATCCCAGTCCTGTTAGACCTCTCAGCGGCTTTCGATACCATCGACCATGGTATCCTATTGCACCGACTGGGGGGGTTGGGGCTGGGAGGCACCGTTCTGCGGTGGTTCTCATCTTACCTCTCTGGTCGGTCGCAATATGTGTTGACGGGAGGGCAGAGGTCGACCTCGAGGCCCCTCCTATGTGGGGTCCCTCAGGGGTCGGTCCTCTCGCCCCTCCTTTTCAACACATATATGAAGCCGCTGGGTGAGATCATCCGTGGTTTTGGGGTGGAGTACCATCTGTACGCTGATGACACTCAGTTGTACATATCCACCCCAGACCATCCCAACGATGCCGTCGAAGTGCTGTCCCGGTGTTTGGAGGCCGTACGGATCTGGATGGGTGGTAACAAACTCAAGCTCAACCCTGCCAAGACTGAGTGGCTGTGGTTTCCGGCACCCCGGTTCAGCCAGATTACTCCAACTCTGGCCATTGGGGGCGAAACATTGGCCCCCGTGGAGAGGGCGCGCAATTTGGGTGTCCTCCTGGATTCCCGGCTGTCCTTGGAGGACCATGTGGCAGCCGTGGCCAGGGGGGCGTTTCATCAGGTACGCCTGATGCGCCAATTGCGCCCCTTACTGGACCGGGCTGCCCTTCGCACAGTCACTCAAGCTCTTGTGACGTCCCGTCTCGACTACTGTAATGCTCTCTACATGGGGCTTCCCTTGAGGTGCACTCGAAAGCTACAGCTAGTCCAAAACGCAGCTGCGCGGGTAATTACGGGAGCTACCAGAAGCTCCCATATAACACCAATCCTGCGCGAGCTGCATTGGCTTCCTGTGGTCTTTCGGGTGCGCTTCAAGGTCTTGACGACCATCTTTAAAGCGCTCCATGGCTCGGGGCCTAGTTATATGCGAGACCGTCTCGTGCCCCATACATCCCTTAGACCGATACGCTCCCACAGAGAGGGCCTTCTCAGGGTGCCGTCGGCTGGACAATGCCGACTGGCGACACCCAGGGGAAGAGCCTTCTCTGTGGCGGGCCCTGCCCTTTGGAACGACCTACCCCCTGAACTCCGGACCATCACCGACCTCCGCCTCTTCCGCCAATGTCTAAAGACATACTTTTTTCATCAAGCCGGCCTAGCCTAACCTCCCATGGGGACTGTAGAAAAGTTTTAAATTGGGTTTTAATTAATAATTGGTTTTAGCACAGGTTTGGGATTTAATATATATTTTAAATTATTTATGTTCTATTTTTGTATGTTTTTTAAATCTCCTGTGCGCCGCCCTGGGTCCTTTGCGGAGAAGGGCGGGATATAAATGTAATAAAATAAAAATAAATAAATAAATACCGCCCACTAGTGGGCGTTCCAGCTTTCATAGAGGGTGGTAGAGGTTTTGTCCGATACTAAAGTACTTTCCTTTTTAAAATTTAATTGACTTCCCTACTTTATAAATCATCATTACTGTGGAACTGGTGGGTGGTTACAAAATGTTACTACTAACAGAGATACAAAAGTGGGCGGTAGGTATGAAAAGGTTGACTACCCCTGCTATAGGCTAATGTAGTCCCAGGAGTGAGAGCCAATGAATTTCCCTTTGTTAAAATAGCATCATAATGACGGTTTGCAATTGTTATATATCTGTGTTGGAGACATTAAATCCATATACCAGAAATGAGAGTGTTTCCATGTTCCCATTGTAGGTGATTCTTGTCTTACCCTAATTCCTTGCTTCTGGCTGCCGAAATTCCACTGTAACAATGAATCTCAGTAGCTAGGATAATCAAATAAAGGAATCCAACTTCAAAACTGGTGGCATTAGGACTTTGGAAGGTAATCGCATTTTGTCACCATGAAAGCAAAGAAGCACAAAGAGAAAACTTATACTTACTTCAATAAATACTGGATGGCGAACCACATATCGATCAGCTGGCAGTTTTTATGCTCAGCAAGTGGCCCAAAGGACAAGCACTGATCAACTGGTGCTTCTCTGCAAGTTCTAGCCTCATAAACATTGAAACACATCCATGTTTATTAATCTTGAAATCTGAACCAATCTGAAAACAGTTGAATAGTTTTCTGGTACATTTGAAATTGATGTTAGCAGAGGTGGGTAGCAGATGGGTTGAACAGAACCTTCTTTAGCCTTGTGGGCAGCGTTTGAAAAAAAATGGATGCAAAAATAACCATGACATTGTAGCCAGACACTGCAAAACATTAATTAGTAATAGATTCCAAGTTTTCTAGTTGCTTAGAGACAAACTTTGCTAAGGATTTACCTATAATATCTATTGTATACGGCTTAGGGATAACTTCCTGTCTTAACATTGGAGAGAACAAATTGAATGAAGCAATGTGAAGGTGGGTAAGTTTAATTCACTCAGTATTGTCTTTTTTCTTTGTTTGCAAATCCAACATTAAAACTCAGATCCATTGGATGGTCTCTTATGTTTTTTTAGATTTTATTAGCACATGTACAAATGCCAAAGATAGCATTCTTTTCATATATGTAGATTTATAGCAAGGGTTAAAAAATAGATAGGTTTTTAGAAATGATTTATAGACCAACACCTTCTAGCAAAGGCCAGAGGGATTCACGCCAAGAGAGACACTGTGAACTTATTATCTGTGCAGGGAGAAAAGGAAACCAGTCACTATCTCATAAAAATATTTGAATGGGTGAAATTATTACTCTAGGAGAGCCACTGCCCAGGTAAGATGTTGTTTTCTTAGTTGCTAAATTGTTAAGGGCAGCCATAACTCACGCTTCCTGACTTCATGAGCACATTTTGAGGTGTAACGCATCACTTTCTTCCAAATAATAGCCGACAAGGGCTGGAAGATTTGTTTTCCCAGATGTGCTTCTTGTCCAGTTTTTCTTCATATCCTGCTTGGTTGTTTTTGTTTTTGCTTCCTTTTGCTTGTTTGATTGCTAACAAAGCAGCCCACAACAACAGCGACAGCGACATTCATGGTTACAGCTTTTGTTTTCAGATGACAAATTCATGCTCTACTGCCTCAGGAGCAATCTCTCTCTGGCTATCTAAATGTCTCTTGTGGGATATCTAGTGTAAATAATTTCAGTATCAACTATACCATAAGAACCGCATGTATAAGTATTAACAGTAGCTAAGGCCATCAGAAATGGTATTTGGGGAACGTCTGTTATAAACCAATTTCTGCTGACATTCATTTGAAAATGCTGAACTTACTGGTGCATGAAAATTGTTAGAAATATGATACAAATTAATACTAGCTGTTCTTTTAATTGACTTTTAATTAAATTTATACTTCACTCTACCACAAATAGTACAAATTATAGCAGATTAAAATTTTTTAAATTATTTCAAGAATTTATGGACATGCACACACACACACACAGAGCATCTGAACTTGTCAAACATTGATATTTGTAATTTATTATTTTGACAATAATAGAATAAGAACTCAGAAACAATTCTTATTCTGCTTCTAAGAGACAAGTATAAAAACCAAGAGGAAGAAAGTAAAACAATAAAGACAATATTAATATCATTAATAGTAAAAAGTAGCAAAAAATGTTACAAGCCAATATGAGAACTATGGGTGTGACTAGTGAGACTTTGGGGCGGGGTGTGTGTGTGTGATTGCTATGGCACAGAATTTTTGTAGACAGTTCTGGTCTGTCTCTACCTAAGGAACAAAACCTGTGATCTAAATCATTTCTATGAATTTTGACAGTTTGCTCATAGAAACAACATTTTGCAATTCCTGGCTTTACTTTCAAAAATGTTCCTAAAGAAAGAAAATAAACTACTATGGACAAGAAACCAATAGTGCTTCCCCCACCCCCCTTGCATCTTAATTAGAGACGGTAATGGAATGGATTTATGGGAAAAGTAGTCAGAACCCAAAGTATAAATGGTAGAGCAAAGTTCTGACCTCAATGAGACTAGCCCTGTTTCTATAGGCCAGGGGTCTCCAACCTTTGCAACTTTTAAGTCTGAAGTCCTTCAGCTCCCAGAATTCCTAAAGTCCTTCAGCTCCCAGGTGGAAGCATTGCCATTTTTTGTACAGCTTGCCAGACAAGGATTGGCTGTTCTCTAGACCAGGGGTCTCCAACCTTTGCAACTTTAAGTCTAAACGGCTGGAGAAGTCTTGGAGCTGAAGTCCTTCAGACTTAAAGTTGCAAAGGTTGGAGACCCCTGCTATAGGCAGTGTGATATTTGAAATACCCAAGGGACATCCTAAATAAAGCACTTACAAAGGCTGACTCATAGAGGTTGATAGTCCTTATAAATACCAATTTGAGATCTGTACAAAACCTGGCTAGTTAAGTAGTTCTAAATAATAATAAGAATGTAGCTACCATGTTTGGCAATAAATACATTAAGGATAACCTAAAGAGCTAAAACATTGGGGGTGGGGGATGGGGCAGTCCTGAAATATTTAAAACTTATTCTGCTCAATTTGATTGAGCATCCTTATGCTTTATGTTTTGTAGTTTCATGGTGAATGCTATAACGTTTTTAAAAAAATACAATACAATAATACAATAGCAGAGTTGGAAGGGACCTTGTAGGTCTTCTAGTCCAATCCCCTGCGTGGGCAGGAACCCTATACCATTTCAGACAAATGGCTATCTAACATCTTCTTAAAGACTTCCAGGATTGGGGCATTCACAACTTCTGGAGGCAAGCTGTTCCCGAGGTTAATTGTCCTAACTGTCAGGAAATTTCTCCTTAGTTCTAAGTTGCTTCTCTCCTTGATTAGTTTCCACCCATTGCTTCTTGTCCTGCCCCCAGGTGCCTTGGAGAATAGTTTGACTCCCTCTTTGTGGCACCCTTTGAGATATCAGAACACTGCTATCATGTCTCCCCTGGTCCTTCTTTTTTGCTCATTATAGTACGAAGCAAAGGCTCAAAGCCCTCTTCCTTGGCTTTCTATAAATATAAAATAGTGTCTGCACTGAAAAGCACAACCATAGGTCAATTAGCTAATTTGGCAGCATCCCCAAAATACTATTTTGGCATTAGATAGCAGCCATTACTCTGAAGAGAAGGCTATGGACTATTTAAATTAAACCAAGTACTCTGATATCTTTTTGAGGTGATCTATTAATGCGCTTTGAATCTGCAGAGCATAAGTACACATGCTAACTGTCGTCCAAACAGTTGGAACATAATTAATTTGTGCTTAATGGTGCCTGATGTGTATTTTTTAAAGAGAATATAAGACTTGTCTTCTTGTACCAAGTCAACATCCAACACTATAAGAATAATACAGGTAGTTCTCAACTTACAGCCACAATTGGGCCCCAAATTTCTGTTGTTAAGTGAGTTTTGCCCCACTTTATGACTTTTCTGGCCACAGTTGTTAAATGAATCATTGCAGTTGGTAAGTTAGCAATCGGGTTGTTAAATGAACCTTGCTTTCCCATTGACTTTGTGAGAAGGTCGCAAAAGTTGATCACATGATCTTGGGGCAAAAAAACCAGTCATACATATGAACCAGTTGCCAAGCATCTGAATTTTGATCACATGATCATGAGGATGCTGCAAAGGTTGGAATTGTGAAAAACAGTCATAAGTCACATTTTTCAGTGCCATTGTAACTTTGAATAGTCACAAAATGAATTGTTGTAAGTTGAGGACTACCTGTATCAGCATGCAATGGAGAAGGCGTCCATTGGAAAAACACTAGGAGTATCCCAGTGAGTAATACACTTTAGTACTTGTAGTTAAAATTTAGTTCTAGGTTTTTTTTCTCCCCTAAATCATCTTGCTGGTTCATTATGGCTGATTCATTACGGCAGTGATGCCTAGATGCAGTAATGATCAACTGGTTGATGAGGATCAAGCAGAACTTTGATTAAACCATCATGGCTACCAAATTGAATTTTTTTAGCATAACTTGACAACCTTGTAATGTAGAACTGCACTGCATACAAGAGGGTCAGTATCCTTTTCTCTTTCCTTCTCATTCCTTATTATGATTCCCTGACATACAGGTGTTTCTATAAATAAGTTTGCTGCAATCTCTTAAAAAATGATATAATAATGTGGATTACTTCTTATCAATTGAGGGAAAAAAGGATATAACTGTCAAGAGTGATTCTAATAAACTTCTATCTAAAGTTTCGAGTTTTACTTTTTGGGAAGGGCAATGTCAATTTCATTGTGATTTTATTACAATATTATTACAATGTCAATAAAGATGATGATGATGATGATGATGATGATGATTATTATTATTATCATTATTAATGTCCCAGGAGTTCTTTTTTTGAATTCACTAGCTGCACAGTTGACATTAACACTTTTAAAATTATTGGTAATTTTGCCAAATCTGTTAAGCATATTATGATTCTTAATGCTTCTATAGTATAATACTGTGATGGCGAACCTTTGGCACACGTGCCACAGGTGGCACATGGAGCCATTTGTTAGGGCATGCCAGGCATTACTCTGTCAGCTCCAGCGCACATACGCGTCCTGGCCAAATGACTTCAGCCTTCTTTTTAGGCTGTTTTTCACCCTCCGGAGGCTTCCCTGAAAAACCACCCAACACGCAAACCGGAGGTTCGGGAACAAACTTCTACTTTGTGTGTTGGGCCGTTTTTCATGCTTCAGAGGCTTTAGGGAAGCCGCCTGAAGGCTCTGGAGGGCAAAAAACAGCACTACGGGCAACCTGGAAGTTCAGTAATGGTGACTTCCAGTTTGCGTGTTGGGCCATTTTTTGCCCTCCAAGCAAAAGGCTTCCTTGAAGCGTCTTCCTTGAAGCGTCTGGAGTGTGAAAAATCGCCCTATGGACAATCCGGAAGTCACTTCCAAGTTGCCTACTGTAGGGCCGTTGTTTGCTCTCCAGAGGCTTCAGGGAAGCCTCCTGAAGGCCCCTGAGAGCGAAAAACGGCCATATGAGCAACTTGAAAGTTCAGGAACAGTAACATCCGGTTTGTCCGTAGGATGGTTTTCGCCCTCCAGAGGCTCCTGAAGACTTTACAAAGTAAATGATGAACAAATGAGCAACAAAGAATTTTCAAAAGAGGCATTACATTGTTGACTGAGTGTTACAGCCTGGGCTTAACATCACTTCAAAAAAGTTGAAATATTTGGTGATAAACCTGCATGACTCTATCAAATCACCCAATATATAAAACTCTACAATGTGCTTCCATTGGGAAGGTCAATGTGGTACAACTTATGAAAGCAATGTTGCACGGGTATTATACAAGCTCTCTGTGTTGCACTACATACAAAAAGAACAAACATTGCATTATAACAACATTCTGGATCCTGCGGAAACCTTCACTTACCACTCTTCCTAACATTAAACTACTGCATTATTTTCAGTGTTCATGTTCTTAATTGTTTGGCCAATGTTTCAGCTTGAAGCTAAAGTCCAAACCTTCTGATTCATAATCTAATGTAAAATATTATGCTTAACAGAAAGCAATACAAGCAGCAATTCCTTAGGCTCAGTATTTTAGAATCTGTAAATAAAATCATAAAGCTGTATTTGCATTGACAACTAGTTGGAAAGAAACTCCTACAAAGTTTTTAACATTTGGGCAATGTTGCAATGTTACATTGTCTGAGCTTAGTTATTTGGTTAACTATTATACCCACTAGATAACATTATAGAGCAGGGTAAGTGAATGGTTTTTCCTTGAATTTTCAGCAACAGTTTAAGGATATTACATACATACATACATACTACAAAGACTATATTCTTCAACTACTTGAAAAGGAAGGCCACATACTGTAAGTTGTGCTGCTTTATTTTAGCTTCCATATTTATTTATTTTCTGTATCATTACTTATTAATAGAAGGAATTTTTTCAACAGGATATTTCATTGTAAGGTGTAATAATTGAGATACTTTTTGATTTTCTAAATTGCTATATACAGCTTTATTTAATCTAGCATTTGTAATATTTTACCTGCCTGCCAATTATTATGTGGAAATATGCACAGGAAGAGTCTAAAATAAATATTTGGGTAATAATTTAATATTTATGGCTGAAATCTTTCAGTTAGTTATTTGTATATACTTTATTTTTTTAATGATTTGATTTATAAAAGAGTTGAAATTAATTTTAATAATTTGGTAATATGGAAGAATGAAAAGTATTTTAAACTTTTATTTCGTACAATATATTCTGTTTGATCATCTAGCTTTCTTTGATTCCATATTTAAATCAATACATTTTAATTTATTAACTCCAATTATTAGCTCAGTGTCTTTCTATGTACTTAAATTTTTTCCATGATTATTTTGAAGTTTTTCTTCGATGAGTCTAATGTCACATCACATTCGGCCGATTCGCTCACACAGAGAGGGACTTCTCCGGGTGCCATCCACCAGGCTGTGCCAGCGGGCGACGCCCAGGGGAAGGGCCTTCTCTGTGGCGGGCCCAACCCTCTGGAATGACCTTCCCCCTGACATTAGAATGACCACGGATCTCCGCTCCTTCCGCCAGAAACTCAAAACCCACTTGTTTCATCTGGCCGGTCTGGCCTAATTCCAGCTTTCCCACCTCAGTATGCATTTTTAAATTTTCTGATTTGGTTTTAGGGTTAAGTTTTTAATTTTTATAAATTTGTACAGGGGTCTATTTAATTCGATTTTAGTTTTATGTATTATTTATTGTAATGGTTTTAATTTTTACCTGTACACCGCCCCGAGTCCCTCCAGGGAGAGGGGGCGGTCTAGAAGTCCAATAAATTCAATTCAATTCAATCTCTAGCAAATAAACTTTATGATGTTCCCTAATTATAATAGACCCATTCATATTATGTGTTCATATAGTTTTACTAAAGAAATGGATTCACTTTTATTCTTCTATGGTGCTGTAATTGTTAGTTAAATAAGTTTAGAAATGTGGATCTGAAATTCTTTAGCTGCATCCAGCCAAAGGCCTTTTACGAAGGAAGGTTTTATTTAATACTCTTTGTGGTTCAGAAAACTGTCCTTTTATAAAGATTTAATGTTCTTTCTATATTTACTAGCAATTCTGCTAAGCCTAGTTGCTAATATTGTTGAAAATATGTTTGTGTCTTGATTTAGATACCATATTATGTTTGTTTACATTTCATATTTCAGATATGAAAACTGATTGCAGAAAACATGCACTCAGCTTTTAGGCATATTCGCCAACAATTTGGCTGCTGTGCTAAATTCATTGCAAGTAAAACACTATTTACATTTGTATTTCTAATATTTAATATCATGCTGACTAATCCAAAGGCGTCTTACAGTGACTTACAAATGTGATAAAGTAAAATACATAAGCACATATTCAAACAGCATAATGAAAACCCAAAGCAATATAAATTCAAATCAACAAGGTCAGTAAAAACTGTTCCAAACTCAGCAACCACATGACTCCTGAATAAAATTTGTTTTCTCTCACTATCATGTTTATTTGATGCTCACTCTGAAGACATGATGATCTGCATTTAAAAACACAAGCACTGTTCAAACTGTTAAATATTGTACTGGGAATAATACTAGTGCTTGCAATAAAATAAATAAATAGTATTGTAATTACTTTCATGGCATGGTGATGCAGAGTCATGGTGAGAAAATGCAGCATCATGATGTGAAGCTACAAAGCATCACAGCTGGGGTTGAATCTTATCAGAGCTTGTTAGTGTTTTGTAAGCAATTAAAATAAGAAGTAGTAGTCTAAATCAATTGGCTATCTCCAATGTACTGTTAACGTAAGGAACTCTGTCACTGGTATTTAGCAGTAACTTGGCAATATTGTTCACATCACGCATAGCTGCTATACTCCACTATTTCATGGTGACAGAAAGGCATTATAGTAAACAGGAAACAACAGAGTTGTTAGCATACTCTGTGTTCTTGTAATAGCAATAACATTAGATTTTCACATACTAAGAATGTTCAAAACACCTTCCAAATGAATGATTTACATCTTTTGCTACATATGAAAATATTCATATATTTGAATCCTGAACTTTCTGCTCTACAAAGTTATGTAATTCTACAAACTAACTAAAACCAATACTATACAATATCAAAGCAGAAAGAGTATGACAGTTTACAGAAGCCCTCCATAAATTGGTATCCACCTGTAGTATTTTATCATTCTGTTTTTTTTATGTTAGTGTTAGGAATTAAATATTATTAGAGTTCTACAACAAGAAGAAATGTAATGTTGCAAGATAGCCCAATCCAGTAGGTATCCTTCTATTCCAACTACGGTATGTTACAGCCAGTCAGTCATGTCAGTACAGGAATATGGCAACCCAGTGAAATCTTCTCTTTGTCTTTTGTATCTATTTTTCCACCGACACTCAATATTCTGTGGTTTTTGCAAGTCACTTAAAATACAGAGATATTCTGGGGTGTATGTGTGTGTGTGTTTGTATTTATTTACTTGTAATTGTTCGTTTGTTCATAATAGGGAATCTCAGAAAGTACTGCACCGATTGCTTTCAACTTTTCACACAACATTCTTATCAAATATGGCACCAATTATATATATAATATATATATATATATATACATACATATATATATTTATAGAGAGAGAGAGGGAGGGAGGGAGAGAGAGAGAGAGGTAGGTAGGTAGGGGGATAAAGAGGGGGGGCGAGAAATACGGTAGGTAGGTAGGCGATAGAGAGAGAGAAATACAGTCGGTAGGTAGGTAGAGGGATAGAGAGAGAGAGGGGAGCAATACAGTAGGTAGATAGGTAGGTAGGTAGAGGGATAGAGATAGAGAGGGAGAAATACAGTAAGTAGGTAGGTAGGTAAAGGGAGAGAGGGAGAAATACAGTAGGTAGGTAGGTAGGGCTTATACGTGGTTGTGTGTACATGTTTCTGTGTGCAGGTGTAGATCTACACACAGATTGGTTGGCCATTTAACCAGACTGGGCCACAACAACGCATGGCCAGGTACATCTAGTATCTATATAAATAGAGAATATGTAGGTGACAGAGAGATGGAGATAGAGAAATAAATATAGATAGATATAATATCCCATTCTATTCCTGTTCGAGGTACATTTTAAGACACTACTGGGTTGAAAGGATTGGCTGGTGACATCACCATTTCCCAAGAAACACATACACACACGCACACACGCGTGTGTGTGTGTGTGTGTTAGGTTTTTGAGCTGATCAATAAATAAATCAGGGAGACTAGTATAGATCTATTTCGAGCTTTTTATCTCTCATCAGCTAGCCATACCCTTACTGGAATTTGAACTGGGGCTGTATTACATGTTAGGCAGAAACCTTAGCCATTATGCCACCAGGTTCTCTTCCTGATCAGCTGAGACAGGAGGATAAGTATATACTTGTGTCACAACACCCTGTTAAGTCCCAATTAAGGGAGGAAGCATACTTAATGTACTTGAGTAATATAGCTGCCAATTTCACATACATGACTCTAGGTCAGTGGTTCCCAACCTTTTTTTGGCCATGCCCCACCTAAGCATTTCTAAAATCCTGATGCCCCCCCCCCCCCGTGACATATAATTCTTACTTTACTCATAAAATGAACTACTCACACGGAGGAAGCCCAAAAGGCCATTAACTTGGTTTAAACAAGGTTAAAATTGTCCCCCTGTGGGGTGTGGGCTCCACACTGAGAACCACTGCTCTAGGTGGTTTGTAATAAAATAGATAAAGCACATAAAATGTGCAATGTAAAAGATAAAGCACATAAAATACACAATGTAAAAATAAAAACACATCGCATTCAAGCGTCATAAAATGATGCTCAACAAAGTCAAGTCCAGGCACAAAGCCAAGTTTTCAAAGTCTTGTGAAAGGCCAGCAGGGTCAGGCACCATGGCAGAAAGGGTGCTCCTCCTAAGACCCTGCCTTTGCCAACAGCACCAGAGCAGATAAGGTAACTCCTCTCAGAATTTATAGCACAGATCAAGAAAGGAGAAAGTTTAATTTTAAAAACAATCCTAGGTAACAAGCTAAGTTTGCCAGGATGGAGATAAAAAGCCTGTTGACTTCAGGTTTTTCCTACATCCTGGGAGTTGAAGTCTCCACCTATCTTAAAATTCCCAAGCTGAGGCATGCTTCTATAACAGATAACACTTGGGTAGAGATGCAGGGATATGGAAATGTCAGGTTTCCTTGTCCTTTAATAAGTCAAAAAGTATGAAATTCATACTGGGGGAAAGTATATAGAACTTAGCAGTATGCACTGAGTATAATGACTTGATTTCATAAGCCTTAAAACAAACAACAAAGCAGAGGAAATACAAGTTTGGTTTGAGTTCCTTTATTTCTAGCCTTTGGGTCAATGCTGGTTGGAGGAAGAATCAAACTAAGTTTTACATACTAGAAAGAAAGAGCGAGAGAGAAAGAAAGGAAAGAAAAGGAAGGAAAGAAAGAGAAAGAAAGAAAGAAAGTCCGTTAATAAGTTCTAAAACCAGTGGCTTCATCTTGCTTATGTGCCTGTGATAATAACTTGATCCACACTTGACTAAAACAGAGGGTTCAGAGCAATTTACAGAAAAGGGCATTTCCCTGGGAGTTATAAAGTACTCAGATCGACCAGAAAGAAGCCACGGGCAAAGAAAACAAGAGCTTTTATTTGAATGTAGCTGTTCTGTAAGGAAGCAGTGGAAAAAGGATTCAAATAATACAGAAGTAAAAAAAAATTAAACTAGCCATTCTGAAAACTGGATAGTGGGATCAAACAATTCTGGCCTGCCGGAAGACAGGCAGAAACTCATTTGTCTCAGGCCCCTCATAAAGCCTCAGGAGACAGCCTTGGAACTGCAGTTCTTTTCAGAGAGTCACTATGTAATGAAAGGAAGCAGACATGCACTTCATTATCTCCTTGCTGATTTGGATCAGCAGGTGGCTTAGACTCGCTGTGGAGTAGCAATTTTTATATTGCTCCTCAGCAAATAACTTGGCATTAAGAGTTTTATGTTATATCGAGGAGTAACATTAGCATTAATGAATGCTAATAGAGCACTTTGCCCTGAGAAAACTGCCTATTTGCATCCACGTATCCAAGCACAAGGTCAGTGCACATAATGTTCAGGATTGTGACAGAAACTAATAAATTAAAGCTACCCCAGAAGCTGTTCTACACTTGCCTGAAAGTGCACAGTGGTGGTGAAAGCCGGGAAGCGAAGCAGCAGCCCATGAGGACTTGAGGGTGTGATATGTATCTCCTTCCTCATCTTTTAGGTCACAGTCCTTGGGTATTGTAACATTTTGAGGTGGATTTTCAGCCTCCCAAGATGGAATTGAAATATCAGCTCCCCGTGTTTGCAGAATTGTGTGAGACATCAGATCACATACCCAGATCATTCAATTTCTCTGAAACCAGAGGATACCTCTCTCCTAGCAATATCCATCCAGTATATGCACTCACCTATGATTAACCTTACTTGGCCATTAAATGTCACAATTCTTCAGTACACATGAAGCTGAAAGAATATATGTTTGTCAGAAAAAGGTGACAATGAGAGACGTGAAATGACATTTTTTCTGTGTGGATGGGAATTGTTGTGACTTGGCTGTGAAAGGAAATTGCTTTTTCTATAAATCTTGGGCCTCACGGAATAAAACACACATTTCTTTCCAACTGGAAAGCCATTCTTATTGACATAATGAAGGTGTTGTAAGTTGTGACTTTTTGCAAACTCAGAAGGGAAAAAAAAAAAAGTAATCCGCAATCTTGACAGATATGCTCCTTCCAGGATTCGGTGTTCACCAAGCGACCTCAATTAATTTATGAGAAGGACAGCAGACGGTGAACTCTCCAGCTCAGCCTTGGTGGTGAGGTCCCTGTCTGAATTAATGTTCTGGTTATTTAAAGAAGATTTATATTAAGCTTTTCTTTCATTCCAATTCCATGAGGACATTAAAATTGTAATGGAGGCCATTTGTATGCATTTGTTGAATTCATCGCTGTTTGTTATCCAGCAAAGAAAAAAGAGGTGGGGGGGAAGATGATGAGAAAGAAACACTCCAAAATTCTTCAATCCGTTAAAAAACAGTAACACAACAAACAAAAGAAAAATATCTGTTGTGACTTGCTGATATAGTCACCACATGAGGAGTAACAGGCTGGAAAAGCTGCCTCTTACGTAGCCTAAACCACCCTAGCAAATGTAATTTGGACATCTACAGTACTTCCAGAGCCAGTCTATTCTGAATAAAGTTGTCCAAAAGAAATTTCCTCTCTAAAAGCTGGCTTTCATTAGTGATGAATACCCATCACTAATGAGTGCAATTTCAAATGATGACCTTTATGCCTAAATGAGTAATCACCACCATAGTGAATACCATACATTGTATTTATAGTCTGCCTTCTAATTGTCCTGGAGAATACCAACATATGTATACATATACATATACACATCCACATACATAAGTAAAAGGTAAAGGTTCCCCTCACACATGTGTGCTAGTTGTTTCTGACTCTAGGGGGCAGTGCTCATCTCCGTTTCAAAGCTGAGAGCCAGCGCTGTCCAAAGACGTCTCCGTGGTCATGTGGCCGGCATGACTAAACACCGAAGGTGCACGGAACGCTGTTACCTTCCCACCCAGCTTGTTCCTATTTTTCTACTTGCACTTTTACGTGCTTTCGAACTGCTAGGTTGGCAGAAGCAGGGACAAGTAACAGGAGCTTACTCCGCTATGTGCAGGGGTGGATTCAGGCAGCCGCTACAGCTGGTTCGTTCAGGGACATGCCCCCTGTACCCGTGCGCTTGATATGCGCTGCATGCGCAGTGCAGTAAAAATTGCTCTATGTAAGAGCAGAAGCAAAAAAGATGGTGCCACCTATGCTGCTGCCAGGAGAACCAGTTTGGGGACGCGACAGGCCTGGGTTCCAGCAACCAGGCTGCCAAACTACTACCAGTTTGATCAAACCGGTCTGAATCACTAGGAACCCACCACTGGTTACGTGGCACTAGGGATTCGAACCACCAAACTGCCGACCTTTCTGATCAACAAGCTCAGTGTCTTAGCCAGTGTCTTAGCCAGTGTCTTAGCCACTGAGCTGCATCACACACACACACACACAGATTTTTTCCCATTCTCCATTTTGCTGGTTGTTGCAATGCTGGATTTAGAGAAAACAGGGGAAGAAAATTTATTTTCAATTTCAGTTAGTAACATGGATAAAAACCTAAATGGAAGCACATCTGGAAATAATTCATTGTTGAGATAGATGTAAAATATTTGATCTAAATAGCTACTAATTGTTATACCTTTGCTATGGAATCATTTCCTTGTTGGGGTAATTTTGTTACACGTTAATAGGCATTCAATGGCTCTTTTCATTTGTTCGTGAAACATTAATAAGTCTGCTA
Organism: Rhabdophis nuchalis; assembly: GCA_039707465.1. Taxonomy (NCBI): domain Eukaryota; kingdom Metazoa; phylum Chordata; class Lepidosauria; order Squamata; family Natricidae; genus Rhabdophis; species Rhabdophis nuchalis. The sequence continues at coordinate 48,810,987 of CM077648.1, forward strand.
CTGATAATGCAAAACCTAATAATACCTGGGGTTTGTAATGAAAGCTGCACATAAAAACATGGCAAGCACTTCACTGAGTAGTTTCCTAGATTAAAACAACATCCTTTATCTTACTTATTTCAATTTATGCCAACTGAACAGCCATTTGCAATGTAGAATGCAATTGTACGAAGTTCAGAAACAATTCAATGGGGAGCATGCAAAATTGAATTTCGTATTTCTGGAAAGTAGACAGGTTACAGGAAAGAAGTTCTTGAGAAGTTTCAAAAATTGATATCAAATTGCATCATATCAATATGTTTCGGGAAATGCATGTATTCATTTGCAAAATATATTTGCAATGCAAAAGGAATTTATTTATTTGTGCATGATGAAATAAAAAAACACTCTATTACAATATCCTGGAAGACTATTTCAAATACCACAGCTGGAGGACCCTAGCTTCTTTAACAGTGCTGTCTGCCTATTCAGACAGATTGGGATGTACTCTCGTTCTCCATGGATCCAGCTCAAGGATGGGTATTCTCATGGCCTGATTGGTCGAGAGACTGAGTCAATAATAAGCCACACCTATGACTCTCCTCTTCCTTGGCCCAGTTTAACTCAGTCTGGTCTAAGAGAAGAAGTAATTTCCTTGGCTCCACTTCTGAATTATTATCAGTCTATGGACAAAGCTTAAATTTGACAAAATTGGATATCTGAAATTCTAAAATAGTTGGGAGTAATAGACAGGCAACCTACATGCCCCCTTGATCTGTGGGGGTATCTTACCCGTCAAGGGGAATCCCCTGACTGGGCTAGCCTTAGGGAGCAGAGGAATCCTCTGGACTCACGGAGGTTGCATGGCTCCCTTAAATCCAGCCGCTGAACTTTCAGAGATCTCAACGAGCAGCGGAGCCTCCAGAGCCTTGTAGCAAGGCACGGTGGCCAATTTGAAACCTCCGACAGCAAGGTCTCATTGCGGTGGCCATTTTAAGTGCCACCACATAGAGAGCACTGCAATCAGCTGAGAGATAAGCTGATCGCTCTAAAACAGCAGCGGTGGCAAGAGGCAACGAAAAAAAAGCCTTGGAGGGCTCCCAGCGCCGGAAATGTCTTTGGAGCTATTCTAAGGGCTGTGAGTCCCATTCGGCAGCCAGGCACTTCCAGGGCCCAAAGCCAGGATAGCCCCCCCAGGAAAGCCAAGGCCACCTCCAAGAGAGGCAGGGCACCTGCGGTCCAACGCTAATCGAGTGCAGTGGAGAGGGATGAACAATGCAGGCAGAAAGTCTTAGAAAAGAGGGTAGCCAGATCAGAGAAACAGCTTCTGTAGCCTACAGTGTCAGCTGACCTGCTCACAGATCTAGATCTATTAACAGGGAAAGGGACATCCATTCCATTTCTCCTTCTCCCCAACGTTCAAGGAGGGGAAGAGAAGTTTCGTTGTCCCCTCCTTTGTCTGGTAGATATGTGGGAGCACTTCAGGGGGATCCCTTTGCTTGCTCAGTGTCCAGCATGATCCCTCATACCTCTTTGGCTCCACAGGGATCACCTAATCCTAGGGATGTTCCCCCCCCCCCAAGGGATGAATCTCTCCCTGAGGATTTCATGGAGGATATTCCTGAGCACATACAACAACTGATTGCTCGGGCCATTTCACATGGCATTGCTTCTGGGCTATGCCAGAAAGACAAGGCCCCAGCCAAACAACCTGTAGACAAGGGGCCTAGTTCCACTCGCAGCAGGGAGACCAGGATTCCTATGGAGGTCAGACCTGCCTGATCTTCAGTGGCCTTCAGTAGCCAGTGAGACATCCCTATTGGGGGAGGAGCCCCAGAGGGACCTAGACTTATCTGAAGATGAGGAATCATCTAAACCAGACCCTCCTGCCTTTTCTGGTTGTTTCCTCCTTCACTGTTTATGTCACTCCTTCGCAAGGCCAGGGCTACAGCTGATTTGGAGTTACCTGCCCAGGTTCCTCCTACAGCTCAGCCCCAGCCAGCCAAGGAAGGTATCATATTCTCTCAATATGAGTGGGATCTGAGATGCTTCATCTAACACTAACCACAGATGCCAGCCTTTATGGTTGGGGGGTGGTGCTAGAAAACCAGTTAGCGCAGGGACAGTGGATGGAGGCAAACCTCCTCTACAACATAAATTGGTTAGAGCTCAAGGCAGCCCGTTTAGTACTCCTCCACTTCAAGACCTGGCTCAAGGGCCATCACGTGCTCTTGCTTATGGACAACATGGCAGCGAAAGCCCATGTAAATCAGCAGGGGGGACTCACTCAAAGTCCCTATGGGTCGAGGCCTCAATGGTCACAATTACCCTGTTGGAGATATTGGCCACTCTCAGGATCCGCCTTTCAGGTGTCAGCAGGAGCCACTGTGCACATGGGTGGAGAGACACCTGGGATTGATTGTGGCAAGCCACATCTCAGGGACAGTGAATCTGCAGTCTGACTGGCTAAGCAGGGCCACCATGGACCATGGGGAGTGGCAGTTGCAACCCAAGCTGTTCCAGCAGATTTGCTACTGATTCCGGAATGCCAGCAGTTGAGCTCCTTGCGATGCCAGCGAACGCCCAGCTGCCGTGATTCATCTCCTGATTCCTGTCGCAAGGAGCAGAGGATGTAGATACACTTTGTTGCCGCTGGCCGGCAGACCTTCTGTATGCCTTCCCTCCCCTTCCTCTCCTCCCAGGGGTGGTCAGGAAACTAGAGACAGAAGGGGCGAGGTAGTACTAGTGGCTTCACAATGTCCCAGGAGGGCATGGTTTGCTGACCTCGTCCACCTGTCAATCTCCCCCCCCCCATGGAGAATTCTTTGGGATCAGATCATCTTGTGCCAGTGGATCCTTCTCCACCCAGAGCCCCAGTGGCTCCAGCTGACACCTGAAAGGCAGATCCTGAGGGCAGCCAATATCTCCAACAGGGTAATCACAACAATTGAGGCATCCAGGAGACGCGGCTTGGATGGCATTTGCTAGGTGGTGTGGAGGAAAGGTCATCAACCCCATTATGGCATCCCCTCCACAGATCCTGGAGTTCTGGACGGCCTTGAGTGTGGTCTAGCAGACAACACCCTCAGGCCCCAAGTGGGCACAATTTCAACAGTTCTGGGAGATGGTCATTCACCATCCTTAGCCCACCAGCCGCTCATCTAGAGGTTTCTGAAAGAGACCAACCTGAGGCCCCCGGTGGTCCACAGATTCCCTTCATGGGATCTCCCCACAGTTCTTCAAGCTCTAGTGGGTGAACCCTTTGAACCAATTAGGACTGTCTCACTCCAGTTCCTGACACTTAAGGTGAACTTCCTAGTACCAGTCACCTCTCCTAGGCGCATCTCGGAACTCAGAGTGCTGTCATTTGCCTAGCTGTACATGCTAGGCAAATGCCTTAGCCATTTGAGCCACCAGGTTCTCTTCCGGCTCAGCTGAGACATAACACACAAATAAAAAAGTACACAACGGAACTCATGGCTTTCTGTCTAGATGGTCTCTGGTGATGAGCCGAAAGGCAGAAAAGGAAACAGTATGTCTCCTCCCTTAATTGGGGCCTAACAGGGTGTTGTGGAACAAATATATACTTATCCTCCTGTCTCAGCTGAGCAGGAAGAGAACCTGGTGGCTCAAGTGGCTAAGGCATTTGCCTAGCATGGAATACAGCCCTGGTCGAATCCCAGTAAGTGTATGGCTAGCTGATGAGAGCTAAAAAGCTCGAAATAGATCTATACTAGTCTTCCTGACTTATTTATTGATCAGCTCAAAAACGTAACACACACACACACATATATACCAAGAGTCACATGACTGTCATAGGATAAAAATATGGGAGGTAGATAGGTATGTGTGTGAGAGAGAGAGAGAGAGAGAGAAAGAGGGTGAGAGAATCAGGATACATTATGAAAAGTAATTAATTAGAGATATGGCTGGTATAAAAATGTATATTTTTATCTTTAGCAACGTTGCTGTCTTATATTGCATTAATATTTCTAAAGCTGATTGCATATGCATTTTCATCTGCTATAATAATCCTTCCCTCTTCGCTTTAATGCACATTATCAACTAACACAAGTTTATTCACAAATTATGTTCCCTCTTCTTGAAATTATACCATAGTTCTTGAAGTTCCCATGAAACTCCTTCCAGCACGTGTCTACTTAGTAATGGCTCAGCACAGCTGTATAACATGTTTGAAGTGCAATTCATTAAGACCTAGTTAATGACAATATGATAATGATCCTCTCTGTCTCTATATCTATATCTACCACTGTGTCTCTGTCTGTCCCCCCCCCCCCTTCTCTCTATCTCTACTTTTATATGAACGATGCTGTGCTTCAGTGGTTATATGGCCTAGACATTAGTATTTGAAAAATGTCTGATTCAAGACACTTAATAAAACTGACAAAAGCAAAGTTTTGTCCATTTTTAACTGTAGGAAGTTCCTCTCTTCTCTCCCAGATTCTGGTGAAACTAACATCAGGAGAAAGCCTTGCCATTTTCTCAAACCTTTGACTTTGAAGACCCTCAAAACCTGGGACTTCTGGAGAAGATTCATGGTGAGCTAGAGGTCCCTTTTTGAATATGACACTGTCTATGGCAGAGAATTTGGAATATAAATATGACAAGCAATAAGAATGATATGCAAAAAGATACACTAAATATACAAATGAAACTGAGTGCTCATGATAGTTAGAAAGATATATACATATTAATTCAAAATATTTTTTACTGGTTTTACAAAAAAGATCTCTTAAAGCTTTGAATGATTTGCTGAGAGAAGACAAAAAGATGAAATCAACCCCAAATATTTTATTTTAACGGATTAAAAGATTGTTAAAAGTCTGGGGAAAGAATTTAGCATTGACTGATTTGATTAAGGTTAAAATAGTAATGTAGTTATTTCTGGTAGCCCTTAATGGACATGCTGAGAAGGAATAAGTGATGAAGCTTTAAGATTTTGTTAATAGTCAAGAGATGAATAATGAGAAGAATACATTGGTTGCATCTTAAAATATGTTGTTAATTTTTAAAAAAAATTGTAGTTAGTGGGGTATCCCAAAAGGGGAAAATTACTTTTTTCTATTTTTTTGCTTCCTTTTTTCCATTTTTCCTGCACCTCATATTTTTTTATATATATATGCATATAAACGCATACACATGCACACACACATACTTTTTGTATTTTGTATTAGTTTTTACTTTAACAATTGTAACTTTAATGGAGTTATTTTTTTTTAAAGGTATACTGAAGTAGTATTATGGTCTGGAAGAACATTCATGCTTTTTTCAAGAGGAGAAATTATGCGGAATTGTTTCTGAATGTATTAGCTTCACCATAATATTTAAAAAATCCAGTCATTTGGAAAAGGCCCAAAATAGTGACTTCACTTAATTGTCAGCCATTGTATGTATTCATTATTAACTCTTTCTCCCATTAATTTGGTCAAGGGCTTTGTGAAATAAGCTGCTTCTTTCATTTGTGTGGGAATCGGGGAAGGCAAGAAGCAATTGGAGATTTTCCTGCTGTTTTGAAGGAATGCTTAACGTTTCTTAATTGCTCACAATCTTTGTGGAAATTAATCCTCTAGAACAGAATTTTGTGTAATGTTGGACGCCATAATGATTAATCTGATAATGGAAGTCAAGATGATGTGTAAGCTTCTCAGGTGGTCCGTAATTCAAGCAATGACGACATCCACTTCTGTTTAGTTTTAGAAATTACTTTTAGATCCTGTAGAAAGACAAATGATTGTGCTCATTATCATAAAAAAGCAGGAAACTTGAAATATGGCAGCTCTAGTATTAATAATGACTGAGTCGGTATTAGATGTAAGTGAAGATAGAGCTCTTCTGTCTTTAGTAGTTCTCTAAAAGAGAGGATTCAGCATTTTTAGCATGACCAATAACACTTGTTTAAAATTTATTTTCTAGATAACTGTTAATGGTTTAGATCAGTGACCTATCCTCTCCTATGTCTGAACATAATAAGAGAATTGTGAAATAATCACTTTTACGTATTAAAGCTACAGAAATCAATGGTGGGCATAGCACAGAAAATACATTTCACAATAGAATAACATTTCACAGATGATACACAAAGCAAAAAGGTTGAAAGAGGGCCGTGACTTGTGACTTCTTCATTGGCTACGGTCTGTTAAAAAAGAAATATTTCACCTTTAAAAATTGCACTTTATAAAACTCTTCTATATCCTTCCTTTGGCAAGGGGTGGGTGGGTGGGAATCTGTTTGCTTGTAACCTCACTGATGCTTTAGGATAATATTCTTCCTAGGCACATAATGCAGCTGTGGAAATACAATAATTCCTTGAGGGGGGAAAACATGTTTTAAAGCATTGATTGTTGATTCTACTTGAGAAAGAGGGTGAATAAGTCAGGGTCACCTTTACATTTTCACCTTAGGCTTTTATTCTGTGGAAGCATCTCTTTGCTAATGTAAATTATGCTTTCTTAGGGCCCTAGTTACTGGGAAACATTTCCCACAGAGTAGCAGGCATAATGTTCAGTGCTTTATTTTAATTATTAAAATGCAATACTGCAAAATAATCATTACTCTATTGTTACAGAAACACTTACCAAAGATGCGGTCCTGGCAGTGCATGTATCATCCATTCCCTTTAATGGATGATTGCTGTAATGAGGGAGCGGGGAAGTGGAAAGAAGCCCACTGTTGAACTGAGCTTTCGGCGGGACAGCCTGATATCGATTTGACTATTGATTTTGCAAGAACATTTTTGCTTTTTATTTTCCAAACAAAATCTCCACCTTCCTCTTGACAGATCAGATGGCCCTTTATTTCCTGGCTTGAAATACTACTGAATACAGGTTGTTGACAGCGTTATGCTTTTGCACAATCAGCATTTTAAAAAGCGTGGCATGAGTCTGAGCAAAAGTCAAATCGTCTCCCAGGAATTCCAACCCATTAAAGCAATTGTTGGGAGAGAAAATGAAGGCTAGAAACATTTGCAGCTTCCCTCAGCTTCTGCTTGGAGCCTAGCCTAAAAAGTTCATTTGGAGCTCCCAAGGTGCATTAAGGGTTCCTAATTGCTTTAAGGACAAGATCTGGAAGCTGGGCTGAGAGTGTGACTATAACAAAACTTATTCTTTGATGCCAAAATGTGTGTGTGTGTGTGTGTGTGTGTGTGTGTGTTCAGACTTGTATATCAAGCCTGTATAATTTATACACAGCCAAGCTATGCATTTCTGTTCAGTAAAATGATTGTTTTATTTGAAAAATAGTGAGATATCAAGATTTACAAAAGAGTGAGTCTATCAAGGAACTAGCAACTCACAACTGGAAGTTGGCTGCACCACTGATTTAGCAAGTAGGGACCTCTGCCTTGTTTCTTTTATAGAATGGGAAAAATTGTGTGATATTATATAATCTGAAGACGCTCGAAAGGGAAGGATGATCCATTATCAAATTCGGATTTATTGACCGCACCCTCTCCCCACAGGGACCCGGGGCGGTGCACAGGAGAAACTAAAAACAATATACAATAAATACAAAATACATACTTTAAAACATAATTAAACAATGTTACCCGTGCTAAAAATGATTAAGAACCCATTAAAATGCATTTGGAATCAATAGACAGAGAGAATTATTCAAGGCCGGCCAGTCGAAAGAAATAGGTCTTCAATTTCGTACGGAAGGAGCGGAGGTCAGTGGTCGTTCTGATGTCAGGGGGAAGGTCGTTCCAGAGGGCCGGGCCCGCCACAGAGAGAGCCCTTCCCCTGGGCGTCGCCCGCTGACAAAGTCTAGTGGACGGCACCCGGAGAAGTCCCTCTCTGTGGGAGCGAATCGGTCGTGAGGATGTATGGGGCAGGATCCGATCTCGCAGATAGCTAGGTCCCGAGCCATGGAGCGCTTTGAAGATGATAATTAGCACCTTGAAGCGCACCCGGAAGACGACAGGTAGCCAGTGCAGCTCGCGCAAGAGCGGTGTAACGTGGGTAAACCTGGTGGTCCCCATAATTGCTCGCGCGGCTGCATTCTGAACTAACTGAAGCCTCCGGGTGCACCTCAAGGGGAGCCCCATGTAGAGAGAGTTACAGTAGTCCAGTCGGGATGTCACGAGGGCATGAGTGACTGTGCACCTCCCATTATGGAGAATGGGAGGTGCACAGGAGAAGATATAGAAGACATCTCAGAAGGCAACTGTTGCAATCATTCAGAAATGTCTCTGTATGAGAAATTTCATACAATTAAGAGAAGTATTAAGTGATAATAGAAATGCTACATAATATGATATTTAATTAAGATTTAAATGAATAAATGCTGGCCACATGCCATACTTTCTAGAAGCAAAGCATTGATTTCAGTGGTGGGGTGGGATTCAATATTTTTACTGGGCATACCTTAGTGGGCGTGGCTTAGTGAGCGTGGCAGGGGAAGGATGCTGTGAAATCTGCATTCCCTCCAGATCATCTGGGACTCGAGAGGCAGAGAATAGATGGGGCGGTGTCAGTCAGAGGTGGTATTTACCAGTTCTTCAGAACTGGTCATAACCTGCTGAATACCACCTCTGATTGATTTAAAAGATATCTGTGTGAAACACAGAATAGACTTTTATGCAGGTATCTCAAAAATACCTTTTCTCCAATAATTTGTACAAAAATGTTTATTATGATCTTGCAAGTTTCAGCAACATAGGTGAGGTTAGTGATCTCTTGCTTGTTTCTTTATTTTCAGGCAATTTTATCATTGCTGAAATTCCTCAGAGTCTTCAAACTAATGTTTGAGAATTTCTGATTGTATACTTTGCATTATTATAGTGGAAAACCTTTACACCTTGAAACCTTAGAAAAAACATGTGAGATAGAAAGAGAGATGTGATATTTTGAGAAGAGGCATGAAGGCCTAGGGGAGAGAACCCACATCTCAGTGTTTTTGATTGTGCAGTACTCAGTAACCACAACATAATTCTGTGTAAATGACCTGTGTGAATCATTTCATTTTTTAAACTATACCATGATGTTCAAAAGAATATTAGGGACTCTTGATTTTTAGCCAACTTTATTTCTATGCGGTTCCTTTACCACGCATAGTAGATGTTCCATGCAAGAACATGGCAGAATTCATAGAAGGAGAGACTATTCCTGATGGCAAACTAATCATTTGCAATCTTTTAAGTAGCTAAATGAAATATCACATTCAATTTGATAAATTGTTCACTGCACAATTTACAACTTAACAAATACTAAAGAAAACTGTGCTACATCTTTATAAGATTCTTTTGTGAATGATTCAGTTTTAAATCAAATATATTTTCAAAGCATACTTGAATAGCTTCTTATTAACTATTCTGTCAGCCTTTAAGAAAAGTTGCCATTTTTCAAATGAGTAGAGATTTTACCTCGGCTTAGAAGACAACTGAAGACATATTTCAGAGGAAAACACAATGATAAGAATAAATGTAACTGTTAATCTCCCTCATATACAGAAATACAGAAGTTACAGACATGGAAGATACTTTGTCTAGTCTGTATAAAAATATGGCACTTAATTTATTAGCTATTCCGAAATTTTGTCAAATCCTATTCACCAAAATGCAACAATTTATACTCTCTCAAAAATGGCTTCCTCATACTGCTTGTTTGGTGCTTTCCTAGAGATTTTTTAAGGTTATTTGTGATGCGTTCAGAAATGGAACAAACTAGCTTAGTTCTTGCAAATTGCTTCTCATGAAGATGCATAAAAATGGGAACCATTTAATTCCATAGGCAATGCTCACTACCTGTCTCCCTGTCAAGTTACTAATTACTTTAGGACCCTGAGGTGCTATTGTGATGCCTTTGGGGGACCAAAATTTTCCTTCTGTCTATAGGAGCTAGATTTTTTAACAAATGGCTAAATAGGGACGGAGGGCAGCAATGCTATCTTATTTTATATATCTAATACATGGATTTCACACTTAAAAAGGCACCCCAGAACACAAAAGATTTCACTCTGATTGAGGCTTATGTGGACTCATTTACCAGATATAATGGGTGAATAACCAATATATAAACCTCAGGCCTGTTTGATTTCTGTACTTCTGAAGTTCATATAACAAAGCAAATAACTAATCCATAAACACTTAGAGAAAAACGAATTGCTGCTCGAAATCAATCTATTGTTTATAAAGCCCTGCAAGATCACCCAAACCTTTCCATTTTTTCTAATTTAAATAGTTTTAGAGAGTCCTGAATTTGACTGGATTACTGTATACTTCTAAAATGTTGTTAGATACTAGATTTGTCAGTTTATATTTTGTATATGGTGATATATGCATGTTAATGAATTCTCAGTGTTTATAGACATTAAAAAAGGCAATCCATTCAAAACAGATAAGAACTGCTTGGAGTACATGGAAACCCTTTTTACCAACCACTTTATTTCTTTCCTAATAGAAATACTCCTGTGGTGCTTTGAAAGAGCCATATGTTACAATAATGTGCAGTACTTAGTAGCGCATGGTGTACTGAGTAGTACAATAATAATAGACTATAATTATACGTCTATTAAAAACATGCTGTAATAAGCTTTAACAGATGAAAACTGACCTTAGTATGCTACAGATAGGTCACATGTCACAACCTGAGTTTCAATTATGTGTTTATACTTCCTACAAAAATTATCTGAGTGCTTTCTACCTTTTGGTCTTATTGGAAAAGGGTTTAAGGAAAAATAGATTGGTCTTTGTTATGAATTTCAGCCATCTGTTTCTTCTATTCTGATCTGCCTTGATGTGAATGTGGAATATTGAAATATAATTAAGCTAAGTCACATCACAGAATCCCTTTAGGTATGAATAAATAGATTATTAAAAAGCAGGTTGCTACTTCTAACTGTGGACTACCTTTTTCCATTAAATATCTATTTTTAAAGACATAGAATAGAAGAATACATTTCTTCAATGTAAGAAAATCGGATGGCATTCAGACAGTAATGCATCAATGAAAAATAATTCACCAAGCTAGTCTCTGAACATAAGAAACAGTATGTTGATAAAAGAGTCAGAGTATTGTGCTTAATTGTGCCCCTTCACATGTTGTGAAACAGGAACAAATGAGAGAAGGGAGATGGGTTTTTTTCCCCCTTTGGGAAAGGAAAGACGAGCTCAGAAAACTCAAGTACTATTTGTGTTAAACTGTATTGATTGCTTTGTGAATAAAATACACTTGATGCCATCATTCCTTCTCATCTCCTTAGTCACTTGGGATCAATTCTCTTTTGAACTTCTAATGATAGCCAATGTCGGTATTTTTGTTAGTTTGAGGTACTCAGTAAATAAAACGAAAGTAAAATAAGATTATCAAACAACAACAACAACAACAACAATAAAATCTACAGCATTTGAAGACTTGGCAATAAACAACACATTGATTAATGACCATCAACATAGACATTGATAACAGTTCCAGAAAAACTATTGCTTGACTTCCTTAGTTCCTCCATTGTAAATACATCTACAGAAAATTGCTCATAGATGTTCTGATGTATGTAAGCTGCCGTCTCTCTAACAGTGATATTATTGTACCTAGCAATACAATATGCATTAAAAAGTCAATATGAAGCTTTAGCGAGATCTGCTCTCCATCATATCTTGAAAAGCTAAGCATTTAATTAATACACAGCACCCTGGGAGTACAGTTAGTAAAGTTAGTGAAATTTACATTTGGGGGCAATCTGACAGTCCTGAAAGTATGATCTGGAAATAATTCTATTTCTCCTGCCTACACTTAAAATACAGTAGAAGTGGAATGGGAGGAGCCAACATTGCATCGAGATGAACTGCGATCTCAGTCCTGAAATTGCAGTCAATACTTTTGCTGCTGGACAGTCTGTATGGACCTAAATCGTCCCACAGAGACAGTGATCAGGAAGAATACATCCTGCTGATCTCAGAGACCCCGCAAAGTCCCTGATTGATCCAGAAGTTCTTCTAGCCGACGACAAAAGCTCAGCCCTGGCTGATGACGTTGGGACAGCTGCAGAACAGAAGGAAACGGAAAGAGAAAGTATCTACAGCTGGTGAGGAATTTTTACCCCAAAAAAACCTTAAAGCTACATTAAATTTGAGAACAGAAGAAATAAGAGGCAAAATTAAGCTTTGGATTGCATTGGACAGTGTGTTATCTTACTGTTTAAATATTTTTTATGGATGGAATCTACGTGAGCCTTTTAAAGTGAATGGATTCATTTTTCTTCTTCTATTTTTTTCTTTATTTTTGTAACCTATGGATTAAAAAACTTTTTTTTATTTCTTCATGAGATTTTTACTTTTTTCTACTTTATTTCATTAAAGAATTTTATTTTGTTTAAATTTGAATATAAAAAATATACAAAGGGAGTACAAAGAGGGTTGTAACATCAGAGGGAAAAGAAGCAACACTGCCACTTGGAGGCTGGAGGCTTGAGCACTGGAAACATTACTTTCACTTCTCTCTTTGATCATTTGGATTTACACTTCAAGGTCTTGCAGCTTGTTTATAGAGAGTGATAAGAAGAAGAGCACGAATTGTTTATGCAGGTGCTCTTTTGAATTTATTGTCAACTAGAAAAAAGTGAAAACAAAGTCCTAGTGTGAAAAACTATAAAAGAACTTGTAGTTAATCTAATAAAAAGCTTTGAAAGCCAGAGTGGCAGTGTCTACCAGTTGGAAGACTGGCACAATTTCAACATCGAAAAGAATCCTTAACATTGCAAAAGATAATGTTTGAAATTCAAAAATTACTTGAAGTATCAGAGAGAATGGAGAAGGAACTGGAAAACATAGAGCATATAACAGCAAAATATGATGGAGAATCTGGAGAGGTTTATCAATTGGAAAAAGTGGAGGTTAGAGTCCTAGAAATTTGAAGAGAAAAACGAATACAAAGATAAGAAATCTGCTATCATCTATGGTGAATGGATTGTGGTTGGAAATGGAAAGAATGGAATAAGGAAAGGGGAGCTAGATGGTGAGGAACTCTACCCCAGAAGGCAAGGTACAGAAGAAGAAAAAAGAAAAAAATTGATGGAGAAATCTTATCAGAAACACCATAAGAGGTAATTGCATATGGATAGTAAATAGCAACTATGAAAGGAAGATTTAAATTTTTGTTATGTATAAAAACTAATAATAAAGAATTAAGTTAAATTTAATTAACCTTTGAGTATTAGGTTAAAAAATGTGTTATGATAATGATTATATATATATATGTGTGTGTGTGTGTGTGTGTGAGAGTCTTTATGAGCTGATCAATAAATAAATCAGGGAGACTAGTATAGATCTATTTCGAGCTTTTTAGCTCTCATCAGCTAGCCATACCCTTACTGGGATTCGAACCAGGGCTGTATTACATGTCAGGCAAGAGCCTTAGACCATTAAGCCAGCCAGGTTCTCTTATTGCATCAGCTGAGACAGGAGGATAAGTATATATAATTGTTCCACAACACCCTGTTAGGGCCCCAATTAAGGGAGGAAGCATACTGCTTTCCTCTTCTGCCTTTCAGCTCATCACCAGAGACCATCTAGACAGAAAGCCATGAGTTTCGTTGTGTAATTTTTTAAAATATGTGTGTTAGTTTTTGAGCTGATCAATAAATAAATCAGGGAGAGTAGTATAGATCTATTTCAAGCTTTTTAGCTGTCATCAGCTAGCCATACCCTTACTGGGATTTGAACCGGGGCTGTATTACATGTTGTGACACAAGTATATACTTATCCTCCTGTCTCAGCTGATCAGGAAGAGAACCTGGTGGCATAATGGCTAAGGTTTCTGCCTAACATGTAATACAGCCCCGGTTCAAATCCCAGTAATGGTATGGCTAGCTGATGAGAGCTAAAAAGCTCGAAATAGATCTATACTAGTCTCCCTGATTTATTTATTGATCAGCTCAAAAACCTAACACACACACACACACACACACATATATAGACTAGAAACTGTTACTAAATATTATTGACTTTTATTTAGAACAGGCCTTAAGAATATAATGTTATCAGATGATATTGGAAATAGCTAATGAAATGCCATTATGTGATTATTTTAAATTTTGGAATATTCTATGCAGAAGGACATTAAAACAATTATAGTCAGATGAAAATTGAGGCATGATGATAGTAATATGTATAAATATATTTGATTTAAAACATATGATTTGATATGAATTATAGGTGATGACTGTGGAAGAGATGTACGAAAGCTTTTTGTAACCAACTGATACACGTTCTATAGTATGTAAAGAAAGAGGATTTTTTTGTGTTGTGTTTGTTTAAAAATAAAAAAATACTTTAAAAAATACAGTAGAAGTAAAATGACTGGTTCTCTCCAAGGCACAGGCAATAGGGTGTGCCTAGAAGCATAATCTAGAGCCAGTCCTATTCTCATTTCACTAGCATAGAATGAAGGACAGTTTTGTGGACTTTGGAGACCCAGTACAGCAACAGATTTGAGGCTTTCCCCATCTATATATTTATTTTGCAGATGTATTATGAGATGTTAAAATGAAGAGTTCAGTATAGGATATACACAAAACCTCAAGTAGAAATTAAAGATGCATATACAACACATATTCAACACAAAAAATTACGATGCAGTAAAATCCTGCTTGGGGGAATGACCCCATTAGTTTGATATATTGACTAACTAACAAAAGTTTTGAGTACTCCCCACGAATTCCCTCACATCAGCTTACCCTTTTGCTAACATGAAACTGCATTAGCTGTGATAGGTATGCAGGTCATTGAAAATGCCATTGACCCGAACTATTCATTGGCAAACACAGAGTATTAGCTTGGATGGACTTGCTGACAAAGACCCATCAACTTATTAAACACAGAGTGATCTTTGGGGGGGGGTGCAGAGCAGGTAGCCATTAGCCTCTTTGCTTTCCCCCTGCTCAATCTGCAGAGGAGGGCGTTTTTCTGGAGGGGAATGTGCATGCATAACATGTATAATATTCAGGCTGCCCTGACATTGTTCTGTAATGCTGATATCTCTGTCCAATTGCAATTTGGAAGGTGTAGGTGTGTCTTTCTGGAACAGGTGAATAATTCCCTGACTGTCCCTATTAGTCATAGGGGAAGGAATTTGCATGTGTTTTGCTCTTTGGTTCTGGGGTGCATTTAGTTCCAGCTGTTCCTGCTTTGGGTCAAGACCTCCTCATGTTTCAATGCTACATTTCAGTTACTGACCAGGAGAGGGAATGATTGCTACTAGAGTTTTTAAGGTGTTTGTTTTATAATGACAGACGTGGTGGTCAGCTCGCTTCATACTTGTTTCTCTTCTACCTCTTGGAGGAGATCAAGAGGTTTGTCAGGTTTTAACAAGACCAAATAATATATTAAAACTCAACAAAATAATAAAATGACAAAGTCCAGGTAAATAGTTGGATTTACTGCATATATTTCAATTGCATTTTGTACTTTAAATAACAAGCTATTAAGCTTTCAGCATTCTGATGATTAACTGGCTGGTTTGGAAGCCTTTGAATTTTGACATGCTTCAACTCAGTGGTGCCCTGTGAGATGCAAATAGTTGTGTTGAAGTAGCATGTTACAGCTGCACTTTAATCAGTGACTGGCACTGTTTCCTCTTTGAAGATTAGATTTTTCTCTCATTCCAGAGAAGCACAACACAACCCAGAAACTTCACACATTTTTTTTTAACTGAATGACATGAAGGTGAACAGTAACAATAAAGGGGTGAAAAAATGTAAAGGAGAAGCTGTAGTTGGAATCTAAGAAACGTCTGATTCCATTGATATATTATACACTATGGTAATATCGTAACTATCTAATAGTTAGGCTCAATCAAACCAGATTTTTCTAATAATTTTTGGGACACCAAGATTTGGGCATAATAGTGTGGAACTGTATTTCCTTCCATTATTTTTCTGCAAAAAAAATTAGTTTTGAGAAGAAAAAGGGAAAGTTAGGACAGGCTATCTGAAAGTGAGCATTTTACTCAAGACATCCTCCAGCCAGGCAAAATTAATCTACTTGGTTTCTTCTTATTTTTGAATTTTTAATAGATAAAACTGGAGCATGTAAGCTTGGTACTGTAGGATTCATGGAAGTGTGTATTTCATCTACTTTTATTGCTGCAGTTAAGAACACAGTCAAGGCATTTCTAGAAAAGAAGTGAAGTGCCTAATGCTGGCAATAGAAACCCTTAGAGCAAATTAACAGTATTCTTTGTTGTGTTGGCAGATTACATATGGGACAAGTACAAAGACTCCAAGGTCCTTATCAGTGGTGGGTTCCTACTGGTTTGGACCAGTTCAGCCGAACCAGTAGTGGTTTGGCGGCCTAAGTTGCTGGACCCGGCAGCGACCCAGACCTGCCACACCTCCAAAATGGTTCTCTGGGCGCTGCCATAGGCACCACCATCTTGTTTTTTGCTTCTGCACATGCACAGAGCAATTTTTATTGCATTGCATATGCGCACGCATCAAGTGCAAGTGGGTGGGGCGCGGCAAGAAGCAAACCAGCAGTAGTGACTGCCGGAACCCACCCCTGGTCCTTATATATTGAAAAACAAAGGATGCATCTTTACAATCATCTTAGATATAGATTTCTGGGTTTTTAAAAAATCATTATTGCATCCCTTGTGTCAATAGCAAGTATGCAGGCAATTCTGACTACAGGTAGACCTCCACTTACAGCAACAGTTTGTTTAGTGACAGTTTGAAACTACAATGGCACTGAAAAAAGTGACTTCTGACCATTTTTCCCACTAACAGCTATTGCAGCAAATGTCAGATGCTTGGAAAGTGACTCATATTTATGATGGTCCCCTTTTGCGACCTTCTGATAAGCAAAATCAATTGGGAAGCCAGATTCACTTAACAACCATGTTACTAACTTAACAATTGCAGGGATTTAACAACAGGCAAGAAAGGTTGTAAAATGAGGCAAAGGTTGTAAAATGAGACTCACTTAACAACTATTTCACTTAGCAATAGAAGTTTTGGGTTCAATTGTGTTCATAAATCGAAGACTACATGTAGAGATTCTCTGCCAGGTTGATGTACCCCTACTATAATGTACCGTATTTTTCAGAGTATAAGATGCATATTTTTACCCCCCAAAAGAGGGCAAAAATCTGGGTGCGTCTTATACTCCGAATGTAGCTCCACCCACCCGCTCCATGCGTCGCATTTTTGGATGATTCCATGCAGTGAGCATGATTCCCGAAGCAGCCTGGGGAATGGCGTTCAAAGCCTTCTCAATGAAAGCATTTTTGGGTGGCAGCACCACGATCCTCTCTTGATTCAAAAAAGGGTGCATGCAGAGGCCAAACAAGTGCGTCATGTTTCAGGTGGCGGGCAGTTCCAGCACGCGCTGCCACCTGAAAATGCTTTCATTCCTAGTTCCCCGGTGCACATTGCAGAGCCACGTGCCCTCCTCCTCCTCTACAGACTTGTTTTCTGTTTTCTCTTGGCCAGCATCGGTGGCTGGAGGAGGCAGGGAGAAAAGCGAGAGGGCACTGCGGTTGGGCGAGGGTACAGGCGCAGAGACAGATTAGAAGCAGCCAGCCGATTGCTGGCTTGCCAGCTCAGAGTGCGCAAGCAGCAAAGGACACCTGGCGTAAGATGTTCGAGCATAATTTGGGGGTGGCAGATGGGGCAGGGCAGGGGATGGGGTGGGGCACACATCTTATTTGAGTCTGGTAGCTCCAGCACTTCTCTCTCTCGGCCGCTCTGTGCAGGGAAACATCTCGCACAGTAAAGAAAAACTTCTCATGAAGTTTTTCTTTATCATGCAAGGTTTCCCCTGCAAAGACCAGCTGAGAGATGCAATGGAACTGCCAGACTCTATTAAGATGCGCATATTGTGATGGGGCACAATTTGGGGGTGGCAGGTGGGGCAGAGGATGGGGTGCCCAGCATCCCTGCCAGTGGCAAAGAAGTGCCGGACTCTCCCCTCCCCTCTCTCATTGGGGCAGGGGTGGTGAAGGCACCTTCCAGACCTGAGACCTGGAAGGAGAAACTTCACCTGGTGCGCTGCCTCTGCTGTCCTGTCGCCCTGGAGAGGGGGCATTAAACCGTGGTTGCTGGCACCATGGGCAGTGGGCTCCAAGAAGTGGCTGCCAGGGTATCCCATCCTCTGCCCCACTTGCCACCCCCCAAATTCTTTTTCTTTCTGTCTCCCTGTCGCTCTCTCTCTGTGTCTGTCTAACTGTCTGTCTCTCTCTCTCTCTGTATCTCTCCTCCTTCCCCCTATCTCTGTCACTGTTTGTCTCTGTCTGTTTCTCTCTGTCTGTCTCTGTCTCTCTCTCTCTCTGTCTCTCTCCCCTCCCCTCCTCTCTGTCTGTCCTCTTTGTGTGTATGTGTATGTGTCTCTCTCTCACTCACTTAATCACTCACTCTGTGTGTGTCTCTCTGTGTGTGTCTCTCCTTGCCTCTGTGTCTCTCCCTCCCTTGCCCTCTGTCTCTCTTTCTGTCTCTCTCTCTCTGTCTATCAGTCTCTCTCTGATTCCCTCTCTCTCTGTCTCTCTGTCTCTCTCTCTCTCTTTCACTCTGTGCTTCTGTCTGTCTGTCTCTCCCTCCCTCCCTCCCTCCCCCTCTCTGTCTCTCTCTGTGTCTGTCAGTCTCTCTCTGATTCCCTCCCTCTGTCTCTCTCCGTCTCTGTCTCTCTCTCTCTCTGTGCCTCTGTCTGTCTGTCTGTCTCTGCCCACAAAATACCGTGTGGAGCAGCGGCGAGTTTCTGTGCGGCTGCCGATGACTCCAGAGCCCATCCAGGAAGATGAGGAACACAAGGGGGACCCTGCCCCCTGCGGATGGGCTCTGGAGCCCATCTGCAGACTTGCCGCTACTCCACACATATGTGCACGCACTCCCCATGCAATTACAGTCTCGGAGACTTTGTAACAGCAGGAACTTGGGCTGTAATTGCACGGTGAGCGGGCACGCCTATGTTTTCCATGGCATGGAGGAGCAGTGAGTCTCTGCGTGGCCGCTGTTGTCTCCGGAGCCCATCTGGGAAGACGAGGAATGCGAGGGGGACCCTGCCCCCCCATGGATGGGCTCTGGAGTCATCAGCCTCCGTGCAGAGACTCGCCGCTGCTTCACGCGGTATTTTGTGGACAGAGACAGAAAGAAAGACAAACAGAGAGAGGCACAGAGAGAGAGAGAGAGACAGAGGGAGGGAGGGAGGGAGGGAATCAGAGAGAGACTGAAGAACCACATTCAAGGGGCCAAAGAGCCACATGTGGCTTGTGAGCCGCTGTTTGCCAATCACTGCCCTACACCAATAAATTCCAATAGCCTACCACGCAAGGCAGACAGCAAGCAGAAAATTCAATTCAGAAGAGACAAGATTCTTCAA
The DNA here is from genome assembly GCA_039707465.1 of Rhabdophis nuchalis. Classification (NCBI taxonomy): domain Eukaryota; kingdom Metazoa; phylum Chordata; class Lepidosauria; order Squamata; family Natricidae; genus Rhabdophis; species Rhabdophis nuchalis. Next base: position 48,830,290 of record CM077648.1, read on the forward strand.
ATTCTTTTCAAGGAGCAGATTCTCAAAGAGAAGGTCACTTGTGAAGATACTTTGCTCTTCACATTTCTGAAGAAATGATGCCACTATTTTTTATGGTACAACAGCTGTTCATCTTGAGAGTTTCAAGGCACTGTATGGTTTGATGAATCACATCTAAGTTGTGTGTTAAACCTTGCACATACCAGCTTTCTGCACATATAAACCTATAAACTGCTGAAGACAATAGATGTAGAGATAGTTCACAGAACCATACTTTGCATGCCTCTACATAACATGTATTGGGTTGGACTGATTTTTTCGTGGCCTTCATTATTTGATTCTTTACTCAGTTCAATTTTCTGTCTCTCAACTGTATACAGCAGGTTCTCACCTGCACACTTTCTTTCCATAATGGAAGGGAGAACATTACAGGCTCCAGGATAAATCATAATAATTTAGCCTATCTCCGCCTAAAACGATAGCTAGACTTAAGCAACTGTGGCTTTTCTAGCACCATGTTATTTCCTAAATAAAGTTTTTCCCCCTTTGCAGACAGCAGCATCAAGACATTTTTTTCTACAAAACTTAGACACTTAACTTTAGTGATTCTCACTCCATGCATTTCCCCCATCATATCAAGCTATCTGCAACACAATACTATGCACTCCAGGTTATTTTATACATCTTAATTTCAGGTTATCAAGGAGTTCCTTTTTGCTGCTCAATTCTGTCACTAGCTGTGTGTTTACTTAAATTTTGTCTGATTCTTGCTGAGAGATAGGACAAGCTTCAGAAAATATTTTGAGTTGCTTCCCTCTAAAAGTTAATTGAAACATCATGATTGAACTGCAGGCAGCACCTGCTTCATCTTGTGACAATGTATTTCTTTATTATCTTGAGTGTCTTTAACTCTCGTTGATATTTATGCATCTTGAATTAATGGATGAGTGGTTAAATCTATTTCCCATAGGGTTTCCCACATTTTTTCACACTAATGCAGGAAAAAGTATTGTGTTGGCCAAATATTATAAACATAACTGATGAAAAAGAAATTAGCAGATTTCCAACAACTGTAATTTTAATAGCTCAATACATATGTTATATATCATATTCTTTTAATGATACATAAATGTTAGACTCTGATTTAATGGATTAACAGGGATCCTTTTCAACAGTAATGAATTTCTCTAATTTCAAAAGACAAAAAGCCAGCCATCCTCTGTTTTGCAGCTTTCCTGCTCATTCTCTTAAGTGAGATCCTGAATTGTTCAACAGAGGCCTGCCTTGAAAGTCCCACTGATATAAAATGGGTGTTTCTACATGTATAGGATAATCTCTATTTAATTCTTTTCCACCAGATGCTGTTTGCTCCCACAGATGCTGTTTTCACTCTAATAATCTGTGCAATTTGTTTCCTAAAGCCAAAATAGATAAAGGGCACAATTGCATCTGCCTATCACACTACATTTAAGGGATATGTACTCATAACATTGCCAGTGTCTCATTTTCACCCTGTAAGGAGACACTGCAAAGTTGTTTTTAGTTGTTCTGTCATTAAAGTGATAGCTTCCCTCTTGTCCTGACCCAAGGCTTGCTATATAAATAATTTGCAGCAGGGGTATCAAACTCAATTTCATTGAGAGTTGCATCAGCATTATGGTTGCCCTCAAAGGGTCAGTTGCACGTAAGACTATGACTCACAGCGGTGAGGTGGACATGGTTGGCTGGGCATGGCCGGCTCGATGTTGCTCACTGGGCACAGCTGACTCAGGACGGCTGGGTCAGGATGAAACAAGTCACACTGGTCTCAGTGACAAGGCTGATGATGCAGTCAGGGGCAAAGATTTATCTAGCTTCTATTGGCTGCCAAAGCCTGCTGTGGGCCCTGTGTCTGATCCCTGTATAGCAGGGGTGTCAAACTCATGGCTTGTGGGCCAGATGGTGGGTCACATGCTGGCCCCACCCCTACCCGGTTTAGCAAGGGGGGAACAAGTCCCGATACGTCACGTGATACTGTCGGGATGACATGAGTTTGACACCCCTGCTGTATACCTACTGAACACTGGCTTTTATCGGTATTTTGGCTTTGGCTTTGAAGAAAACTAGGTACTTTTTTGTTGTTTGACATGGAAATATCAATCATCCAGAAGGAAAGATGTATTGATTTACTGGAATATTAATCTTCTATCTTCTTGCTACTCAGCCCCTTTCCCAGCTATTGAGAGTGATTAAAATTCAAACTGACAGTTGCTGTGAGGCATTCCTTGTAGTTTGCTAGTATGTCTCCTAACCTTGAACCCATCTATGTCTCCCTAATAATAGGTGGGCTCTCTACTAAGCAGACAGAACCACTGCTTTGTTTCTGAAAATTTAGATAAGGTTTAAATAAATTTAAATTTATTATAATTTCTTATTAAGTTTTAACAATACAAAGTCAGGTGGGCAGGAAGATTATCAGGTGTGAGAGGAGATGACTGTTGTACATCAGTGTCCATGGTTACCACCTTGCCAATTTCTGGTGGATACAAATCAGGCTTTAAATGCCATTAATTTCCTGAGTCTGCCTGTTTCTAATCAATTTTACAACTCTTTTTAAGAAAAGCATATCTAGTCAATTTCATAATGACTTCTACTCAATGTTACAACATAGATAGGAAAGTTACCAGTTTGATTTCTCCTTGACTAAATAAGTACCACATAGCAGTTGTCTTGTCTTGTTTATTTCTGTGGAAGTGCTCAGGATCAGCATTGGCTCAGATCTCCCAGAACTGGTAATTTCCTGAACTGGGTTTGCATGAATATGTGCTACATGGATTCAGGAGTCTTCTCTTCTGTGAAATAGAAAAGGTTGCTATCATTCTCACGGATTTTCTATAATAACAAGATTGATAACCATTTATTTTCACTGGTACAGTATGAAAGATCTAAGCTTAGTTTTAGTACTGAATTCTTTTAGATAATGTTTAAAAAGGTCAATTTTCTTTTGAAGATTATTTATAGGAGCTTTATAAAATAACTTGGCAACTTTAAGAGATGTGGACTTCAACTCCCAGAATTCCGCATGCTTGGCTGACAAATTCTGGGTATTGAAATCTACACGTCTTAAAGTTACCAAGTTTGAAAAACGCTGCTTTAAAAGAATGGTGGCTACTATGGGTTAGTTGGCCATAGGACTGAACATGTTTCTCACTTTTTAAGTAAAGTGAGGCAATGCTGCTCAGGTTTATCTTTCTTTGGAGAAGGAAGCAATAGAGATTCATGGCTCTTGTCATATGGGATGTTTTACAAATCAATTTTGTAATGTTGAAGCAAACTGCATGCACATTGCTATCAAACAGTTGTCATCTGCCAAAACATCACATTTCTCAAAGAGTGTGCAAATCACAAAGTACCTCTTTTCTAGTCTCCTTCTTTATTCCTTTTTCGGTCCCTAAATCCTATTTTCTCTCACACAAGACTTTAGTTGTAAAGATCAATTCATATTGACCATATGGTTCCATCCAAGTATTTTTCTTGGCAGCTCAAATTCAGATGGTTGCTTCTGCTAAGGATTTCCCCCCCATTTTCTCGCTGTTATACAATCCCTTGAAGTTCCCAGAGATCTTCCATGTAAGACCCAGATCCAGCATTCATTAATGGGAGATACATTAAACCAACCCAAGTCAGCTAAGTGTTGCCATCTTCTTAAAGTATGTACAGGACAGAAAAATAAGCTGGTTTGTGCCAGAGGTGGTATTCAGCCAGTTCTCTCTGGTTTGGGCCAACTGATAGCGGCAGCTGTGGGAGGCTCTGCCCACCCACCCTGATATAATGCGCAGTCTTCTGCCCATGCGCAGAAGGTAGCACATGTGCTCACATTTGCTAACTGGTAGGGAAGGTAAGTGAAGCCCACCACTGGATTGTGCCCTCCTGTTGTCTCTTTCAACACTAAAGGGAGATCTTTACCCATCAAAGAAATACTTGCCCAGTCATGGGCTGCTTAGCTAATACTGTAGTACGAATTCATTTAAAACAAACAACATTCAATAACAAATGTCCAAATTGCTTCTGCACTGTTTGCCCTCTCAAGTCAAGGCTTTCAAATGTGTTAGCTGGGAATGTCAGGATGTCCAAAATATCCAATATATCTGAAAACAAAAAAAAGTTATTTGTCTATGGAATATATAGATACTTTATGCTCCAAATTGCCTAGCTTGATCTGGATTTGCATACCATGGATTGGTGGTTTTTCTCCCAAGATTGCTTATTTTATCTCTATTTTAATTTATTAAATCCCAGCTCAAATATTATCTTCTGAAGATGGACTGGAATATCTGCCTGAATCCAAAGATACTTGTGCTGAACTAGTAATTATCCAGAGAAGCCTAGTAGAGTCAAGTGGGATGACTTGAATTTAATTATGTGGCACCAAGCAGGTCTGTCTTAAATGAGCAGAATCATCTGGGAAGCTTTTGAATGTTTAATAAAACAAATTAAGTAATCTCAGCAGCAGCCTATTCTTTGTATTGTTAGTTGTTTTGGTTTGTCTAGCCAGGAGGTCGGGGACACACGTGTGTGTGTTCATCTGCTGTTTTGCTGTTATTTCAGGTAGCAGGTACTTTAATGCCATCCCTGTTACTAATTATTGCTTCAGTAAACAACAGCTGTTCAGATGCTGCTCAGCTTCTTATTTCTACCTTTAAAAAGATTTGACAGAGCTCAGATAATAGATGGGTATTGCTGAAAGGGGAAAAAATGTTATAATCATTTCACTCCCCTACTGCTAGCGATTTTATGGGCCTTGTTATGGCAGGCATATTAATTGCAAGTGAACTGATGTTAAGCAAATTAAATGGCTTTAGTGCAGTATGTGTATATGGACACTTGGTTGGAGACAGTTTAACAGCAATCTTCTAGAAGGATTGGTATGTTTAGACTTTAAATTGTATCTCACGTTAGGAAGCGATGTGCTATAAAAAGACATAATTGCCACAGTACAATACTGATGATGAGCTGTTAGCGATATTTCAGGAAATCAAAAATCCAAAGCAAAACCTTTCTCCTGCCTCAGGCGCATCATTGTGAGTCTTTTCCAGACCACTAGGCTTTGTATTTCCTAAACCTTTTCAGTGTTAAAATAACATCGGAATGCTTCTGCCTGGTCTAGCTTTTTTCCGATAGGGAAAAGTGGGAATGCTACACCGCTTTTAATGACGAGCATGTCAACCTTTAGAGGTAGCAGAGGGGAGCTCATCATCTCCACCTTCCTGCCTCCTAAGCACCTTCTGTCACTCACCTCTACAATGTACAGTAAGACTTTTGGATGCCAATCTGTTGTCTTGCCAGCCTCATCATTCTGGCCAAGTCTGACACATCGCAGAGAAGTTTCACTGCAGCTACTGAGTAATGACTAACCAAGCGGAGGGGACAGTTTGGGTGGGCAAAAGGAGCCAGACTCCGGACTGCAAAACTCCAAAGGCATTTGCTCCTGTACTGGCAGCTACAGTAGATTCAGGATTAAAAATGTAAAATTGCAGTGACCTCCTAAGTGGAAGTGACAAGTGGAGGGAGGGAGGCATAAATAATTGCTACATACAGGATGGCTATTGTGTTGAGAGAAATGCCCGGAGGTGGTGCTGGCAAATTAATATGGCTGTCTGGAAATGTGTTGTGTTTAGAGCCAAGCCTTTTAACCTATGTGAGAGAACAGAAAGTGGTGATGAACAATTTTTGTGAAGCTATGTCTACTATTTCTACTGATGGCTGGATGAGCAGGCTTCCTACAGTAAAACCTGTGGTTTCTTTTGGTCAGAGTCCATACAAGATTAAGGAGAGCTATGGGCGCAGGGGTTTCTCAAACAAAGTTAGGCATGTTATTTGTTTAAAACAGAATGCCATATATTTCATTTTCTGCAATGCAACCTTCAGCTGCTTCCTTCCCATGAGTAAATTTGAGCCGACTCGAGAAACCCTCTTCCAAATTTCACCCCTTCCTCACAATGATGGCCGGAGTTCTCTCAGGATAAAAGCTAATATGGTGGGTGGATTTGGTGGACCCCCTGCTTCTTTTTCCCAACCATACCCGGAAAGCAAGCACCAATCGCTTCCTTTCTGTCGGCATCTTTTGGGGCTAGTTCAGAGGGGAAAACCTCCCACAGGCTAATTGCTCTTTTTGTCTCCTGAGCTAGGCTGGGAAATATGAGCCAATGCTTGGTAATTTCAGTTAGCAATCACCACCATCATTGTTATCATCATCATCATCATCAAAATGGCCATTAGTCTGTTGAACCTGTTAAAAAGAATTCAAGCAAGACAGTAACCAGCATTTCACTTTCATCATCGAAACTGTTAAAAATGAAAAAGAAAACAAGGTCCAGCCTTTCATAGAGGGCAGCCAAGCCCCAAATGGTCCCTGAAGGCAGAAGACAGGAGGTGGTGGGGAGGACCCCCACAAGATTGGGAAGGCCACCGATTAGAAGGAAGACATTGCTGTAGGCTAGAATGGAGTGGGCTTGGTGGACAAGACTGGGATGCTAGGAAGTAAGCAGAGCAGAGAGGGAAAAACACTGTTAAAATTGTGTTTAGAGAAAATGTGGGTGAAAGTCACCTGTCTAGGGACAGTGCAATCTCTACTCCAATGTAGTCAACCCTGAATTTTAAATTGGTGTCCAGTTTAAAATGATTCACAGGAATTAATCAGAAGCTCAACATTAAATATCTTTTTTAAAAAGGAGCAGTGGGTTAAAATGCTTGAAAGAGACTTTTTTTCTTAATGGCAAAGATTTCTAGTGTGATTGTTAGGTAGAGGAGAAAGGCAGGAGGATATTCCATCCTTAGGTTAGGTAAGAAAGTCTGTCCCTCATTCTTGCAGGTTATCTGGATCTCAGGCACCATGGATAAAGATCCTGAACTTACCACAATGCCAGGAAAGCAGTCACAAGGTCATAAATCTTAGGTCCATTTTGAATATTGGAAGCATGATGTGCATGCTTTTGTAAAATTTTATTCCCTAATTAGATTTATCATGTTTTTATTCCTGGAGTTCAATATTGTGTACATGATTTTTCTTCATCCAGCTCTTGACTAACAACAATCCTCTGAAATAGGTTGGACTATCAAAAAAAATCATTGAGTTTCCATGACTAAGTATGGCCTCAAAGCTAGTTGTATCAGAGGTGGTATTCAGCAGGTTCTTACCAGTGCTGGAGAACCAGTAGCAGAATTTTTGAGTAGTTTGGAGAACCAGTAAATATCATCTCTGATCCTCTGCCTCTCAAGTCCCAGCTGATCTGGAAGGAATGGGAATTTTGTAGTAATCTTCCCCTGGAGTGGGATGGGAATGGAGATTTTACAGTATTCTTCCCCTGCTACAGCCATCAAGCCATGCCCGCCAAGCCAAGTCACACCCACCAAGCCAAGTCACACCCACCAGACCCAGTAGTAAAAAAAATTGAATCCCACCACTGAGTTGTGTACTTGAAAGATTACTACACTTGTTCTTGTTCCTATAGAAGAGAGTGTCTGCAACTCAGGGTTGAACTGTAGTGTTGTTGGTGGCATCTGAGCTTGGTTTGCTTGGTTCAAACTGATTCATTAGCCCAGGGGTCTCCAACCTTTGCAACTTTAAGTCTGAAGGACTTCAGCTCCTAGACTTCTCCAGCCAGCAAAGCTGGTTGGAGAAGTCTAGGAGCTGAAGTCCTTCAGACTTAAAGTTGCAAAGGTTGAAGACCCCTGAATTAGCCAACTAGGTAAATTCATGATGTTACCTAGTTTGATAATGAAATATCTACAAGTAAGCAGCCAAGCAACCAAACAACCAAGCAACTAACCTACTTCAGAGTAAAATACTTGTTTTTGGCTTCCTCTCTGAAGTGGCAAGATTATTTGCTAAGTATTATATGATGAAAGTTTAGCTTATTTAACTTGCCAACCACTATATGGACCCTTTTGGGAGAAGCTAAGCACCATCCTCTGCACTTGTATTTCAAATGAATACATTCAATTTGACAAAACTATGATTACAAAATGACGCTGTGGGTTGATGAGGTGGGATGGGATTAGAAAATCAAGAAGTCCTGTCCCTTTTGTATGTTAATATTATATGGATGTATAAAATTCTTTGATCATCTGGCCATGACTACCATCATGTACAATACAATACCAGAGTTGGAAGGAACCTTGGAGGTCATCTAGTCCAACTCCCTGCCTAGGCAGGAAGCCCTCTACCATTTCAGACAAATGGCTATCCAACATCTTCTTGAAGACTTGCAGTGTTGGGGCATTCACAACTTCTGGAGGCAAGCTGTTCCACTGATGAATTGTTCTAACTGTCAGGAAATTTCTCCTCAGTTCTAAATTGCTTCTCTCCTTGATTAGTTTCCACCCATTGCTTCTTGTTCTGCCCTTAGGTGATTTGGAGAATAGTTTGACTCCCTCTTCTTTGTGGCAACCCCTGAGATATTGGAAGGCTGCTATCATGTCTCCCCCAATCCTTCTTTTTATTAAACTAGACATACGCAGTTCCTACAACCGTTCTTCCTATGTTTAGTCTCCAGTCCCCTAATCATCTTTGTTGCTCTTCTATGCACTCTATCTAGAGTCTCCACATCTTTTCTACATCGTGGTGACCAAAACTGAATGCAGTATTCCAAGTGTGGCCTTACCAAGGCATTATAAAGTGGTATTAACACTACATGTGATCTTGATTCTATCCCTCTGTTTATGCAGCCTAGAACTGTGTTGGCTTTTTTGGCAGCTGCTGCACATGGCTGGCTCATATTTAAATGGTTGTCTACTAGGACTCCAAGAGCCCTTTCACAGTTACTGCTATTGAGCAAGGTACCACCTATACTGTACCTGTGCATTTCATTTTTGTTGCCTAAATGTAGAACCTTACTCTTTTAGCCATTGAATTTCATTTTATTAGATAGTGACCAATGTCCAAGTTTGTCAAGATCCTTCTGTATCTTAAGCCTATCTTCTGGAGTGTTGGCTATTCCTGCCAGCTTGGTGTCATCTGCAAATTTGATGAGTTCCCTATTTATTCCCTCATCCAAATCATGGATGAAGATGTTGAAGAGTACTGGGCCTAAAACAGAGCCTTGGGGTACTCCACTCCATACATCCTTCCATGTAGATGCAGTTCCATTGAGGACTACACGTTGAGTGCGGTTGGTCAGCCAGTTATGAATCCACCTGGTGTTCGTAACTGGCTAACCAACCGCACTCAACGTATAGTCCTCAATGGAACTGTATGTAGTTTTGGCTCACTTCCAACATCATTGGAAATAAGCACAAAAGTTACAATATTGAACAAAATCAAAGTGTTATCAAAATCAAAGCAGCCTGTATTATTCCTAGCTCTGAAGTGATTTGGAAACTCCCAGTTGTTTATTATGTAGTTATTATGTAGTTATTATGTAGGAGAGGTGAGGTTGAGGTGCACATCAGTCTGGGTTGGTTTTTTTTGTTTGTTCACCTGAATCTAAAATTTTAAAAAGACAATTAGATGACAGCTTCATGTCTCTCATAAGCTTCCATTTTTACATGATTAATAGTACAAATTAATCTTCCTCTTTCTGTCTGGGTTTTTAAAAGTTTCTTTGGCCTCTTTGCTATTTGGCAATTTGTAGCCTGAACAGCTAAATGGCAGCAGGGGTAGTTCATGCTGGGACCTGGTACATTCATCTGACCAGAAAAACAATTCTTGGCAGCAGCTCCATTTTGATCTAGCAGATGAAAAGAATCTGTTCCATAAAGTTTTTGCTGGGGGTGAAAAGAGATCTTAAGAAGACTTTTTTCCTCTTCATAAGGCCCAGAAATCAGTGAGCTGAAGCATGAAGTAGCAGTAATAGCCTTTATTTGTGAAACTCTGTGGGCAGTGCTAAGCTGTTAAAATGCAGGATAATTAGAATTCTTCAAACAATAGCAAAAGAAATGCAGACTTGGCTCAAATCAAATGAGGTTTCCCCTCCCCACTTCTTCCCAAACTATCTTCCAAATTCTCCTCACCACTAAGGGGCGCTGGTGTCATATTTGTGGTAGGATGCATATGGAGTAAATATAAGGTTTCTTATGGGGTACAGCCCTTTTATAGTTTATAGAGAAGCACATTTATATGCAACAGCTTCCCTAATCCATTGGGAATCCATGCAATTTAATAAATATTCAAAATCCAAGTTTGTCCCAAAGACCACAGCTTCCTCTCTCCTATTGTTGATATCAGGGCAAATCATGCAGGTTGAAGTCAAAGTCCCATTTTGGAAGTACCCCAAGCGCTACTGTTGCTGAAAAAAGCATGTTGGACTTAATGCTTTTATCTGGGTATTACCCTGGGTTGGTTTTTCCAATTTCAGCCTGTTACCAGTTTTTCTCAATGATGTTTGCCAGTTTTGAAGGATAAAAATGGGAGAAATTTTCAGCAAGTCTTTTAAACATTAAGCTCTTCCACAAGTGGGTTTTTTAAATGTGTAATTTCATCTTTTTTTAAATCAGCATTCCTAAAGCCTAGAATCAATCAAGTCCAGATAAAATTGTGTGGGTGGGAGGGAGGGAGAGAGAGAGAACACCCATTCAGTTATTTCAATGTATTTAACAACTTGTAAGTAGTGTTTTAATAATAGTAGTGAAAGACTATAGCTGGCTATAGCTGAAACAGGAAGTGTCAAGACTATTTTGAACTGCTAGTCTGCAATGTGACGTTTCAGAATGGATCAGGAAAGGAAGCTTCTTTAGAAGGGGAGGCTCACTGATGCTTTGATAAAATGTGCTGGTATTTTTCTAGTATTTCCAGTTTACGCTTGCAGTAACTACAGCCTAGAACCTCTAGAAATGACTTATTTTAGGGAAAGCTATTGGCATTGCTGTTAAGAGCTGCAGTTCTTTGCACTGTGTTGAGACTAGCTTTACTGCACTCAGGACTAAACTAGATGTAATTATGTCAAATGAGTGTGCCAGATCAATTTGCCACTGCAGTCCTATAAAGTGTCAACTTGGGAGGCAATTAAAGGGAAACATACATGGCAAACAGAGGGGAGTCAAAACCTTCTCACTCTTCATGCCTTCCTATTTTCAAAACTCCTTTTTCCTAATTATTACCCTGCCTCACAGCTGCAGAAGGATGGCTATAATATCATTTCAGCTGGAAATACTTCTCACTTTCCACGAGTTCTTCATGCACATCATGGTCGGTTCCTTTTGTCTTTTATTTAGGCTATATAGAAATGCCGTTTTCTGCAACACCTCCCCCCCCAATTTCCCACAAACTCTAGGATTCTCTGGAGGGCTCCTACTGTAAGTATTAATTAAGCTTATTCCAGTTTAGCTCCAAACCTAGGAAAAATTTGGGCAGGTGCTACCATCAGTCATGCTCTCCTTTTCTTTTTTTGTTCTACAGAATTAGAAGCACAACATGAAAGTGTGGTTAGAAAAGGGCAAGGCATTATTAAGCCACTAGTGGTGGCACAATATTTTGGAAGGCAAGGAACTTGCTAGCTCACGGGTTGCCATACAAATGACATTTCAAGAACCGATCCATGATTTCATGGCAACAGAAACAAGTGGAACGCTTTTGCTTAATATTTTAGGCTCAGGTGCACAAAATTGCTCCATTATACAGACAGAGATAAGTTTAAATTGTTCCTCCACGTGACTGTTCCTCTCAAGAGAGTGCAAATGTATTGGATGATTTTGGGGATGGTTTCCATGATTCAGGTTGCACTGATATTTGGAACAGAGGCCATTTAATGCTTAGAACCAGGACACGTTAACAATTAAAAAGAGCACAATTGAGTTCTTACATGGATTATGACTAAAAAACCATCTTTTGGCAGAGATGTGAAAGGCAGTTTTGTCTCTCCTGTGGAATTTTCTCAAGTGGTTTTAAAGCAAACAAGCTAGTGAAACAGTCCCATTTTCTATTAAACCAGATAGGTTTTTAAGTAATTCCTGCGGAAAACCCATTGCTTTCATTGCCTACTAAATTGTATTGGGACAATTTCAATGAAGGATGGAAACAGCACATTCTCAGGAGGTCAAGCATGAGTTTTCTGTTCCTACATGTCTCAGGTTAATTAGATCTTGTAATTTCACCTCCTGGAATGTTTTGTTGGTACTCACTACAGGGATGTTTATGTAATAATGTTAAGATAAAGCCTTTGAAGATCTTGTTGTTTTTCAATATGTGACATTTTAAACGATGCAATATAGCTGCAGTTAAGAGCCTGATGGAGCAATCAAGAATATAACCATTGCCCCCACCTCTTCTTAATGGATCCCTTTAATATTAGCATTATATTGTTGAAAGCTTTACATTTAGAAATGATGCATTTTTAAATCATGTTACTAAAATATGAATATTTACTGTTAAACTTTAATAACAAAAATTTCCTCTTTTAGAAAGACTAAGAGTTATCATAGTCTCTCCTTCTCTCTCATTTCTTTTTTTAAAATAGAAAGGACTCTTTCCACCAAAATTCCAGAAACGTATTTAAAATTATTTGGTTTCCACTCTAGTATTTTGTAAATATTCCAGCTAATGTCCATGTGTATAATTTAAATTCTTGTCTCCAAATGATACACATGCTCACCAGGGGTGGGTTTCAAATTTTTTTACTACCGGTTCAGAGGGTGTGGCTAGATGGGGGCATGTGACTGAGTGGGCATGGCCAACTTGATGTCACTCACGCACACTCAGTCACATGGCCCCCTCACCAAGCCATGCCAACCAAAACAGTGGCAAAAAGTTTTAGTGGGGGAGGGGGGACGCACCAGGCTGGGGCTCTTCGCTGTCTTGTAATCAGGGCAGTGTGTTGTTCTGAGAAGCTGTGCTCGGCTGGCTCCTACTAAAGCTGCAGAGTGCTTTTGGGGACTGGGGGAAGGCAAAACTGCCTCCATTTTTGTGAAAAACGGGGGCATTTTTGCCTCTTCCGCTTTTAGCGCCAAGCTGCGGGGAGGGGGGCAGCTGCAACGCCGGCAGCTTCGGGGGGCTCCTTCCCTCTATGGTTCATTTTTTTACCTCTAGGTGGCTACGTCGGCTTTGTTCTTAAAAGCTACTTCTCCACGCCTTTTGATCTTCTTGGGTTCAGAGAAAAGTGACCCTGTGAAGGGACTGAGTTTGCTGCTGAACTTGGAAGCCGAAAGGCTTCTTTTCCACCCAGCTGCTGGCGCAGGCACCAAAAAGACCTCCAGTCGCTGCCACCATCTTCGCACACGAGCAGCTTTCTTCTCAACGACTGGAGGACTTTTTGGCATCATGCGGCCAGCGGCCGGGTGGAAAAGAAACCTCCGATCCTTTGGCACTCAAAGAGGCGGCTGAGAGGCTTCTTTGCCAGCCAGCTGCTTCTCAGCTCGTCAGCTTGCCGTCTGATGGACTAAGCGGTACTACCGGTTTGGAGAGCCAGCTCCGATTTTTACTATCAGTTCTATCGAACCGGTCTGAACCAGTCCGAACCAGTAGGAACCCACCTCTGATGCTCATTCAAACAAACCCATTATTTTATGATCTTGATCTATTATGACTGATTATTATTAGTTAATATTACTGATTTCACATCTTGTGGAGGTGTTTTTTTTTGTCTAGAGCAGAGCTGTCAAACTCCCTGCCCGCAGGTCAGAGTTAGTGAAGGGGGAGGGAAGTCCCAATATGTCATGTGATGTTGCCGTGACGATGTGAGTTTTACAGCCCTGGCCTAAAGAGTAATCATTTACTGCTTGTGGATAAGTTAGCACTCGATTTTATAAAACAAAATACTGCAAACATTCATCCAAGTAGTGACTAGTGACTGACATAGACCTAAGTCTTGTTCAATTGTCTACAGTCTCAATTCAATTTTTTAATGATACAACTACTAATTCTTTGAGACAGTCTATAATTGCAAGTAACAATGCTCATGAAACTCATTTTCTTTCTAGCACATCATTAGTCTTGCCCAATTTACAGTCCAATCAGAATAACAGAATAATAGAGTAGGAAGGAACGTTGAAGGTGTTCTGGCCTAACCCTCTGCTCAAGGAGAAAGCCCTATACCATTTCAGACAAGTGGTTGTCCAATCTCTTCATAAAAACCTCAAGTACCCACAACTTCTGGAGGCAAGTTATTCCATTGATTAATTATTCAGCCAGGAAATTTCTCCTTAATTCTATGTTGGTTCTTTCTTTGATTATTTTTGATCATTTTCAGTCTAACAATTGATCCAAACTTAGTTTGAGAGCAGAGAATACCCTAGTTTAAACCTTCATGTGCAACTTTTTTTTCTTAAGAAAAGGGGGGGGGGGTTATAAAAAGTATTAATAGAGAAGAAACAAAACTAAGGATTAGAAAACTGGATCTGGTTATATTGAATTCTGAAATATAAAGTTTGTCTTTTTATCTTTATCATGATTCAGCTCTACAAATAGCGCTAATTTAATAGACCTTGAGACAGATTGGGCTCTTCTATGGCTTATTTAAAGCATTTCTAGAAGATGCACATCTCCTGCCAGTAAATTACTAAATGGCCCATAGTCTCACCCTCCATTAATAGCTCAAGTGAAAAAACGTAAAGCATTGGATTTATAACAATAAATACAGCTTGGTAGTCATCTTGCTGGACATTTGGTAGCCACTATCACATCCTGGAAATAAACTGTTTCAACTTCTTCTCTGAGGATACCACTATAAGGCATTGTATGTCAAAACAACTAGATAGATACAGGGACAGTTTTTCCCCTCATGCCATCACTCTGCTGAACACCTAATTCCCACAGCACTGTCTTATGTCTAAAGATATTTATTCATGGTGTAAGGCTGTAGTGCTATTATTATCCTTTGCATCTTATCTGCTATCCCCTCTTATTCGTATTATTACTCTGTTACTTTGCATGTACACCGAGGCAAATTCCTTGTGCATCTAAGCACACTTGGCCAAAAAAGCTATTCTGTTCAGTTCTATTCACTGCTGTTCAATAAACAATTTCTTCTGTATCCCCAAAGATTAGCTTAATTCTCCCAATGTTAAAAATGTGGTACATTTGATCCTACTAATTATCAATCAATTATCAATACACACAGAGATAGATGACAGATACTGTATATAGACAGATAGAGACGATAGATTGATGGATGGATAGATAAAGAGAGATTCTGCTGTCATTGATGTATTTTTAATTAATACTCTTTGAAACTAGTTAATATAATTCTGCAAGTATTGCTACTGTACTGATATGAAATGGAAGGAGGAAACGTGCACATACTGGGAAGTACATATGAATGCACCTTATTTATGTCTAAAATGCTTAAAATGTGTTTCCATATTCACATCTCTCTTAATACTTCAGACAACTCCTTCCTTTATGTTTTGCACCAAAGCTAAGTTACGTAGGGTCCATAAAGAACCAACGACTCTGGGAAATTCACAAGTAAAAACATACAACAAAAAAGATACAACATACAACAAGGAACAAGAATGAAAAACGGCAAGATAGTCAAAATCAGACAGAAGCAAAAAGCAAAAAGCCTTCTTCCAGAGGGAAGCAGTTGCTACAGGGAAGGCGCACTTCCAGAGTCCTGATCAGTGGTGGGATTCAGCCAGTTCGCACCTATTTGGGAGAACCGGTTGTTAACTTTCTAAGCAGTTGGGAGAACCAGTTGTTGGAAGAAATCGCCTTTTGGTTTTCCCCACTTTACAAGGCTAATCCTGTAAGGAAGGCAAGAAGGAAACATTCTGGTGTTGTTTCTAGCCTCATCTTTATTGCCCTGCTTACAGAAACTGCCTCTCTGGTTAACCCTTACTACATTGTCACAGCTAAGGCGAAGTGCCCATTGACGGGAGTGACATTGGATTGGTCATGCCCGCCCAGTGCCGCCACTAAGCCATGCCTACCCAGCTGGTCATTAGGGCAGAGAACCGGTTGTTAAATTATTTGAATCCCACCACTGGTCCTGATTGATGATACTCCTTAATCTGATGAATTTGGAGCATGCCAACCCTGCCTGTTTTGAAAGCTAAATTTGTAGCACCTCAAGTTTCTGATAATGTTTGGATTTTTTAAAAATAAAACATAATGTTGCTGTACCTATGATCTTGTTTTTATAAAAATGCAAACTGGTATTCCCCCCTCCCACTGAAATACATGCTTTTTACATATTGAAGATTAACATATACTGCATGTAGAGTTAAGTAAATATTTAGAACTTGGTTGTTCTAACTCCTGTACAATTTACCAAACATTTCAAACATAGAAGATTGGTCAGTGAGACTAAAAGCCCCCCCTTTAAAGCTAAAAATGTCAGCCACCGCTGAATGTCAAAATTTAACTAACTTTATTATTTTTGTGAGCCTTATAAAGTAGTTGAGGAAAGTTTCCTTTTTGTTGTCTAGACCTTTGCATTTGTTTGTAGAGTGTCAGCAAATTTTAATGGGAAAAAAAGTGTGAATGTTATGCTCAGTGTGCAAGAACTTGGAAAACACATCAAGAGTTATTTGTTGAAACTGTGGTCTTCTTTGCAGCTTTTTCAATTATACTTTCCTTCTGAAGATTATGCCTAGTTTATAAATGCTGGTGATGATTTTTGTACTGAGCCCTAAGTGGAAAAGTATGCCTAATTGGCGTGCTTTCTCAGACAGAAAGCCTTGTTGCACAGAATTTAGCTGGCCTATTGTCTAATCTGGGACAGCCAATTCATTTTAGGGCTAAAGAATGCCTTCCATAGGGCTGTGCAACAATCAGAATAAAAAAAGGGGGAAAGGGGAAAGGTGTTTGGGAGCTTACTGACAGGCTCAAATTGCAATTTCTTAAAGAACATATATGCGGGTCAAGAAGCAACAGTGAGAACAGGTCCCGGAACCACTGGTTTGTTCAAAATTGAGAAAGGAGTTCAGCAAGGCTGTATATTGTCGCCCTACCTATTTAGCTTATATGCAGAGCACATCATGAGAAAGGCGGGGCAAGATGAATCAAAAGTTGGAATTAAGATTGCTGGGAGAAATATCAACAACCTCAGATATGCAGATGATACCACTCTAATGGCAGAAAGTGAAGAGGAACTTAAGAGCCTCTTGATGTGGGTGAAGAACAAGAGTGTAAAAGTTGGCTTGAAACTCAATATTAAGAAAACTAAGATGATGGCATCTGGCTATCTCAATTCCTGTCAAATAGATGGGCAAGTAATGGAGGTAGTGACAGATTTTACTTTCCTGGGCTCCAAGATCACCGCAGATGGGGACTATGTCCAAGAAATTAAAAGACGCTTGCTTCTGGGGAGGAAAGCTATGGCAAATCTGCACAGCATACTAAAAAGCAGAGACATCACCCTGCCAACAAAGGTGTGTATAGTCAAGGCTATGGTTTTCCCAGTTGCAATGGATGGCTGTAAAAGTTGTACCATAAGAAAGGCTGAGTGCCAAAGAACTGAGTCTTTGAATTATGGTGCTGAAGAAGACTCCTGCAAGTCCTTTGGACTTCAAGGCAATCAAACTGGTCAGTCCTAGAAGGGATCAACCCCGACTGTTCTTAGAAAGCCAAATCCTGATATGTATCCCCATGCATGCGCCTCTGAAATCACCATGTTGCCCTAATGCCAAACACACTTTTTTTTTATTGGCAAAATACGATCCTTTTACTTAGCAAAATAACTGCAGATAGTTGCAATAGGTCTCTGTAAAGAGGACCTTTTGTGCTTTTGGCTGTTGCTGATGGTGCCAGAATGCACAAGGCAGGTGGAAGGATTACTATTTTTTGTACAGCTTGCCAGACAAGGATTGGCTGTTCTCTAGACTGCTTAAAAAATGGCTAGTTAAAAGCATATTTTTAAAATGCACATTTGATAGGTTTGGCCTCTAAAGAGGACAATGGAAACTGCAGTATCTAATGGAACTTTGACATGGAATGTGAGCTAAATCTAAGTGGTGATAAGCTGATCAACACACTTCTATTGTCTGATGCTAAGCATGAAAATAACGTCAGGGCACTCCAGTGAGACAAACATGGATTGGGTTAGAGCTCAAGCAGTGAACCCAGGGTCTTTTATACAGAAGCTATTTCGCACATCCTATCTAGTTTTGTGAATTAACCTCCACTCTCAAAATGCCCCAATAATAAAGGTAAAAAACCCTGAAGAAGTTGGTTACAAGTGACATGACAATTTTGACATTTGATTTTAATGAACATATCTACAGGATAGATACCATTAAACTTGTTCATGTATATTCAAACTGTTATGTCTTGCCTTCATTTGAGCCTCTAATCTGGAAATGGGTTTTTATAACTGATCTTATGGCATTATATTGGCCCAATGGCTATTTTGAGTTGGGAATGGTGTGTTGCACCAAGGCATAGAAATTGCTTGCTAAGCAGTCTATCTTATTACACTAATTGTTAACTTTCATTTTTTGCTGAAATATTATTGTTACTTTTGGGGATTTTGCTAAGATTTATAAAAGTATAATAAAGTCTGTTTTAATAGATGACTTTTACTGTCTATGCCATTACCATTTGGGACTACACTCTGTTCTAAAACATATTTTCTTTTTAGAAATAAATCACTATTTTCTTTCACATATCTCCTGAAGGCTGGCATAGAATTACAGCCGAGACATTTACAATAAATGATATAAATCAAGAAGAATTGAATTATATATTATGCATTTGTGAATTCTTTAGATGGCCATAAAATAAGTTGCCATCATTCAGGCCCCTCACCTAAAATATGAGCTGATATTATAGACCTATCTTTAAGGATTATAATTAGACAACGAACATCCTAAAATGATATACAAATTGGAATGATTAATAAATCACTCATTACTTGCAAAAGTCTGTAAGAGTACTGACAGTATTTTTCCAATTAAAATGAAGAACTAATTTTTGTTGTTGGAGTATGTGTTTTTGTGTAGGGTTGTGTAGCAGACATGTAACATGATTTGTGTTTGCTTGACATGTTATCAAATGGCAGCTTTCTACACAAGGAGGCATATTACAATGCTCCTTTTCCAATTCACATAAAAATATGCTACCCTTATACATAAAACATACTGAATGATTTGAAGATACACTTCCCAGTGAAAGGTTCCTGCTCGTGATCAGTTAAATGAATCTTGTTATTTTTAACTTAGTTAACGCTTCTATAAAGTAGGTCTCTGCAGACCCCTGCCATGATTTCCTTGCTGAACTAGCAATTTGAGACACTGGCAGAAGGTGCGGGAAACAACTCCCAGTTGTGGAGCAAATAAATACTAGCACAGATCACTTTGCATCTACAAGTTGAAACAAAAAGTAATAGCACAGTTATGTCTGACAGACATAATTAAGAAAACAAATTTAAACGCAGACACATTGGCTTGGCATTTATTGGAAAGCCTAGATGCAATCTATAGTCATCAAGTTGTGGAAAACTTCAGGATACATATAAAGTTTGGAAGGCAAATGAAAAGAACAATACAAATTGGACAAAAAATACATTTCAAAATTGCATGAAAACATTTTGACTGGCTTTGCCTAAAATACTCTGAATTTCCATAGGCTAATTACTTTAATACAGTTTTCATTTAAAAAAACTTATTTAGTTTGCATTTTCCCCACAGTCACTATGTCATGTAGGAACATATCAGATATTTTTTACAGTATGAAAAAGATCTACTAAAAACTTATGAAGAAGGTTAATTGGCCATCATTCAATTTGAGCCAACAGATAAAAAGTTTGGGTAGGAGCCCAAAAGAACAGAAAACCCAGTGCTTAAAAAAAAAAAACCTCTGCAATTCTACCAAACAGAATTATAAACAGGCTGTACTGAGATTTAAACTTTGAAAATAATGGCACTGATCAGCGTTTTTAAAATCCTAATTTCTAAATTTGGAATCTCTGTGCGTCTGAAAAATAACAATAAAGTATTTATTTACACTTTAAATGTAATAACACTTTTGTTCTAAATGTCTAGATTGTTATTCTATAGGTTGTGTCCAACAGGACACAGGTAAGTAATACTGTGGCTTGCTTGATCATTCCATAATTCTTGGACAAGATGCAGACTTGTGTAACTGAAAGCACAACTCTATAACAGCAGGGGTCTCCAATCTTTGCAACTTTAAGTCTGAAGGACTTCAGCAAAGCTGGCAGGAGAAGTCTGGGAGCTGAAGTCCTCCAGACTTAAAGTTGCAAAGGTTGGAGACCCCTGTATTACAGAATCTCAGTGCATGTTTATTGGACCCGTGTCCCTCCTGGCTTGTACTGGCATCCTGGGAGACGACACGAGGCTGGCTCCAGGGCATTGTCAACGCATCTTTGAGTGAGGGGTCCTTACCTGCCGTCTTGAAAGAGGCGGTAGTGAGGCCCCTCCTCAAGAAGCCGTCCCTGGACCCAGCTTTACTAGAGAACTATCGTCCGGTCTCCAACCTTCACTTTTTAGTGAAGGTTGTCGAGAGTGTGGTGGCCCAACAGTTTCCGCGACACCTGGAGGAAGTTGATTATCTAGACCCGCGCCAGTCCGGCTTCCGGCCCGGTCACAGTACTGAGACGGCATTGGTCGCGTTGGTTGATGATCTCTGGAGGGCGCGGGATAGAGGGTATTCCTCTATCCTAGTCCTATTAGACCTCTCGGCGGCTTTTGATACCATCGACCATGGTATCCTATTGCACCGACTGGGGGGGTTGGGGCTGGGAGGCACCGTTCTGCGGTGGTTCTCATCCTACCTCTCTGGTCGGTCGCAATATGTGTTGACGGGAGGGCAGAGATCGACCTCGAGGCCTCTCCTATGTGGGGTTCCTCAGGGGTCGGTCCTCTCGCCCCTCCTTTTCAACACATATATGAAGCCGCTGGGTGAGATCATCCGTGGTTTTGGGGTGGAATACCATCTGTACGCTGATGACACTCAGTTGTACATATCCACCCCAAACCACCCCAACGATGCCGCCGAAGTGCTGTCCCGGTGTCTGGAAGCCGTACGGATCTGGATGGGTGGTAACAAACTCAAACTCAACCCTGCCAAGACTGAGTGGCTGTGGTTTCCGGCACCCCGGTTCAGCCAGATCACTCCAACTCTGGCCATTGGGGGCGAAACACTGGCCCCCGTGGAGAGGGCGCGCAATTTGGGTGTCCTCCTGGATTCCCGGCTGTCCATGGAGGACCATGTGGCAGCCGTGGCCAGGGGGGCGTTCCATCAGGTTCGCCTGATGCGCCAACTGCGCCCCTTACTGGACCGGGCTGCCCTACGCACAGTCACTCAAGCACTCGTGACGTCCCGACTCGACTACTGTAATACTCTCTACATGGGGCTTCCCTTGAGGTGCACTCGAAAGCTACAGCTAGTCCAAAACGCAGCCGCGCGGGTGATTATGGGAGCCACTAGATGCTCCCACATAACACCGATCCTGCGCGAGCTGCATTGGCTTCCTGTGGCCTTTCGAGTGCGCTTCAAGGTTTTGACTACCATCTTTAAAGCGCTCCATGGCTCGGGACCTAGTTATATGCGAGACCGCCTCCTGCCCCATACATCCCTCAGACCAATCCGCTCCCACAGAGAGGGCCTCCTCAGGGTACCGTCGGCCGGACAATGCCGACTGGCGACGCCCAGGGGAAGAGCCTTCTCTGTGGCGGGGCCAGCCCTTTGGAATGACCTACCCCCTGAATTACGTACCATCACCGACCTCCGCCTCTTCCGCCAATGTCTTAAGACATATCTGTTTCAACAAGCCGGCCTAGCCTAACCTCCCTTGGGGACTTAAGATAGTTTTAAATTGGGTTTTAAAATTTGGTTTTAGCGCAGGATGGGGTTATTTAATAGTTTTTTAAAATTATATTTATTGCATTTTTGTATGTTTTTTAAATTTCCTGTGCGCCGCCCTGGGTCCTCTGTGGAGAAGGGCGGGGTATAAATTTAAATAAATAAAAAAAAAAAAAGTAATTAGCAAACAATTTTAAAAATTTCATCTATGCAATTTCTTTACATGTTTTGGATGTATTTAACTGGCATTTCTATCTTGATTATTTTCGCACAGAAAAATGAAAATGGACTAGTTTTCCCCAAATAAACAATATTTTTGAATATACGCTGCTGAAAATAGTACGAAGGATGTAAGAGAGAAATTAGGCCTTTGAGATTTTCCTTTTTCCTTCCCATATATAAATTATGCAATACTAATACCAATAAAAAGTTTAAATGTATTTTCAAATCATGCAACATTCAGCTCAATTGCAAGTTAAGTTGTATTATTATACTTATAAAAAAGGATTGGGGATCAAAATATTGTTTTAATGTGTTTTTCATAAGAAGGTTACCAGAAACTGCCAAAAAAACTTTTTGCTCCTAAAGGGTTTTTTTAATGGAAGCTGAGCATTTCACGTTTTTACATGAACTTCTGCACTAACAAACTAATTAGAAAAATGTGAAAAAGTAGTCATTACAGAATTTTTAAGTATGTTAAACTTCTTGAGACAAGTATTTTTACTGATTTGTTAATAAGAGAGTGCAAGGCAGGCATTTGGCATGAAAATTATGTTCCATCCTGGATGTTATCAATGATGGGAGATATATTTAGAAACTATTCATAAATATTCCTTTTGGTTTGTGTTTTCAGGTATTCAGCAGGAGAAATCTGATACTATAACCTGGTTTAAGAAAATTATATGTGGTTTACATTAAATTCTTCTATCAGCACATCTCAAGTTCTAACACGTGTCTTTATAGGCAAGTCTCAAACATAATGATACCCACAAATGCTGATTAGATATTATCCTAAAATAATCAATTTCTCGGATGTTTTTTCAATTTTTTTTACATGATAGGATAACTTCCTTTTTGTTCCATCTCCCCAGGTAGAATTCTATTTTTTTCTTTCTTCCAGAAGAGAATTGAGTATGTATTTTTGACACATGCAGAAAACCAAACCAAAACTAAACAAACCACAAAGACTCACAAGTTTCCAGACACAAGCAACTCAGTTATTGCTCTCACCAGCACACATTGGCAACAATCAGGATGGCCTGTTTCTTTGTCTTGTCCTTTGCAAGTTGGGCTAAAAATGTAAGAACACCCCCCCCCCCCCCAATGATATTATGGTGTCATCATGGGCAAATTCTTATTTTCTTGTTTGTTTCTCATTCTCTCCTGTGTCTAAGTGATGTATTTATGAAAACATCCATCCATTATGAGGCTTCTATAGGATGTTGCTTAATCCTCAGAAGACAAAAGAGCTAATTACCCCATGTTTATAAATGCCAACATGGTTGGCCAGATATATTGTTGCCAACCTCCAGCTGACCCAGTTAAACATATTGTGAGAACCAATCATGAATGTTTAGAACAGCATCAACTTGCCTTCATGAACCACTAAATATCTGAGCTTGCAGCCCTAAATTTATTCATCAAAAATAAATTCCACAAAGGAATTTACTCCTATGTAAAGAAGTAGAGAAATGTTCCTTTTATGACATAACACAACTTCACATCCCAGATTTTTTTTAAACCCCCACACATTAGAAAGCTGTAAAAAGAATAATTACACCTTGAGCTCTGAAAGAGAACAAGGCATGTCCAGCCTACAAAAGTCTTTTGTGGTAACAAATGAGTCTTGCTGAATTGTTCTTCCTTTCTTTTAGCAGTGACTGATGAAACCATGCTTGCCGGGACTCAAGCAAAGAGAGAAGAGAGAGAGAGAGAGAGGGAGAGAGGAAAAAGAGCGGCAACTCCATTTCCTTCCAGTCTGTGATTTCTCCATCCTTTCTCAGAAGTAATCCAAAGAGAAAAACACGCCATGTTAAAGTTAATACAAAAATATTAACATTTCTATCCAACTGTTGTACACTGTTATATCTCTACATTATAACTCTTAATACTGTACAGTTATAACATAATAAAAGGTGTAATTCTTTTAAAAAATTCACACACTGCATATTTTTATTATTTTATTTAAGTATAAACTTTTTTAAACACTTTACATAAATTAACTCCTCTGAGACTAATATTTGATGTACAGTAAATTGTAATTCATATAAAAATCCATAAACAACTTGTCTCACATAATTTACAAAAAAATCAAGCTTCCTTTGCCTCTTTGTGACAAGAATTCTATTTGCCATTTTCCCCAAGGTTAACCCCATGATCACCGTAAAATCCATTACCAAATTTTGATTGTAGAATAAATTGCTTGTGCCAGCGTCCTTTCAAAAAGCAGCACTGTTAAAGCCATTGGGATGTCCATATACCAAGAGTCTTATCCCCCGTTTAACGTGAACAGAGATTATATACCACATCCTAGGCAGAGAAAGGGAGTGAGCAGGAGAGGAGGAGAAAGGGGGAGAAGGAGGAGGGAAAAAAAGACTAATTCTTGTAAGTAAAAGTCAACAATTTAGTAATATTTGGAAACACTGTTATCGCTTTCTTTCTTAGTTACTGGAATACTCAAGACAGTTAGAAACTCTTTAGATCTTTCTTTTTAGTACTTTCAGTCCAACGTGAGTGCAGCGATATGCATATGTAAACATATTCTTTAAAGCAGATCACCTTTAAGGTCATTCAGAAAAAAAACACACAACTCCAGTTTTTCTTTTTAATATTATGATTCTTCTGGAAGGCTCTCTCTTTGTTGTAGAGTCCATTCAGATTGTGCTACAGAAAAATCTGAGCAAAGATGTATATTTAGGCTCAAGTAATAATGCAGCAAACTATTTGGTCTCCCCTCTTAGAAGACACTGGCACAGGGTCCGTCTCTTTGGCAGGCCAAGCTCAACCAATGTGTTACCTCTTTCCAATCTCACTTTGCCTAAGAAACTGTATATTGTTAGCACTGTCAGCTAATTCGGGGTATTGCTCAACAGAGAGTACATAGTACCCATCATATCCTTGAACTTTTCCAGCACTCAAAAGTTGCCTCTTTTCCCCTTCTGTCCATAGCCTGGCCCCTTCCTCTCCATCTCTCACTCGTTGCTGTTCTCTGGCCCAGGCATTGGAAAGAGCCCTTTGCCTAGCCTGTTCTAATATCCGTGCCTTCTCCTCATCAAGTGTCATGCCATAGCGGACATGAAGAGCCAGTGCGCCATACTGCATTTCAACATCAGCAAACCTACGAGTCCTGCCATTCACTACAGTAGTAGACTGGGAAACTGTGACATTGATGCCATTCTCCAGCGCCTTCCGGCCACTCGTCAATCTTAGCGTGCCCAGGTCACTCTCAGGTGAAGTGGTTTTAATGAAATAATGCGTGTCCTTTCCCTCAACAGTGAAGTGCAGGTTTTCCAGGTAGTATGCACTATTCAGAACAGCTGCCACTTTGATACAATCCTCATTTGCAATGTTAAGCACGTTGGTCTGTACTTTGCCTTGATTGACAGCAAGCATTACTCCTTTTCCAATCAAAGATTTCACAGTTGCAAACCACAACCAGGATTTCTCACTACCAGGTCTGCGCTTGCTGATCTGGACTTCTGCCATCTTTCCCAGGGATAGGAAAGCCTTTGCTTCCCTTGCCACTTCTTGTTGCACTCCAGAAATTGGCTGAAAACAAGAAGAGACAGATTTTTTTTTTACAAGCCTATAAATTCCAACAGTCAAGCATTTATTGGCATGGTGCCTGCAGCTGACAACATGATATGCCACAATGACACTGCTGCAGCTAATTGAATTCACAGACTGGATTCCACTCTTATAAGTTCTACATTGCTTGTTATAGTTCAATATTTATTACCATTTTTGATTATGAAGTTTAAAAAGTAGCACTGAATCACTCCAAAGCAAAATTCAGTTAATCAAACTATTCCTTATTTGATCATTAACCAATCAAAATAAAATTAGAAACTGAATGCAGAGCTTCACTAGTTTTTTACATCAATCTTTATTATGTTAATTTGTACACCATGATATAGTAAAAAGATAAAGTATTGTCCAGATAGGAAGATGCATGCAATAAATTGATTTGCTAAAGAATTAAAAACAAAGACATCTTTGATGCATACTTATAACGTAAAATAATTGCCTGTATTCCTATAAGTAATTTTCTAGAGCTTTCCTTTAGTGATTTCCTCATTGCAGAAATGAAAGTCTACCATGAAAGTTTTATGCTTGCTTATATATTTGGTTTAATTATATTTGGCATTATCTATTTATTATCAGGCATTTTTATATGCTATAACTTCATCCAGAAAGGGAATCTAAGTTCCGCCCTGAAAACTCTGAACCTTCGTATCTTCACACATAAAATGTACCAGATGCAGAAAGTTGTGATAAACTTTGCTATAGGAGAGTAGTGTCTGCACCCTTGGGCCGCAATGGCATTTTAAGTTCCTGTGCGCCGCCCTGAGTCCCTTTTGGGAGATAGGGTGGGATAGAAGTCTAATAAAATAAATAAATAAAATAAATAAATAACTTTGGACCACTACTTTCTCTTTACCTAATCTATCTCACAGTAATACATTGAATTTTCAACTGCAATATCTGTGAAATAATTTTCTCCACTGGCTTAAAAGTTCTACATCTTTAATTTCACAACTTTTGCCTTGCTTTTGATTTAGCAATAAGTGTATAGATATACCACTAGGACACAAGGGTTTGTTTTTCAGTATTCATGTCACAATATAAATTCAATTTTAAATTGTTATGAGGCTTTAAGCTACAAAAGTTTCATTCAGTGCTGGTGGACTTTCAGAGGTTTTAAAGATGCATGTAGATACATATTACATGAGTTTCTCTGTATTTCCTTTCTTGTATTCTCCTTTTATGACTTCATTTTCTATTTATTCCTTCCTAATCTCTTCTGTCCACTGTTATTTTAATGCCTTTGGGGTCTGCCTCCCTTCATTCTCTGGACACTGTATCCACTGTTCTCCCTTTACATTCTTCAACAGGGAAACAGGCATCTTGGATCACTGATGAGCGTGGCCTCATCAATAAAAGGCCTCCATGATCTCATCGTCACATTTTGCCTATATTTGATCTTGAACAAAATCTGAGAGAATTCGCAAAATGAAAAAATGAGCTATGAGTAAAAAGGATAATTGGAGTTTTCTCTAGAACATTTTTACACCAGAAATTCAAATGTATTAAATAAATATTGACAGCAGCAATTGCATCAGATAACTTATCCCAAGATTTAATACCCATTTTGGGAAAAGGCCCTGGGTGAATCTTTCATATCACTTATGTTAGTTTTTATATGCAGAAGAAAGAAATTATACATATTTTCATGATAGGGCTAAGATTTCTGCTATAAAAACATCAACACAATGTTTCTGGATTTATAAAACATGAAATTATTTTGACTCTTTATTTTAATAGCCTGGTAAGTCATAGAGATCCTTCTGAATACACCTGAAAGCTTAACAGCTATTTAACATTTGTCATTTATTGCTGGTACTGGTAATTTGAGGATAAATGGATTTTTGATTTTGAATTTATAATTGCTATTTTCCTAAATGGTATATATGACTTTCTATTTTACATTTCATAGATTTTTGTAAATGATTTAGTTTTATACTTCTATTTGGCAATATATATTTTAAAATAAGGAGTTTGAGTTTGGGCTCCATATAATGTAATACATTTTACCTGGGGTGATTTTATATTCAATATTTTATCTTCACATATAAAACACGGTTAATATTAAAGACAAGTAAAATTGTACTGCTGTACAATATGCATAATTTATATCACCTGTTATTCTGTTTCTTTCACGTTCTATTTTTTATTACATTGTTCACTTTTAGCCTGGAGGCAGGGTGCTGCTATCAATCCAATCTCTATAGCTTCCACTGGGAATGTTATAATTTAGAGAAAAAAAGGAATTTAAAATACTATTATTTATTGATTAATCATTTCCTCCCTCTCACTTCAGTTTAGGAAATGTTAAAACTTAAGCCTAGTCTTTAGTTATTGGACAGAAAATTCCCTACAGAATTAACATATAGTTTGGGACAAAGTGTATCAAGAAACATTTCTACAATATGTTTTAATTTTTAAAAATTCAATGTATGCCTCTGAGGACTTTTCAGTACTCTAATAGAATATTTTATTATATATTGTTGTAATGTAATGTTCCTTATTTTTTTCCTTACCGGTACATCATCCCATTGCTGGCTCTTCACAAGTTCATAGGAGGGTTCAGTTAAATCAAATTTAGGCACAGGGAAACCTGGGATAGCATTGTGTAGATGAAAACCAAATGTCACCAGCCAGCTGTTAACATCTAGAAAGCAATTATAAAGTAAGTTAGAAAAACGTCACATATCCCTCAATATGTGATTGAATTTAGTGCAGCATAATTTGAATGAATGTTGGTAAACAGGATAATGCTCTGAGCTTTAAAATATATTTGGAGGAGAAAATCCATGGCAGGACCGTAGTTTATTTGTTTAAAAGTTGTCCTCGTTTATATACAACCAATGACCCAGAGAAAGGCATTTAGTGAAGCTATTTTTTAAATGCACTATTTATACAATCCAGAATAATCTGAAGCAATAATCTATTATTTATTATAGATGGTTCCATGTGATCCACATAATTTCTTTATGCAGATAAGGCTATCTACTTAATAAACATAGGGAGAGCACTAGATTCTCACATCCCATGAATTCAACTATTGTAAGACAATGAGGGACAGAAGAAACTATACAGGAAGACTACTGCTATGTGAAGATATCACAACTATTGCAAAACAACAACAGCAATAACCAGTATTTGGACATCTTTTAGAAAAAAAGCCTCTTTAGTGAATTAATAAGCTCTTAAAGATCCTAATTTGGAATATATTTGGTCTTCTGTTCCACTCATGTAATTTCACAGTGCAACTGTGAATTATGCCTAATGTTACGGCAATGTAGATATATTAAGCAGGAATGTATGGATAGCATGATTTTCTCTAGTCCATGATAGGATCATATAAGTGTATTATAATTAGGTAAATAAATTATGCAAATAATAAATTGTGAAAAAGGGAAGCATAGTTCTGAGATACTGAGAGCAGCTAGCATTAATATTTCAAGTGATTTACAATGAAATCCATTTATCCATTTCTTTGAAAGAAAAGAAATTACAAAAGAATACATATGGTGTCCAAATATATATTTATCAACACAATGCAAGTATATTGTGAATTAAGTTTTTGGATTTTAATGCTTAACATTAAAATATGAGATTTCTTAGTTTAAGGCCTTTCTATTAAGTACTTGAAAATCAAGCACTACTATTTAAACTACAGATAAACCTACAACCATAAATAGCAAGAAGGAATGTATGCACATTATTTTTTCCACTGACACATGACTGCTTGGAAAACTTCCCTTTTAAAGATCCAAGGTGTTATCATGCAAGCAAGAAATCCTAGTATGTTTCCTAGATATATTGGCCATCTGGCAAAATAGCACTCATAATATACAATAAATTTGCAGACATAAACTGTTGCCATAGTAACCATTTAGTCAAACGGAAACATCAAAACCCGATTTTCTTTTGAATCCTCTAAGAGATAAAATATTCTATTGAGACAGAGAACAAGGCCTATTATGAGGATTTTTGATAAGTCATATTGTCTATTAAGCCACTACATTTATCATTGGCTACAATGAAATTCTTCCCTGGTAAAAAAAAAAAGAGACCATCCTGAGTACTTTCTATAGACACAAATTCTCAGACAGATCTAATTAAGAAAAAAAATGATATACTTATTTACTATTTTATCCAACAGGGTATACTTCTCACTTATGCGAAGCAAGGTAGAATACACATACATTGTTAACTTAACAAAGTATATTCCTGTTTTCTATATAAAGTATAATCCATACACACACACACAAATATATACTTTTGTATATCAGATGCTGTAATTTCCAAGGTGATATACATGTATAATGTAATTTAATAAAAAAAAACATAGAAAAATTGTACTTTATTAGTTGTACATATTTACCTGTGATATAATCTTTCACATCATGTATTCTGCTGGCTGGATTGTTATTTCTAAACATGTACAGGTTAAAAGGAGCTGGATCTTTTCCTATTTTTTTCCAAATTTCAATATCAGGTGTTGTCCAACGGCCTGCCAAGATGTCATAATCTCTTTGACCAAAATGAATTAGTTTGGTTAGTGGGTCATAAAGGCCTCCATGGAATCCTATCACCAACTGGAAATCAAGGTTAGAATCAAAATAGATTTCACCATAGGCAGTGTACTGAATCTGCTTCAGCATTAGACCATTACTACTGAAAACAGCCAGTGGGGTTCCAGTGTTGTCTGAGGCAATGTAGAACTCATCTCCGCTGCTAATCTCCATGGCAAATAAATGTCCTTGCAAGTCATAATAGAGAGAAGTGATTTCAGAGCTTGAGTGATTATACACGTGAGTTATTCTTGTTGGATATGTGAGATCTGCATAAAAAAATTGAAGATGCTGTCCCAGGCTGGTTTTACTGGAAACACGTCTTCCAAGTCCATCATAACGATATATCACTGTCCATCCACTGCCTTTGCTATAAACTCTGGTAAGGAGGCCCTTTGAACTGTATTCAAATATCTCAGTGCCCCTCTGTCGCAGGAATCCATCTTCATCTAACCGGTATTGAACATCACCCAGTCGAGTAATTCTGTCCCTCAGATCGTATCGTAGTGGTGTCAATCGAGCACTACTACTTGGATTCAACAAGTGGAGATTGCCATTCAAATCGTAGTTGTAGCGCCACATTATTTTCTCATTAAGGTAAACGGTCTGTAGCTGGCCATCAACATCATATTCATAACCATACTTGGTAGTGTTGGCAAATGGGCCTATTTTAATTTCTCTTTTAGTTACTCGGCCCATGTTGTCATACTGAATTGTAATCCAGTACATAAGCGAACGGAATATTTCATACTGAATTTCCTTTATGCGACCATGAGCATCGAAATGTTTTGTGTAAGTCATTACAGCTGTTGAAATTATCTGATTAATATCATAATAAATAACCCCAAATTTTCCAAACTGTTCAACTTTTCCAGATATGTCATCGAACTGGTAGAGATCAATAGGCAATGGAGTTTCATTGATAACACCTTGCATGCTAGTCACTCTGAAGCTATTGTCATAGCTGTAGTCAAATCGGGCATTTACCATTCCATCTTCACTAAAGCGGAAAATCTGCCTGTCAATCAATGGACCAATTTGCCTGTATCTAATGGTGCAAATAAAGCCATCACTCTGGAGGTTTACTGTTTTTAGAACTCCTGCTGTCTCATCATAAGTAAAACTCACTCTTGTGCTATCATATAGAATTTCAGAAAGCCTGGTCTGCCTTCGGTATTTGAACAAGACTCTCCGGCTTGTGCCCAAGAAAGCAGTTTGTAACAGCTGTCCTTCTTCATTGTAATCCATGATGACAGAGGCATTGCTTTCTGGAGGATTATAGATGTTCCGATAGTAGCCAATAGAACGGATAGTCTGCATAGTATGGCGAGCTACACTGGGCATGGTTATTGCAGAAAGCCGATCCAGTAAGTCATATTCAAAGATATACTGCCGTTGGCTATGCAGTAAGAGAACCATTGACTGAAAAAGAAAACAGAGTTTAATCAAGTGCCAAAACTATTGGTAGATTAGCAACACTGTTTTTTTTTTAACTAAATCATCATTATTCAAATTGAGTAATTCTTGACCTTACATATTGGTAATTGCCTAATTCATTTGGATACTTAATTGTAAGAAGATCTATAATGAGTCGCTCCAGATTCCTAATGTATTCTTGTTGTGACTGAGTCATCCTTTTATCAAGTACTCAATGCCAAACAGCAGATTGTCAATGGACTGGGATAAGTCATGTTTAATACCAACAAAAGTGAGACTGTCTTAAGCCAGCAACTCAAGAAGGGAACAACATATGGAAGAGACAATTTCACTCCTGTAATTAGAGATAATTTACTGAGAATTTTACTAGCCTGAAGATCCCTGAACCTCCTCTTTTATATCTATTTGTCAGATGGGTGAAGCAATTGGCTTGTTATTTACATCAAATTTTGCAGAGTTAATTAGTCACCAAATGATTCCTTTTATAAAGCTTTGGCATTACACATCACTACCACTGTTATTTTATATTACTCACATGAAGATGTATAAAACTCTCAGCATCTGTCACTGTCGGTAGCTATTTCCACCTAAGGCAAATTCTACTCTGTCCCACTAAAGGACATCAAATTAAATAATGATAAAAGACTTCTTATGCTTTGTTCAGTATTGCCATGCTAGGGAGTATATAATTTAGTATGCAGCACTGGTTTAATACCATATTTCATTTTGGACAAGCCCCCCTAATTCTGGGCCAAGAATAAATAACCAATTTTTTTTGGATGAATGTCTGGAAAACACATTAGTGTTTGTGTGCATCTCTACGTGTGTGTAAGAGACAGAGAGAGGAACATATACGCAAACAAAAATCATAGTTTAAATGGTTACATTTATGCTGCAGTTTAGAACTCTTTCATAAATTTACCTTGGTAGTGAATATGATGTTCTTTCTTGGTGCAAACGTTTTTAGATTTCCTTTTCAGATTTAGCCTAGAAAAGCTACAGCTGTTTTTATTACCCTGTATTATAAAATTCAGTGTTTTTATTTGTGTTAACAGACATTCTTATTGCTCAGCCAAGATGACTTTGCAGGACTGTTGTAAAGATACAGACTAGGGGAATGAATCCAAAAAATCATGTGTTACAGCAAGATTTTGGAAGAAAGTGTGCGCGCACACACAGACAGATATCCCTTCTCTTTGTAAAACTTCAAATATCATGCAGCAATCATTTTTAACATTTTATGTGGAAATAATTCTTTAATAGAACTGCAAACCAACATTCCAAGTAAT
The DNA here is from genome assembly GCA_039707465.1 of Rhabdophis nuchalis. NCBI lineage: Eukaryota > Metazoa > Chordata > Lepidosauria > Squamata > Natricidae > Rhabdophis > Rhabdophis nuchalis. The sequence goes on from CM077648.1 coordinate 48,863,031, forward strand.
AGTTGAGTACCTTTTCAAGATATGTGTAACTCCATGTTTTACCATCAGCAAATACTCTTGATACAATCCTTCCCTGTCCATCATAATCTACTTTTTCACTAGTGGTGCCTCGTTGGATGCTACCAATTTGACCTGTAGATGAATAGGTAACATTGACAGCCATAAGCTTGCTGCTTGGGAACCAGAGAGTTGGATGTCCTGAAGTATCATAGGCGATTCTCAGTAGAAATTTACGGTGATCATCATAAATCTTCTCTGTCTTTGAAGTCCGATCAAAGTCAACTGAAAGGAGGTTCCTACCATTAACCTTTTATGAAACAAATAAGACAACAAAATAAATAACATGAATTGAACTGCTGCTTATTATTTCTTTATAGAATCAGCCACTGTTTGAATACCATTGTTTAAAGATCATTTACAATGATTGATTTTCTTTGCCACTAAACTAATTTAGCAGCTTCTTAGTATAATAGCCAGGGATTAGGTTGCCATTTTAAAAGGTTTCATTAAATAAAGATGCACTGACATTTTATTCAAAATGTTTTCAATTAATGCTGATAGAATTTAGTTAAATGTTAATATAATTCAACAATATATACATTGAGAACTTTATAATACTCAACAAGATTTATAGAGGAAATTATGAAGATATAGCAGAATTATCACTATAATAATGAAAAATCAAAATAAAAGGCCAACAAATATGTTGGTGAAATATAAAAACTGCTTTTCAAATAGATCATCAAAATAGACACTGGCAGTTCTTTCACATAATAAAATTAGCTTATTTATAGGCAAAAAAATTTGAATGTTCATTTACTTTCTAATTTTGTAAGGTATATTTATCCCACATAGTATAATCTGAAGAGTTTTCGGAAAGAATTTATCTGCATTGCTTGAAGCCAGAAAGAAATATTTAAACTTTGAGAAAAGTAGTATTCTCAAAACAGATAACACATTATTCAGTTTTTCATAAATAAAAACAAATTTTGATATTTTGACTGAATAGCCAAGGACTGTAGAATTATCTAACCAAATGCCACATTAAAAAAAACAAAAACCACCCTCACTTATTAAATATTGATAAATTCTACAGCAGAAGACATTTACAAATAAATATCATTAGGACAAGGAAGTTGGATACTTTCTGCAATCTACTGAAGCAAAGAGCAATGAAAAGTAATGCTTTTCAATTGTACAAAAAAAATATCTTATAATACACAGTATAAAGTGTAAGCATTTGTATTTTTTCTTACAAAAAAGGACAGAACAATTATGAGTTGCATTTTAATTTCAATTCTGTTATATTCCATTCTTTTCATAATTTTGCTACCTGTTTTAAGTTTTCTGTTCTATTTTTCATTTTAGTGTCAGGTTTTATTATGTCAAAATCCTATAAAGACATCCGCTATACTTAGAAAACAGAATTCTATTGAAAAATGGATTAATGATTCAATATCATTAGTTCTGGAACTTATCAGGAGAAAGATGGTAAGATTTGTAAACTAAAATATTCATTTTGTTAGATAATCTAGAGATTCAAAGAATGATTTTTGTTGGGCAATAGAAACAAAAGGCCCAAGGTTTTCTGATCACATTCTGTAGGTTTTTAAAAGGAAAGCATTTTAACAAGGACGGTGGATTTCTAGTCTTTAATTATCTGAATACAGACAGAAAAATCTATTCCAAGTTGGGGTCCCGCTGTTCAAAATCTTTTTCAATAATCCTCTAGGCAACTGTACTTTGATTGAAGTATTCAAAAGTGAGGGTCAATAAGAATTGTTTGCAACGTATTTCTTTTCATCATCCTGTTTTGATAAGAAATGTTTTTGAAAGCTTTCAGAGTACATGTGCATTGTATAAATGCATGCTTTTCTGGAAACTGAAGGAAAGCAGTAAGAAACAGTAAATCATAGGTATAAGGTAAGAAAAATGCAAAAGGTAAAAAGAAGTACGTCTAAATCTAGTTTACACCAAACTATTCACTATAGCTCTTCATATACTTTTATTCTTGCAAATCACTCTTGCTTTTAAGCACATTTGTGCACCACTTCTTTACACTCACAATGTGTATCTTTTTTTAAGACCTCATCCACTCCATCCAACTACAATTTTCTCAGCCTTCTGGTTGCTCTTGACCCCTTCATACTTCCTTCAGATGTATTTTCTATAATTGGAGCCTCTTTCAATTTCCCCCTCTGATAAAACCATCTTACCAACCTTCACTATGTACTAGTCACTAACATCTGTACTAGTCACTAACATCTGAGAGAGAGAGGGGGGGGGGAGGGAGGGAGGGAGGGAAACAAATTCACTTTTTAGCCGGGACTCAGCAAGGAGAAAAACAAATGCTGTTGCTTTAAATCGGAACTGAGCATGCCTGGTTGTGGAATTCTGGAAGTTTAAGTCCATAAGTCTTAATGCTGCAAACTTTAAATTGAAAAGCTGCTCAAAGGGAAGTTTGCAAAGTGACATTCAGCAGTTTGTTTCTGGGTCAACTGAACAACAAACTGAATAAAAGATAGGATTCTTATATGCTTCTGTTTTTGAAATTTTGGGGTTTGTGCAATATGGGCTTTGTGTTTCTAAAAGGGTTTGGGTCATTCCCTGCTTGTAAATGGAACCAAACTTTCTAAAGGCTTGTTATCTCATTATTTCTATCTGGCAGGTATGTGGAATGAGCCTTTCTGGGAGTAATATTTTAATGGGGAGGGGGGTGGTTGCTTCCCACAGAGGAAAGGGAGAAAGAAAAAAAAAAGAAAAAGAAGGAACAACACAGCAATTTAGGATAGGCTATTCAGAGGTCATCTAGTCCAACCCCCTGCTGCAGCTGGAAACCTTACATTGTGTGGATTATTTTGGTGCCTCTAATGGAGAGGAAAATTGCTAGAAAGGAGAAGGAGTTTACTAGGACAAGGCTGCCATGCAGAGGAAGGCAGAGATAGTCTGACTTATGACTACAATTGAGCCCAAATTTTTGGTTGCTAAGCAAGAGCGTTGTTAAGTGAACTTCACCACATTTTACCCAATCCATGGCATCTCCTGGTGAGTGACATCATCTTGGCCATGCCCACCCAGTCACATGGCTGCCAAACCACGTCCACAAAATAGGCCACACCCACAGAATAGGTAGGAAATTTTTTTTGAAATCCACCCGATTCAAATCCTTGCTTAAACTATAAAGGTAGAAGAGATGATGTTTTTATCCCTTACTCACACAATGCCACATAAATACAACATCCTATTTGCACTTATCTTTTGCTATGTGTATACATTAACATTCTCTCAGCAGAGACCTTTCTCTTAAAAGCAGCCCTTAGCGTACTCTTCATTAGAGTAACTCCCACATTCTGTGGTACTATTGTCATTTCCACACAGTGAGTGTAATTCTCACTTAATTCCAGGCAACTTCCAAATCCTCTTTCCATATATTCACTTCCATTCATTCTTGATTAATTTATATTCTGCCAGCTTTTCCGATAAGAATCATACATTTAGTTCCTGTAGTCTTATACTTACTCTCATACATTTACTTCCTTTCTTCCATGCATATTTTTTCTTGATTCACTTTTGATGTTTTCAAAAAATGGCTTGCCTCACATTCACAACTTCTCATCTTCCCTATATCCTTCACTAATGTCTCAGTTTGTAATAACAAATAATTATATCAGTTATGTTTTTGAATCATTAGCTTCCCCTGTGCATTCTGCTTCAATGACATGTTGAAAACCGACCTTTTTGTAAATACATGTTCACCAGAATCTCATTCTTTGATGTCCAAATGGCAGTAACATTTTTTCTATATTCTATTGCCTTTTTCCTACCATCTATGCATGTCACCACTATCTAATCGAATATCCCCCCCCCCATATTGCATTTATTCAATATGTTGCACAATTTTTCCAAACATTCTCTCTTATTGTCATTCACTGGAAAATAATATGTAATTATCACCAACCTACGAATGTTACTTTCAGCAACGTCAGTAACTAACATGACATAAATGCATACTTTCTGGTATTCATTTTAGTCTTTTTATTAATTAAAACCTCCCTACTTGTACTTATCAACATCATTCCATTCTTAATTTCACAGGCATATATAACATCACTCATGTTAATTCATGCCTTTCCCATTTATGCTTTTAGGTTCCAGTTTGCAATCTTCCACATGCCATGGCTGTGACTAGATGGACTAATGGATACTGACCTCTGTTGCCTATCATTGAGGCTTTTCCACAGGACATTGAGATTGAGAGAGTGCTGATTAGATTATCAATTTTACTAACATCTTTTCATATGTAAGAGCTCCTGCTAAAACTAGGGACACTACAGGTCAGTTTCTGAGTACTGAAGATTTCAGATAGTATACTACAAACCCAGATAAAGCCCAATAATTTCCCAAGCATGCTTTAGTCTTTTGGTATTAAAGCTAGTACAGTATCTCCAACTTGGACACTAGCTCACAAACCAACATACTACAGGGAGAGCCCCCATTTCATACATTCAGTGAAATGAAACATACCTAGGGTTATAAACTTCCTTTTTTTAAAAGTAAGAAATTATACAGTTGATGACTACAGCTTAATATTTAAGATTAACCTAAAGCACTGTTAATGGGTCTCATCTAAAATGATCACTCTATGTATCTGTAGAAAAGATTGTATAGGAAGGATTTCATATTTAGTGTGTAATGCTAATGGTAAAAACACAGGGTTATAAATCCGGAAATACATAGAACAATAGGAATTAAGATATTCCTTTCTGAGGCATTGCTAACTTTAAATTATATTAGCAAGGATTATTCCTTTCCCTTTTTATCTTATTAGAAGATTTGCTAAAAGAAAAAAAAAGTTTATTTGAAGCAGTGAAAGCTGTCAGCAGATGTTCTATACCAGGGGTCTCCAACCTTTGCAACTTTAAGTCTGAAGGACTTCAGCTCCCAGAATTCTCCAGCCAGCAAAGCTGGGAGCTGAAGTCCTTCAGACTTAAAGTTGCAAAGGTTAGAGACCCCTGTTCTATACTATTCATCTTAAACTAAAAATGCAATAGAGATGTAACTTACTCTGAGCTTACGGCCAAACACATTCACTTTGCCTTGTGCTTGTTCTTTTCGAAATCTCCACTCCACTAAATTCTGTCCATTTTCTCCAGGAAGAGTCATATTTCTTTTTGCCACCGTTGGATTGGCTGTACCTGCTAAAACATGTGGTTCTGTTTGGTAGTGTGTATCCAGACCACTGGCATAGATGATTCTGAGAGACCCATCATATCCAATCTGGTAGCTATTTCTTAACTGATCTGAAATGAAACCCAACAAAATATGTTTTTCTAAACCAAGATTTTTCATACAAAATTCTTCATACCACAAACCAAATCGACATTAATGCAACATTCAGTTGCATTAAAAAAATACAAGCGTTTTAATTTTAAACCATTTAAAACAATAAATTTTAATTTTAATTTTTTGATTATGACCTTCCAACATTATCTGATTTCTTGACACATATTCTAATGCATGACAAATATATGCCCTAAGAACCATTATTTTTACATCTACACGCATCTTTAGAATCATTTTAGAAATAGAATGCATATAAAAGGTTTTAATCAATGTAACCTTTTTCTAAAAAAAAACTTTTACTTGCAAAATGCATCCACAACTAGTGAAAGTGCAATCATAAAAATTAGAGTCGCAATCATAGAGTTAATGACTTTATTCAGTTGAATTGTCTTCTAAATAGGTACATATTAAGGCTTTAACCCTATATCTATACAAAAAACAACAACCTTCCTTTCAGGCTAGTTTTCATCACAACTTGTAATAAATATAACAATGTTTTTTCTTTTAATTCATTTTTTTCTCTTGAATTTGAATTTATTAAATTTGTATACCGCCCTTCTCCCTTATGGGACTCAGGGCGGTGAACAGGCATAGTAAAACCACAAGACATCATATACAAATACTTAAAAAATCAATTAAATTTGGGGCCTGTTCTAAAACCAGGTAAAATTAATTGCTAAAATTACTTAAAATTACTTAAAATCAATTAAAACTACAATTAAAATTACAATTAAAACTACACCAGGCCGGCCGCACGGAATAAGTGCGTTTTCAGGGCCCGACGGAAGAGGCGCAGGTCAGTAATCGTGCAAAGGTCGGGGGGCAGGTCATTCCAGAGGGCCGGAGAAGATTATTCCTTCATTTAATTTGTTAACCTACCTTGGACCATTGTATAGAAAGAATCAATTGAAGATAGATTTGAAGTGATGCTGACATCATCCTCTCTGCTAGATGATTCAATGTCTACAGTAATAGCCCTTTCCATTTCTCCATGTAGATTAGTGACCACTCCAGTTGGAAATGTGACATTGGTCAATCTGCCTTCACTGTCATAGCTATAACAATGGATACAAACAAACAAACAAAGGCAAGAATGAATTGTTTTTACTCACTGACTAGAAATTTCTGCTGATAACACTGTGAGGAATTTTGAGGTTTTATGCCTGAATTATGCACAATGAAAAAAAATGAAGCATTTGTTAAATTTACCGAAAGCTTTTTCAATATATAAAGAAAGCTTGGTAGAGGGGGGGAAAAACCAATGGCTCTCAAGTCTGCATTGATGTTTCTTTGGACAAAATCCTACTGCAATCAAATTTGCTATTTAAAAGAAATATATTTAGTAGGGATTAATTGTTTTATGTTCCATTGAGGACCTGTAGACTTCATGAGTCAAAAAGAGGGCCGTGAAAATATTTACAGACCCCTCACGTCCTGGACATAAATTGTTTCAACTCCTACCCTCAAATGACGCTATAGAGCAGAGGTCCCCAATCTTTGCAACTTTAAGTCTGAAGGACTTCAGCTCTCAGAATTCTCCAGCCAGCTTTGTTTTGCTGGCTGGAGAATTCTGGGAGCTGAAGTCCTTCAGACTTAAAGTTGCAAAGGTTGGGGACCTCTGCTTTAGAGCACTGCACACCAAGACAACTAGACACAAGAACAGTTTTCCCCTGAACGCCATCACTCTGCTAAAAAAATAATTCCCTCACCACTGTCAAACCATTCACTAAGGCTGCTTTTCTCATCATTCCTATCACCCATCTCCTCCCACTTATGACTGTAGGACTGTAACTTTATTGCTTGTATCCTTACAATTTATATTGATTGTTTCCTGATTGCTTATTATTATGTACACTGTAAGCATATCCACCAAAGATAAATCACACTTGGCCAAAAAATTTTTTTTTTCCAATTCAATTCAATTCTAATTTGCTTTTTACCATAAGGGTAGATTTTATTCAGTTTGATACAACTGTTATGTCCAGGGATTTGGGTTTTTTTCTTTTGGATTTAGCATGGGCCTTATCCATTTATGAAGAGAGTGAACTTTGTTCATGTACATTCCTGACAACATCACATTCTTAATGATACAACAATAAGCTGTGATAGGAGTACTACTGCTGTAGGGCCATTGTGATGCATTCACAAAAAATTGAATGGAAAAAGATAAAATTCTTAATATAAAAGGAACAAGTGGGACTTGTAACCAAATATTACAGTATCGGCTGATCCTGTTCGCTTAATCTCCTTTTCTTTCATGGTATGTATTACAGGGGTCTGTAACCTTAGACTCAACCAGCTATTTGGACCTGTTTCCCACAGAAAAGAAAACACTGGGAGCCACAAAATCTGGGTGGATGTGGTCAAGTCAATGTCACTCCCACCCAGTCACATGACCTCAACCACGCCTATTCAGGTTTTGTGGCTCCCAGTGGTTTCTGTGGTAAATGGATCTCTCATTTCTCTCTCATTCTCTCCCTCCATCAATTTTTCATTTCTATTTTTCTCTCCCCACCCCCCTTTCTCTCCCGCTCTCTCTCAATTAATGCTGGTGGTGGCAACGTTCAACGGGAGGAGTAAAGAAGCTCAGGGCAGTGGGAAATGGGGACTGGCCTCGCTGAACCTCGCATTCCCACCCCAGGCATCATTTAATTTATTTAGATTTAAATCAGGCTCAGACAAAGCTGGAGCGCCCTTGCCAAAGATGCTTGCCCATCAGCCAGTCAACCTGCCTGCCCTCTTCTCAATTGAGGAGGGTATTCCCACTCATGCATGCCCTCCCGGCCCCACAACAACGTGTCTTTCCCATTATGATAATCGCACCATCCTATTGTCACATGATCACAATAAGAGTGCTTGGCAACTGGATCCCATTCATGATAGTTGCAGGGTCGTGCAATCATATGATCATGATCTTTGACCTTCCCAGCCGGATTCCAGCAAGTCAATTGGGGAAGCCACATATACTTAATGACAATATGATTCACTTAATCACCATGTGATTTGTTTAATGACCATGGCAAAATGGTTGTAAAACTGGGTCTGGTTACAGGACGACTCACTTAGTTTAATTGCTTAGTGACCAAAATTCTGGGCCCAATTGTGGTCATAAATCAAAGACTACTTCAATTACAATTGTCTATTTATTTGATGAAAAACATGATCTTGCTTTTCAAGATATTCAATATGAAAATTTATATTCAGCTGAAATTAATTATTCATATTCAGCTGAACTTAATTAATCTATCGGTAGAAAATTTTAGATCATCTGTCTACATATTTGGCAGAAAATATATCAACTTTTCCATAGGTTCATAGTTATTTGGCGTATACTGACGTTTTTATTTTTAGGATGCAAAATTAAACATGAGAGATTTTTGTACAATACTGTTTGTGCCTTTGCTCCACAAATTTTGTACTGAAAATATATTCTTATGTATAAAAAAAGTTGAACAATTTATACAATCTGAAAAAAAACCAAGAGTATTACTTTTTGGCCTTTGGCTAAAATCAAGTGTGCAGTAATTACATATCAAATAAAATATCCTGCTTCTTAGTTATTATGTAGAAATATGCATTTATTTTGCATGGTTAGCAGGCAATTAAAAAAAATCTAGTAAAATATTCATTGGCTTTTTAGGTGTACAAAATGTTTTCAGCCAACCTTTTTTTTTAAAAAGGCGAATACCAAACTTGGTTTTTTCAGCGCTAAATTATCTGAGTAACCTATTTATTTTCAAAAATTTTATATTTACCCATAACACATTAACAACCTTCATTAAGAAAGCATGTAACATTGTTAAAAGTATTAACTGATCACCACACTATATCAAAACAGTAGTGATTAAATAAACGCATCTGCTTTTTTAAACTTTCAATGTATATGTCATTGCTGTATTCCTGAATTGGATTGGGTGCAACTTGAAAGCTACAACATCAGCAAAAAGGTATTTTGCTTCCCTTTATTTCATTTCATTTTTTACTTCTGGGAAATAAAATGTCCCATTTCACAATTTCTTTTCATTCAGGGTTACATTATTTTCCTCAAAATATGTCAAGCACAATACATTTCCAGGAATACTTTAATAAGCAGTTTTTAAAGGTACTTTTTGAACTTCACTTCAGTTTTGTTGATTTTTAAAATAATGATCTCTTCTTTCTAAAATAACATTTACTTATCTCTTACGAGCTAAGACTTGCCTCACAATGTTTATTGAGATATTCTAAATATATCGTATTTTTCGGAGTATAAGATGCACCGAACTATAAGACACACCTAGATTTTAGAGGAGGAAAACAAGGAAAAAAGTATTTTGAACCAAATGGTGTAGTAATATATTATTTAATAAAATATCAGTATAGCAGAATAATGTTTGCAACCACATATACTTTTTACAATTCTTCAACTCTGGCACTTGAAGTGCACAAGTCTTAGAACTGTATCTGCAACCCTTTAAAAAAAACAACTTTATTTTTTAAAGCATTTTGCACCCAGGGAAAGTCAGAACAAGGCACGCTAGCCACACGTCACCTCCACTAACTTTGAAGTCTTTCTCTTGCGCCAGCAGTCGCCCCTTCAACCTCCCACCCATGGGGGAAGCGTGGTGGTCCTCCTGCCTGGCGGGCTGCTTGCTCCCCCCCACCCCCTGAATAGCATGGAGGCTGAGGAAAGGGAGAGGGGACCTGAAGCAGGGAAGGAGTCTCTGGTGGCTGCAGCAGAGACTCCTTCCCTGCTTCAGCTGCAGCAGCAGAAGCGGTAGTGGCAGGAGCACAACCCTGGGCTGCCAGCTGTGGCTCTCCTTCCCCGAACGTGTCCTGTTACTGCTGGCACCGGTGGGGCTCTTGCCATCGCTGCTACTCTCCATTCACTGCAGCAGCAGGAACAGCAGTGATGGCAAGAGCCCCGCTGCCTAGCTGCAACCACCACGGGATATGCTCAGAGAAGGGAGAGCTGGAGCTGGCTGCCTGGGGTTGTGCTCCAGCCACCGCCGCCGGCGGATCTGCTGCTGCTGCATCCACCAAAGACTCCTTCCCTGCCATCCGTCACCTTTGTCATGGGAAAGGAGGAAAGGGCGCCCGACTCCACAAAATGGGCAGGAGAGATGAGGAGCAGCAGCAGCTGCAAATTTGGAGGCAGAGTGGTGGGGAGGGACTGGTTCATGCTGGGGATTGTCTTGGCCATCACCGTCGCCAAGCTGGAGCTGACCTTTGAGGTGAAGGGGGATAAGTCTCCCAGAGACTTTCCAGCCTTCCCTGCCCCCTCCTTTCACACCTGGGCTCTCTGGTTTGCAAGTAAAGAAAGAAACATGCAGGAACTGAACCCCCTTTCCACCCGCTGTCCCCTTAAAAATCAGGACTGATTCGGGTTGGTGTGTGTGTGTCTGTCTGTGTCTGTGTGTTGTCTCTGCCTGTGGGCAAGCGGGCGGAAAGGGGATTCAGCTCCTGCACATTCTCCTGCAGTCCCCTCCTCCTCCTTCACAGACTCACCTTCTCTCCTGGCCAGATCGGTTTCAGGCAGCAGATCTGGCCAGAAAAAAAGAGAAGGCGAGTCTGTGGAGGAGAGTGCATGCCTCTTTCCTCCACGATCACTTTTCAGGCAGCAGCTCCTGAGGGGGCTAAGCCTTCCCTGCTCGAAACGTCTTCACCCTGAAGGCATCGCTGACAGCTGCTTCTCATGGCTCAGGAGGTCCACACTCTCCCTGCTGCTGCTGCTCAATCTCCTCAATGTGCAGAGGCAGCAGAAGGAGGAGATCACGATGCAGGTTTCCTTCGCTGCCTGCATGCTCCAGGAAACCAGCAGCAGAGCTGGCAAGCCAGCAATCAGCGGGTTGCCTCTGATCTGCCTGCCCTTTGCCTATGCCCAGCTCCTGCGCTCTTGCTGGACCGATGCGCGGACCAAGTGGGTGGAGCTACATTCGGACTATAAGACGCACCCAGATTTTTGCCCTCTTTTTTGGGTGCGTCTTATACTCCGAAAAATACGGTGCGTAAAATTTAATTAGGCGCTCTGAAGGTTTCTATTATTGTAACTTTTAAAGAAGATGCACAAATGAGATCAAAATTCTAAATTTTTAACTTCTCAAAACCATAAAACTGCAACAGTTTAAAAACAGACAGCAGGAGTAACAAGATGTTCAGCAGCATCAATTCAATTAAAGATTTTCAGTTAATACCAAATGTTTACAAGCCAGAAAGTGATGGAGGAATCTACTGTCTCTTTAAAAAATGTTCTATTATGGATTGATATGTAACACATCACTGACAAGGACAATCTTGTAAGAAGACATTTTTATTGGATATTGCATTCCAACTGATGTGGAAAGGATGGGATCCATCAACTAAATAAAATCCTGGCCCATGTAGCAGTTATATGTCAACAAAAGCACTTAGAACCTGGCATAAGAGCAAATTGGCAGGTAGTATATTTCCATCCCATCAGAGAATACGTTAACACTAGATAACCCTGTTAGCCCTTTAATAACTAAATTAACTATATAATACTGAATATGCAAAATAAACACAGGTTGAGGTAAGGTTTAAAAGTATCACCATCTAAAGTCCACTTTATTAATTAAATTTTTAGTTTATCAGCCACAGGGTATTTCACTGTGACAATGGTTCAAACTAGCAAATTGGCTAGCATTGGGTGCAGATTTTTTAGTAAGTGGCACAACCTCTATACCTTTTGTTAAGATATTTATCCTTATGTTGGGTTGACAATATATATAAGCCAGCATTCTTAAAGAGTATATGTAGCTTTAAGAACTATGTTGAATTCTGATTGGCTGTGCTTCTCGGCTCTACCATAAAAGGAAGCTCAGAAACACAGTTCATTCCCTTTTTCGATTCCTTTGATTCCTGTGCTTACTATTTGCCGCTGAGGAGCTGAAGCTGAAGACTGAAGAAAGAAGAAGTATTTGTTTTGCATCACTGTAAGATAACTCTGTGTTTGGTGAAGGACTGTTATTGTTTGAGAAGTTAGTATCACTGGTCGGAAGAAGTATTTTAGTTGCTACAAAGTAAAGACTATTTATTTTTTTACTATCAGTGTTTTAGAGTTTGTGTGTAGTTAAAGCAACATATCTCTTTACTGTCCGGTGTATTACACTATTCCGCATTTATTTTCAAACGGGGGTGTTTGTTACCCCTAACACTGGTTACGGGACCAGTTGTAACACTGGTTCTGAACCAAGAGTTGCTAACACCTTTGGAATTTCTGCACCCTTTACACCTGTATATATTTACCCTGTCAGAATATACACAGGGATTTCTTCTATCAAAATCAAATTAGCTATTAAAGATTGGGAAAGAAGCAGGGCAGGAAGAGTCTAGCTCAGCAGCTGCCAACCTTTTGGGTACGATGGACCAGCTCCATGGAGGGCAGCTTTTCTGCAGACCAGGGTGGCATGGTTTTGAGTGCTGCCTAGATCCTGTGTATGCGTGAATGGAGCTTCGCTCGCTTGCATGGCTTGGTTCCTGGTGGGCCATGTACCAGTCCGTGCCAGGGACCCTTGGTCTAGCTTTTGTGAGAAGAGGAAATGCAGCCTAGATTTGGGGATTGTTGAACAAACTGTTTTAAAGAGACTGACCCTTACTTGACTCTCCTTGTATGCGTGGATGGGAATTTAATGTTATCATTTTTAAAATTATGTTTTTATCCCTGATTATCACTACAGTTACACCTCTGAAATCTGTATGTTGTTTAATTATGGTTTGTCAGTTACATGGAGTTTGACATATGCTTCCAATTCTCTTGTCCAGATACTTAAATCTCAAGTGGTGAATTGTATCCAAAAGTTGGAATAAATGCAGCATTGGGCATTTTGTATGGTTTACATAAATCCTGACCTATAGGAGGTATCTCCAGGCTGCAGAACTAGATCAATTGAGAGGGATGTTAAAAAAAAAAATCAAAATACATGACCTGAAGGAGACACACACACAATCTAGTTCTATTAGAATTGTAACAACAGCATTAAATTAAATGTTCCTTAAATATACAGGAAGAAACAAAATATTTTTATTTGAAACTAAAAGGTACATGTTAAAAGCTGTATCTATGTGGCTTTTTGCCCATACTATATTCTGCCAGCAGAATGTCTGTATGGCAGACTGTATCTGTCTATATTACAATCTCACTGCAACAACAATCACTACTGATTGTGAAAATGAATTCATTTACCCAATAATTTTTAATAATCTTTGATAGTATTATTTTTAATGTCAGATACATGTTCTTTTATTTTATTTATGTGTTCAATACGATTAATCTGGGGCTATGCAATGGATTAAAATTATTTGCTCTGTCCATTCATTTCTGCTTCACTAAATTCAAGATAATGTAACTACAGCAATAAGAATACAGAAATAATTGTATTTATAAAATAGTAGATATCAGACAGAAAGATGAAACACTATTTCATTGTGGGATTTCACAGTTTACACTTGATACAGCTCTCAAAACACAATTAAGATCAAATCTTCCTTCAAACTGTCATGCACATATCAGAGAAATTACATATTTGAATAATCTATGAGCCAAACGAGTGGAAGAAAGGGAAGAGTTTTGTTAGAGATATAATGGGTTATTTAGCATGCAAAACTTGACTTGCTTTGGAATTCAATATATAATTACAGAAATATTTAGCAACTCAGAGAATAATTAGGACTGAATGACAATACAGTATTCACCTGACCTTGCAGCAGATAATTAAACAGCTTTTAAAAATTTTAATTGCAATGTTGAATGGCTTGCAAGATAAACAGCATTTGGAAACACAATGGAAATAGTACTTATTTGCTAATTGATAATTTTAGTATTTGTTTTCATGGTGAGGAGGACCCTTTTGAATAAAACTCAATAATAATAATAATAATAATAATAATATTTAATTTATAGACCGCTTCCTCTGCCCAAAGGGACTTGGAGCGGTGCACAGGGAAATTAAAAAATACAGACATAAAATACATATAGATAGATAAAATAGAAAATTAAACAATTTATCCCTGCGCTAAAAACCCACAATACTAAAAAGCTAAACCCCTTAAAAACCCAATTAATAAACGGAAGACTAACCTAGGCCGGCCAAGCAGAAAAAGTATGTTTTCAGTTTTTGACGGAAGGAGCGGAGGTCCGTAGTTGTTCTAATTTCGGGGGGAAGGTCGTTCCAGAGGGTTGGGCCCGCCACAGAGATGGCCCTTCCCCTGGGCGTCGCCCACTGGCATAGCCTAGTGGATGGCATCCGGATAAGTCCCTCTCTGTGGGAGCGTATCGGCCGCAGGGATGTATGGGGCAGAATCCGATCCCGCAGCTAGCTAGGTCCCGTGCCATGGAGCGCTTTAAAGATGATGACCAACACCTTGAAGCGCACCCGAAAGATGACAGGCAGCCAATGCAGCTCGCGCAAGAGCGGTGTTACGTGGGCAAACCTCGAGGTTCCCATAATTGCTCGCGCGGCTGCATTCTGGACAAGCTGAAGTCTTCGGGTGCACCTCAATGGGAGCCCCATGTAGAGAGCATTGCAGTAGTCCAGTCGGGATGTCACGAGGGCATGAGTGACTGTGCAAAAGGTATCCCGATCCAATAGGGGACGCAACTGGCGTACCAGGCGAACCTGGTAGAATGCCCTCCTGGCCACGGCTGTCACTTGATCTTCCATGGACAGCCGGATATCCAGGAGGACGCCCAAGTTGCGTGCCCCATCCACAGGGGTAAGATGTTCGCCCCCTATGGCCAGTGATGGAGTCAACTGGTTGTACCGGGATGCCGGAAACCACAGCCACTCGGTCTTGGACGGGTTGAGTCTGAGTCTGTTACTTCCCATCCAGGCCCGCACGGCTTCCAGGCACTGGCACATCACCTCTACGGCATCGTTGGGGTGGTTTGGGGTAGATATATACAGCTGCGTATCATCAGAAACCACGGATGATCTCGCCCAGCGGCTTCATATATGTGTTGAACAGGAGAGGCGAGAGGACCGACCCCTGAGGCACCCCACAAGTGAGGGGTCTCGAGGTCGACCTCTGCTCTCCTGCCAACACAAATCCAGGATGATTTCTGGACCAAAACTTACATATTTTGGCACCAACACAGGAATGTTTTATTTCTCCTGTTCTGCAATGTTCTTCCAATTACCTGATCTAGCTTTAGATTTACCCCTGGTATTTTCTCATAATCCAAATGTTAACCAATTTTAACTCTGTTTGCCTTGGTAACCTAGATTTCCACTTTTGGTTTAATAGAATTCAGAAGAAGAAAAAACCAGAATGCTACTATATACCTAAATTGAACCATTCTGATTGGGTCAGAAATATTTATGTGGCAAAAAGTATCAGACACTCAGATAACATGCTCAAGCAGATATGCTGCAAAATTTGTGGCTATATTCATATAAATTTGGAAAACTCGGTCTGTTTTGTACTATGTGAACCCACCTATGTGGTTAGCATATGATTTAATGTACTGTAATGTGAAAACTCAGAAAAATGAGTTGCTTAAAACTAAGCTAAATGTGCTGCTTAACGCAGCCATAGTAATAGAATAAAATGAACCTGAAGTAAATCATAAGAATCGCCTTATCTTTTAACAGGTACTCATTAACTTTTCATATCTGCATGTTTTAAATAGGTACTTGCAATCACATTGTATATATTGATGTAATTTGTTGTTGTTAGTTGTGAAGTCGTGTGTGACCCATCGCAACCCCATGGACAACGTTCCTCCAGGCCTTCCTGTCCTCTACAATCCTCTGGAGTCCATTTAAACCAGGGGTTCCCAAACTTGGCAACTTGAAGACTTGTGGACTTTAACTTCCAGAATTCTGAGAGTTGAAGTCCACAAGTCGCCAAGTTTGGGAACCCCTGATAAACTCATGCCTACTGCTTTGGTGATTCCATCCAGCCACCTCATTCTCTGTTGTCCCCTTCTTCTTTTGATTGATATAATAATTTATTCTGAATGGCAAATATTCTAATATGAAGTTTTAGGGCTGAGCATGAACAAGCATTACCTATTTCCATGCCCACTTGCAATAATATTTTGTGTCATAGCATCTGCAAAGAGCAGGAACATGAGACAATTGCTGTCTCACAAAATCAAACAGTGCTATTTTTGTATTCATTGCCTCAGAGCTATAAAGAATAAGTATTATTTTCAAGAGGTTTTTTTTGTTCCTTTAAGTCAGATTTTGCAACTACCTGGACAAGTCGCTGAGTTTTCTTGGCAAAGCTTCTCAGAAGTGGTTTGCCAATGCTTCCTTCCTAAGGCTGAAAGAAAGTGACTAGCCTAGTGGCCCAGAGTCACCCAGATGGCTTTGTGCCTAGGCTGGGACTAGAACCGAGTCCCTTCGGGGAGAGGGTGCGGTCTACAAATCAAATAAATAAATAAATAAATAAACTCACATGTGATGCCTTAACTATTACATCAATCTGACTCTCTTCATTTGCAGTATTGTTGCTGGAAATTTTATTTACTGTCAAGCTACTGAAAATTACCAATCAAATGCAAATCTCTCATAGCAATCAAGAATTCTAAGTCTACTGTATATAATATTATATAGATGATCCTATTAGTTTCTCCAACATTGTTGAATAATGAAATGAGTTAAAATGGAGATATTCATAGCCATGTTGCTATGATATATTGAAAGGAATGGTTCTGCAGATTATTCCCATGGCAATGTTACTTTTCTATCATTATGACACTTGGACATGCATTATTTCTAGAACAAGTGTAAAAGATGTATAGATAAAAAATACAGTGATTCTGAAAGGGTTTATGGATAACATATAATTCATGGACTACTGTATTTCATAGCTCAGCATTCCAATAGAGAACCCCAGAACAATTGAAACGTTTATCTGGATTTTTAGCAGTAAACTTAAGTGACAATTCAGATTCAACAAGAAAGTTTGGGGATGAATACAGGGACTCAAGTTTAGACTATATGAAGGGAGAGGCTGATTTGTCTGCCAGGAATTCCCATTTTCAGAATACCAACCCCCACTTCCCAATATAATTCATCCATCAGGAAATACAGTTGGGTCCTTCTGCATTTCAGTTAACTAATTTAAATGTCAGTTCAAATGTTACTGCTGAAGACATAAAACTCAATCTACTAAGTGTCTTGCTATGTTTATCTTTCCCCTCTGTTGGAAGAAAATATTGTGTATTTTACTATGGCCATCTCAGTATTGCTGAAATTGTATAATCAGTGGGACAGCATATTTAATGAAAGGGTTTAACCTTTTCTTGACACGGGAAGGACTTCCTGCAGTTTAAGATTTTTCATTGGAAATAAAATGTGAATTAGTTTTTAATGTGACTGATTCATATTTAATTGGACAGTTTCACCTTCAAATACCTGTTCATGAATCTAATTGGCAATGAATATAAATCTGTATTTTATTTTTAATTCTTTATTTTCAATAATAGCTAATAATAAAACAATTAAAAATAAGCACCTAAAATATAAACAAAAATTAAAAGAATACAGGAAATAAAAAATAATTAACACTATGGTCCAGATATTGACCAAATCATAGTTTAGCTATGTAAAAGTAGATTGATGCATAACTCTTCTTAATTGTATTCCATCTACTCTGTTGGTTGCTCTCTACAACATTTGAACATGGGCACAATTCTCTACTGGGATCCCATATAGCCAGGCCCATAGCACAGGTGACATTTCCTTCACCTCCAAACTTAAAACAATGACGGTGACAAAATTATTATAATATTATGGCAATATTGGTAGCATAAGATTGAAAGTAAAAACAAAACATCCCAAATCAACAGAAAGCAGAATTTCATGGAAGAGATTGTTTTCAGAGACATCAAGAATTCTTCCCAAGTAGCCCTGCATTCTGATGTGGAATAAGTCACACCAGCTTAACATGGGTGAAGATTGCTGTATATTTATCTATACCTGTTTTTTCTGTGAACCTGGATTCATGCTTAGAGTTCTTCTGTCTGTCACTAAGATGTAAAGAGCTAAATGTGGGAGAATAAGTCAAACCAGAATTCAGACAAGGTACAAATGCTTCCTTTCTTGGGGCTAGACTTGATAAGGATCAGATGTACAGCTTCTAGGTCCTCTTGGATGTAATACTGGTGCTGGAAAGCCACATTATATTAGTGGCAAGATAGACCTTTTATCAGCATCGGCACACTCATACATGAGGTACACTCATTCTGCAAGGATAGAATTTGCAAAGTGCTTTTTTGAATGGACATAATAAAATAGTTTTGAAACGTCAATTGTTCCATAACGCAATAATTTGGATGATGAACGGTACTTGTAGGAAATAAGAAACCAGCTGTACTGGTTAACAATTGCTTCATAAGCCCAAGTCAATGTACTCAGTATGGTGTATAAAATCTTATACAGCTTGGGCCCAGGTTACTTGAAGAATTGCTAATTCCCATATAGCTTGCACCATACTTTTTGCCAATTGTGTTTTTTCTATTGAGAGAACAATTTGCTACTGTAATTATTATAGTTCTGGAAGAGCTTAACATATTTTACTGAGATCTAGTATTCTAAAGAGTTCTTTACAATTTTTAAAGGCTTTAATGGCTTTTTACTTTGGCTTTTATATCAGTGTTTGTAAGCTGCCAAGAGCTGCAAATGGATTGGGCAGCGCATACTTTGTAAAAGAAAAAAGTAAAAATAAAACAGAATATGGTTTGATTATTTAAACTATGAAGTAGGATCAAAGCAAGATTTTCTTTTCTTTTTGATCAATACATACTTTTCCATGTATTTTTACTTAATTTTATATTTATACTTGGAATGTATCAATTCAGAATATACCTTTTTATCACAAAATAATATTAAGATTTCATATTATTTAAACAGGTAATTGCCTAAATATATTAAAAAATACTAGTCCTGTTTCTGTTTCGATGTCATATAATTTAGTATCATTATTGTATTTCGTTTTGATTTGGAAGTTCGTTAGCCAGTCAACTTTCATGTTTTGTTCTGCCAATTCTTCAATTGTTTTCAAATTTCTCTGTCAATTAGGTCTCTGTATCTTAGCATTTTATTCATATCTATAAAATTTGGATGGATCGTCCTTTCTGTCGGTGATAGCCAATTCGGAATTTTCACATAGTGGATTTTTTTGATTTTGAGCCAATTTTGCAATAACGCTCTTCTAATTAAATGTTTTTGAAAGTATTTCTACGTTCTGTTTTTATCATCCCATAGGAATGTATGCCAGCCTGCTTGCAAATCATGGCCTTCTAAAGTCAAAATTCTTTTATTCTTTAGCTCTATCCAATCCTCCACCCATGTTATTGTTACTGCTAATGCATATAATTCCCAATTTGGTAGTGCTAAACCTCCCCTCTCCTTGCTGTCTTGCATTGACTTTAGTTTAATCCTTGCTTTTCGTCCCTGCCAAATGAACCTAGCGGTTATTTTGTTTAATTCTTAAAAGAAGGCTTTCCCCGGATTAATAGGTGCGGCTTGCAGCTGGAATAAGATTCTTGGTAAAATATTCATTTTGATTGTAGCTATACGTCCCATTAGTGATAGCTGAATATTTTTCAAATTTTCTAAAACTTTCTTTATTTGTGTCACTAATTTATTATAATTATCATCTTTAATTGTGGAACATTTTGTGGACACCCAGATCCCCAAGTATTTCACTTTCTGAGTTGTTTGCATTCTAGTTGCTACTTCCAGTTCCTCTTCTTGCTTTTTCGTCATGTTCTTGGTTATCATTTTTGTTTTGCCTTTATTGATCTTTAGTCCTGCCACTTCACCATATTCTTCTAATTTTTGAATTAATTTCAGACTGGATTCTAATGGATCTTCTAGAACAAATATTAAGTCATCAGCTTGGGCCTTACATTCTTCATTTTTGAGTCTTAAGCCTTTTATTCCCTGGTCCTTCTGAATTTCATTTAATAAAATTTCCAAAGTTAATATAAACAGCAAAGGAGAGAAGGGGCATTCCTGTCTGACTCCCTTGTTTATTTTGATCTTCTCTGTTAGTTCTCCATTCATCAGAACTTTGGCTGTCTTACTGTTATAAAGTCCTATCATTTTTGTAAATTTTTCTACGGATTTCATCTTGTCCAATAGAGTTATTATAAATTTCCAGATTACGTTGTCAAATGCTTTTTGTGCGTCAAAGAAAACCAGTACCATTTGTTTTTCTGGATGCGCCTCGTAATACTCTATTATGTCTAGGATGACTGTCGTATTATTTTTAATGTGTCTGTGAGGTAAAAATCCATTTTGGTCCGGGTGTATTCATTCATTTAAAACTTGTTTAATTCTTCCTGCCATAATTGCTGAAAATATTTTATAATCGGAATTTAGTAATGAAATTGGCCTGTAATTTTGAATTTCTTGTAAATTGGTTTCTTCTTTCGGGATTAGCGCTATTATTGCTTCCGTCCATGATTCAGACATCTTAGCTTTTCCTAAGACTTAAACATTTCTACTCCTAGCTTTTCCGTCCATGATTCAGACATCTTAGCTTTTCCTAAGACTTAAACATTTCTACTCCTAGCTTTTCCAATATTATTTTATTATATTTGTATAGCTCCACTGGTATTCCGCCTGGAGTTTTATTATTTTTCTGGTTTTTCAGAACTAATTCCACTTCGGCTAATGTTATTGGCCTGTTTATCGCCTCCCTTTGTTCTTTTGAAATTGGTGTTATCTTTTCTGTGTTTAAATATTGTTTTATCTTGGTTTCCTCCATGCTATTTTGTGTGTATAGTTTTGCGAAGTATTTATGAATAATCTGCTTCTTTTCTTCTGTTTTGTATTGAATTCTTCCCTGCTCGTCTTTTAATTGCTATATCGTCCTTTTCTCTTTCATTCTTCAATCTGTATGCCAGTCAACGTCCAGGTTTATTGGCTTGTTCAAAATAATTTTGTTTGGCCGCTTTAATTTTCTGTGCTAATTCCTTTTGAGTTATTAAATTGATTTTATGTTTTATCATCTCTTTTTCTTTTTTAATTTTATTCTCTGGGTCTCTCTGTAATTCAGCTTTGACTTCCAAGAGTTCTTTTTGCATACATTCTTGTTGCTCTTTTTGTTTTCTAGGCAAAAATATAGGCAATGGTGAGGCCTCTTGTGTATGCTTTCATAGTATCCCAGAGATTTTGAATTTAGGTGTCTTCTTTTTTATTTATTCTAAAAAATAGTTTTAATTCTTTCTCCAGCATTTGAATGTATTCTGTTTCATTTACAATATTTGAGTTCATCATCCATCTTTTCCTTCTTCTTTGGCCTTTCCATCTTAATTTTATTGGGCTATGATTCTCCCACTCATTTGGTTCAATTTCAATTTCCTCTAATTGATTACATAAACCAGATGATATCCAGGCCATGTCAATTCTTGATAGGGACTGGTGTGGGTTCGAATATTACAAATACAAATACAATAGCAGAGTTGGAAGGGACCTTGGAGGTCATCTAGTCCAACTCCCTGCCTAGGCAGGAAAGCCTATACCAGTGGTCGGCAAACCGTGGCTCGCGAGCCACAAGCGACTCTTTGGCCCCTCGGGTGCGGCTCTTCCTCTCTCCCTCTCCGCAGCCCCCCAGCCGACATGCAGCGGAGGGCCCGGCATGTCGGCTGGGGGGGCTGCGGCTGCCTCCTCCAGTAGTGAGCGAGCGGGTGGGCGGGGGAGCGCCCGGGGCTGCGGCTGTCTGGGTGCTGCCGGGGCTGTCCGGGCGCCATGCGGCCGCCTCCCTCCCAGCCCCGTGTGGCGGGCAGCCTGGAGGGCGCGCCTTGGTGGCCGTTGGAGGGAGCTGGTGGAAATGCCCGGTGCGCTCGGATGGCGGGAGCTGCGTATCGCAGGGCTCAGGGGCAGCAGCAGCAGCAACAACAGCTGCCTGTAGAAGTCGCCGAGGCGCGCTTTCCGGGGCTTGCCACCGCGCGGGGCTGGGAGGAAGGTGGGCGTGCGGTTCCCGGACAGCCCCGGCAGCGCTTGGGTGGCCGCAGCCTCAGGTGCCGCACGCCCACCTCCCTCGCTGCGGGAGGAGGCAGCCGTGGAAGGGAGGGAGAGAGGGAGGGAGAGACTGACATACAGAGAGAGACAGAGGGGGAGGGAGGAAGACACAAACAGAGAGAGACACAGAGAGAGGGAGGGAGAGAGGGAATCACAGAGAGAGAGACACACACACACACACACACAGACAGAATGACAGATGGGTGGAGGGAGGAGAGACAGACAGATAAAGAGAGATAGACAGAGAGAGACAAAAAGAAAAAGAGAAAGAGAAAGAAAAATAGAAAGAAGAAGAAAGTGGGAGAGAGAGAGAAAGAAAGAAAAAGAAAGAAAGAATTTTGGTTGCTAAGCAGGACCGTCGTTAAATGAGTTTCACCACATTTTCTAAGTTGGCCACGCCCACCCGGTCACATGACTGCTGAGCCACTCCCACAAAACAGGCCACACCTTTTGGCTCTCAAAAGAAATTTCAATCGTGGTACTGTTGATATTTGGCTCTCTTGACTAATAAGTTTGCCCACCACTGGCCTATACCATTTCAGACAAATGGCTATCCAACATCTTCTTCAGCGGTCCCCAACCTTTTTGGCACCAGGGACCGGTTTCATTTTAAAGAAAATTCCGCGGACTGGTGGGCATGGCTCGGCCGGCATAGAGGGGGAGCAGGGGGAAGGGGGAACAGGCGGCGCATGCACGCGCGGGGGAGGTGAGTTGACTCATTCGCCCCTCTCGGCCCCCAACGGCGCGAGCGGCTGTGCCTGCGCTCTCCTGCCCCTGGTGCACGCTCTGCCCAGGGGGCTGCCCCCTCCTCCTCCTCTCCGGCCCTGCGGCCCGGTTCCTATCAAGCCATGGACCGGCATCGGTCCGCGGCCCGGGGTTTGGGGACCCCTGATCTTCTTGAAGGCTTGCAGTGTTGGGGCATTCACAATTGCTTTCTTGTTTTGTGCCTTTCTCTCCAAATATCATGTAGCTTATATTCCATTGCCATTACAAAAAAGAAAATGGAAGAGGAAATTGTGAAAGAACAAATGATAAAAAGGGGGCCAGAACTTTGGCTGTAATATTGAATTAGACAAATGGGAAAAATTTTGGGGAACAAACTTAAAAATGACATTATCAGTTGCATACAAGGAAAATCAGTACAAAATGTTTTACAGGTGGCACCTGGCACCAACAAAGTTAGCTAAAATCTCAACAAATGCCTCCCCAAAATGTTAGAAATGTGAATCAATACATGGAACATATTACCATTTATGGTGGAACTTTGAGGAGGCTAAATGTTTTTGGAAAAGGATCAAAAATTGGTTGGAGCCAATAACAGAAGTTAAAATAGAATGGAAACCTGAAGTTTTTTTTATTAGGAATAGTGTCTGTGAAATACAAAAAAGAAATCCAGTATTTAATACTACATATAATTACGGCAGCAAGGATTGCCTTTGCCCAGAAATGGAAAAACAAATTAACTCCAAGCGAAGATGAAATAATAAGAAAGGTTATGGATTGTGCTGAAATGGACAAATTAACTGAAGAAATCTAGAGAAAAGAAGAATCAGAATTCTATCAGATATGGGATAAATGGTATAGGTAGATGGAGGAAAGAAACAATAACCAATGAAGGAATACAACAAAACTTAAAAATAGTAGTTATGAGTAAAATAAGAGGGTTAAGAATGGTGAAATCCAAATGAAATATAATAGAAGGGGAAATAATATAAGGTGAGCGGCATCGATTGACGATTGCTATTAGAAAACATAGGAAGCTCCTGTTCATATTGTATTGTGTAAATGTGGTTTATGTCTAAGTTTTGTGTGAGTGTATTTTACATGTTTGTAAATAAAAAATTATTTTTTAAAAAAAATACCAGTCCTCATACATTTGTAGAAAAGGAAGTTTAACTGATTTACATAATAGAATCATACTTCAGTTGTTTCCTGGAAAGGAGCTACATACCTGAATAATAGGAATTTCTTGATGGATTCTTATAACAAAAGAAAAATTATATTCGGATTTGAAGATAAATTTTCTATCATACCTATAAAAGTTGACCTGACAGTCAAATGGACTTTTTGAATAATAAGAGAAGTTACATGTTAGGAGCAATTATAGGACTCAGCCTGCATAGTAAAGTGCATGGAAGAACTGATTCCAATTATTTCCTTCCCATATAGTGTGCCATATTGTTCAGGACAAAAACAGAGAACTTTGAGATGCTTATTGGTGGCTATACCGGAAAGGAAAGGGATGTTTCTTTGATTTCTTTAAAGTAACATAGGGTTGGCAATATATTTCTAAATATCTCCATTAGTGCTTATTTAATTCCCTAATCTATTTAAATGGGAGGTTTAATGTTTCAACTCACCTAATTTCGTATTTTTACGATTATAGCACATCCTTCTTCTGCCCTTTAAATTTCTTCTATTGTCTTTTGAATGTCTTCATTCTTATTCCATGCTCTTCTTTCACATCCTGTACTGTATCAACTTAAAAACCAACTTCCATTCCTGTCCCTTTTTTAATTGCTGCCTAGCAATGTTTACGTCTAAATTATTTCCGTTATTACTTTTCAGACTGGACATTTAGGTTTATGTCTCTTCTGCTAGTCTTGCAATAGGAACATTATATTGAAGCAACAATCTTTCGACAGCTATTGTTAGTTATAAATCATAGCACTTTTCTGAGGTACACAGAAAAAGATGCTGTTCCAGTCAGATTCTGACTGTGTGTTTCCTAGGTGATGTCTGGCTAGCTATACATGGAAATGATACATGAATCTAATCCATGCTGGATTAGATGGATCTGGGACCCAATCCAGCAGAGTTCTGAATAATCTGAATTGCTTTTCATAAGAACATGCATAGAATAATTGAGACAACCGATACTGACATTTTGCTGAGGAAAGCAACTTTCCAAGAACCAGTGCAAAGAATTATGGGCAACTGCTCAACACACTACAACACGGGTGTCAAACTCAAGGCCTGGGTGGCAAGATCCGGCCTGTGGGGTGCTTAGAAATGGAAACAGTGAACAATGTCTCTAACAGCCCTCCTGAGCTCCATTTTCACTGGCAGAGGGCTGCAGGAGGCTGTTGTAGCCGAAAATGGAGCTCAGGAGCCTGTTTTTGCTGGCAAAGTGCTTGAACTACCACAGGGGCCCCTGACAGAAATGACGTGGAGTTGGCCATGCCCACCCAGCCATGCATACCCCAGCTCCCTGAGGTCAAATATAACCCTGATGCGGCCCTCAATGAAATCGAGTTTGGCACACCAGTACTACAGGAAACGACAAACCTTATTTTCATACTTTTTACTTCACAGTAGTTTGGCATTACATGTCAAAATAACTTTATCATGTCAAAGTAGCTGTTTTTCTATAGTACACGAATGGGATTGACTGACTTAGCTTGGTTATCAGGTTTGGTTACAGCATTACTCTGGATTTCTTATCAGGTAGATCAGGGGTCCCCAACCTTTGCAACTTTAAGTCTGAAGGGCTTAAGCCAGGGGTGTCCAAACTTGGGAACTTTAAGACTTGTGGACTTCAACTCCCAGAATTCCCCAGCCAGCGAATGCTGGCTGGGGAATTCTGGGAGTTGAAGTCCACAAGTCTTAAAGTTCCCAAGTTTGGACACCCCTGGCTTAAGCAAAGCTGGCTGGAGAAGTTTGGGAGCTGAAGTCCTTCAGACTTAAAGTTGCAAAGGTTGGGGACCCCTGAGGTAGATCATGTATTCTGTTTTGTGTGCACCATTCCTCTTCTAACAGTTGCTTTATCAGTCTTATTAATATACATCAAATTTCAACTACACCAAACAGTGCATGCTTCAAAATGGTATATATTAAGCTTATACTTACTCAAAAAATGTTGTCCATCCAATTTCATCACTTCTAGTTGCTAGGAGTCCACTGTTGCCATGATATGTGAACAAGACTAGTTCCTGTCCTTGTGCTATCATATTTTTTAAGCAACCGTTGGTTCCTATGGTTAACCAGATGACTTGATTGTCTGGAGATACTACCCTTACCGGCATCCGATTGGGGTCCCGCCTAATACGAAGGGTATTTCCATTGCTGTCAGTAACTGCAGTTATATCATTGTCATTACTGTAGCTAAAATTGTACAGATAGTCTCCCGTGACTAAACTCATTGTGTACTGATGAGTGCCATTGACATCAAAGATATAGAGCTCTTGATCCGTTGGAGAGGCAACTTCATAAAAGTTCATGGAATTCAGCAATGGTTTGTTCTTTGACACAGCTCTTATTCGAATATTTCCAAGATCTGCAATATACAGTGTTCCATCAGGTGATACAGCTAAGGAAGAAGGGGCACTGAGTTTGGCATCTTTAGCATAGCCATCACCATTTTGATAGCAGTCACAGTTAACATCGTTTTTGCAGTCACATTCAGAAGGTATTCCAGCAACTAATGAGATTTCTCCATCAGTTGTTACTTGTCTTATTCTGTTTATCTTTTTTTCATCTGTTTCTGTAATGTAAAGCACCCCATTATAAGATAAAGCAATAGCCGTGGCTGATTCTAAGGTAGTTTGTACTGCATGTTTTCCAACTGTATATTCCACTCCAGGAACCTGGCAGTGCATTGGCCTTCCAGCAGCTATACGGACTTGCCGATTTTCTGTAATTTGAAGCACTACGTTGTTATCCAGCACATATATGGAGTTATCCATTGGATTGATAGCTAAATCTGTTGGCCACTCCAGACGTACCTTATCAAAACAAGAACAATTTATTAACACATTACTTAACCTGGCTTTAGCCAAATAAATTTTCTGAATGAAATTTAAATTAGCTCTAGTTGCTACTTTTGGAATACTTGTCTGTTTTCTTTTAATTGCATGGGATTACAGAGAATGGTATTATCCAACAATTTAAATGGCTTAATTTAGGTGAAAACAATTAGACTAAAAATTAAAAACAATGAACAGTCTGGAAACAATGCAACTTGATTTTAGAGGCTGGACTTGTATGAATGAAAGAAAGAATTTAAAAAATTAAATTGTGGGAGCTTCATCACTGGAAGATTCCAAGAAGAGACTGTACTGCCAGTTGTCAGAAATAGTGCAGTGTCTCCTGCTTCGGTGGGGGGTTGGATGATCTACAAGGACCCTTCCAACTCTGTTAATCTGTTAAAAGTTAATGATAGATTTATTTAAATGGGTTTCTGTGTAACAAATGGGGGCTATCAGGTCTAACTTCCACACAATATTAAAAGCTTGTCTCGCTACAAACCCAACAATGCAAAGAAAAATTCTAGAGAAATTCTACTGAAAAAGGCAATATTTAAAATTATATCAATTTGTGAGCCTTTTATTAAAACATCAGTCTAGCAAAATCTCTTAGAAAGTTGCAAAATCTATGCCATCGCAATCATAGTTCTGATTAGGAGATACAGCATCTGAGTTATGCTCAGACAAGAATAGGTTTTGATAAACATGCTGATTTATGAAGTTTGATAGTCTTTCCTGATTTTTGTCATGTGATAAATTGCTTTCGGGTATACAGTTCTGATTTTTACATTAGCTTTTGACCCACTGCAGCACAGCAAAGAAGCAACAAGCAAACAAGCAAGCAAATAAAGAAAGAAATATTTGTAGCACACTAGAATGAATAAATGTTTGTATTAAATGTATTTGAGTCTTGTAGTTTTCTAATAGATGTTAATACATGTGCAATAATTGCTACAATCCACCTTGAAGGTTTTGTTTTTTCTCGATTGTTTCTAAAATGATGTTATAAAGTGTATAAAATCTTGGGTTTTTATAATTGTTTCACTTTGATGATTTACATTTTGTAGAATTAAATAATAAATAACTTAACTGAAGGTTGTTCCCAGGGGACCTAATTTCAACACAATGCTCTTGTATAAGGCAGTAAATTTTATTTTAAGCAAGGTGACCAGACGTTCCGCTTTTGGCGGACAGTTACGATTTTTAACATTTTGTCCCGTGTCCCGCGGTGTTTTAATAAAGTCCCAATTTTTGGAAAGAATGCACGACAAGCTAGGGAATGGCGGGAGAACGGGAAGGGAATATACGGTTTTCGGCGGCCACGTGGCTATTTCACCAGGATATGAGTTTTGTATTATTTTTGTTAATTTTATAATGTTAAACTTTAATGTATTAATGTATTATATTTGTAAATTGTACTTATGTTGAAATAAAAAAAAAATTACAATACTATTTTGAGTCCCTCTGTGTGAAGTGGGGCCTAGGGAGGCAGTTGGGCTTGCTGGTTGTATACCTGGCTCCCCGCTATGTAACAGCAGCCCTGCCCGAGCTCCTTGAGGTGATCGCTACGATGGCAGTTGAGACCCCCAGACTGGTAGTCATGGGGGACTTTAATCTGCCATCGGTGGGCGAATCATCGGAGGTAGCTCGGGAGTTCATGGCTTCCATGACGGCTATGGACCTGACCCAATTAATTCAAGGCCCCACCCACGAGGGTGGACATACACCGGATCTGATCTTTGTCTCTGGCCAATGGAAGAGTGATCTGGGTATAGGGGACATAGTCATCACACCCTTGTCATGGTCAGACCACTCATTTCTCCGGCTCGACTTTCCAATCGCTACTCCCCACCGCGGGAAGGCGGAACCCGAGTCACCTGTTTGGTTCCGCCCCAGGCGCCTGATGGACCCTGATAGGTTCCAGGCGGCGCTTGGGCCACTTCCTGTATCCCTGACCCGCGCCCCGATGGAGGACCTCGTGGCCGTATGGAATACTGCGGCCACGGGAGCCTTGGATCGGGTCGCGCCCTTGCGGCCTCTCTTGCGGCGGCGAGCCACCCTGGCTCCTTGGAGCTAAGGGTGATGAAACGCCACAAGAGATGCCTAGAGAGGAGATGGAGATCTACTCGGTCTGAATCTGACCGAACACAGGTGAGAGCCCATTTACGGACTTACCTTGTGGCGCTGAGAGTGGCCAAACGTCATCATTGTGCCACTCTCATAGCATCCGCAGATAGCCGCCCTGCTTAGGGTGACCCGCTCCCTCCTTCAACAGAGGGTGCGGGAAACCCCACTACATTGCAGAACAGGAGAAATAAAACATTCCTGTGTTGGTGCCAAAATATGTAAGTTTTGGTCCAGAAATCATCCTGGACTTGTGTTGGCAGGAGAGCAGAGGTCGACCTCGAGACCCCTCACTTGTGGGGTGCCTCAGGGGTCGGTCCGCTCGCCTCTCCTGTTCAACACATATATGAAGCCGCTGGGCAAGATCATCCGTGGTTTCTGACGACACGCAGCTGTATATATTTACCCCAAACCACCCCAACGATGCCGTAGCGGTGATGTGCCAGTGCCTTGAAGCCGTGCGGGCCTGGATGGGAAGTAACAGACTCAGACTCAACCCGTCCAAGACCGAGTGGCTGTGGTTCCCGGCATCCCGGTACAACCAGTTGACTCCATCACTGGCCATAGGGGACGAACATCTCACCCCTGTGGATGGGGCGCGCAACATGGGCGTCCTCCTGGATACCTGGCTGTCCATGGAAGATCAAGTGACAGCCGTGGCCAGGAGGGCGTTTTACCAAATTCGCCTGGTACGCCAGTTGCGCCCCCTATTGGATTGGGATGCCCTTTGCACAGTCACTCATGCCCTTGTGACATCCCGACTGGACTACTGCAATTCTCTCTACATGGGGCTCCCCTTGAGGTGCACCCGAAGACTTCAGCTGGTCCAGAATGCAGCCGCGCGAGCAATAATGGGAACCTCAAGGTTTACCCACATAACACCGCTCTTGCGCTGCCTGTCGTCTTTCGGGTGCGCTTCAAGGTGCTAGTTATCATCTTTAAAGCGCTCCATGGCACGGGACCTAGTTATCTGCCAGATCGGATTCTGCCCCATACATCCCTGCGGCCGATTCGCTCCCACAGAGAGGGACTTCTCCGGGTGCCGTCCACCAGGCTATGCCAGCGGGCGATGCCCAGAGGAAGGGCCATCTCTGTGGCGGGCCCAGCCCTCTGGAACGACCTTCACCCCGAAATTAGAACAACTACGGACCTCCGCTCCTTCCGTCAAAAACTGAAAACACACTTTTTCTGCTTGGCCGGCCTAGGTTAGTCTTCCGTCTTTTAATAGGGTTTAGGGGATCTTAGTTAATTTTATAATTGGGGATTTTAGCGCAGGGATAATTGTTGTTTAATTTGTCTTTTAACTATTCTATTTATGTATATTTATTGGTATTTTTAATTTCCCTGTGCACCGCTCCGAGTCCCTTTGGGGAGAGGATGCGGTATACAAATAAAATTATTATTATTATTATTATTGCGTTCGATTAAAATTTTTGTTGCTCCATATAAACCAAATTTTTAATCAAGAACCCCCTCCCCCCGGTCAATGGTGTCCCGCTTTACCAATGTTAAAATCTGGTCACCTTAATTTTAAGGAGTGATCAAAGTTGAAATAACTATCAATATCTTAACACAAAATGTATTGCTGAGTTTTTTAATTGTCTAGAATTCATGGACAGAAAGCATAAATAAAAGCAAGCATAAGAAAATCCCATAACATAAAATCTAAAAAAACTCCTTTACTTGTCTCTTGCCAGTAGCTTTATTTACTGGAAAGACATGTGAATGAATAGATTAGACCTGGATGGATGAATGAACAATCTATTCATTTAGACCTGTACTTATTTTCTCATTAGTGGATTTACAAAGAAGATGCTAATGTTGTTATTGTGTGAACTATACTGACTGTTTCAAGAGAAAATGACTTATCTCAAAAGCAAAAAAAATAAAAAAATCTTCATTAAAAGTACCTGGCTGATATGCATGCTGGTGTCACATGTTAATGGTCGCGCGGAAGTCAGATCATTTGAACCAAGTAATGTTGAAATTATTCCATTTTGGTCCACTTTCCTGATCATAGTCCCATCAACAAAATAGATTAATCCATTCTTATCTACTGCCACTCCTTCAGTAAAACAAACAAACAAGCATATACGATATAATTTTCTTTCAAATTATAACAATCAACATTTTTCCTTTTCTATTTATACACTGTTTTTTTAAATTTTTTCATTAAACACCAAGAATGATTCCAAAGATTTAATAGAACTGGGTTCTAACCAGATGTATATCATGTATGAAAATAAAACATTGCTTGTTGCAGTTTGTTAAGCATTGTGTTTAATTATTGAACCCTTCATGGTTCACTGGATACAAAGTCTTTAAAGCATGCATACACAACCATAGATGGACAAATGATGACATATGCATAATGATGCAATCATGCAATTGGCATGATTTACATACTTGCAACACAGTTATGATGCAAGTATGTAATTATAGTTTTTGCATGATTATGGCATCATATATATGCCATCTTTTAGGTATCATTCCAGGTTTCTAAAGACACCCTTGATAGAAGGTAAAAATATTCATAATGCATGATAATGAAAGACAAATTATTAATGATAGGAAATCAAAAACTTCATTTTTGCAACTTTACTTTTGGAAGGTTCTTCCATTCAGAAAACTAACATATAAGTACAGGATCGAATAAACAACTAGACAGTGTTAAATGTTATCATGAATGCTGACTAATAAAGTGTATTTTGCTCTTCATAAAATTTGAATTTCCTCCACCTTTCGGACTCATCAGAGTAGCTTCTACAGCCTTGCCACCATCGCCACATCGTGCTTCATCAAATGGAAGGCACTGTTCTCCAGTCCCTGCTACTACATCAGCATTTTTTGTCAGATCTTTTGCTCCTGTAAGTGATTTTGGACGATAAATCCGTCTTGTATTTGTATCAGAAACATACAATTCTCCTGTGACTGGATCAGTTGCAAGATAGTATCTGTGAGCGGGATTACTACTGCAAAAAAGAAAACAATTTTTTTTTTAGTATGATTATAATCCCATGCCACTTTTTTTAATTGTCTAATTCGACAGTTCTTGAAGGTTTAGTATCGCTTTACATTCTAAAAAAATAATAGAAGACTCCAAAAAGCTTTGGTTTATATGGGCTATATCTATTGATATTTACTTTATTAGACAGTAGAGAAATTAAAAAATAATTGAGTTGGCAAAGATTACACTGAGAACAATTGGCCTAGTTGTATAGACACATAAACTGTCATTTGCCTTAAAATTTGGATCAAATTTAATTATTTTGTCATCTTTTACTTTTAATACTAGAATTGTGTATAATTCTAAGACATCTCTAACATACTTGAAATGTTAGTTTCAAATAATCATATCTGGATCTCTTCACTTAGATTGCTCCTTTGTTCTCAACATTTTCTCATAAATCTAATCCATTTGATCCATATTACTGATAAATAATATATTGTGTTTTCCTTTGATCAAAAAAGCACCTTATCACTGAGCATAATTTCATATATTAGACATATTTGTGAGTAAATCCAGCTTTTTTCAAAATACCACAGCATTTTAATAATCTCTAAATATGCTACCATATTTTCCTATGAAATAAAAGAATATACAGTTTTGGAGCTTTTCTCCAAAGGTCAGTAAATTTTGGAGAAAAAGTTTTCTTTCCTAATGAGTAAATAACTTTATTGAATATATCTTCTGCTCAAAGATACAATCCAAAAGCTTAACTAGCTGCATCAATAACAATAGATCTAAGTTATGGCATAAAAGAATGAATATATTGCTGATAATATTAGATTGCCTACTAATGCATAAAGCCCTAGTATCCATCAGATCAATTTCTAATTTATTTGCAAATGTGCTACTAACATGTATCCAATAGCTTTGGTGATATCAGAGCATCTGTTCACACAAAAAATACTGCTTAGTATTTCATAAATATAAATATAACAGTATTAGAATAACACATTGCATGTAATGTTGTTGGCAAAAAGTGTCAGGGGTTAACATAAACAAGTTGTGACTAAATTATGGTTTGGAGTGGAGACAGGTTTTGAAAATTATTAATATGTCATTTTAATAGACACAAAAATCTGGATGGAAAATATAATCAGTGTAAGTTTTGGTAAAATTTGATTAATGCAGCAGGGCAATTGAACAATAAAAGCCTAAACCGGAGGCATTCTAACTATTTTTAAATTGTGAACAGGGTTGGCAAAACACTAAATGTTCTGACAGCTTGTTCTGATTTTTATTTTAAGAAACAGTCTGTCTGGATTTGATCAGAAACTTCTTAACTGGAAAATATATTTTTGAAAATTCTTTAAAATAATGATGGGCACAGAAAATAATATAATGGATCAAATGTATGCCTTTTCATGTAAAACCTCTCACTAATGTACCTAGACTTTGTCTAAAGACAAATAAAAGCTTTCATCTGATATAAAATTAAATTCTGGATAATAATTTTACACAGTGGGTTGGAAAAATTTAAACTAACCAAATTTAAATCAAAAGAATATTTAACGCACAAAATAGTAGAATTTGACTTATTATTAATACATTAGAAAAACACTGAAAAAGAAAGTGAACATGTTCTAACCCAAATACTGTTATTTGTAAGGTGACAGAAAACATAGATATATATTAATGGAAGCTACCTTTCATAGCATTTTATGGTTGGAGAAATTTAAAACTCATAAATATCATTAAAACACATCATAAATAAAGTGGGATTTGAACTATTTTAATTCTAACTTTAAAAAAAAACTATGAACAGAAAAATATTCTCTTTAATATCTTCTGCACTGGAGACAAATTCCTTGTGTGTCTAATCACACTTGGCCAAATAAAGTTATGTTCTTCTTCCTGTTCCTAATTCCATTCCATTCCAATGTTAAGCGCTTCAGACACATCTGAGATGCCAGAGATTAAATTTTGTGTATCAGATTTTCCATTACAGAGCTAAAACATTATCTGATCTATTCTGTTGAAACCCAGATATGTTTGTACACATGTATACAATGCTCAGCTATGTATCTGGATTACTGTGAGCCTTGATGCCCAACAGTCAATGGATTCCATATAAAAAGGCAGCATGGCAGTCTCCATCAATGGTATTAAGGATGCCCACAAGACAATGAGGTGGATGAGGGGTCTAGCAGAATGAAGATAGTGAATCATTGAAATAAAACATAGCCAATACCGTAAAAACAGATCAGAAAT
This sequence comes from Rhabdophis nuchalis, assembly GCA_039707465.1. Taxonomy (NCBI): domain Eukaryota; kingdom Metazoa; phylum Chordata; class Lepidosauria; order Squamata; family Natricidae; genus Rhabdophis; species Rhabdophis nuchalis. The sequence continues at coordinate 48,897,440 of CM077648.1, forward strand.
ATATAAAGATAATGAAGCACTGTTTTATCTGTTTTAAACATTACACTTACACAAAGTCAGACTTTAAAATGTAACACGTTAAACTGGTATGTGAAAGTAATTTGATTAATAATGAACAGTAGCAAGTTTTCATCTTATACTTAGGAAGATTTATCTCAGAATAGTTTTACTATTATTTTATTCAAATAATGTTTAAAGCAGTTTTTGTAGTACCTTATTTACTCATTTAAAGCCAATAATAAAGCCTCAACAAAATGTATGAACGTACTTAAAATGCTTACCTATGTCTAAAATCTTTATTTCTTGGTGGGTAGGCAAAAGAAGGAAGAGCAAAAAGAACAGTATTAGAAGGAAAAAGTTAAAAGAAGTAAAAAAAATTGGTTAAGGTTGCTATTAAGAATTTAGCCTAAATTTTATGTATTAATTTATTAATTAGATGTTAGATTGATATCCTGCCTTTTTTCTGGGAGCTCCAGGTGGCATACACAATGCTCAATCCTTCAATTTCCCCCAACAACAACCCACCTGTGAAATCATTTGGACTGAGAGAGAAATACTGACTCAAAATCACCCAGTGAATTTTTATGGCTGAAAAAAGACCCAAACTTAGCATCCCTAGTAATAGTCAAACATTGTAGTCATGATATATAGTGGTTCCATTGGCGTGGCCACATGAATGATTATGATATATTAAATGGTTTTCTAGCTGTGTGAGTAAAATATTATTTTGATACCATTTGTATTTTTATATTTATGGATAAGGAGACACTACTGAATCATCACAACTGCATTCTAAAAATTAGGGGAAAATATACCTTAGTTCAAGTACACTTGTTACATTTCCAGATGGGAATATCCGTCGAACATAGTTGAAATCTCCTACATACAGGCTTCCATCAATTCCACAAGCTAGGGCAACTGGAGCCAAGAGTTTATTGCCATCTGCTTGACCATTGCAACTTGGGCAAGAAATGCTGCGCCGTCGGCCGTTACCCATTATACTACTAACAACTGGTGGTTGCTGAGAGATAAACTGATTTTCCCCATTGCCTTTATATAGGATTCCTTTAAAAAAAACAGAAACATGATCCTCCTTGTCTTTGTAATAACTTTTAATAACAAGATACATTTTAAATAAAGTAAACTTAGAATTTCATCGTGTGATTGCATTTCATGGATGTTAATATATGCATAGAGTATCTGAGCACATACCAATGAAATTCAGCAATGGTTTGTTCATTAAGCATTGTGAGCACATACCAAGAAATAATGTTTTAGAATCCCATTGGCATTGTCCTTTCAATTCCAACTGTAACTTTATTTAAGAAAGCATAGTTAGATATCCTGTCCTCAACCAATCATATTTACAGCTAGTTCAATAATAAGAAAAACAAGGATCTTCATAAATCCACAATGAATCCCTCCTACATTATTTTCTATCTAGACTTGTAATGTTACATATAATGAGCCAAATATGTGGAAGCAGAACCATATGCGAAAACAGCTGCTGTACAGCTGGTTCTCAAGTCTGCCCAAGAACAAGAGCTATGTGCGTGTAACCCCAGTTAGCAATACTCTTCTGATTCTGGAGAGAATCCAAATCTATGTTTGTCTTCTTTTGTTCCAGAAAGCTGGTATGTTGACTGCGTCTCTGCATAAACTGCTTCTCAGTCGGCTATATGAAAGAGAACTGCAGAATTCATTTGCATGCAGATTTTCTCTTTTCGTTTCGGCTGAATGTTGGATTGGAGCAATATTTTCACATTCTTTCTTTTCTTGGAATAAACTACAAACATATGTGCTGTTACGAATCAAAATCTTGTATTAGTACATTATTACTGTAGAGCAGTTTTCTGACAGACTCAATTTCACATTGCAAAATGGTTTTATAATAATTTATTTTGGGCTGCAGAGTCTGGTTTTATAATGTATTTGCAGTTACATTCTCTTATGTCAAACACAACAAAAATGCTTTTGCAGGCCACCTGCCCTTTAAACCTAGTTCTGCTCAAAGATCATTGGAAAAAGACAAAGTATCTTGCCAGCATCATTTTTTATGACCTTCACAGGAAATGTGGGGAAGGAAGATATGTACCTAATGTAGACTTTTACAATTAACACTGTCTGTTGGACAGACTTCTTTCCTCATTATTATCAAGATTAATGAGTCAATCTAAGTCTGCTGCGAGAACAGTGAGCTATTATTATAACATTTGTTTCATTATACATCTCAATCTAATTTAAATCATGCTATGTACACGTCACTTTGTACTGGATAGTAATACTGGTTTCACTGACTATACAAAATTTAAAATTGAAATTCATGATAATTATTATACTTTATGATTATCAGTAAAATATATTTATTTTCACAATCCAAGCTACTTTATTTTAATTAGGTAAATATTTCATATAGTATTAAACATCTATCTATCTATCTATCTATCTATCTATCTATCTATCTATCTATCTATCTATCTATCTATCTATCTATCTATCTATCTATCTATCTATCTATCTATCTATCACCTTCCACCCCCTCCCTCTCTATCTACCAGAAGACTATATAGCAGACTGCATCATTACTTTATATGAAATTCAGTTTGTCATAAGAACTTAGGAAAAAAGTGCACTACTGGAATCTGAACCCCTAATTCTAAGATTACATCCTTTATGTCAATGTCACTTCAATACATAAGTTCTATAAATGTAATCATGTTTCCTAGAGGTTAGCACTATACCATCTGATTTACACATTTCCTCATTACACTGAAAAAATATTCATTCACATCTCTCTTTTAATATAAACAAGGAAAAGATGAACATTGGATTATTGCAATCATTCAAGATATTCATATAAAAACCTGCCATGGTATTTGCTCTAAGCCAACACATTTTTCCAGCTCATTCATCCTAGTCACTTCATTTATTCAATTACACTTTCAAAAGTCATTATTTGCCAACTGCCTCCTAAGTACATCTCTAAGCACTGAAGTTGATCTACAAACAGAAAATACTCAATAGAAAAATAATTAAATGAACATACCTATGCTTAAAAAACATGATTGCATGAATAGGTTCTTGGCCACTGATTTGAATTACCACATTGACTGGATAGCTTCTTTGTTTTATATTGTTTCATGGTTAATGATCCATTACAATCTCTTGAGAAAGGGCCAATATTTTACTTATTTCCCTATGAAATCAGCATATTTCTATTTGATTTATTTTATTTTATTTATTTTATTTTATTAAATTTATACCCCGCCCTTCTCCTTGTTAGGACCCAGGGCTGCACACAGGCATTATTTAAAACCACAAAATACAATATATACATCAATTAAAATATATTAAATTAATTAAACCCGTGCTAAAACCCATGTTAAAACCTTACCAAATTATAATTTATTTTTAAAAAGTCAGAAACGGAGGGGCTTTGATTATTTGCCACCAAGCGGGTGTCAGGTTTTAGTGCTCACACAGATATTTTCTTAAGGAGGAGATATTCCGTTACCAACCTCTTATGATTTATTTCACTTTCTCTCCCCCCGCACTCCCCCGCCTCTCACACACAGTTTGTTTGTTTGTGTACATTGCATAATATATGTTTGGAGAGACAGAATCAGATAAAAGAGTGAAAGTGTACTGCTATATTACATGGAAATTAATTGAGTTGGAGAGGAAGAAAAGAGCAATACAGTATGTACTACGAAAAAGGGAATATTGTCATGGTGTTTATATGGGTTAAAATATGTTTGTAAATTTGAATTTTAAAATGAAAAAGAATTGTAATTTCTGAATGTATGCTGCTGTGTTTCAGAGTAATGAATTAATCACATTATTGGGAAAAAATAACAGCATTCTCCAAGATGATGCCTATAAACTTTTGTTCAAACTTTGAATCTGGGATTTTATGCTTTTCAATTAAGATGTACTACATAACATTATAAGATTTATAGTACTCACCATTTTGAACATCTAATACATGGTGTCTGTCCAGTGTCCATCCACCCATGTTGGAGGCATCCAGTTCATAACCTTGTAGAATGGCTGTCCGTTTTTCCCACAGTGTTAGATCCAAACAAGATTCATATTCATAACCAACAGATACTGAAATAAACAATAATTATTTTACTATACACGGATGCAATTCAATGGAAGATAATCATCATTAATTTATTTTCATTTTACAGTTTTATTCATATAGAGTGACTATAAAAAGGCTTTTAACAATTTTATCTGATTACTTTTAATGTTTAAATCTTGACATTTAAATAGATATCCATTAAAGCACTACAATGTAATATAGAAAAATATAAATAAAAAAAGCTGGAAATGTGGTACCCACAAATTCTGAAATTAAAGATTTCGCACGGTCACTCAAGCCCTCGTCATTTCCTGCCTGGACTACTGCAACGCTCTCTACATGGGGCTCCCCTTGAGGTGCACCTGGAGGCTCCAGTTAGTTCAGAATGCGGCCGCGCGGGGAATTCTGGAAGCCTCGCGATGCTCCCATGTGACACCTCTCCTGCGCGAGCTGCACTAGCTGCCTGTGGCCTTCTGGGTGCGCTTCAAGATACTAGTAACCACCTTTAAAGCGCTCCATGGCATGTGTCCTGGTTACTTGCAAGACCGCCTCCTGCTACCAAATACCTCCCACCGACCAGTTCGCTCCCACAAAGTGGGCCTCCTCAGGGTGCCGTCGGCCAGGCAATGTCGGCTGGCAACCCCCAGGGGGAGAGCCTTTTCTGTTGCTCCTGCCCTCTGGAACCACCTGCCCCCTGACCTACGTACGACCACGGACCTGCGCCTCTTCTGTCGGGCCTTGAAAACTCACTTATTTTGTCTGGCCGGCCTGGCGTAGTTTTTTAATCGTTTTTACCAGGGGTTTTTATCTGGTTTTTAGAACAGGCCACCCATTTAATGTTATTTTAATGTGATTTAAGTGTATTTTGATGTTTTTTATTGTTGTTTTTTATTGATGCCTGTTCACCGCCCTGAGTCCCGAAATGGAGAAGGGCGGTATACAAATTTATACATCCTGAGTCTCGAAATGGAGAAGGGCGGTATACAAATTTAAATAAAACTAAAAACTAAAACTAAACTAAATGATTTCTTTTAAAATAAGATATGAAGGCTAGAATTTGAAAAGGGAACTGAGCCTTGATTCAGAATCCAATCAAGAAATAACAGTTAATCATTCACAGATACAAATATCACAATTACTATTCTCATTCATCAAATTCAATAAAAAGTATAACAAAAAGATTATATGAAAACCAATATATTTTGTATGGCAAAAGGTATTACGGAATGTAATATTTATCCATTTGCTAGATTTATATTTCACCTTTCCTCCATTGATTTGATTTGATTGATTTTATTTTATTAGATTTCAAGACCGCCCCCTCTCCCCGAAGGGACTCGGGGCGGTGTACAGGTAAAAAATTAAAAAGTGACATCAACATTACATATAAACTAAAATCCAATTAAATAATCACCTGTACAAATTTATAAAAATTAAAAACTTGACCTTAAAACCTAATCACATAATTAAAATTATAAACTGAGGCGGGAAGCATGGAATTAACCCAGGCCGGCTAGTTGAAACAGGTGGGTTTGGTCATTCCAGAGGGTCGGGCCCATCACAGAGAAGGCCGTTCCCCTGGGCGTCGCCCGCTGGCATTTCCTAGTGGACGGCACCCGGAGAAGTCCCTCTCTGTGAGAGCGAATCGGCCGAAGGGATGTATGGGGCAGGATACGATCCCACAAATAACTAGGTCCTGTGCCATGGAGCGCTTTGAAGATAATAACCAACACCTTGAAACGCACCCGAAAGGCCACAGGCAGCCAGTGTAGCCCGCGCAGGAGAGGTGTTACGTGGGAGTATCTAGTGACTCCCAGAACTGCCCGCGCGGCCGCATTCTGGACCAGCTGCAGCCTTCAGGTGCATCTCAAGGGGAGCCCCATGTAGAGAGCGTTACAGTAGTCTAGACGGGACATCACAAGCGCATGAGTGACTGTGCGAAGGGCGTCCCGGTCCAATAGGGGACGCAACTGGCGCACCAGGCGAACCTGGTGAAACGCCCCCCTTGCCACGGCTGTCACATGGTCATCCATTGACAGCCGGGCATCTAGGAGGATGCCCAAGTTGCGTGCCCGATCCACGGGGGCCAGATGTTCGCCCCTAATGGCCAGTGATGGAATCAGCTGGTTGAACCGGGGTGCCGGTAGCCACATCCACTCAGTGTTGGACGGGTTGAGCTTGAGTCATATTTATCCATTTGCTAGATTTATATTCCACCTTTCCTCCATGAACTCAAGGTAGCATATCCTCTGCTATTTTCCCACCATTTTATGAGTTAAGTTGTGGTGTGAGCTTCTGGCCTAAACTCACCCAGTAAAATTCCATGGCTGAAGTTGGATTTGAAGGCTCATGATTTAATTAGGGCATCGGTAGGAACCCTAACACTGCACATGATAAAACAGATCCTAAAAATTCTGACCAAAGTAATTGTGTTTGAAACTATCAAACATTTACCGTATTTTTCAGAGTATAAGACGCACCAAGGTTTTGAAGAGGCAAATTACAAAAAAAAGTAGGTCGGTAGATAGTGAGGGAGCTTTATCAGTAGGTAGCTAAGGAGAGAGAGAGTAGGTAGGTAGGTAGATAAAGAAATAGAGAAATACAGTAGGTAGGTAGGGTGTGTGTGTATGGGTAGGTAGGTAGGTAGAAGGATAGAGAGAAATAGAGAGAGAGAGAAATACAGTAGGTAGATAAGGAGAGAGAGAGAGAGTGTGTGTAGGTAGGTAGGTAGGTAGAAGGACAGAGAGAGAGAAATAGAGAGAGAAAAATACAGTAGGTAGAGAGAGAGAAATACAGTAGGTAGGTAAGAAATGACGTGGAGACTCTAGAAAGAGTGCAGAGAAGAGCAACAAAGATGATTAAGGAACTAGAGACTAAAACATATGAAGAACGGTTGCAAGAACTGGGTATGTTTAGTTTATGAAAAGAAGGACTAGGGGAGACATGATAGCAGTGTTCTGATATCTCAGAGGCTACCACAAAGAAGAGGGAGTCAAATTATTCTCCAAAGCACCTGAGGGCAGATCTAGAAGCAATGGGTGGAAACTAATCAAGGAGAGAAGCAGCTTAGAACTGAGGAGGGTCCCTTCCCTTCCAACTCTGCTATTGTATTGTAAGGAGAGAGTGAGTATGTGTGTGTGTGGGTAGGTAGGTAGGTAGAAGGATAGAGAGAGAGAAAGAGAAATACAGTAGGTAGATAAGGAGAGAGAGAGAGCGTGTGTGTGTGTGTGTGTGTGTAGGTAGGTAGGTAGGATAAAGAGAGAGAAATAGAGAGAGAGAGAAATACAGTAGGTAGGTAAGGAGAGAAAGAGTGTGTGTAGGTAGGTAGGTAGGAGAGAGAGAGAGAGAGAGAGAGAGAGAGAGAGAGAAAGAGAGAGAGAGAGAGAGAGAGAGAGAGAGAGAAGGTAGGTAGGTTGATGTTTCCAGGTGTATTTATCCATGTCCTGGAGAAGGAAATTGCTGACAAACCGTAAGACTTTGTTTCTGCTGGCACAGAAACAGTTAAAAAGCTTAGAGAGTGTTTTCGCACTCTGCAAACCTTCCCCAAACGGCCTGTTTCTCTGCACAAACGGGCTGTTTTTTCTTCAAATAAAAAGCATGAATAGCCTTGGGGGGGGGGGGGGCTTGCAGAGTGCTCCTGGATGTGTATGTCAAAAATGAGCAAAAACCCAGGCCATTTATCGTGAAAATGTGCAATTTTTGTGTCAAATAAATTGCATGCATAGTCTTTTGGAGGCTTATAGAATGCTACTGGGGGCTGCGGGGAGCAAAAATGCCTCGTTTTAGGCTAATTTATGCCCTCCTCAGCCCCAGGAGCTCTCTGGAAGCCTCCATAAGACTAGGCACAGCCAGTTTGGTGAAGGGGGCAGGTTTCCAGGAGGCAAAAAAAAAATGCTGTATTCAATGTATAAGATGCACCCAGATTTTCAGCCTCTTTTTAGAGGAAAAAAGGTGCGTCTAATACTCCATAAAATACGGTAGTTGGTTTTGTTATAATTTTATAACTGTCAGTCCTCTGAAAATTGTGTCAATGTAAATTGGTACAGTGAATTATGTAGTTTTAAAAATTGTCTTTTCCATCCACTGATTTGGTCTACCAACAGAGGTAACTATGATCATATAAATTTTATTTAGGAAATTGAGAAGTTAAATACATTCAATATGGATGAACATTTCTACTGTTTGTCATCTCCTGTGTGTTACTTCAGAAAGACCTCAACATAATTTTATACTAGAATAACTTTAAATAAAACTTTTTTCACATCCATTGTGAAATGGATATTGTGAATATCCATTATATGTGTGGAATAATTGTATGCAATGTTAATTAAATTGATGGATTAGGACTAGAAGAATCCAGCTATGGATATTCATTGGACATTTTGGAGTTTCACAATTGTTTAGCCCAACCTATCACACCATCATTATTATAAGAACACTGGAGAAGGGAGTATTACATAGTCTACTGTCAGCTCCTGGAGGGAAGGAATGGTATAAATAGAATGGATAAATAAATATGTAAATAACTGTTTATTTGCATATTCAGACATCTTGGATTTGCTTATTTTCAGGCCTGGACATTTAATTAGCATTTCCCCCCCCAGTATTTTAAGATTTAATTAATGTACTGAATAATTAAAACTAGAAGCTCTTGTATATACTGATGCTCCCTTGGAATAAGTTTATAGCTCCATGTGTTGTAAAGTATCAGATGTTGAATAGCAAATTTCAAGCAATTTTGAAAACACCATGGCCCTATAAGGCTTTTTCTGCAAAAACAAATATATGTTTCTTCGTGTAAGTTAGCGTTACAAATTATCCTCTCAATGCAGTTGTTTCTAACTATTACTTTCTCCAATGTAAAAATAACAGTTTATCACAATCAATACAATAGCTACAAAATTAATATGATTATTCCATTCATATTTCTGTATGTGTACGTAAAAATTACATTTGATTTGTATATCAGACTGCAATAGTATTTAACTTACAGCATAATTTTCATAATTTTTTCTATAGAATGTATCCACCAAGAATTATACTATTGAATATAATTTTTGCTACATAATATTAGCATATTCAAAAGAACCTGATAACAAATAAAACCTACCAACAGCTTCAGATAAACCATAGACCTTTTGATTATATGCATCAGTTTTATCCCATATAAATGTATAAGCCAAATTTGGGGATGCAGGGAACCATTTTTGGAAAAGTCTTCCTACTACTGCCACCATGAGATGAACTTTCATCAAATTAAATGGTATCACAGACTGTGTCATTGTGATCTTAAGTACAGATTTATACCCCGCCGCTCGGGAGCTTAAGTATGACAATTTCAGATCAGTTCCTGGTATTGCAGTTTCTTCATGGAGCACCTAAAATATGAAAATAAAAATAAAAATTGACGAATTAACCTGAGTTTACTATTTGTTTAGTGCACTTATTTGGATAATTACTATAGCCGTAGACGTAGTTTTATAGCAATCATTTAAAAATAGTAATATACTATTCAGCTTTATATGATGTACTATCCGGTTTTACTGGAATTTTGAAATGCAATTTAATAGTTTTATCAAGATGTACAAGTGCAGATACGTTTAGAAAAATATTCTCTATGGAACCATAGCAAATATAGCAGTATTGAAAATAACTCACAATATGCAAATGTTGATGAAATTTGAGACTGCATTTAATTAGACTTAAAACTTTTTCTTTTAAACTAATCTGGACTGAAAGTTTACAGAAAATTTAACTTACCTGTTTGACATAGTATGTCTTCAATAATATTCTCAATTAATGATGATTAATCAACATGAAATTTAAACTAACATTTTTCTAGATTATATGATCAATATCACAACAACCTAAAACCCTTATGTTACTATTGGAAGAAGACTATGCTGGCAAAAATTTCCAATTATTTTTGCCAGAAAAGAACACAACCTTAATAGCATGATTTCATATAAATTGTCTTGCTTGTATCCACTGATGTAGACCATTACTTCAGCAATATCTATCATTCTATGGCTTTTGGTACATTTCCAGGAACCCCAGAAACCCCAGAAAAATAACAGCTCCCAAAAGAAACCAGCATGGCTGCATAAAGAACTCTCTGACAAATTGAAAGACAAAAAGGATAAATATAAAAAGTGGAAAGAGGGGGGTGGGGGGACATAACTAAGGCAGAATATCAGCAAATAGCCCGAGCATGTAAAGATGAAGTGAGGAAAGCTAAGGCTCACAATGAAGAAAGGTTTGCCACAAAAGTAAAAAATAATAAAAAGCTTCCTCCAACATGTTAAAAACAAGAAAAGAGTTAAGGAAACAATTGGTCCATTGCTGGGAGAAAATGGCAAGAAGATGACAAGCAACAGGGAAAAAGCAGAACTATTTAACACATTTTTTGCATTTGTCTTTACACAAAGGGAAAAAACAGTCCAACCAACAAAAAACAGCACCACAAAAATCAGATTAGGAACACAAGTTGAAATAGGGAAGAAAATGGTAAGTGAGTATCTGTCTACCCTAGACGAGTTCAAATCATCAGGACCGGATGGATTACACCCCAGGGTTTTGAAGGAACTGGCAGACGAGATCTCAGAACCACTGAACTATATCTTTCAGAGATCCTGGAGCACCGGGAAACTGCCAGCGGACTGGAAAAGAGCTGATGTGGTTCCCATCTTCAAAAAAGGGAAAAAAATAGATCCAGGAAACTATAGACCTATCAGCCTGACCTCAATACCAGGGAAGATTCTGGAAAAGATGATCAAGCAACGAATTAGCGAACACCTAGAAGTAAACAAAGTAATAGCCAAAAGCCAACATGGGTTTGTCAAAAACAGATCATGCCAGACTAATCTTATTGCATTCTTCTACAAAGTGACAAATTAGTGGACCAGAGGAATGCTGTTGATATAATTTACTTGTACTTCAGCAAGACATTTGATGAAGTAGACCATAGCCTACTACTAGATAAAGTAGAAAAATGTGGGTGGGACAGCATCACCACCAGATGGATTCGTAACTGGCTGACCAACCACACTCAACATGTAGTCCTCAATGGAACTGCATCTACATGGAGGGAAGTATGCAGTGGAGTACCCCAAGGCTCTGTTTTAGGCCCAGTGCTCTTCAACATCTTCATCAATGATCTGGATGAGGGGATACATGGGGAACTCATCAAATTTGCAGATGACACCAAGCTGGCAGGAATAGCCAACACTGCAGAAGATGGGCTTAATGTACAGAAGGATCTTGACAAACTTGAACATTGGGCACTATCTAACAAAATGAAATTCAATGGTGAAAAAAGTAAGGTTCTACATTTAGGCAAGAAAAACAAAATGCACACGTACAGTATAGGTGGTACTTTGCTCAATAGTAGCAATTGTGAGAGGAATCTTGGAATCCTAGTGGACAACCATTTAAATATGAGCCAGCAGTTTGCAGCCGCTGCCAAAAAAGCCAACACAGTTCTAGGCTGCATAAACAGAGGGATAGAATCAAGATCACGTGAAGTGTTAATACCACTTTATAATGCCTTGGTAAGGCCACACTTGGAATACTGCATTCAGTTTTGGTTGCCACGATGTAAAAAAGATGTGGAGACTCTAGAAAGAGTGCAGAGAAGAGCAACCAAGATGATTAGGGGACTGGAGGCTAAAACTTATGAGGAATGGTTGCAGGAACTGGGTATGTCTAGTTTAATGAAAAGAAGGACTAGGGGAGAAATGATAACTGTTCCAGTATCTCAGGGGTTGCCACAAAGAAGAAGGAGTCAAACTATTCTCCAAAGCACCTGAGGGCAAAACAACAAGCAATGGGTGGAAACTAATCAAGGAGAGAAGCAACTTAGAACTGAGGATAAATTTCCTGACAGTTAGAACAATTAATCAGTGGAACAAGTTGCCTCCAGAAGTTATGAATGCCCCAACAATGGAAGTCTTTAAGAAGATGTTGGATAGTCATTTGTCTGAAATGGCCTAGGTAGGGGGTTGGACTAGAAGACCACCAAGGTCCCTTCCAACTCTGCTATTGTATTGTAAACGAAGCCCAACTCAATTATTGTTTTTCCCGTTTTTAATGCATGGTGTGTGTGGGCTCACATTCATACATGCTTTCAAGACAGTTTTGACTCCTGATGATTGCTTGGACAAATTTACCCAAACCCACAAACCCGTTTTGACCCAAGGCAAGAGCTCCTGCAAGGCGGCAAAGAGGCAGCCCCCATCTGGGGAGCATAGGCGTTGGCGAGCTCCGGTAGAAGGAAGGAACAAAGCGGAAAGTGAAAGTGCTGGCCGGAAAGGTATTCTAACTTTGCTTTGAAACATTTTGCTTAAAAACTTTTTTCTTCTTCAGTAACTAAAGCCCTTAACTAAGAAGTAAGCGGCAGAATTTAATTTAATAGGCTCTGAACTGAGAGGTTTCCGGGTTTTCTTTTTAATTTCCCCCCCCGAACTTGTGGATTGAAGCATCGAATCAAGGCTTTTTTTTCCCTTTAGAAGTGATTGGATTTTCTGGTTTCTACTATTCTTTCTAATTTTTGTTACTTAAAGCCTTGAAGCTGGGACTCTTTTTATAATTAATTTTGAAGATTTACTACATTTTTGGCGGGCGGATTGAATAAAAATTACATTTTTTATTTCCCCCCCCCCTAACAACAATGGAAACTGCTGATTGGAAATTGTCTGGTTAATTTGAATTTTAAGGTCACACAGTATTTGTTTTTTAATAATTGGAAACACTAAAATAAAATAAAACAAGCTACAGTCCAGCTGACAGAGAAAGATAAATTGGTATTATCTTTTGGAGCTGTCAACATGGTATTTGATGAGAATGCCCCAGAAAACCAGAGGGTCCTAGCTGAAATTCTAAACTTGGTGAAAGAAACCACTATTAGAATAAACAATGCATTGGATAGATATGCATCTATAATACCAGACTATGACCAATTGGAAACTCTAGAAATTAAAGAGAGAGAATCAAAGCAGGAAGATAAACAGATACGTATTTCAGATGAAAGATATGAGGATGGAAAGAAAGAAGAAGAAAAAGAAAGAAGAAGATGATGATGATATTCTCACAGGAGAAAAGACAGGAGAATTTGAGAAATCTGTGTCTCAGCATTGTTACAAAGGAAAAGATGGGGGGGGGGGGGAGATTTGAAGATGAACCAAAGAAGCTAAACCTCTCTAGAAGTACATTTGACACCTAAAAACAATCAACATTTAAAGATAGGAACTGGACAGCGGCATTGTTGGAGAGTTACATTGCTCAATAGAATGCGGAAGAAAGTTTATAAAGAATTTGGAAAAAGGAAGATTAAAAAGAAAGAGGGGTTTCAAATGGCAAATAACTGGAAAGATAATAGCTAAAAAGAAAAGCTGTGATCCTTTGATGATTAATAATTAGTTAGATTATGTCTAGAATACCATTGAAGGATTATTAGTTAATTAATAGCCATTTACAATAAGACTAATTAACAATAATGTTATAGTTTACTGATATATATCTATCTTTTTATGTGTTATTGATGAGCTATTAATGTAGCAATTAGGAACTATTCTAGAATAGCAAAATAATTATAATTGATACTGGTTGATAATGGTAACTGAAATATTGATGATTAATAATTAGTTAGACGGTTTGAGAATATCATTGTATGCATATGTGTATGTTAGTTGAGAATAGAAAATAGATATTATTAGGTGGTACTGTTTCAAAGATAGGTTTGAAGAAAAAGATAGATTCAATTTGGAACACTAGATAAGAATTTTGCAGTACTGATATGAAGAAACATGATGAAACCTTTGATTTATAAATTTACAAAATTACATTATTCATTAATGATAATCATTTCAGAGACGCTTAGAAGCTATGTGAGACTGGCCGGTATGCTTTCTAAAGGATGTATTGTAGAGTGACGATTCTGCTTTTTATCTTTACTTTTCTGTCCTTTTGGTGCAATGCCATCTTATACTTTTGTTCTACACATAAAATAATGTAAAAACAATCAATTAAATTTGAGTTGAGATATAATAATTGCAAGAATGGATATGGAAGAAATATATGGATTTTTGTAATTAACTAATATACCTTTTATGATTTCTAATTTGTAATTTGATATCTTGCTGGTGGAATGTTATTTTATATTTTTGATTTTACATATAAAAGGATGTTTTGACAATTAATTAAATTGAGGCTTACAATTAATAATTATAAAATTAATACGGAAAAAATGTATGATTAATTGATATAATTTTTATGATTTGTAATTTGTAACGAAAGATGGCTTTCTTATGTTTTTCTTTTTTGAATATGTCTGCCTTATTTGTGTAAATAAAAAAAGTTTAAAAAAAAAGTACTGTGCCTGCAGAAACAAAGATTTGTTCCAAAGGTGGCCAGTGATTTCCTTCCCCAGCACATGGGTAAATACACCTGGAAACGTCTACCTACCTACCTACTCTCTCTCTCCCTCCCTACCTATCTACTGTATTTCTCTCTGTTTCTCTATTTTTCTCTCTCTATCCCTCTACCTGCTTACCTATCTACACACTCTCTCTCCCTACCTACCTACTGTATTTCTCTCTCTCCCCTTTATCTACCTATCTAACTACTCTCTCTCTCCCCCTACCTATCTACTGTATTTCTCTCTCTCTCTATTTCTCTCTCTCTCCCTCTACCTACTTATCTATCTACACACACTCTCTCTCCCTTACCTACCTACCTACTGTATTTCTCTCTCTCTCTCCCCCTCTACCTAGCTACCTATCTACACTCTCTCCCTACATACCTACCTACTGTATTTCTCTCTCTTTCTCTCCCTCTATCTACCTACCTACCTTTTTTTTTAAATTTGCCTCTTCAAAACCTGGGTGCGTCTTATACTCCGGTGTGTCTTATACTCCAAAAAATACGGTATATACTGCTGATATTTTGGTTTTATCCTTTAAATGTTTGTGAATTCCTGGATTCTTAAAAAAAAATCAAATGGTCATTGTAAAATACATTAAGAAGAGCACTACAATTGTCAACCCTCCCAAGTAAACTAGACAGGAAACAGAACCAGATGAACTAGTTCTACTTTATTGTATGGCTACATTAAAAGTACAAATTTCTCATTGTCACTTTCAACAACCTGATCAATTATGGTGAGTCCTTCCTAGATTTCTTTTTCTGACTGTTAAGCACTTGTGGGCTCTTCTCACTTATGTATGATCATTCCCTATGCAGCATGTCTTCCCTTTAACTCTCAAGGTTATTCCCACATTACAATAGTAGACTAAAGCAAGTTTAAGCATAAAGGGGTAAAAAGCTTAAAAGAGAAGTATTCATTTGTAGAAATGTAATCTTTTCTTTTTTTAAAAAATATGGAATTTAACAAGTGATACTTAAAAAAAATAAAAAGTAAGGCAAGTTTTTCTATTGATACCAGTGAAAATATATATTGTACTTGAAGCTTGATAAAAGAGAAACTACCTTATTTTAAAGTACAAATACAACAACTTTAAATTTTGTAAGTACTAATTCCTATAGAATTTAGTTCCAAATGTTACAATTGTATTTTATATGGTTGTTACTAAAATGAAAATGTTTAAAATATTGCTTAGGGAAGCTTACTTATGTATTTTAATCAATATTCATTGATATCAGAAACGTTTAAAATTTTTAAAAACACTTTCCTTTCATCAAAAGGTCATTTAAACAACAAGGCAAGCAGTCAACTGCTTTTTTCAAGTCAATTCTAACTCAGTTGAAAAAAAAAAGCCATTACAAATTAGAAGTTTAAATTTCAGCTATAAAGCTACCAAGAGATGAAGATTTAAGATGAAGATTTTCATAAACAGAGAACTGTAAATCTCAAATCAAGTTGGGTAGCTTCTGAAATAAAATAAATACTATACTTTTCAGAGTTGCAAGAAATTTTGATAGCAACCGGGATATAGATTTATTAGGCCCACATATTATTAATTATTAAACATCAGAATTCCACCCCCTCCTCCGAAAGCTGGATTTAGATTGAGCATTGGTATCATCAAAGTAAAAGGAAATATCTGCTCTTGAGGGTGGAGAGCATATGCATTCCCTTTGGTGGAAATGTGCTATATAAATATTACTCTACTACTCAGATCCGTTCTTCAAATATATGCTTTGGGGTACATGGGTCCTGTTAATGGAACACTGTCACCTTCCACAACAAGAAATCCAATATAAGATTGATGAATAAATGGAGAAATGTCCCTTTTGAATGATATCAAACATGGAGTGGGAGCATTTTCAGGGCTCATTTGAAATCTGATTCCACAATAGAGACCTATGGTTTTTTCCAATTGGTGATGATAGGAGAGATGAGTGACTGCAAAGCCTGGGGTTTATAGGTTGCCTCAGAACTTTATTTTATTTATATATGAAATGCAGAGGCTGTCCAACTCCAGAGTGACTCTAAGGGCTTATAAGAAAACATTAGAAAAAAATAAAAGGAACTAGTAGAAAGAAGATGTGGTGCTTCTAGACAAGCACATTCTGTCAAATTGAAAACATAACTGACAGGCTCCACAAATATCCTACCTAAGGTGTAGGAGAACAATCATAATTTCAAAGCCTTCTGGAATGTTATCGTAGTAAGAAACACACAGATATCAGATTCTATTTCAGAGGGCAGGGACCATAATAGAGAAAGCAAGCTTCCAGAGTTAATGCTCCCATATCTCTTGTTTAACTTGTACATGAAGACCACTGGGTGAAGATATCCCTCAACACAGGCTTAGGTAGCGTTTTCATGATAATCAGCATTGTATCTTGACCCCAAGTGATGCTCTGGAGGTCTTGTCTCATTAGAAAAGTACAGTTGTCATAACAAAGGGAAACTTCTGATTACAGTGCTTGATGTGTCTTGTATTTTAATGCCACACATGCATCTTGTCTCCACTGCTATTGTATTTCTGCAATAGAATATTCTATTGCTACAATATTCCACCATAAGACAATTTTTCATAAATAAGTGTGGAACTGAATTTAGCCAAGGAGCGTTCATCATCAACTTCATATATACAGATGACATTGCAATTTCTGCTGATAACAACATGAAAGCCATTGTTATCTTCATGAAAATCCCTGATCAACCCTTTGGACTAATTATCAGTGTGGAAAACAGAAATCAACTGACCACTGCTGGCTCATTTGTACTATACAGATAAATGGTATAATTAAAACAAATACAATAATTCAAATTCTGAGACTCTATGGGGCCAAATTAAAGACACTTCTACAACCAGAGATCCAAAAAGTGGAAACCTTCCAAATGCAGCCTCTCCACAGGAAATTTTGCATCATCTGATGGACTGCTTAAGAAATTAAAGCTGCAACAAGCTAAAACTAGCCAATGAAATACAAAAATAACAGGATATGTTGCAGAATGAGCCCATTTACTACTCATATGAGGTATTTTGGAAAATAGAGTAGCATAGCATAGGGCAGAGCTGGAAGGGACCTTGGAGATCTTCTAGTCCAGCCCCCTGCTCAAGTAGGAGAATTTATACCAGGGGTCTCAAACTCAATTTACCTGGGGGCCGCTGGAGGCAAAGTCTGGGTGAGGCTGGGCCGCATAAGGGATTCCACAGAGGTCCACTCCCCCTGCGGGCTGCACTAATATTATACTTTCATATCACTGTGGGGGCCACAAGATACCATCCTGAGGGCTGAGCTGCATAAGGGATTCCACAGAGGTTCACTCCCCCTGCGGGCTGCACTAATATTATACTTTCATATCACGGTGGGGGCCACAAGATACCGTCCTGCTGGCCACAATTGGCTCGCGGGCTGCGAGAATGAGACCTCTGATCTATACCATTTCAGACAAGTGACTGCCCAGTCCAGGGATCCGCAACATGTGACTCTGGAGCCGCAGATGACTCTTTCATCCCTTGCTGTGTCAAAACCGCCAATGTGTGACACCATCTGTCAATGGGTGACAGATACAGGTCACCAAAGGAAACCTAAATAAATAATCTGAAACTGATCTAACTCAAATCTATATACTCGATTTGTCATATTAATGGACAAACCATTTTGGGATCAAACACTATGAGCAATAGATTGCAGCCACAGCTCTGTAGATTTCAAAAATAATATTCATCTAGGCCAGGGGTGTTAAACTCAAGGCCTGGGGGCCGGATCTGATCTATGAGGTGCTTAGATCTGGCCCATGTCGCCACCCTGGAAACAGAGAAGGACTGGCCTGCGGTGCCTCTACCAGAGAAAATGGAGCTCTGGAGGGTACACACAGCCCTCCCAAGCACTGTTTTCGCTGACAGAGGTTTGCAGGAGGTCGTTGCAGCAGAAAACAGAGCTTGGGAGCCTGTTTTCTCTGGCAGAGTGCTTGGGCCACCATAAGCAAGAGTGATGTTGAGCTGGTCACGCCTACCCTGGCCACAGGCACTCTGACCCCCTGAGATCAAACACAACCCTGATGTGGCCATCAATGAAATTAAGTTTGACACCCCTGATCTAGACCATTTAGCAGAATTGGGTATTTGGAAGCAATGTTTTATAGTGATTCCATGTGTAGAAGGTATTGTGGGTACTGTTCTTTGATACTCGTATCATTGTTCACCGGTTCTATTTAGTCTCCTATGCTGTTTAAAATCTGAAACAGCTGGTTGGGAGCTTTGTATTTTTTGGAAAAGCTTTGTATTTTTAAAAAAATCAATCATCTACCATCAAGTTATTTAAAATTCCTAGCAACACAAAGATTTTCTTCATGAAAATGAATGAGGTCTTATAGTGTACTCATTGCCACTGTGACTGAGTTCATCCACCTTGCTGTTGGTTCACATCTTCTCTTTACTTCCATCTTTCCTAGCATTAGATTTTCCAAACAGATTTTGGAAGCGGGCCTTTGCATAATGTACCTGAAGGAGAATAGCGAGCCTTGGTCTCATGTATAAAGCCAGAACCCAAACCGAATTCTACTGCTCCCTATCTTTTAATATCAAGGAGGCAATCAATACCCTTGAGCATGGCCTCATTTCAATAATGGCCATATAATGAAGAACAAACTGAAATCAAATCCAGGCTAGATGGAAACACTGTTGTGAAAAAGAAAAAGAGACTTTGGAATTAAGGTGAAGCTGATCTTGGATGGGTCAATATTCCTCCAGCTCTACTGCTTGGAAATTCTTCTGTGACAAGGACTGTATCTCCATAATTACAACTAGGTCTTCCTGATCTAGTCGAATGTATGAACAGATACAACAGGTATAGATTACTGCATTGCAATGCACTTTATATGAGAAATGCTGAGAAATTACAATGAGGCGGCTCATTAATACCAGGAACAGAAATCAAACGTTTCCTGTAAATAAATAATAATAATAATAATAATCTTTATTGTCATTGTAATAAGATTGTAATAAAATTACAATGAAATTGGTTTGAAATAAAGATCTGCACTAGTTACCAGTTATTCATCAAGCACTATATATGGTGCTAGTGTTCATTTTAAGAGTCCTAAATGGCTTAGGCCTGATTATCTATGGAACTGACCTACCATATGAATTTTCTCTGTAACTTAGAGGAGAAACACTGTTGACCACGTCCTTACAGCCAAACATTTGGCATGAAAAAGGATCTATTCTTGTGTGGCTGACAATCTGTGGTCTACTCACCCTCTCCTACTACTAAGGAAGATGTCAAAAATATATATTTATTTAAATGGTTGGTTTTAATATTGGTTTTTGTAATTACCTTTATTAATTTTATTAAGATTTATATCTTATGTTTCTATTGTTGTAGGCCACCATGAATGCTGGAATAAACAAAAAGGGAAGATATATATTTAATAGTAAATAAATTAGTCTCACCACTCTGAATCAAATCAGTATATTCTTTTCATATTTATTATGGCCAGAAGCCCAAAAGCATTTGAAGAGTGCTGCATACCTTGAGGAAATATTAATGAGCTTATGGACATGAAAAATAGTCTTTATTTCCCTGCCTGTTATTTGATTCGTGAAATTATTGTATTTATAAGGCAAAATATTCTTTTTTACTTAGTTAACCAAGAATGGAAAGAAATTCACAGAATGAATTTGATTTACAACTCTCAGAATAGCTTCCCAAGGGTCACAAGAAAATGGGAAATTGTAGGTTTTCAGTGCAAACACCGGAGTTACTCGTAATTTAATTGTTTGCCCTTAAAATTTATTAAAGTATTATTAACAAACATGAAAATATAGATTTGAAACAAGCAAATGACAAATAGTTTTCCTGTCATATCATTCAAAATAATCAACCTTTGAAGGAACCTATGATTTATTCCTGTATATAAATACATTATGTATAATACTGTCTTTACCAACTAGTTATACTGCTGCACTGGTAAGATGTACCGTATTTTTCGGAGTATAAGACACACCGAACTATGATGCACTTAGATTTTAGAGGAGGAAAACAAGGAAAAAAGTATTTTGAACCAAATGGTGTGGTAATATGTTATTTAATAAAATATCAGTATAGCAGAATAATGTTTACAACCACATATACTTTTTAGAACTCTTCAACTTTGGCACTTGAAGTGCACAAGTCTTAAAACTGTACCCCTAACCCTTTAAAAAAACACCAAAAATATAAAACTTTATTTTTTAAAGCATTTTGCACCCAGGGAAAGTCGGAACAAGGCATGCCAGCCACACATCAGCTCCACTGACTTTGAAGTCTTTCTCTTGTGCCGGTGGTCACCCCTTCAACTTCCCTCCCATTGAGAAAGTGTGGTGGTCCTCCTGCCTGGCAGCTACTTGCTTCCCCCCCCCCCCCCCCAATAGCGTGGAGGCTGAGGAAAGGGAGAGAGAGGGGAGCTGCAGCAGGAAGGAGTATCTGGTGGCCACAGCAGCAGAAGCGGTGGTGGCTGGAGCACAACCCTGGGCTGCCAGCTCCGGCTTTCCCTTTCCTGAGCATGTCTTGTTACTGTTGGCACCTGTGGGGCTTTTGCCATCGCTGCTACTGTCCGTTCACGGCAGCAGCAGGACCAGCAGCGATGGCAAGAGCCCCGCCGTCCAGCTGCAACCACCATGGGACATGCTCAGAGAAGGGAGAAACGGAGCTGGCTGCCCAGGGTTGCGCTCCAGACGCTGGCAGCAGCGGATCTGCTGCTGCAGCCACCAGAGACTCCTTCCCCACCACCGCACTCATGGGGAAGGAGGAAAGGGCCCCCGACTCCACAAAGTGGGCAGGAGAGACAAGGAGCAGCAGCTGCTGCAAATTTGGAGGCAGAGTGGGGGGGGGGGGGGGAGGGCGGGAGGGACTGTTTCATGCTGCCGATCGTTCTGGCCATCGCAGTCGCCAAGCTGAAGCTGACCTTTAGGGTAAAGGGGGATAAGTCTCCCAGAGACTCTCAGCCTTCCCTGCTCCCTCCTTTCACACCCGGGCTCTCTGGTTTGCAAGTAAAGAAACACGGAGGAACTGAATCCCCTTTCCGGGTGAGCAGGCGGAGAGGGGATTCAGATTCAGATTGGTGTGTGTGTGCGTGCGCGCGTGCATGCTTGTATGTGTGTGTGTGTTGTCTTTGCCTAAGGGTGAGCGGGCTGAAAGGGAGCCCTGCAGCCCCCTCCTCCTCCTTCACAGGCTCGCCTTCTCTCCTGGCCAGATTCGTTTCAGGCGGCAGATCTGGCCAGAAAAAAAAGAGAAGGCGAGTCTGCGGAGGAGGGGGAGGGTGCGCGGCTCTTTCTACAATCGCTTTTCAAGCAGCGGCTCCTGAGGGGGCCAAGCCTTCCCTGCTCAAAAGAGGCATCGCTGACAGCTGCTTCTCATGGCTTGGGAGGTCCACATTCTCCTTGCTGCTGCTGCTCAGCCTCCTCAATGTGCAGAGGCAGAAGAAGGAGGAGACCACCACACGGGTTTCCTTCGCTGCCTGCGTGCTCTAGGAAACCAGCAGCAGAGCTGGCAAGCCGGCAATCAGCCGGCTGCCTCTGATCTGCCTCTCCTGTGCCCATGCCCAGCGCCTTCGCCGGACCGATGCGCGGATGAGGTGGGCGGAGCTACATTCGGAGTATAAGACGCACCCAGATTTTCGCCCTCTTTTTTGGGGAAAAAAGGTGCGTCTTATACTCCGAAAAATACGGTAGCAAAAAAAAAATCATGCAAGGAAAAAATCATTCACACATCTTTTCATCTTTTCGCTGCCCTGGGTCCTCTTGGAGAAGGGCGGGATATAAATTTAATAAATAAATTTAATTAATAAATAATAAAGTCTTCTTCATAACTGCTTTTCCCTTACTCAATATACCAATCAGAGAAGTTGGATCGAAGATAGATCTACTTAAATCATCCAAAACAAAAAGGTCATGGCTAATGTTTCCCTTCTTCAGTGAGATTGCTTTAAGCACAACCAGGCATAGTTCCAACTTATGGATATAGCAATTCCTTCTCAATACTTAAAATGGTAATTTTTACATTATTTTATGTACTACCTTTTCCATAGAAAAATAGGTGACATGAATTCAGAATTAACCTGCTAAAGAAAGAAAATGAATGTAAGAAATAAGCTGGAGACAAAACTATATACGACTGGTCCTCAACTTACGACCCCAATTGAACCCAAAATTTGTTAAGTGAGACATTTGTTAAGTGAGTTTTGCTCCATTTTATTATCTTTCTTGCCACTTTTGTAAGTGAATTTCTATATTTGATAAGTCAGTGAACCAGTTGCTAAGTCAATCTGGATTTCCCATTGTTGCTTGTTAGAAGGTTCAAAGATGATCACATGACCTTGGAACATGGCAATGGTAATAAATATGAACCAGTTGCCAAGCATCTGAATTTTGATCATATGATCATGGGGATGATGCAAAGGTTGTAATTATGAAAAATGGTTGTAAGTCACATTTTTTCAATGCTGTTGTAACTTTGAATAGTCACTGAACTAACTGTTGTAACTTGAGGACTAAATTTTAATACATTTTCACATGTTTGAAATGTTGGTTTGTCTCTACAATGAACACTATGGAAGTAATGAGGCAAGGACTTACATTCCAAAGCAAGAACTAAGGCAGAATGTAGACAGAATGTAGGTGATTCACTTATCTTTGTGTTTATGTATAGGTAAGAAAAGGTTCAAAAGCATTATTGTGTGCATAGCTATGAAATGAATATCAAGTTATAAAATGTGCAAATGTGAATAAGTAAGTAGATGGATATTAAATGGTGCTGAATACATAAATATATCCAATAAACCCTTCCCCCCATAAACAAACAACAAAATAGTGGAAAAGCTATTTGCCAGAAAACCAAGAATGAAAACTTTTCTACATCTGGGGACATTCAACTATCCTCATCCATATTCTTCAATATTTAGAAAAATGATGTGGCGGTAACTCTCTCTATTATGTATACGTATTCAAATTAGTCTTTCTTATAGGCAGATATTCTAGGAAATAACATAGAAGAGTAAAAAAAGACATTTACATTAATTCATTTTTTTCCTGCAGCTCATTGGATGTTTGACAAGCAAAATGTGAGATTTCCTATAGACAAATTAACTATTAGGTGTCGCATAATTGTTTGGTCAGAAAATGAGATGACAAAGTGTCAGGAAACAGGAGTGAAATGGGATCACATAATTCTAAAATGAAACTAACAAGACTTCGAGGGATCAGAATGAACTATAGAAAGGTGAAGACATTAGCTGTATTGAAAATAAGCCCTCCCCGGATAATAAGCCCAATTGGGCTTTTGAGTGCATGTACAGCAGCAGCCATGAGGTGACCACACTTACCACCTCCTGCACCTCAAAAATAATAAGACCTTCCTGAAAATAAGGCCAAGTGCTTATTTCAGGGGGTGGAGTCAAAAGAAAATAAGACCCTGTCTTATTTTCGGGGAAACAGGGTACTTAGAAATTGATAAAGTTGAAACTTTTTAACCAGCATGCTGATAAGACCAATACAAATCATATAGTATTGTTATTATTGTTATTTTAATGACTTAAATATATATATTTCAACTATTTGTATGCAAAGATCTTTACACTTAAATGGCACTTTACCTGTGTCTCAGGAATAATAGGACTGTCTTCGGGAGAGATCCTGAACAAGGTAGATAAAGGTGATGATACAATTACGGGATTTGGTTTCACAAATCCACTCAGATCGCAGCTAGGAATGTCATTCTCCTCCTTCTTCATGACAAGGGTGTCCATGACATAGAAGACGTTCCATGGAATCCAGACTGTATGGTACTGAGTAAGGAATGGTGATCGTTCAAACACTAAAGTTAATGATGCACCACCATTTGCCACCAAGTCAAACCTAGGTAAACCAGATAATTATTTAGTAATACATCTTAAATTTATAGCTTTCCAACTGATATATACAATTAAGATTTAATGGTAATAACTCCTCTAAGTTAAGCACAACTCCTTGTGACCTCAGGAACATATATACTTAGTTTTCCTAGTATTGGTTTGATACTGGTGCAAACCAGGTTTTTTTGCTTCTCAATGTAGCGGATAAATTTGATTCCTCCTGATGGTCACTTATCAAAGTCCAACCAGTTTCAACCTTATGATACTTAGCTATCCTGCAACCTATCAGTGCAATGATTGATATATAGATAGAATAAAATTTCCAAAAGGAGAGATCAATTCTCACAGCTTAGTACAGGTTGGACCGAGTCTAAAACTGGGAGAAGCCACCAGTGCACGATGACATCACTGATTGTAGACCCAGTCCAATTGGTTACTGGACAGAGCAAACCCAGTCTGGCTGCTATTTCCACTAACATAACAGAACTGCCATATTTCAGGTGCATGAAAAAAACTTACATTCCATCTTGACGAGTGATTGTGTAACCAAAGTCAGGATAATGTAAAAAGGAGACATTAACTCCAATTAGTGGTGTTCCATCTGCTGTTAATACTTGACCCCTTATAACAGATGCAAGACTGTGAAGAAAACAAACAAATTTAGATCATTCAAAAATCTTACAAATTAAATTTTGTCCAACAATAAACATTAAATTATATCAGTTTCACAGCATTATAAGCAATTTTATTTCAACTTCATTTCAAATTCTTATTTACTTATGGTGGCCCTTTCTGTTATACTTTAATGTATGTGAACATGTAATATTTGAATACCAAAAAGTTGCATCAAGTAAATATAGGTGTGCCCACTATATTTGGTTGGTAAAGGTCCTTTTCAGATCCTGTGTATTTCTTTCTATGAAAATGTGATTGGTTATGCAGTAATTTATACTGCAATCCTATGTATGATTACTACATTTAATTTATTGAATTTGAAATGTTAATTCCATGTTGAATGTATTTAGAATTTGAGCTTTAGCATTTTTATAAATTTAATAAATTGAATTGAATTTTCAACTGTGGCATCGTCTTTCTAATTGCAAATATGAGTACAATCATTTGGTGGTAGACTTCATTCAATCAGAAAATCAACACCTCAAAATCAATAATCAAAGTTCAAGAAGCAATGCACCCTATATAAATAGCATGATTTTTTCATTCTTCAAATACTACTGAGCTATTAGATAAAAATATTATTGATTCTATAAATTTCAATTTGCGGTACGTATGGACATACGCACGTATGCATTTTTTCCAATTTATATGATATGCTACCACAGGAGAACACTACTGTAAATGCCTACTACTGTGTAAAATTCCCTGATTTTAAATACAGGCTTTCTGAATTGCAACCAAAGCTTTCTGAGTCATTGGGTAAAATGAATAAATTAGTAACGATGTTTTAAAATCAGGACCTGATCTGCATTTTTCCAAAAAAAAGTGTTTTGCTAGTTTGGTTTTAGGCAAACTCTTTAGGCAAGAAATGCATCTTTGGGAAATACCAAATACAGAATTTATGGGAGTCTTAAAAACATTTCTGTAATACTTTTAATCAATAGCTGTGTCAAGCTGGACTAACACAGCTAAATTATTCCAGATAGAAGAGTTTTAGTATAGATTACTACTTTCTCTCAATAAGGCACAGAATACCTGCTTTCTGTTACCAATTTATTTTGAAATGTGCAACTGCTGAACAAAGCCTGTACAGGCAGTTGTGCTGTTATAGAGTTCACAGTGTTACTAAAATAATTCATAATTTATATTATGCATTGAGTTTTGTTTTAAAAGTGCATTACTGCCTTCCCTTCAAAAGTATTTTCACATGAATGATATAGTTCCAGCAGCACTAACCCAAATCAATTGAGTGAGTAAGAGTTGCAGAACCCTAATGTCTTACTACAGGGTCTCCAACCTTTGCAACTTTAAGTCTGAAGGACTTCAGCTCCCAGACTTCTCCAGCCAGCAAAGCTGACCCCTGTCCTACTAGAACGTAGATACCACAAAAAAGAAAAGGTGTGTAAACGGATTGAAGTTTTATACATAATAGCCCCACAGTTTGACTTCAAAGTTTGGAGGTTTCCAACTATTGTGTGTGTGTGTGTGTCGGGGGGGGGGGGGGAATAGAGCACCAGAAATGTAAAAAAAAAATCTTTAAGACATTACTTTTTATTTAATACTACAATGATAGTCACCTCTTATTGAATGGGCTTTCCCCAGGAATAACATGCGTGCTTTCTGGTCCTATGAGAAAACCAATCCGATCATAAAAGGATTTAGCAGCTTGCTGAGATGGTGATTGCTGACTTTGGCTAATAATATCTTGTGGGTCAGGCAATCCTCGACAGTAAGGCTGGTTTTGGCAGGAACTCTGCAAACAGCAGTCAGGATCCATGCAGTCAACTAATCCATCTACAGACAAAAAAGTCAAAAGAAAAACAGCAATACTTATTAATATATTTTTTTCTAACGAGCAATTACATGATTGCTGTATTGAATGCAATATGAAATGAAATTAGAAGTTTAGCTTCTTGAAAAGAATAGGGAGCTGGGATTAGGTAAAAAACTTATCACCCTCCTCTAGTGATCATGGAAAAAGAGGTGAGGGGCTCTGATTGACAGAGAAAAGACTGGAAAAACACCAGGCCCAAGCAGAGTAACTCCTTCTTTCTTCAAAATATGTGCTGATCAACTGGCCCTCATTTACACCTGCATCTTTAATAAACTAAAAATTAAAAAAAAATGGAGGTGTGTGACGCCCCTTCTTGCTTCAAATGCTCTACTATTATCCTGCTGGCCAAGAAACCCTTCATCAAGGAGCTGAATGACTATAGATCGGTTGCTCTGATATCAATAGTTATGAAAACATTTGAAAGGTTAGTCTTGGCCCACCTGAAAATCATTATGGATCCACTGCTAAAACTCCTTGCAATTTGCTTACTGTGCAAAGAGATCAGCAGATGATGCTGTTAACATTGCACTGCACTACATCTACAACATCTTGAATCCCCAACGACCTATGCAAGGGTCCTTTTTGTAGACTTCAGCTTGGCATTTAATACCATGATTCCATTCTTCACTCCAAAGTGACTCTGCTAGCTATGCCTGACCACATTTGTAGGTGGATTATAAGCTTTCTAGCAGATAGAAAGCAGCAGGTAAAATCACATTGAATATTCAAACAATTAACACAGGAGCTCCCACTCACTGAACTGTGTGCTCTCTCCATTACTCTTTTCTCTCTATATCCATGACTGCATCTTGAACGATTCCTCTCTTAAAGTATTGAAGGTTGCAGATGATACAACAGTCATTGGTCTCATTTGAGACTGTAATGAGTCTGTATACAGACAAGAAGTTAAATAACTGGCCCTTTGGTATCGTTGGAACAATCTGGAGCTGAACACATTTAAAACTGTAGAGGTAAGAGTTGCTTTTAGGAATAGCTCTCATATTCTACCACCTCTTACAATAATCAAACAGTAGATACTTTAAAAACCCTTTCTGGGTTTATAATTTCCCAAGACTTGAAATGGACACGTAACATTAGAACCATCATTAAAAAGCCACAACAAAGACTGTACTTCCTGCATTGACTCAAAAAGCTCAGATTGTCCAAGGAGCTGCTGATTCAACTTTACAGAGGAATTATTGAATCTGTCATCTGTACTTCTATAACTATCTGATTTGGTACAGCAACCAAACAGGACAGGTATAATTAGGACTGCAGAAAAAGTGATTGCAACCAGCCTGTCTTCCATTGAAGACCTGTATACTGCATGAACCAGGAAGAGGCTGACAAAATATTTACAAACCCTCCTCAAGAAGCCTTCCCTGGACCCAGCATTGTTGGAAAATTACCGTCCGGTCTCCAACCTTCACTTCCTTGCGAAGGTTGTAGAGAGTGTGGTGGCTCAACAGTTTCCTCGACACCTGGAGGAAATTGATTATCTAGACCCGCGCCAGTCCGGCTTCCGACCCGGTCACCGCACTGAGACGGCATTGGTTGCGTTGGTGGATGATCTCTGGAGGGCGCGGGATAGGGGATGTTCCTCTATCCTAGTCCTATTAGACCTCTCAGCGGCTTTTGATACCATCGACCATGGTATCCACCCCAACGATGCCGCCGAGGTGTTGTCCCGGTGTTTGGAGGCCGTACGGATCTGGATGGGTAGTAACAAACTCAAGCTCAACCCATCCAAGACTGAGTGGCTGTGGTTCCCGGCACCCCGGTTCAGCCAGGTAACTCCAACTCTGGCCATTGGGGGCGAACCACTGGTCCCCGTGGAGAGGGCGCGCAATTTGGGTGTCCTCCTGGATTCCCGGCTGTCTATGGAGGACTGTGTGACGGCCGTGGCCAGGGGGGCATTTTATCAGGTACGCCTGATGCGCCAATTGCGCCCCTTACTGGACCGGGCTGCCCTCCGCACAGTCACTTAGGCACTCGTGACATCCCGACTTGACTACTGTAATGCTCTCTACATGGGGCTTCCCTTGAGGTGTACTCGAAAGCTACAGCTAGTCCACAATGCGGCTGCCCAGGTGATTATAGGAGCCTCTAATCACGCCCACATAACACCTCTCCTGCGTGAGCTGCACTGGCTGCCTGTGGCCTTTCGGGTGCGCTTCAAGGTTTTGACGACCATCTTCAAAGCGCTCCATGGCTCGGGGCCTAGTTATATGCGAGACCGTCTTCTGTCCCATATATCCCTTCGACCGATCCGCTCCCACAGAGAGGGCCTTCTCAGGGTGCCGTCGGCTGGGCAATGCCGGTTGGCAACACCCAGGGGAAGGGCCTTCTCTGTGGCGGGCCCTACCCTATGGAACGACTTGCCTCCCGAATTATGCACCATCTCAGACCTCCGCCTCTTCCGCCAGCATCTTAAAACGCACCTTTTCCCACAAGCCGGCCTAGCATAACCTCCCATTTTGACTGTTTTTAGATAGATTTTAATTCGGGGGATTTTATACTATTTTAGCACAGGGTATGGGTTTAATAGTTTTTTAAAATTTTGTATTTTTGTTATATTTGTATTGTTTTAAATTTCCTGTGCGCCGCCCTGGGTTCTTTTTGGAGAAGGTGCGGGGTATAAATTTGAATAAAATTAAAATAAAATAAAAACATCCTGGAACATAAATGGTTTCCTCCTCTCAGGATTACTGCTATAGGGCACTGTATGCCAAAATAACTACACACAGGGACAGTTTTCTCCCATGTGCCATCACTCTACTGAACACCTAATTCCCACAGCATTGTCTTATGTCAAAAGATATTTACCCATGTGGTAGGGCTGTACAACTATTATCCTTCTCATCTTTCCTATTATCTTCTACCATTGGTATTTTAGGATTATGTTACTTTGTGCAGCCAATTACATTTGCCTATGAAGAATATTCCACTCCATTTCATTCTTATTCCACTCCATTCCACTCCATTCTTGTGCTAAACAGTAATTGGGAAGTAATGTTGCAACTCTGTCTTTTTCCCTCCCCCTCCCTCTATGTCAATTCAATTCAAACCTTTATTGTTAAGAGTACAACATGTGTACAATGAGATTGGCTGAGCCAATGCACCCCAACAACACAATACAACTCACAGTGAAAGACAAAAAAATCCTAGCCCAGTGAATGTGTTTATGTATGCTCTTTGCACATTCATGTGCATGAGTGTGCGTGCACACACAAACATTAAATAAGCTAAAATCCCTAAACAGAATTATAATCTTCTCCAGAAATTTTGATTTTGTAAAAATCCACCTTAGTGGAAACAGTTCACTAGCAATTCTTGCTTTGAGATGCTCTAAAAGAAACAATCACATTTCTGATTGGATGAATTAAACACAGACAAACTAAGAATATAAAAAATACTTGCACCTCTTGCTAGTCATAGAATGTGTGTGTGTGTGTGTGTGTGTCTCTCTCTTTCTCCCATTCAGTCCTGTCCAATTGTTTACGACTTCCTGGACAATTCCCTGTAGTTTTCTTATCCAGGTTTTACGAAAGGAATTTGACAGTCTCCATCAGAGGACAGAGAGAAAGTGAGTAGCCCATGGTCATGCAGCTAGCTTGGTATCCAAAGTGGGACTAGAAGTCTCCTGACTTCTACTCTGGTGCCTTAATTACTACACCATAGTTCTATATGTTAATATATACAGTATCAATATTTAATGATATAGAAGCCTTTTCAGACACACCACCACTACTGGAAGAATTTAGATATGTCATATAAGGAAGAATAATATACTCTCCTCCTTGAACCACGTATCACTGAAGAAACAAATTTTACACTAAAAAGGAATTAGGAACAATGCATGGAGATCTCTACAGGGCATATGACTCAAGAGCCACCGATTCTTCTTCTGAAGAAGAATGTACAAATGTTTTTGAGAAGAGAATGCTGAAATATTTTTTAAGAGAATAAGTCATATACTGTAGCAAAATAATGACATCAAAATAATTCAGTATATGTTTTTAAGATATATTTCATAATAACCAAATAAAGAACAGAGATCATTACAAATAAATGCCATTTTTTCTTTAAAACTCTTGAGCAATGTCACCATCTGTTTATTAAAGATGTGCAGCAGTCAAGATTTCTTCAAAATCCATTGGTATGATTAAATAAAAATATTGATATTTAAGAACAAAGAAAGCTCCAATATATTGAATCAAAATTTGAATTGACTTAGTACAATCATGTCTACAATGATGGGAAAGACCTCCTCAGAAGTTTAGAAAGGGCCATCTTTCTCCACTCTATCAATTAATCCAAGATTTAATTCCTGTATGCAAGTTATGTCTCAAATCCCAAATGTATATTTAGAAATATTGGCAAAATTTTATCTTATGATGTATGAGCTGTGTGACTAAGCCTCTTCATATTATTAGAAAAAAAGATTATTGGTATTTAAAAGAGATGTGACCATGCTACATAAGTAATACAACCATAATTTGTTGAGAACTATTTAAAATGTCCAGAATATTGACGGGCATTTAGTAGCTGGCATGAAATTTGATGGACAATTAGTAGCCCTCAAATCTATCTTATTTATTTATTAAAATAGTATGCAATTTTTTTGAACAAGAATTTTTCAGCATAACATTTTCAGGATGCATTTTTCTGCTAATTTTCAGCAAGAATAAGATAAAAGCAATGAATGCTATTGCATTAGCTTAACACACTGAAATATTTATGAAAATGTTCAAAACCCACAAAATGTTCAAAACCCACAAAAATTCCTGCTATAAAACCACAATCTTGCTCAATTGTATGATGTTATTGTCTTTCTTGTTACGGTCTTGCTATGGTCATCAAAACCTTATCCTTAAATATTCAGCCAGTGGCTAAAGATATTCACCACTCAAGATTAAATATGTAGCAGAACCTGCTTTTTAAAGTTCCTAGCTATTAACTAAGTTAAATGGCAGCAATAACATGCTAAATTAACCTGCTCTTAAAGACA
This sequence comes from Rhabdophis nuchalis, assembly GCA_039707465.1. Classification (NCBI taxonomy): domain Eukaryota; kingdom Metazoa; phylum Chordata; class Lepidosauria; order Squamata; family Natricidae; genus Rhabdophis; species Rhabdophis nuchalis. The sequence continues at coordinate 48,929,349 of CM077648.1, forward strand.
TTATGTAAAAGATTAATTGTACTGTTGCTGTGTTCATTCATAATGCTAAAAATAATATTTTAATGAGATTTTTGAATAAACCGAAATAGCTTAATTTACACAACCCTGTAACAGATGTTTTCACAGAAGTAACTCCCTACTACAGTGGTACCTCGGACCACAAACGCCTCTCATCACGTCCAATTCGCTTCACGACCAAAAATTTCCCAAAAAATGTGCCCCGGTTCACGAACACCGTTTCGCTGCACGAACGGAAAAGTTCGTAAAAAATGCTCCGCTGCACGAACTCCGCCTCACTTCACGAACTCTGCCTCGCATCACGAACTCCGCCCTCGCATCACGAACGGAAAAGTTCGTAAAAATGCCCGGATTCACGACCTCCGTTTCGCTTCACGAACCGGAGCCGTGGACATTTTAAAAACAAGGTCAGAACGGATTAACCGGCTTTACATTGAACCCTATGGGAAACTGTGCCTCGCATCACAACCAAAAAACAAGGTCGGAACGGATTAATCAGATTTACATTGAACCCTATGGGAAATTGTGCCTCGCATCACAACCAAATCGGATCGCGACCAGAGTCATTTCACGAATTAAGTTCGTGATCCGAGGTACCACTGTATCACTTTGTGACTTAACATTCATTGTGAAGCACTATGAAAATATCTACATTTCTCTATTTGTTTCAAGCAGTTTATTAAAAACCCCAAATTACATTTAATCTCTTATGTTAAAAAATATAGTCTGGATGATATTTTTTATTTTCAATGAAAAACATAGAGTGCATGATGATTTGGGGAAAAAAACACTTCTGGAACTTCAATCTCAGTTGTTTAAAATAATGACAATTTGAGAACAAAAAGTTTCTCCTTACATTTAAAAGGATACTTATCTGAAAACAAGAAAGCTAGCAAGATTAATAGTACATGCAAATTATTACACGCTTATTGATCTACCTCTAAAAATGAATCAGATGTATCCAGATAAAAAAGACTGATGGACTCCATTACAGTGCCAACGTGTGCACTCTTGAAAGTCTGAAGAACCAGATTAGGGACTGATTGTCATCTGTTACTATATATATGATGACTAAGAGATGATGCCACTTGGATAGCATGTAATCAATGAATCAATCGGTCAGGTACAGTATACTGCCTACAGTCTCATTCAGTAAGTTATTACTTATATGAAGTATTTATATACTTCAATTTGAACCTCCATCTATACAAAACCTTTAAACAATTTTTTAAAGGCTGAAAATATAATACTGTTTTTAAAAGATGCACTGCAATGAAATGTTGATAACACTAACTCCATGGAAAATTCTGGAAAAATATTTATGAATAGAACTTGTTACAGAAACTTTGCCAACACATGCTCATTAATTTTTCCACTATGTACTGAATCTAATATTGTATAAATGTGCATTTGCTTAGGCACTGTGAGATTTGTCATTCCTTTTCCTAACAGAATCAGAATTGGAGAAACCTTGGAGGTCTTCTAAGGCAACTCCTTGCCCAGAACAGGAATCTTCAAATCGCCCAAATTAATGGTTGTTCAGCCATTACTTGAAAACCAACAGTAATGAAGACTCCAAACCAGGAGGTGGGCCATTTTGCTGTTTATTTATGGTTAGGAGATTCTTATTTTATCCTTGGGAGGTATGAAACATAAATCAATACTATGTTTCCTATGATAGCACGTCAAGTATTTGAAGACTTTTAGTCATTTAAACTTCTCTTCTTTGGGATAAACATATCATTTCACCTTCCTTTTTCCAACATATCTGTTCCTGAGGTTTCACCAGATTTTGACATTATGTAAGAGGCAACAGCCTTCCTTCCATTAACCAATGGAGAATTTTAATAAATGGCAAAGGAGTAATGGATTCTATGCTATCTAAATAATTTATATATAGGGTCCAAATATAATTGCCACATGTCTCAATGCACTTTGAAGAATAAGTTGTAAAATACATATCATGTATTCAAATAGAAGAGAACATATGAAGCTCACAATTTAAATATAGTGTCCCTGGTATGTTTTCTATGAGCTTGATTGGCTAAGAAGGAAAAAGCAATAATAAACAAACAAAAACCCAACTAAGAAATAAAGAAAAAGACAAGAACACATCCTCTCCAGCAGCTAATATCGAGATAGGTAGGAATAACACCAGATAAACAATCAAACACCAAACAATTCCCTAATCAGGGAAGTACCAAAAAGAAAACAAATTCCACACCAACATTGGCAGGACTGTAAAAAACCAAATCCACAATCACTCACATTTGTTATCTACAGCAGGGGTCTCCAACCTTTGCAACTTTAAGTCTGAAGGACTTCAGCTCCCAGAATTCTCCAGCCAGCAAAGCTCCTACTTGAGCAGGGAGTTGGACTAGAAGACTTCCAAGATTTCTTCCAACTCTATTATTCTATGTTCTATGTTTCATTGTGGGGAAACATTGGAGGAAGGAATGCTATGTATGCCAGAGGTCTCCAACCTTTGCAACTTTAAGTCTGAAGGACTTCAGCTCCCAGAATTCTCCAGCCAGCAAAGCTGCAAAGTTGCAAAGGTTGGAGACCCCTGATCTACAGTAGTTAGGTAATGAAATGTCTGCAAGCAAGCAACTAAACTCAGACAGCATTAAGGTTTCCACATAAATGTATAAATGTATTTACATAAATGTAAATGTTTACACATCTATTTTGTATTGTTATTACTAAACTAATTATGTATGCATATTTAGGGCATTCCATAGTCACACAGTGGCTACAGAAAGTCTATATATCCTGGATAAAATACAGTTTTTTGAAATGTAAAAAAAAAAATCAGACCAAGATAATTTGAGAAAAATGAAAGAGGGGAGTATTCTTGTTTTTTCCTTTCTGCCTTCTTGATCCCACAAGGCTGGAGAGTTCCAAGATAGTACAGGTAGTTCTTAACTTACGACAATTCATTCAGTGACCATTTTAAATTATGACAGCTCTAAACAAAGAAAGCTTACAATCGTTACTCAAAGTTACAGCTGCTGCAGTGCCCTCACAATCTTGCGAAAATTTGGGCATTTGGCAATTCACCACACTTATGACTGACCCGCAGAGACACTTCAGTGCCCCTCTCCAGCTATCTCCCCCCCTCCCAAAATCCTATTAGGTTCCCTCAGATCTTGAGCCTGCTTCCAATCCTGCTGGGTCCTTCCCACCCTTCTGGATCTCATCTGTTCCCACTCCCATCATCATAAGTCACTTTCTTTTTAGTACTCTAGCAGCCAATCTGCCACATGGCCTGTGAACATATTGGTGGCTGCATGGCACCTTTCTGGAAGCAGGGCCCAATTTGATGAATTGTGGCTGCATCTGTTTCTGGGAGGGGCTTGTACTGGGAAATGAGTAGGCGATTCCACTCCTCGGCCTCCCTACACAATGGAAGCCAGGTGGCTCTGTCCCTCTGTGTGTAGGAAGACTATGTAGCAAGAAGGTAACTAAGGCACTGAAAAGATAAGTGATTGATTGGTGACAGGGGTGAGGAAGATGTGGGACCCAGTGGAGTGGGAAACAGGTGCTGGATCTGTGTGGACCCAGGCTAGTGAAAAACAAAGTCCAAGCCTATGGGCACCCATTGGGTAGAGAAGCACGCCTAAGGTATGCGGGGACTACAAGCAATGGGAGCATGAGGTGCCTCAGAGGGTAGGGAAGGCCGTGGAACAGAATATTTGGAACAGGCCATGTGTGAGCTGGGGAGTGCAGACTTGGTCCTGTGCTAGGCTTCCCACAGTCTCCTCCACCCCAAAGACATCTTGTGCTCCCCTAATAATCAGTGTGGTCATTTAATGACCACACTGATGAGAAATAGAATGGGGTTATTAAGTAAAGCAATTATATGAGCATCTTGCTTAACTACCATTATGATTTGTGACCATACTATATTTCTTATAGTAACAGATCAAGGACTACCTATGTCTTATTTTTGAAGGACAATCCTTAGAGCAGATGTAATTCATTGAAGTCATAGCTGGACTGGCCTTCCTAACAGCACCAAGTCAGGAAATTAGTGGCAATGGATTTGGGAAATGGACCTCTGGGACCATCAGCTTTCACCCCCTCTAAGGTCAGAACTTGACTTTGACTTTGTAGAAGAATGCCAGGTCTTCTGGCCACTAAATATTGCTGGCCATGTCCTTAGAGTTAGAGTTGGCTGAGAAACAAGTAGACCATTGGTGTGCTGCTAGAGGTGAATTCTAGTTTTCCCACAGATATCACAAAAATTATTCAATATGAGTGGATTTGCCTGTATCTCATCTTCAAGAAAGGAAGAGATTGGTAATAAAGAAGTGGAAAAATAATAAGGAAAGATGAAAGAAAATGAAATAACTGCTGGAACTCATAGGCTTGCATAATCTACAGAGCACAGAAGAATAAGCCTACAGCGCCTGTATTATATATGAATATAAAACTAGAATGTGGATTGTGATAACAAAATTGTATGAGACTGACCTATTCTGAACTAATCAATTGTAGATAAATTTTTGTAAGGCTCTCCTCTTATATTAATCAGGAAATGAATCTCCTTTTCACCAGACAAAATACAGAACCGTGCCATTTTTCTGTTTCTTATGTTTTTATGAAGTTTATCAATTGTTTGCCAAAGCAAGCGATGGATAGTTATGAATCTGGTTTCCTCTAAGTCTAAGTTTAAAAAAATCTGTCTATATATTTTATATGCCTAGTACAGTGGTGGCTAACCTTTTTGTCCTCGTGTGCCAAAAGCACGCCCACACCCATAATGCAATGCATGCATGACACACACCTCGCATGCCTCACCCTCTGCGCATGCGCACGCAACCCTCCCACACTCCCCCAGCCATCCCACGCATGCGCATGTTTCTCCCACATGTGCGGCAGAGACCCAAAAAACAGCTGGCTGGTGAGAACTGTGTGCACATGCGCAATGGAGCTGAGCTGGGCGATGCTTGCAGGCCCACAGAGAGGGCTCCATGTGCCACCTATGGCACGCGTGCCATAGGTTCGCCATCACGGACCTAGTACCTTTTCCAAATGTTATATTGTCACTGTGTAAAAAAACGAAACAAAGGTGAAATGCTTCTAGAAATATCACAGCTACTTTGTAGTCGGGACCAACAATAGATTCTTTCCATTTTTTAATTTAAAAATTCTAAATTAAAAAAAAATTAAACAAAAACTTTAAAGTGTTCACATCTATTAAATTATGATTATTATATACAGTTAATTGCAACTGAAAGGGTTTATGAAAATCACCTTGCGCAATTATCCCCATTTAAAATATATGTCATCCACTTATTGAATATTTTTAATGTCTTTGATCTTACGGTTCAGAATATATCTGGAAACTGAATAATCTGGAGTTATCTGCAACATTTCAAATAAGAAAAGGATAAGAATAACCCCCCAAAAAGAAGATAACCAAAAAACAATGGTTATTATTATTAAATCTTAAGCAGCCTAAATAATAATGTTTTCATACATATATCTGGAAAGCAGTGAAAGGATTAGATCAGGAGTCCCCAACCTTTGCAACTTTGCAAAGCTGGCTGGAGAATTCTGGGAGCTGAAGTCCTTCAGACTTAAAGTTGCAAAGGTTGGAGCCCCTGGATTAGATGACATATATCACATTATCCTTGCTACTATAGCTTCAATTAAAACAAACAAATAAATACACAAACCGGCCTCTGCCTGTCAAGTAGAGCTATTTGTGAGTTCTCCTAATTCTTTCATTTGTATAAACTTTATCAGCATTTGATCTGCTTTAAATTTGATGTGATTTGACACTTACCAAACCAGAATCTGAAACTACCTGGGTCTTATTTCATTGGTAAAAGTATTTTTTATATTTTTTTATTAAATGTATATGCTGCTCATCTCACAGTTTGAGGGTTATTTTAACTCAGGACTTTGATATATTTTTATTCCTTAAATTAATAGTTGACAACATAAAAATTAAAGGGAGAGGTCCTATTATTTTGCACTGGGGTTTACTCAGGTTATTCATAATTGTACAATAGGATATGGGAATTCATGTTTTTTATTTTTATTTTAGAAACTCAGATGGTGAAGAATAAGAAAAATGTAACGATCATTCTATTTTATTTTAACGCTACAGTTGAAATGCATGATAAATACATCTGTATTTTGGTTTGCTTTAAACTTTATCCTAGTCCCATCACTTTTCAATTGAAAAAGCTACTTAAGAGCCTGTGATCTTACTTGTCAAATCTGTCTTACCGCTTAGTATGAGAAAGTTTAAAATCTGAAGAAGTAAAATAACAGTTCAGCATTTTGTGATATATCTGTGACAATAATAACACTGCCATTGTAGGGGTTTATTTTCCCCCTATTTTCCAACATGGCTATATATTTTCTTTCTGTATATTTTAAGATGGAATATACTACACCACCCATCTCACCTAAGTGACTCTAATTTTCCTACTGTCAATTTAGGGATATTTAACTGAGTAAACAGTGATACATTGTATGGGTCACTGGCTAAGATTTTTTTTTTAATAAGAAGGTGACTTTTACATTTTGAAGGGGGAACTTTTGAATTCAGTAGGGTAGATTTTGTAATATCTATCAATGTAATTCAACAATTTGGTAATATTTTTTGCAGAAGTATTATCTACCTAGAGACAAAGGAGGAATTAAAGTAATGGATTTTTATTTAATTCCTTGTACACACATAATGACACTCAGCAGGATCATTTACATGAATACTAAATTACACCTATTGCTGGGCAGGATGGTGTTTCTGCATAATAAGGAAAATCAATGTCCATACTGTTTATTTGATTATTATAGAAATTAAAATTTATTATGTTAATAAGTGGCATAATCTATTGTTTTTTATTATAATTTTCAATTCTTAACCTCAAGATTTTACACAATATTAACACTAGAAAGCATCATGGCAGATGATTAAAATTGTTATGCTCTGAGATCAGAGTTTTACCATGTTTTTAATTCAATCTGTTAAACTGTCATCCTTAAGAGATATGTTACTTCCCTAACAATTTTGTGTATTAGATAATTTGTTATTATAGAGAGTGTATCTGCTTTATATTTTCACTTATATTTAGATCCTGACTGTAACACAGTGGTCCAACTACATTTAATATTCCATAGTTTTCCATTGTTGCTGAATGTGTGGATAGGCTAGAACTTAAAATTACTTGCATGATAAATGCAGAACAACTAAAAGTTGCTACAAAACGAGAATACCATTTGGAAAATATATATATATACATTCATACATTCTGGTGATGAGCCGAAAGGCAGAAAAGGAAACAGTATGTCTCCTCCCTTAATTGGGGCCCTAACAGGATGTTGTGGAACAATTATAGATACTAATCCTCCTGTCACAGCTGATGCACTGGGAGAGCCTGGTTTGGCTGAATGGCTAAAGGCTCCTGCCTGATATGCAATACAGCCCTGGTTCGAATCCCAGTAAGGGTATGGCTAGCTGATGAGAGCTAAAAAGCTCAAAATAGATCTATACTAGTCTCTCTGATTTATTTATTGATCAGCTCATAAAACTAACATTCATACATTCATACATACATACATACATGGTCTAGGTCTGAATAAAGTCACATAGGTATTTCACCTTGTCTTATGCAATTAAACAAAATATAAAGATATGACAAAATCGTTAACTAGAAATGTACCTCAGCATCCTCTTAAACATGCAAGGTGAAAATATAGCTATACTGGTTTAAGAAACAGAGGACGGGCAACAAGAGGCTGGAAGAGGTGGGCAACATGAAAAACTTTACCCAGGCATATTGAGAAGAGCAATTTGAAAAATCAGGAAGTTATGATATGGCCCACATGAAAGGGAAAGAGAAATAAAAATTTGAATGTAATTCAAGAAACAGAATACTTTTGCTTCCGTCAGGAAGTTGGGAGGATTCAAAATGGGTAACAAAGTCCTGAATTTTAAATAAGTTGGTAGAAATGTTGAAAAATATAGTTAATACACAGTTATAGGTAGTCTTTGACTTAGAATGGCAACTGAGACTGGAATTTATGTTGCCAAATGATGTGGTTAGAATCAATGATCGTAAGTTGAGGACAGCCTGTATGCAGTATTAGGGATGACACTATTGCTGATAAAGGGCAGTTAAAAAAGAAAAGCTTTTATGAAGCTATTTCTCAGCATATTCCTGTAACTTTTCCAAAACTTAATCTGAAAAGGATTTCACAACCATTTTTGTTGGTATGCACTTTTACGATAAAGTTCATTGGATTATTGTATTTGCTCTTTGATAGATATACTACCAGTTATAATCTAATGTTCACTAATGGGTTTTGATGTACACATTTTCCTTGCTGTAACCAGCACTTAAGGATTTGATAGCATACAAAATGAAGGCAATAAATGTTGAAGCACATTTCTGCATGTATCTCATCCCAGGTAGTAAAAGCTCTGTATCAGTCTCACAGCAGTATTTTGTTCACCTGATTAAGAAGCCAATAATTTTACATTTTTTTTAGCAGTGCAAGAATTTTGCTCTACACCTCCTACCTCCTTCGTTGTCCTTGCTGTCAGTACATAAAGTTTCCATGGCGACATCACATCCTGCTCCCCTCCATCCAGGCTGACAAACACAATGCCAGCCATTTTGGTCAAGGGTACATCTTCCATTACTATTACACAGGCCAGGGCACCCCTCTGTTAAAACAGACAAAAAGGATACTCCATGTGATTTAAATATTGCAAAAACATTAAAATACAATTAAAATACAAACAGGGGACATTTACTGGGAACAGGCCTTCAGAACAGCACAAATACTGTAATTGCACATGGAGAGTAACAGCAACATTAACTGGGATTCTTATTCTTAACTAAGTGGCATCTTTGATTTGTCTGACACTTTGAGACACCACTTACCTGTGCAGACAGGAAATATATCTAAGAAACCACTAAATACCTGCGGGCCAGACAAAAATCATATTTTCATTTTCTTTAGTGAAACAGCAGGCAACAGCATCACAGCATACAACATAGCCTCAAGATAAACAATAGTCTTCTATTCTTAAGAATAATGATTTGATATATTTGTATCACAAGTTATTTATGTAGATTTTGTTAAGCTCCTTGTTTTAAAGAAGTATTTTTAAAATTCAAAGGAAGGTACGTTCCTTAGTACTCAATAAAAGAGAATGTTAATTTCATCTGGTCTCAGAGTTGCCGTATATTCATGTGAAATTACAGTGCTTTAAATAATTGCACAAAGTATATGTCAATTTTATGACTATACTTTATGCCAAAAATACATTCCTTTCCACAGAATAAGCAAAGCTCAGGAAATAGTGAAGCAGCTTAGCATCTAGTCTAACAAACATTAGGATTCAGGCTGCATACGGATGGGACAGGACCAACAAGATTTCCAACTAAATGTAATAGCTGTGCGTATTTGAGTATTTAGGACGGACAAAATGAAATACCATAAGGACCACAATAAAACATTGATAGACTGAACAAAAACACGGTAGTGACGTGCTTCAAGACAGAGCGGAAAGTGATTATAATTTTTTTTTTTTGTGACAATCTCCCTAAGGCTTTTGTTCTGTTACCTTTATATCCTATCTTGTCTGCTTTTATGGCCAAGGAGGGAAAATTTGGGAAACAATTAAAATTATTGAATATATCCAAGATCTATTTTTTAAATCTAACATTACATCAAAAACAGTATTTGTCAATTCATATTGATGAAAACCTGGCATGCAGCCAACATGACCTGTATGAGAATGATGACATTTTATATAAATATAGATGTGTAAAATTCTAATATTCCTTATCTATGAGTGTTGTAAGACATTCACATAAGCAAATAAAGCAGAACTATAATCACTAGCTACAAATAAGATTTTAGGACTTATTTTTTACTCCATACACATTAATATATAAGATGTGCTATTTTTTTCTGACTATATTTCTGGGTTCTAGAACAGGAGTCTTTCCAGGGGATTGACAATATTATTGAAAGAATCTGTTCCTATGTCTATTAGACTAATACAATTATAAATGTATCCCTTTATTTATCTACATTATTATAAATTAAACAACAATTTAATTGAAATGGAATATAGTAACATCTCATGACCAGGTATGATGAAATTATTGTTATGGATGCCACGTAATTCTACCTGGCTGAGATTATATTTGGCCTGCTTTTTCTTTAGCATTTTTGCCACCTACACATTTTAACTATTCACATAGAGGATGTACTTTAGTTTTGAAATATTTTCCCCCACGTGATTACTACATTGGATACACAGCTTTATCTGTCCTATTATCAAGGTATTGCAGACAATTTGATGCAATTAAGAATAATTCTACGAAAGCCTGGATATTGCCATACTCTAATGAAAAAGCACAAATAAGGAATAGAAGAAAGGCAATCTGGAAAAAAGGGGAGCACTGATGATAATAAAAATAAATAAATTAAATAGCCAAACTTCTACCAAAAACTGAAGATATGGAAATATTTGCTGTTTAGTGGCTTTCACATATTGCACAGATTTTTTTGCAATCTTTCTTTGAAGTAATAAAAGCTTAGTGGTTATTTTTAGTGGATAGTATTGAAAAATATGTCAAGATATTTGAGTGCAAAATTCAGAGTTTAAGCATTAAATGTCTCCCACTTTTCTTTCATGTCAGACCTGAACTCATATTTCAATTATAAATTTCCAGGTCAGGAGGCCTTCGCATATTTTTTTCATACATAAATAATTGAACATCTGTTCCAACAACAAAGTTGGGACACTTAAAGACACCACAAACAACAAATACTTGTAATCTTCAGCATCTGAGAACATCAAAGTGAATCTATTTATACACGTATTGTGAAACTTAACAAACTGCTTAGTAAAAATGTTAACAGATAACAAAAACATTAAGTCTTCTCTTATCCAAGTCATATGGAAAGTAACACGAATGAAATATGTAACTCAATGAGTATGAATATGTTGCACTTGCCAAATTTAATGGAATGACCGCTATAATATACACAACGATATATGAAGGCATGTAGAGATACATGGAGCCATGTCAAGTAAGAGCAAATATACAGTACCTTTAACTATTTTATCCAAATAGTGAGCTTGAGAATTAAAAAGAAAAAGAACAGACATTTAAGAACAATAATAGATGGAATTTTTCAGAATTCACAAATAGAAAAAGTAGTGATTTTCTGAAAAGAGTTGTCTTTCATTTCAGAGCAGTATACTTCTCACTGTAAATAATCATAAAAACATTCAGCAATGAAAATCTATGTCTAGATTTCAAATATACTGGTATATACCTTTTTACAGCTACATCCATTGAAAAACATGAACACTTTTAATTGTAGTGCTTTTGTGTTTTGTGACTTTTGTTGCCAAGACCAACTGAGAGCCTATATTTCATAAAATTGTACAGTTCTGATATAAAATACTTAATAGACTAGGAAAAGTTTGGTTATACTTCCTTTTTCTTCATAGACATCTACACCAAAGTATGAAAAAAGTTGTTCTCACTCTTGTACTTTCAACAATTGCTATTCAGAAGATTGCCTTTGATTCAGAAAAAAGTACTGTATTTTTGGAATATAAGACACACTGAAGTATAAGATGCACCAAGGTTTTGAAGAGGCTTTTTGTTTTTAAAAAAGTAGATAGGTAGATGGGGGGGGGGGGGAGAAATGGCAGGAAGAGAAAGTAGGTAGGTAGGTAGATATAGGGAGGGAGGGAGGGAGGAGGAGAGAGAGAGAGAGAGGGAGAAATACAGTAGGTAGGTAGGAAGAGAGAGGGTAGGTAGGTAGGTAGATGTTTCCAGGTGTACCTATCCATTTCAGGAAATCGCTGACAATCTGCAGCATCTAATTTTGTTCCTGCTGGCACAGCATTTGATCCACGTAATTCTCATCAATCAGTTAAAGAGCTTTCCAAAAGGGGAAAAAAAAACTTTTTGCACTCTGCAAACGTTCCCAAAATGGGACTGTTTTTCACACAAAGGGCTCCCCTTTTTTTTTCAAATAAAAGGCATGAATAGCCTTGGGGGAGGGCTTGCAGGGTGCTCCTGGGGGATGGGCTCCCCCAAAAAGAGCAAAAAAAATGGGCTGCTTTTCACGAAAATGGGCCGTTTTTTTGTCAAAGAAAATGCATGCATAGCCTTATGGAGGCTTATAGAGTGCTGCCGGGGGTTGGAGAGGGGCAAAAAACGCCCCATTTTTTGCTTGTTTCTGCCCTCCCCAGCTCCCAGGAGGTCTCTGAAAGCTTCCAAAAGGCTAGAAATGGCCATTTTGGTGAAGGAGGCGGGACTACGGGAGGCAAAAAAAATAATGCTGTATTCAATGTATAAAACGCACCCAGATTTTCAGTCTCTTTTTAGAGGGAAAAAGGTGCGTCTTATAAATATGGTACTTACTCATCATGACCACTAATCAGTGAAAGTGTTGTTCTGAATTTTTAAAATCCTCCTGTAAACTTTTCTAAGTTGGTGGCCGTTGATGTATCTTGCAGGACCATAGTTTTCACTCATTGGGTAAAGAATTATTTCCCTGTATTTGTACCAATTTCCCACCAGATTTAGCTTTTGCTATTGAGAAAGAGATTTCTCTCTGTTATATCCACGATAATCCTTATCATAGCTTTCCTTAGTCATATTTTTATAAATTAAATAATTCTATATGTCCTAATCTTTTTTTGAAAGAAAACTGTTTCATCTAAAACAGGGGTCTCCAACCTTTGCAACTTTAAGTCTGAAGGACTACAGCTCCCAGACTTCTCCAGCCAGCTTTGCTGGCTGGAGAAATCTGGAAGCTGAAGTCCTTCAGACTTAAAGTTGCAAAGGTTGGAGACCCCTGATCTAAAACATTCATATTTTCCTTCTCTACATCTATTTACTCTAATAGCATATTCATGAAAACTATACCTAGTACTCCAAGTGTGCAGAGGCATTATAGAGCTGTTTAAAGGCATTCCAATTTGATTTTACGTCCTATGTTTTTACAATGACCCTTAATACAGAATCCATTGTTTTCATAGCTTTGAGTTATCTACAACAAGCGGCTCAGTAAATCCTTTTTCTGGTCAGTAAATAATTGTTTATATTCCATTGTTGTATATGAGAAATTAAACTTTTTCTTTATAATCTCCCCAGGTGATCACATTACTTACTCTGAATAATAGCTGCCATTTTCAGTTCGGAAAACAATTCTGCAGGTTTTCCAATTAACATTTTTATTGCTGCCTTGGATAATTTTGTGTGATTCACAAACAGGGGAATTTTACTGCTTACCCCTTTATTCAGGTAATTCATAAATAACTCAGAAAACCTATTTTCAATATGGATTCTTTGGAGACGGCACTTTTTTACTCCCTCCATTTTGAGAACTGTCAATTTCTGTGAATTATGTAGCTAATTATGCAAAACAAAACACATTATTCTTACTGGGACTAGTACAGATGAAACTAATTGTTTAAAATTTGAAACTGAGTCAAGGTTTCAGATAAAAGCACTATAATTTTGGCATGCAGCATATTTTCAAAAATTCAAGGTGTTTTACAATGGCCATTACCATTTCACATACAGCCTAGTGTATTTTTTCACAGGTTTGGCAATGGTTAAATAACGGTATGTTGCAATTTACATAGATATAATGGACCTTATTTTTCAGTTATTATATATTGAATGTAATTTATATAACTATGCATGATATTGTATTGTTTTTTTTAAATATTTTGGACATTATTCAATAATCAAAATAATGGATATTAACATCCAGAAATGAAATGATTATCATGAATCAAGTTTGTTAAAGTTTCCTAGCCAATTGCCAAAGAATACTATTTGTTAATTACCTGTGTAGCATAGAGTCTAGATATCTGATAATGTTAAATTGCTTCTGCTCAACCAATTATGTTCTGAGGATGGGTGCATTCCAGTTTCCCTTTATTAAATGTTGTTATTTTGTGACATTGAGGAATCACTATTTTTCTGATATGACCCCCCCCCCCCCAACCCTCTGGAAGGACATCTGTCTAGGGATAAGGTGGTCTCATTTCTCCTAGGGCCCCAAAAATTATTAAAAGCAGGCATTGGTCCCGGACCTCGGGTGAATGTATTGTTGTCTTTTGGGTGGAGTGGGGGAACGGCTGTTTTGCTTTGTTTATTTTGAATTGCTTTTAGATTGTTTTAGTCTGGGCTATCTGTGTGTTTTTATTTTATCTGGTTTTTTATGGAATTTTTGGTTTGTACACTACCTATCATCGGAGTTGGGCAGCTACAACAAATCTGAATAAGCACACAAACAAAAGATCAAATTCATGTAAAGCATAGTATATGGCTGCTGCATGAACACCTGACAAGAAATTCCTGAGGATTTCAAGCTAAGACTGGAAAAGATGATCTCTGTCAACAATGGACAAATAGATTATATTATTTCTCAAGTTCGGGTCCTATTGTATTTTTAAAATGCAGACCTAAGATCTGAATTGATATGATCTTTAAACATTAATAAAATAATAAAACTTTATGTATTAACAGATTTATATACATTGCTATCTTTACTGCATTAGGGAAACATCGCTATCCACATCAATGACAATCAAATGCAAAACAGTGAGTTTATGACCAAAGGTATGAAACTAATGGATCCAATGAAAGGAGAAAGGAAAAAGGACTGGTGTCTTAAGACTGCCATGAGGATGAAATGCCATATGTAAACAGGAAGATGAAAATGCTAAAAGGAATAGAAGAAGAGTGTTAAACTTCATTACTTCTTTGGAATGTGAAAAGTTCAATTACAGAAACTGATTAATAATACAACACCGTCTGAAACAATAACTACTTAGGTAAGTTGGCATGTAGTTATTGAAAAGAGGTATTTTTAGTCTCATAGAAAAGGAAACTTTGAACGAAATGCCATGAAGCAAAAGAATCCAGCAGGATTCTACCTTTCCAGCCTCTAGTTTGAATATTCAAATTGTTTTAACTGGGTTTTTAAGGGGTTTAGTTTTTAAGGATTTTAGGTTTTTAGCGCAGGGATATAGTTGTTTAATTTGATTTTATATATTTATAATGTTTTTATGTTTGTACGCTTTTAATCTCCTGTGCACCGCCCCGAGTCCCTTCGGGGAGAGGCAGCGGTCTACAAATTAAATTTGATTTGATTTGAATTACAGAACATGGGCTTTTTGAGAATAAACACCCCCTTTTGGAGTTTTGTAATGGAATTGTGCTAAGAAGTAAAAGGTAGAAAAAGCATAATGTATTATACAGTATATACTTTTCAATTTTAAGCATTCCTTCATGAACACCACAAAACTTTGCTGTAAAAATCAGGTTCATTTCTCTAGAAATGAAATGTCTGATAAACATAAATTTTCTGTATCTCAAACCTTGGGTAAGATAGACTGAACTGGTTGAAACTGCACACTGACTTGACACCAATCAGAAACTCTAATTTTAATATTGGGAAAATGTGGAAATTTGCTGATATTTAATCACTACCCATTTATAATAAAATGTAAATAAATAAAATCTTTTTTTGCAATTTTGCTTACAATATGTTGTTACACTAGCACAAAGTTTTCATTTACTAGTACATTTTATTAAGAGATCTCAGCAAAGTCTTTCTAAAACTGAGGAGTTTTCATTAATCATCGATTAAAGATGTAAATCAATATGTTTGGATCATTAGATTTACATATGGTAGCTTCAATTGTTATTGAAGTTATAACTTGCAAAGAAGCCAATATTAAATCCATTTATTTCCATCATCTCTTGTTTAAATCAGGGTGAGCTAATGATTTCGTGGTACTTAATTGGTACTCAGTGCACTGTGTTATTACCTTATGCAGATCATAATAGTGACATTATTTTCATGAGAGATAATGCATTCTTATTTATATTGGTGTAATCATATCCATTATAAGATATTTCTATCAAATATAGTATTTCATGTTTAAGGTTAGCTTTAAAAAACATCTTGTTTTTTTGCATAAAGTTCAACAATGACACTATACTAACAGCAATCAAGGAATGGTAAATTAGATTTCCAGGCAATAATTCAACGAACATTAAATAAAAGTCAGTGTTGATCTACCGGTATAAGAATTAAGGATTAGGCACAATGAGTGATACATTAGAAATATATCATATGGCACTGAACCAAATGTGCTTTTCAAGAGGCAACTGGACTTTTTTTCCTTGAAAACATTTTGTTCTGATCCAAGAAGTTCTTCTGTTCTGACTGAATTTCCTGACAGTTAGAACAATTAATCAGTGGAACAGCTTGCCACCAGAAGTTGTGAATGCTCCAACACTGCCAGTCTTTAAGAAGATGTTGGATAGCCATTTGTCTGAAATGATATAGGGTTTCCTGCCTAGGCAGGGAGTTCGACTAGATGACCTCCAAGGTCTCTTCCAACTCTGCTATTGTATTGTACTGAATAGTGGAGAATGGAAGTATTTATATTCTTTGCAGCCATCTGGTCATTAGCACTCTTTCTGAGAGTCATTAAGGCCATTTGGAGGTTTATCCTGCCCTCAGAGTGATCTGAATAGTGCAAGTGGGTGTGGAACTTCCTTGGATTTGCTGAAAGAACTTTGTTGTAAGCAGGAGATCGATGATATTGTATCCCTCCTCTTCTCTTAAGAGAGGGCTGTTCTTCTCCCTTACTCTCTGAAAAGTGCTAATGACCAGATGACCGCAAGGAATATAAATCCTTCTATTCGCCAGTATTTAGTCAGAACTGAAGAAAATTATTGGATGAGAAGCAAAACATCTTCAAGAAAACAACAACAATAAAAGTCTACTTGCCTCTTTAAAAATCACTTTTGGGACAATCAAGATCTGGATGACTGAGATTCTCCATAGACATACGGTACTGAAAAATAAGCTAGAGTGACTTGATGGTAGAGCTGTGTGAAGAGCTTGTGATGTTTCAATCACTACCAAAGTGATAATTTATTAGAATACTGTTGCAAATGTACTCTATTACATACATTAAGTCATAGAGAAGCCTTAAGGGAATTTTGCTGCTGCAGAGCAACTTAACTCTTATGCCATCCAACATATTTGAATGAATGATTCAGAAAAATGCTATTTTTGATTTATTTGACTTGTTATAATTAAAATACAGATATGAATTTCCAGTTTTGTACTGATATACTGTCAATTGCATAAATTCATAAAACTGAAATACTATAGTTCAAATGAGTTCAGTGATTTAGCATTAAAATAAAACAATCCTTAAACAGATTAAAATATTTATCTACTGCTATTTTATAACAAAACTATCCATGGATGTAGAAAGTCTACACATAGTTAAATGCCAGATTTTTGAGACATAAAAAAAGATAAAGCTCTTCAGAATTCTTTCCACCTTTATTATAATATATACAATGCATTCAGACCCTCTTCACTTTGTCAATTTTGCAATGCTGCAACCTGATTCTACAGATATTGAAATTTATTTTGTTTCTCATTAATCTCTTGTGCCTCCCATTTTTCTGGATCTTTGCTGACATGTGCCTTGATTGGAGCCCACCTTTCTTACTTTCTTACTAAGGCCTTTCTCCTCTGATTGCTCATTTTGATTGGGTAACCAGCTCTTGGAAGAATCCTAGTTGTGCCAAACTTCTTCCATTTGAAAATTATGGAGGCCACTGTGCTCTTAGGAACCTTCAGTGCAGCAGAAATTTTATTGTAGCCTTTTCCAGATCTGTGCCTTGCAATAATCCTATCTCTGAACTCTGCAGGCAGTTCCTTTGACCTCATGGCTTTTGCTCTGCACAGTACACATTGTCAGCTATGAGGCCTTCTATAGAGGTGTGTGCCTTTCCAAATTAGGTCCAATCAATTTAATTTACCACAGGTGGACTTTAATCAAGCTGTAGGAACATATCAGCAACAATCAAGAAAAACGAGAGGCACCTGAGCTAAATTTCAAGTGTTATTGCAAAGAGTCTGAATGCTTATGCCAATATGTTATTTCCGGTTTTTTTTAAAAAATAATTTACAAACATTTTTAAAATTCTTTGTCATTATGTGGAAGAGTATAGATTTATCAGAAAAAAATGAATTTCAACAACTGTAGAGTCAGGCTGCAGTGTACCAAAATTGACAAAAGTGATGGGGGTCTGAATACTTTCAGAAGGCACTGTAAGTTGCACAATTCAGATTGAAAAACAAATGGAAAAGGTTCACTAAAAGTTGGTTGCAATTATTCTGCAATGCAGAAATTGAAATATTAAAGAGTTAGGGTCATATTATTGTCATATTATATTTTGGACTGTAATATATAGGATTGTTAATATGACTTTATAATAGATAATTGTTCATTAAAGATGCATATGTTTTTCTTCCAATTATACATGGAGTTTGTCAAATATAAAGAATTGTGGATATTAACATTTAGAGGATGGCTAACAGAATTACTATCTCTAATATTGGAAAAATAAACCTACTTAATTTGCAGCAAGAGTTTCCTTAAAAGCTAAATTAGTCTATACATTTTTCCAGGCCATTTCTCTACTTTCCCCCTTACTTTTTATATTAAATTACATTGTCAACATAGTTGTATATGTTATTTTAGTATTATATAAAAATATAGTTGTCTTATCACAGTACCATTCAATATCAAAAGTTGCCGTATGAACATAATGATAAAAGAAAATAAGATTTCCCCCCCAAATAACATGGAGTAGTATAAATGAAGAATGTAATTCAAATAGAGTAGCTTCTATGAATATGACCTTCTACTGTAATTTGTATGCATGTTAAATCATTAATTAGATGACTGCATGCCATAATATGATTGCACACATATTTTATGTTCAGTTCAGTTAAACTATCTCATAACCTGAATGTAAATTGGCATAGCGACAATTTGTTTCCCTTAATTGTAATTACTAACATTATACTATGAATTCAGTTCATATAATATCTTCTGTTTCTTATGCAATACCTAGTATTTTCAAATTTAACAGATTGTTTCTATTTACTCAGATCTTCTCTTTTATTATAAAAATACTTTCCTTTTATAGTCCAAGTTCCATGCTGACAGTTCTTTATTTTTTCCTACGGAATGCCTACTCATCATTTTGTAATTCTGCAGCAGTAAGAATAATTCTGAATTTGAACCTACAATTGTAATAGATTGCATTTTTTTTCTTGCATACCTTGTAAAATGCAAGACCAGCTGTATTTTTGAACATTCTGTCTTTTCATATATATCAATTTCCTTGTAGTAACATACTCACAGCATGTCTGCAATTTTCAATCTCCAGAACTGTTTTCTTACCGTTTGTGTAAAGTTTTATATTGTCAGTTTGTAACTGGTAACCACATTATTATTTTTGGAATTTCAAAAAGTAATTGTGTCAAGAATCATATAAATTGAAATGTTTGTTTTATTTCTTAACTGGTCCTCATTAATATAGAAGAGGATAGCAAATCTATTTTTGTGCTTTTTTAATCCATCATGGAAGAAGACAACTAACATATCTGTAAACCTGGGCTCATTTCTCTTTATATATGAATGCATAAGGAAAAATGGGAAAATTACAAAGGTTCGAAAGTTCACCTAGCAAGGTTAAGGTAAGTGTCAAAGAACAACAGACTACCTAACAAATCAGTTCTAAGACAGCAATTCTCCTCAAAAACTTAATTTTTGTTTCTAACATTTAGTGCTATACATTGCTACTTATTGCAGTTTTTCCAAAAAAATGCGCTAGCAGCCATAATCTTGAAAACACCATCCCCACCCCGTTATCTATTCCTTCCAGCTTCTTCCTATTTTTCCAGGCAGTTTATATTACTCAGACTAATTAGCTTCATTGTGTGTCCTAGTTGAGAAAATATTAAGAAATAGGCTTCAGGAAAACCAAATCAATCCACTCAGCTTAGCCTTCTTATTGGAATAATAATAATTAAGACAATTACAATTTGTATAAAAAATTAATTTCAAACGTGTGTGCGCGCGCGCATACACACACGCACTTTTAGCCACTTAAAATAATATAAATGCTCAATCTTCACCTGATAAATGTCATAAATAAATTGGAACAAAATTTCTGCAATTAACAGTTACACCATAATGTAGGACTTAAATGACTACAGGCAGTCCATGACTTAAACAATCAATTTATTGACCGTTTGAAGTTACAACGGCACTGAAAAAAGTGATTTATTATCATTTTTACACTTCCAACATTTGCAGCATCCCCATGATGACATGAACAAAATTCAGACACTTGGCAACTGGCATGTATTTATGACGATTGAAGTGTTCCAGCGTCATGTGGTCACCTTTTTTGACCTTCTGACTAGCAAAATCAGGGATGCCTGATTCACTTAACAATTGGGATACTAACGTAACAACCACTTAACAACTGTGGCAAGAAACGTTGTAAAATTCACTTAAGAAATATCTCACAACAAAAATATTGGGCTTAACTGTGTTCATAAGTCAAGGACTATCTGTACGTTGCAACCAGAGTCTATCAATGGATAACCTTCTGTTTTCATAGACAATTTCAAATTTCTATTAAAGTGGGACGCCCTTGAAGCTTTACACTCCAGCAGGTATGAGCAAGATTTGTTAGTTCAGTTTCAATGTCTGATAATCGGTTCTAGATGGACAAACACTTGGTGGTTTTGAACTGAAGTTATACATAGATTAGGGCCTATGTTTTAAATTGAAAATATCACTAAAACACTGACATTCCTCATGCTTAAATTTGTTTATATTTAAGCCACAAGCATTTATGTTGTTTGTTTTTAACTTTTTAAATGGAACTATTTCACAGTTAAAGATATAGATTAATAAACAACAAAAACACTAGCAAGATTGTTACATGCTATCCTGCTAAACAATTTATTTTAATACAAATATTGTCTCATGAATACTCCTAATGCTTCTGATGTACATCTGATATAGCCAAATTTAAATAATTTCAGATGTTTATATTATATCTATTTCCAAATCTCAAACAGAATTGAAAAAATATGATAATATAAATAGAAATAAAGAAAACTTTATTTTGTAATTGTAGATTCTTTAATGTATTCTTAAACTTGAATGAGGTGTGAAACTGATGTATAAAAATGGGTGTAGTTTGCTCTGATCAAAACTATTGTTTACATATGTAGACAAAATACAGAAAGAAACCTTTTTTTGGACAATGAGCAGAAGAAATATGGATTTCTTCCTCCATTTAGGCCTTCATTATTTTAGAATCTGAGAAATGTAACATCTCTAAAAGAAGGAAATGCACTGAGCATTTTAAATATCACAAACAAAAGACTTGTGCTTCATGACTAGAAAGTCCTCTTTTGTTGTCAAACCTCTTATTGTTTATTGTAGAAGTGTCTCTTAACACCTTGCTAAATACAGTACAATTCTTTAAAATAAATGTTGATGTTTATACTCTGAAACAATGGGTAACAAATTGCTCCATTTGTTCAATTATATCTTTTATGTGGGTCAGGCCTAGACTTTTGCATAATAGGTATTTGAAAGTAAGCTTGAAAGGACACAAGAGTTCAAAGAAAGGATTCATGAATACAATTGCAGCAGTAATAATGCCCTTGTATTGTCACCATCACCAGTGCCTTATGATCTGTTGCTTTCTCAACTGATGCAGCAAACTTAGCATGTAAGAATATGATGGCACTCTGTTTCTCTTTTCTACAATTTGGTTCATCCTGCTTCATCTCCCCCACAAAAATAGCTTTCCTTTTGGAAAAATAAACAGCACTGTTTCATTGAACAATGGGTAAGCATGTTTCCAATGTTGGAAAAGAAGCACAGACGCTCCATGATCATATTAATTTGGATGAAAGCTTTAACCATGCACAATGCAACAATACATATTGTGCTAGTAGACTGCAAATTGTAGCACAAAGTGAGAACTTCTATTTCTTTTTAATGTTTAATGTTTAATTTCCTTTCTGCCTCATTTTCAATTAGATGCTCTATTTGTATGCAGGATGCCACATATTACCAAGCCCCCCAAATCCCATGTCTCCAATTTAAAGAAAGGTAGTCCTTTGAGGTGTTCTCCACTAATAGTGCTTTAAACATCAAGTTGTTTATTGAGCTACACTGATTTTCATGTATATGCAGGCAATTCAAATGGTAATCTGGCCATAGGGAAATCCTAATTCCTTTAAACTACAAAAGAGCAGCTATTTGTTTTCATTCCAGTTCTTTATTGCATTGGGAAGCAAGATCATTACTGATCACAAAGACATGCTTTGTTCAGAAAAAAAATGCAGGCATGCCAGTCAGCATGCCTCTATTCTGCGCTAAGCTTCCTGGAATGTTTGGTAGCCATTCGGTTTAAAAAAATTGAAAATGAAATGCTAACTGCTGGGAATTAGCTGTTAAACATTATTAAAATAAACTGATGCATTTGATGTCTGGACAGAATTATAGTCTCACACTTTGCCATTACTTAGAACCTATAGTCAGTACACCCAAGTTCCACTGATGCATGCATTATTTTTGTGGCATTCTACTATTTGGTTTATGAAGTGTCTCTAATTACAGATTGCGGAAATATATAATCTGTTTTTATTTAGGGTTAGGGTTATAATTATCAGTTTTACCAGCTTTTATCAGAAATAAAATACAATACGACAATTCCCAGGTTACTTTATGCAGATTTACTGAAAATCTTAAGAGTCAGATACTATTTTTTTGTCTTACTAATGTTTTATTCTGTACAGTTTTCTCTTTCTCTATGTGTACTACCATACTTATCCAAATGGTTCTTCTTAGCGGATATATTTTGCATCCAATTGATTCTGTGTTTACTTTTCTATCAATTCTGTATTTTATGTGATTGCTACCAATATATACACAGTAATACAGGTGCACAGATGATATTAAATCATAAAGCATGTATTTTAAAAAATAAAATTGGATCTGAAATATCCAAAACATGATAATATATTTTGTGTGAATAGCATTTTGCAGAATTTATAACCCACAATTAACTAGCTGATTTTGATATAATGTTGAGAATTATAGGCTTATTGAAATGGAGATGTACTAGTCATACGATTGCTATACTAGGTAATTTCTGCAGATAACAGAAGCCCAAGCCAAGTTACTGTGCTATCTACAACATTATAATAATTATTTTATTATCCAAAACTTTTGATGTTGTGTTGCAAAAGCAGCAGTGGAATAATTACAAGCACATGGAATAAATAGATGAAAATAATAAGGTTACTTCTACTGTGTATTCTGTCAAAGGCATTGGAAAAAATTGTACAAGAGCAGATAATCCATTAAACAACTATAAACCAGCAGTGTGCTATTAAGGTTAGTGAGGACAATAATTTATAATCTATGTCACATAGATTTATAAGAGAAAGACATATGGAGAAAATGTGAAGAATCGCTGTGGCATTTTTTTCACTGATGTTTTATATGATGGTTAATGACTGAGGTTGGAGATGAAAGTTTTATTTAGGCAAAGACTAGCTTTTAGAAACGAATATTAAATGAATTCTAGGGAAGAGTACTTTTTATATTGTGTTACTAATCAAAGGCAACTTTCTTTTATTTCAGGATGTAAAACACAGGATATCTACTCCTAAAAAAAGCTATAAATGAAAGTGGTGAAAGGCAGCACATTTTCAATTTTTCAGTACTGAAATAGAAAGCTATGTGGAAATCCTACATAATTCATTATGCTAGCTCACAAAACATAACAAAAACAATGTCAGGCCGCTAGGCTATTTTGCAGCCAAGTTTCATATTTCCTTATACTGTATATAGTATTTTTCCTTTTCTAACATTAACATTAGGCATTCCATTATTGCCTAAAATTAGAAAAAGAAAATGAACATTAAATCATTTAGCTACAGATTTAAGAGTCCAAGCAGTAAAAGCAAATTTTCTCTAATATTATCATCTGAATCTAAACAGAAAATGTAGTAAATGTAAAATGAAATTCTTGCCCTTCCTATCTGGGACAAGCTATTTACAAAGGCTATTTCCATTATATACTTGCTTTCTTTTTTCTTTAAAAAAAAAACCATATTTCTTTACAAAGATGTAAGTGAAAATATTATGTTGAAGAAATAAGCTTCAATAAACAATATTCAATTTCAGAAAGACTCATACTTTTTAATTTCAGTACTGAGAATTCTCTGCTAACATACCAATTGTACAGTGCTCGCCATTCCAGCCTTGGTTGCATTCACATTTCCCATCTTTACAAGTGCCATGTTCAGCACACCGAGGATGGCATGCTCTTTGATTGCAAGATGCTCCAGCCCAACCTTCTTCACATCGACACGTTCCACCCATGCAGACACCGTGAGCACCGCAGTCAACAGAGCAGATTTCTGAGACAGGAATAAAGAATGTGGCAGATGAAAAGAGAATGAAGAAGGAAAAAGGAAAAAGAGCACAGTAATTAGTTAAGCTCCAAAATCCGGCTATATAAACTCTTCAAAAATTAAATCAAGCAATTTATTTCAAGTGATTCAGGTGTTATATCTTTCCTAACACTTGATTATTTATTCAGCAGATCTAGTAATATCTGTCTACTGATTTCTTCACTTAGCTTAGAGTTCTTTCAATAAGTGACCATTTTTATTGCATATTGCTTAGGAGTATTCTGAAATAAGTGTGAGTATAATCTTTATTGTGATTGTGCTTGTTTACAACGAAATTTGTTTTAACCTCACTGGTGAAAATTATACATTTTGTGTAAATTTATGAGTCTTTTTAGATTATTTTCAGTAAATAGTGTTACATGTTCTGAAAAACAGGAGATTGTAATGCAAAGATAAGTTATTAAAACACTTAAAAATTAAAATACTACAAGGTTAATATTTGACTTTAAATACTATACAATGTGAATTTATCAGATTTTAGAATCATACATATCTTTTGCTTACATTCAGTTAACTCAGGCACTTTGAGAGTTAAGTAACACTACCAGTGGTAAATTCCACACAGATGTTTTTCTTAAGATGAGGTGGGTTTCTGACTCTCATGTTATTTTTAAAAAGAGCAGTGGTTGCATTTTTTAATATAAATGTATGGTATTTATAATCTCAAAAATGTTAAGTATGAAGGCTTTGTATAGGCAATATACAAGTAGCAAAATAATGTTTCAGAGATGAATCTTCTTTATTATTAAAAAAAAAACCTAACATCCTGTACTGTATCATTGTGGCAAGATTTTTGTGGGTGGGGGGTGGGGGTTGATGAATATTTGAGATTGGCACAAAGGGTATATCCATACAGCAACCTTTCTCTTGATTATAATTATAAGTTGTGATTTTTCTTGCCATTTTTGTATGCTAAAGTTCCATTTATTTTAGGCCTTATACAATTACTGATCAATAGAACCATTTTGAACAATGAAGTCTTACTTGTACAATGTTAATGACCTTTTATACTGAGTATGATAAATGTTTGTTACTTGGAAATTTGCTTTTGAGCACTAACAGTTTTATGTCTTAAGTGACAGAAGAGAAGGCTATGCAGGGATGATTAACTTAAATTTCACTATGATACAGGAAAATGCAACTAACTGCCTCAACAATAAAGGGTACATAATTATATTACTCTGTAAAACTTAAAAAAAAACACCTTGGTTTTTTCTTTTGTTTTCATGAAAAATACAATCTAACATAACCGAAGGACACAGTTAAAGTCTCCTGGAACAATTTCCTGTTTATAAACCAGAACACCAATCCTAAAAAGAAATTATTTATGATTGATATTGAGGTGTAAAAAAACATAAAAGACCGAAAAAGATTCATTCACCTTGACTATTTTATCTATTTCAAAGCACTGTAGAACATCAAATGTACAATTAAGTATGTTGACAGTATATGTGTCAGAATGAATATTGACCTGCAAAGCTTTCCTCCTATCATGTTTTATGTTATGAATTGGATTTTTTTTTTGTTATAAGATGTTTGGATAGATTAACTTCAGAATACCCTCGTTTTCCAAAGACTTGCCTTTTCTCCCCAGTCTAATCAATTTTTCATTAAAGAGAAGGTGTTTATCAGCTTTTAGCAGATCTGCTTTAAAGCAAGGTGTGCCAGTATTTGTAATGAGCTTATTAATTAGGGTTAATTTAGAAAAACTGGAATTGGAGAGCTAATTAATGGACAACCACCAAGGAAAAGGGAACAAAACAGCTTATACTTATCTTCTTTGGGATGTTAGCAATTTTTCTAAACTGAAACATCTTTATTTGATTGGATGGAAATAATTTCAAATAATGTAATTCTTAATGTTTTTGAAAAGCTATTTGCAACATTCAATTAATTTCAAAAGTAAACTACTTTTGAAATTAATTGAATATTGCAAATAACTTCAAAAACATTAAGAATTACGTTATTTGAAATTTCCTAGTTGATGAAATATGAGCAAATGTATGCTAGTTTACAAGTTAATTTTTAGATTAAGAATGTCTGGGATGAAAGCTTTGATTAAATTTTAGGCAAAAATACATTATAATAAGTAAGTACTGTGTCCTTGTTGTCAACTGGGAATGCTACATATGAAATGGATATGACTAAGACTGATAACCTAAACTACCTTTTATCGTTCTAAAAAAATGCAAACTCCTTGCTAAATCTAAGTCATGCCAAGTGGCAAGATCAATACTTACTAACCCATCTGATAATTACTGTGGGATATGGAAAAAAAATGACTTGGAATGTCATGAATATAAATTTTAAAGAGCATAAACTAACAAGTCACTATCAATGAAAGGAAACTAGATATGTATCTGTGACACTAAGAAAAAAGGGAAAGTTTATAATAGATCTGAATGAAGATGAACTGATCATGTGGAGTGGAACTGATGAACACATACATGGAAAGTTGGATCAAGATCATATGGTTCTTCTGTGCTTAATGTTTTCTTGCAGAACTTCCTGAAACTAAGCATCGAGTCAAAATATATATTCATATTTCCTCTCCTCCTATATATTTTCTGAAAGCCTGAACATAGCTCAAGTTGTCTTTGAAATATATGGAATTAGGTTCTTTAGGCTTTTGTTTGCATTTCTGCCATTTTTATCACATTAAAGCGGAACCTAGCAAATTTTCTTCATATTTAGTTTCTGTACATTGACTATTGTTGGTGGCATTGAGAGAAGAGTAGCTTATGTTATGATAGTTTAATATGAAAACATTTAAGTGTTCAGTATAACATCAATTCAATTGATGCTATTGATGCTATAGCATACATATATATGCTATAATCTCACTGCTATATATATATATATATATATGTTAAATTTCTTTAAGGGATGATTAATAATAATTAAATAAGAGACCAGGATGGATCCATTTCGGGCTCCTTAGCCCTCGTCAGCTGGCCATACTTCCCTACAGGGATTTGAACTGGTGCTCTCCAGCATTCGAAGCAGGCTTCTCTATGCCTTGAGCTAACCAGTTTCCCCGATTACATCATCCTTTCTACAGGACTTGTAACAATATATATATGTAACAATATATCCACTTCATTCATATATATATATATATATATATATGCTATAGCATATATATATATATAGCATATATAAGAAGTACTGTCACAGCTAAATATTTTAAACGTTTGGATATTGATATAATACTATTTTGGCACCTGTACTCCGATTTTCAAATTGTATATTACAAGTTAAAACTAACAATAACTAATGCGAACTGTAAGTAGGTTAACTATAGTTGTTGATACAAGAAACTGTTTATGGAAAATAAAAACTTTCTTGTTAGTCTTGCCAATATTTTACATTGATGGTAAGCTTTAGTGGAATTTATAAATTAATCACTACAGAATCTTGTTTTTAATATTATCAGCACAAAATAATTTCTCCAAAATTCTTACCATTAGAGCAATCAGGGCCAGTCCAATTAGGATCACAATTACAAGTGCCACTTTCTTGAAGATACGTGCCATGGCCAGAGCACTGGTCCGGACACAATGTCTTTAGTATTTCACAGTTGTTACCACCCCAACCTGGATTACAATGACATTCTCCGTGGATACATACACCATGATTTGAACAGACTGGATCTAAACAATCAGCTGGGAAAAAAAGGTTGGCATCTGTAAATTTTACTATTTTTTGTCAGCTATATTCCTCATATTACACATGAATAGATTAAAAAAAGGAATCCTGAATCTCACTAGGTACTGAAAAATGAAAAGAGGAAACCCAAGCTCATCCTCAGAGAAAACATCAGGATAACATAATGCAAAGCTATATGTTCTAATAATTAGGAGGCCTAGAAAAAGACAGATATGTCTCTGTCATGGAATATGTAACAGGACAGAGAGTTACATAGGCAAGATGGTCAATAAATAAAATCTTTAAATAACTAAAACAGAAATGGTTGGTAACTTAATATCATATTAAACTTGTCCTCCCTAATTTTCTTTCATGTCCCCATTATGTTTAATTTCCGGATATCCTCAAAATCTATGCTGAAAGAGTGAAGTACAATTTACATAGTAGCTGATTCTATTTGTCTTCTGTGCTAAAACTCATCTAGAGAGAGAAAGCATCTTTCAGTTGAATGATTCTTTGGTGATGGAAAGGCTCAGGAGGAATAAATTTAAGAAAGAAAATGGATGTAAAGAAAGAAAGGCTTGAAAAACCCTCCCTACATAGAGTGATACAAAGTCAGATTAGTAAAAAATATATTTATTTTGGAATTAAAAATTGGTCACTACATGTAGTCCTTGTTTAGCGACTACAACTGGGACCTAAAATCAGTGCCAAAGCAAATTGACCATGACTGTGCTTACTTGTTTGTAACGAAATATACTGCTTTAGATACGTGTTTCCTTTTGTGTACTTGCTTAGTGTCTGTAATGATGATCATGTGTCTGAGGGACTGCACTATCATATCTTTGGATAGTTGCTAAATGACTGGACTATTGTAATATGCTCTACGTGGGCTACTCTTGAAGAGCTTACAGAAGCTGCCGCAGATACAGAGTGCAGCAGCATGGGTAATTTCGGTGGCCCCAAAAATGGCCCCAGTAACACCACTGCTCCATGAGTTGCATTGGTTGCCAGGTGCACTGCTTCAAGGTGCGGTTCAAAGTGTTGGTGATCACCTTTAAAATCCTTCATAGCAGGGGCCCAGGTTACTTGAGGAACCATCTCACCTCACTGGCATTGACCCATACCACTTGTGCCAGCAGAGGAGGCATGCTGCAGGTCCTGTCAGACTGATTATTCTGGCTGGCGGGATCCAGGAGGAGGGTTTTTTCTGCTGTTGGTCTTGTCCACTTGAACATCTGCTTACCCATCAGTATAGGCATGTGATGACGACTGTAGGTAGTTGTGGGCAACTCTAAATCACCCTTAAGACTGCATAGTACTGAGTGGTAGATTTACATTCTGCAACTGCCCAATATCTAAAACAATGAATATGGCAAGGCTCTGAAGCAGATATTAGAGTGAATCACAGTGTGTAACACACACAGTTCCTTTTTCACTGCTTGGGATTAGGCAGCAGAAATACTTTAGGATGCTCTGAGCCAGTGGTGGGTTTCAAATTTTTTAGAACCTACTCTGTAGGTGTGGCCTATTTTGTGGGCGTGGCTTGGCCGTCATGTGACAGGGTGGGAGTGGCCACCTTTTAAAATGTGGTGAAACTCATTTAACAACGCTCTTGCTTAGCAACCAAAATTTTGGACTCAATTTTGATGATAAATTAATTCTTTCTTTCTTTCTTTCTTTCTTTCTTTCTTTCTTTCTTTCTTTCTTTCTTTCTTTCTTTCTTTCCTTCCTTCCTTCCTTCCTTCCTTCCTTCCTTCCTTCCTTTCCTTTCCTTTCCTTCCTGTTGGGTCACTGGCAGCGGCGGGCCAGATTTACTTCCAGGTACGCCAGTGGAACCCCCTCTCACCGGTTCTCTAAATTTCACCAACCGGTTCTCGCGAGTAGTGCGAGCCTGCAGAAACCCACCACTGCTCTGAGCCCATGCTGGGCAATTTTCTGAGTCCTTGGATGGTGCAGCAGAGAAGACAATGTCCACCTCTCATAAAATATCTAATAGACTCTGGGAACAAGGAAAAAGGAGCCTGACAGTTACTAAAAAGATTCCTGAGGAGAGAATGTGAGAAAGGACTAATTTACTCTGTCTTAATTCTGCTAGGTATAGGTTGAGGTGAAGAACTATTTTGATAGGCTTTCAAGTTCTGTTATAATTCCATACTAGTAATAAGGATATTTCTGGAAATTTAAGTGGTTCTTTTTTTTGCTGAATTTGCCTTGAAGAGCTTGATCCCATCAAAGGAGAGAACCTTCTTTCTGCAATATTGATTTTGAATTTAAAGAAAAGGGCACTTTAAAGCTATTATGCTGAAAACTAGACAACGTGACATGTCCCAATGAGTAATCCTCCAGCCAAAGGAAATATATGAATAAGTGTTATAGACAAGTTAAATACAATATAATACATAAAAATAGAAAATACTGTCAGCTCGCTAATGCTGTGTCACTTTGGAAATAAACTAAAAGGTGGGAGCTGCGCCTAGTTGCACTGTATGAATCTATAAACTTCAGAAGATTCTGAACAGGAATCTGCATTGACTCACAATCTATCATACAACCATAAAATCTTAATTACTTTTTAAAATCCCCAAATATCTTTTACACCTTCCATTTTTTATTTTTCTTCAGTTTTCTAACAAGATTAAATTTCAGTTTTGGACACCAGTTTTTACTTTTAGACGCCAGTTATGACATACTATTTTTAATACCCTCTTATTCATTTCTTATTCTTGAAGCATCTTTGAATATTAATAGAACAATGCAGTTATTCAATTTGTACTGTTCATAACAAATTTTCCCTTAGATATTTATTTTGTCTGCTTTGTAAATTAATATTTACAAATATTTACACTTCCTTCCTTCTCCATTTCATGGAGAAAAGACAAAGTTGTTGCTTTCCTTTTTCACATATCACAATCATTCTTTGCTGATGTTAGGGAGAATTTGGCTATGTGTAGGCAAGAAAAGAACAAGGAAGGAAGGAAGGAAGGAAGGAAGGAAGGAAGGAAGGAAGGAAGGAAGGAAGGAAGGAAGGAAAAAAGACAAGAGAAATTAATCCAACCTAGAAATGTACTTGTCCGATCCAAAAAAGCAGGCGGCTTACAGGTTGACCCACAGCCTATTTAGGAAATAAATGAGTTGCACAGCTCTATCTTTCTTAATTCCCTTTAATGTGCTTTAGATGATGAGATTTAATTTAGCAATTTGACTCAATAAAACGTTACACTTGTAGGGTCAATGGTCTGAAAATTTAATTCCAGAGACTTAATTGTATTACTTTGTGTGTGCTGATCAATAAAATCAATTTGATTGAGAGTGGAAAGTTGTGCTTTCTCTGT
This sequence comes from Rhabdophis nuchalis, assembly GCA_039707465.1. NCBI lineage: Eukaryota > Metazoa > Chordata > Lepidosauria > Squamata > Natricidae > Rhabdophis > Rhabdophis nuchalis. The sequence continues at coordinate 48,960,779 of CM077648.1, forward strand.
CTAAATAAATCCAGCGAAAATGACCACACTTTTTTTTCCTCCAGGAGAGTTTTGTAATTATTCAGTTGATACAACACAATGTTTATGCAACTGTTGTGTTAATACTCTTAAATCAGTCATTTCAGTTTTCAGTTAATAAAGATTAAAAGTATTTTTTTTAAAATCTGTATTTTATTAAGAATTTAGTTTTTTCTACATTCAGTGCTCTTAAAACAGATTAATTTGCACTTATAGATCAATAAAGCAATTAAAGTTCACTATTCTAAAAATATATATTCTAAGTTCTGTATTTAACCTGCTTGAAAGATTATATGTATGAATGAAACTCACAGAAATACTTGTTTCTGTTGAAATTAAAACATCATGGGATCTACTTAATGTTATCTTATGTTTAGATCAATAATATGCTGTAGTAGAATATAGTGTATAGCATAATAGTTCAATCCTAAGTCAATATTTGCTTATTTACCTTCTTCACAGTTTTCTCCTTTGTATCCAGAGTTGCAGGCACAAGAGCCCATAATACAAATCCCACGACCTCCACATTGAGGGTCAATGCACTGGGTGGTAGGCACATCACATTCTGTACCCTTCCAACCACTATAGCATAAACAACGTCCTTTGGAGTACTGCCCATTGCCACTACACAATACTGGGCAGGCTGCTGTGAAATAAAACATGACAGAAAACTTAACATAATTCTTTTCAATCAAGCTTTAGAGGCAGAGGTACATCTTGACAAGTTGTACTTCAAAATCTTTTTTCTTGCTTCTTAGTAACTACTTGTTTTTTTTCTGCTTCTTATTTGAACTTATTTAAGAAAGAATTCAGTTTATATACCTCTTGAACAATCGGGGCCAAGAAAGCCAGCAAAACAATGGCATGATCCTGAAACACATTCTCCGTTTCCATGGCAATTTCGAGGGCATTCAACCACAGACTCTGAAATTACCAAAAGAAGAAAATTCTAACAGGCAGCAATCAGTGCACTGAAATAAAACAGCAAAAATCCCTCTTTATATAATCTATAAATGTTAGTAAATTAAAATAGAAATCATACACCTAATGGATATGTACTTTCAAGAGAATAAAAATTTTGTAAAATAAAAATCTAGGATATTTGAATAAAATTTTACAAGCTTTATAGGTCACATTTTTACTACATTTCATATCTTGTGTCTTTAATTAACATGGAATTGCATTTCTTGTTTAATAATTATGTATAGTTAGAAAGGTTATACTAGAAAGTTTGAAGTTTAGTGATATTCAAAATACTCTTAAAGAATATTGTGAATACTCTACTTACCTATAACAATCGTATTAAAAGACACTTGTTCTGCATTTTTTCCATCGTTGTAAAAAGCCAGGTGCCAGATCCCAGCATCCAAATACTGAATGAACCCCGCTTCATGAAGGCTAACAGATCTTGTCTGTCTGCCTGCTCTCTCTGTCTCAAGAAGGTTACGCTGCTCCTTTGCAATCAATCGGCTCCCATCCAAAAGTTCTACAAAATCATACTGCAAGGGGGGAAAATGAATCACATGCTACATTGCGTATCAATGCATTATGGAGTTAATTTTCAAAACTATAGTTATATTGTTCTCAGTAATAAGTACTGGTACATCATTTTAAAATTAGGTCGAAATGAGACTTTTGTTGCCTTGAATTGATTTTGCTTTAATTGCTAACGAAATGTGTAACACACAACTTGAGTAGCATCTATTAAAATAACCTGGAGATATTCTTTTAAAAAGCATATATTCATGGCTGAAGGGCATCACATTGATTTGCTAAAAATAAACAACAAATCTTAATATTTGGACACAATTAAGAATATAAAAATACAAAACACATGTATGCTGTGGATTAATAGTTCAGACAATCCTTTGTCAAAAACATGATGACTATACATTTCTGTCTTAAAATCACAAGGAAAAAAATACCATATTTTTCGGAGTATAAGACGCTCCGAGTTATAAGACGCACCTAGATTTTGGGGAGGAAAGCAAGGGAAAAATATCTGCCTCTACCTCTTGGCAATTTGCCTCCTTGCAACAAACAGTACAGACAATACACACTGATGTAGTATTATATTTCAGACTATACTTGTACAGATGCTGTTAAAATTGATGTCCTTTCTGGAAGTATAGTTATTCTCTACTATTTAAAAGAATAGCACTTTTAAAAACAAAAGCATTGGGCCTCTTCAGATCAAGCATTTATTTTAAAAAGCTTCTTCATTTTGTTAAGTTGTCTAGAATAATAATAAAGCAGTCTTTAAAAAATAAGTCTAATAATTTGAACATTCTATAGGCCTTTATAGTTGTTGACTTACCTCCTTGCAGCAAACAGCCTGAATAGCACAAGGAAAAAAAAATCTGTCTCCCAGCAATTTGCCAGGTGGAGCAAACAGCAAGGTTCACTTTCAATTTCTCCCAATCATCAGCTGTTACAGGCTGCAGGGATTGTCTCCCCAAGCCTCTATTTGCTGCAAAGAGGTAAATTGCTGGGAGGCAGAGGCCAAAGGGTTGGGGCCAGTCGGTGGGTGGGGCTACATTCAGTGTATAAGACGCACCCAAACTTTCACCATCTTTTAGGGCGGGAAAAGGTGCGTCTTATGCTCCGAAAAATAGAGTATATAAATAAGAAAGTTGTTATTTCGGTTTAAATGCTACACTGCTGTCAGAAGCACCTGTTTTTTAAAGAAACAAATTGGTTATCAAATGTTACTGCAAAATCAGTTTTTCCAAAACTATTACACAAAATTAAACAAGGTTTCTTCGTTAATTATTAATACATTTCTGCAAATTGTGAAAAAAGAGGTGAAGCCTTTTAAAGCTTAAGAGTATGAAATTTCTTTACTTTGCCTGGATATTTTTTATACTTGCAGTGTGAAAAAAAATGTTATAATATAATGCACACATAGAAATCAGGAATGGACAAGAAGAACACAGTTCCTTGGCACTGTCTGGGTACATTTATACATTATATATACATAGTACATTTATACATTATACATAGCAAGTAGGCTATGTTCATCTAAATTATGTGATTGAAAATAAAAATGAATATTGGAATATTAAGAATAACGTTTTATTTAAAAGGACAAATTCAGAGGCAATGTACTTTCATTTTCAGGATAGTCTTGCACCCTGCTTATTGACAATACACTTACTTATTCTAAAACCAATATGCATTATTGTAATTTTATTTCTTGTTTCCATGTCAGATCAAGTTTCATGGAAAAAGATATATCATTGAAATTTGGTCCCTGTGATCATAAGAAGAAATTGATTTTAATCCATAAAATTTTAAATGATTTTAAACGTGTATGCTAGAAAAAAATGTTTCCCAAATATTGCATATTTAGCCTTGCTTTTAGCCAGGTAAGTGAAAGTGGCTAGTCAAATTTATACTTTTTATGGAATGGGTATTTATTTATTTATGTGTAAGACTTGTAAAGGCACTTATTTTGTGGCATTCAACTCTGACTGGCTAGCAACAGTAATAAAATAAAAAAACAATAAAAAGAAAAGAAAAGAAAGGAGACTAGAATCTACCTTTAAATAGCATTAAAATATGTTTGTTTCAAATACCGTTAACATGATAGGTAATTTTACTAGATGTTTTCCATATGAGCATCAGAGTGATGGAAAATAAATTATCTTTAAAGATGAGTTATGTGTCAAGTAACTCTTAGCTAAAGGCAGTTTGCTGATAGCTCAATGGGTGACCATGAAGGGAGATTGCTTGCTCTCTCAAATAGCATCCTGAGATTTTTCTCCCTATTCAGAACTGGCCACAAGCTGCAGCTTATTATGTGCCTACCATGACTGAAGCAGAAACCTTAAATGCATCAGGGAACATATTAGCCATCATTTATCATTTTGCTGATATCAGAAGGAAAAGGATTATAAATCCACTCACCACTAGAACTCATTACTCAGGGATTGCGACTTTTAAAACCAAGTACCTTGCTTAAAATAGTTATTCTTTGAGTAGTTTTTCTTACACAGAAAGATTCTTTCTCAGTCTACTTACTCTTTCACACCCCAGTTTGTCAGAAATAAGATTTCTATTGTTTACTTTAGATGTTAGTTATTTAGTTATCTTAGTTCACTATGTCAGTGTCACTGCTGGGTTTCCTCATTGCTTTTTTGCCTGTATAATCTGTCTAGGTCAGATTTTTAAGTGAAAAGAAGGCAGCAGACTTTAGAAGAAAAACTTTGCAATGACAATCATTGTATCTCAATACTCAATGAATGATTGGCTGAGGCAGATCATTATTTCTCTTTATATGTGATTGTGAAATAGCACTAGCCTGATTTATGAGTATTAAAAGAAACAACAATCCTGTTGACCCACCAGTCACAGAGCTATTTAAGCAGCAGTGAACAGCATACATTGCTAAATTCTATATCAAAATATTTTTCCTTTCTGTTTTTCATCTGTCTTATTTCATTATAACTTTCTTCCAGATCTTGGCAGCAACACTGGAAACAACAACATGTATTAAGTCAGTGGTCGGCAAACTCATTAGTCAACAGAGCCAAATATCAACAATACAATGATTGAAATTTATTTTGAGAGCCAGAAGGTGTGGCCTATTTTGTGGGAGTGGCTCAGCGGTCATGTGACCGGGTGGGCGTGGCCAACTTGGAAAATGTGGTGAAACTCACTTAACAACGGTCTTGCTTAGCAACCAAAATTTTGGGCTCAATTGTGGTCATAAGTTCTCTTTCTTTCTTTCATCTGTCTCCCACTTTCTTTTTCTTTCTTTTCTTTCTTCCCTTCTTTCTCTTTCTGTTTCTCTCTGTCTGTCTCTTTCTCTCTCTGCGTCTGTCTGTCTGTCTCTTTCTCTCTCTGAGTCTGTCTGCCTGTCTCTCTCTCTCTCTCTCTGTGGCTCTTTATCTCTCTCTCCCTCCCTCCCTGTCTCTTTCTGTCATTCTCTCTCTGTATCTCTCTCTCTCCCCTCCCTCCCTCTCTATCTCTGTGTCTCTCTCCCCTCACTCCCTCTCTATCTTTGTCTCTCCCCTCCCTTCCTCTTTGTCTGTGTGTCTGTCTGTCTTTGCACTCACTCACTCATTTAATCACTGTGTGTTTGTGTGTGTGTGTGTGTGTGTGTGTCTCCCCTTCCCAACCCACGGATGGGCTCCAGACCAGCGGAGCCTCGTCCTTTTTTTTAACCAGGCGATCTTTTCTAAGACATTTTACATAAAAAGAACCTTAATTGCTGGCTCAACAAAAGAAGCTGGAAGCCAGGAAGCGGAAACCTGGGACAGGAGAACAACCTTTTCTGTCCTCTTACCAGCTGATCTGGGAAGACAAGGAATGCGAGGGGGATCCCTCCCCCCCCCACAGAGGGGCTCCAGATCCTCTTTCTTTTTAACCAGGTGGCTATCAGAGAGAAGAAGGCCGAGTGTGCCCGAGGGCTTGTGCAGCAGCCGAAGATCGCTTGGTTAAAGGTCGCCTGGCTAAAAAGAAGGACGAGGCTCCGCAGGTCCGGAGCCCATCCGCCGGGGAGGGGGGGAGAATCCCCCTCGCGTTCCTCTTCTTCCCGGAAAACATAGGCCACGCGCACACCTACAGCCTGCAGAAGTTTCCTTCCAAAGCCCTCTGAGCGAGGAAGAGCCTGTTGGGAGAGGGGTTTTGTTCCTGCTCCGGGCTATACTTGTATGGAGCGCGCCTATGTTTTCCATGGAGTGGGGCCGCAGCCGGAAGATAAGGAACGTGGGGTAGCGCAGCGAAACAGCCACACTCAAGGGGCCAAAGAGCCAAGTGTGGCTCGCGAGCCGCGGTTTGCCGACCACTGTATTAAGTAATAAGCATTCAATGAGCATTGGAACTATCTTTTATTATAATAAAATTGGGAAATCTTTGTTGGAAATCTTGAGGCTCCCATGGTGATCATGGGAGCCTCAAGGCATTCCCATATAACACCTCTCCTGCGCGACCTGCACTGGCTACCTGTCGCCTTTTGGGTGCGCTTCAAGGTGTTGACGACCATCTTCAAAGTGCTCCATGGCTTGGGGCCTAGCTATATGCGAGACCGTCTCCTGCTCCATACATCCCTTCGACTGATCCGCTCCCATAGAGAGGGCCTTCTCCAGGTGCCGTCGGCCGGGCAATGCCGGTTGGCGGCACCCAGGGGAAGGGCCTTCTCTGTGGCAGGCCCTACCCTCTGGAATGACCTGCCCCCCGAATTACGCACCATCTCAGACCTCTGCCTTTTCCGCCAGCGTCTCAAAACGCATCTATTTCAACAAGCTGGCCTTGCATAACCTCCAGTTTCTGACTGTTATTAGCTGTAAATTTTAATTAGGGGGATTTTAAATTGTTTTTAGCACAGGGTTATAAGTTTAATAGGTTTTAATAATGGTATTTTGTATATATGTATAGTTTTTTAAATTTTCCTGTGCGCCGCCCTGGGTCCTTTTTTAGGAGAAGGTGTGGGTTATAAATTCGAAATAAATAAATAAATAAATAAAGTAGAGTTAGTGCTGCTATTTGCAACAAATTATAATTTTTATAAACTCCTTATATGCTTTAGATTTAGACAAGTGCCTCAGGAATTTATACATTTTTGTTTCAAGGTACCAAAGTCATCTGTTATTTTGTAATTTCTTTAGATAAACATATTGACTTCCTTGTTGCAGGAAAACCAACATTCTAAGAATGTGTCATATCAACTTGAAACTACCATTGACTATTTTTGAATGGTCAGCCACTATCAATTACTTCAGGCTGACTTATTTGTGATGTCTGAGAAAACAGAGTTGTGCAACTAAGATTGTTCTGACACAGACACAAAATGTAAGAGGCAATCATTCAGCTACATCTGGGAATATTGGTACAAACACACACACACACGCATGCTGCAAAACATCACTTCTTACAAAAGAAAAATGAAAAGTAAATGGTTTTTGAAGGGTGAAATGAATAAACATAAAAGTGTTATTTATAAAAATGCTCATCTGATCTCAAGTTCCTTTGATTTTTACTAAGAAATAACTAATACTTTTTTTAATATTTATTTTTTTTAAAAAACAATTCTAAACTTAATCAAGTTTATCTCAGATTAAAGTATCATTAAAATATGGCAGTTATATCTTATCATATAATTTATCTTAAGATTTCTGAAAAAAAATGTATGTTATTTTTCTATGAACTAGGGAAATATATTTGTGTGTGTGAAAGCTCAGATGTTTGGGTGTTCTGAATTATCTTTTTAGAAGCCTAAGTGTAGACTATAAAATTATAATATTATGACCGTGGCACAATATATATAATAATAAAAAATAAACTATACAATTTTGAAACCCAAAATAATAACCATTTCTAAAGATGTGAGGTTCTGAATATCTGAATATTAATTTCATTAAAAACAACTCTTACTTGTGTATGTGAAGGTGGTAAACCTTTTCGGCCATATACTCCAATCAAAGCATCTTTCTGAAGGGAGATATTGAATTTTAGAAACTGTGGTTGATCAATAAAGACTTGCGACCGCCAGAAGATCCCAGGTGGAACATCTTGTGTTGCTCTTCGACCTATGTCAAGTTCTCCAGAATCTATAGTGTTATTTTCCTGTGCAAATCCTAATTTACCTGAAAATAAATAAATAAATAAATAGCTTTGATTAATTTTTTCAGTAAGTCAAACATTTAGATTACTTTCAACTAAGCTATTAATCAGATCATTCGGTGAATGTTAAAGATTTGAAGAAATTGCTGAAGGAAAAAAAAACAGATTAAAGAAATACACTTAAACATTTTCAAACTCAAATCCTACAACTTTCATTTTTAATAAAATGTTATAGGATGCGCTACATTTTGTTAACAATTAATCTATTTATTTATTTATTTTTATTAACTATTTACCTACTGTATGTCTAATTTTGTTAGGGAAAATATTAACTATAACTTTTATAAAGGATTATATTTTTATAAACATATCTAGACAGAGAAACTAATTCATATATAAACAGGTAAGTAAAACTTACCTGTTTATAGAAAAGTAGAAATTAGTAAACCCTCTTTAACGCTACAAAACTTAGAACAGTAAACATTTGTATATTAAGAAAGCTTCATCCTCCATTTAATGTATTTATCTGAACAAAAAAAGAATTCACACTGTTTCTACACGTTGTGTAGACTAACACAAGAATAAACAAACCTATTCCAACAAATAATAACTGTTGTTCTGTAACCAAAAGCAGAACATTCTATGGGATGATCAGGTAAAATAGCAGTTCTTATATGTAATAGATACACAGAATAAGATTATTAAGACAAAGCCTTTCATTTGTAAAATTCTTAACTTCAGTATCATGCTACATATAAAAATATTTCTTCAGATTGTGCAGATATGCTTCTTTTGTTCTGTTTGCTATTTGAAATATTTCTACCATCCTGTTTTTATGTGTTTTATTTAATTAAACAGTCTCAAGTGCTAGTGAGAACAATAGGAGGTGCCTTCATATACTGTAAAACCAGTTTTGAATTAATCTAGAGTAGAAAATAAAACTATTCAAACATATATTTCTTTCTCATAAGTCTGTTTTCTGTTTCTTGCACAACATTAATTATATTTACAAATACGACTTAAAAGTGCATGCTACCATTATCTAATTAAAAAGGATTTAACAGAAACAGCAAGAGATAATAACGAAACATGTTTTAGAACATCACTGTGTTTACAGATGATTCGGTTTAAAAGTTCCCTAATTCAGATAAACATCAGTCTCCTGTACCAAATACAAACTTACTGCAGTGAAAAAAATACCTTTAGGAAAAATAAGATAAATAATAATGCTTTTAATTTTCAGTTGAATTTATTTTATCATTAAACTTGGAAATTTGGACCACAAATATCCAATTCATGTATCAATATATATTTAGTATGAGACAAACTTTAGTGTTTAAAAGAAGGCAATAGAGTCCCTGCAGATTTTAGCCCCCTAGTCATTGCCAACTACAAGGCAATGAACTGTTCTCTTAACAGCCAAGGGAAGAAAATTTACAATATTCCAAACAAGTAATTAATAGAATGGTGGGTGCATTGATTAAATACCTATTTCAGCAGTCAGTGTACACAACCAGTAATGTTTCTTCAGTGTGAAGTGGATTAAGGTGGGGAAAAAACACTGCGTAACTTTCACAGGTTAGAGATGGACTTTGATATAGATTATGAAAATTTGAAGACAGTAGTTCAAACCTTTATCTTAAAAATAGTATGCTAGGCGGCAAGAACAAGATAAAAAAGAAAATGCTTCTACTTCGAATTCATCTCTTAAACTTCTCAAAGAATAACATAGTGTTATCTCTCTCTTCCTTCCCCTCCATCCCTGTGTGTGTGTTCAACTTGGCTAAAATGTTTATTCCCAATTCCCTGCATGTTTACATGCAGAAAAGAATTAGGAGGCTAAGCAACCTTTCAGAGAGGAATGGTAAGGCTTCTAACCATATAGCAAGGTGTCCTGTGCCAAGTCTCACACAAGTGGGAAAGATAAAGGAAGCAAGAGCTACACAGATTTCAGCTGATTTTAATGCTAAATTTGGAAAATGCATTATTTTGGAAACTTTTAGAGGAACTTCCCTCCCTCATTTAAAGTGAGGTCTGTTTGAAATACTGAAATGATTCTTCTCAGGTTTCCTGCCACCTTGATAAATTATTCTTTAGAAATATAGGATGATTGAAGCAGGAAGAGAATGTAATGGAAAGCAGAGGATAGAAGAGAAAACTGGATATTGCAGGAGAAGAGAACTGTATTTATACTATATATATGATCTAACTTTATATCCTCTTGATACAAAATGTAAATCAGTATTGATGGCTATTGGAAATTAACACACATTCCAGCAACGCTGACACCTATAGAAGTTTGTAGCTAACTAGAGATTTTGTCCATTTCTACTGTTAGTAGAACCGTGAAGGCCACTCAGAACAGTCCAGTGGAACTTCTGAAATATAACACATTTGTTTAGGTTTATGTATACCTCTAACAGACTTGTATGGGTTTTTAATAGTTGAATTTGGAGGTAGACTGGAATCATCAGTATGCTGCTATTACTGAAAATGAATGCATGTTGTTATGAATTATTTAGATAGAATCTAGGACTAATTCTAGAACAGAAAAAAGTAAATGACACACCAAAGCAGATGTTAAGAGAGTCAAGGCATTATGGCTTATAGGGGGAAAAAACTCTTAAGAGGAAAAATAATATAAAGCCTTGAGGAAAAGGTAATGAAGAGATGTAAAAAACATTCATAAACCTCCCAACTTAGGTTTATTTCACTGAATTTAGCAAACTGTATTCAGTGGAGACAAAAATTTAAAATTTAACATGATATATATTTTATTGTTCCTGTCACAGTGATAGCTTTTTGGGAGAAATAATTGACGATAATAAAGATATCTACATACAGACTAAATTCATTCATTATATTAAATACATATATTAAATATACAGAAGAATAAATGCGCGAGTAATGCGCGAGTAATGGAGGCAAATCCTTAGCCGGCAAAGATCCAGGGTCACCAAATGGCCCCGGAGGCGACGTCCAGCCCTCCTCAACCATCTCCGAGGGCTGGCCCGGAGAGCAGGACACCCAGTCGCCACACCTGGAGGTTTTGAGAGTGGATGATGAGGGTGTGGTGGCTGAAGGTCGGGAACGACGGGAACGGAGGACGGTTGAAAGCGGCCCGGAAACAGTCGAGTTGCGGCCTAGAGCGGCTGGCGGACCAGCGGAGTGGCCTGGTGGAGCGGCCGACAATTGGAGCGGCCTGGTGGAGCGGCCGACAATCGGAGCGGCCAGATGGGCCGAACAACGAGTAAAGCAAACCGGCGGAGCGGCCTGGCGGAGCGACCGATATCTGGAGCGGCCGGATGGGCCAGCCAGCTAGTAAAGCGGCCGGCCGGAGCGGCCGACCAACAAACTACCAGCGGAGCAGTGGGCCTAACAGACAATACCAGCAGCCCAACGGACGAGACCAACGGTCAAACGGACAAGACCAGCGGCCCAGCGGAAGACACAAACGGCCCAGCAGGCAAGACCTACGGTCCAACGGGCGAGACTAGCGGCTCAGCGGGCGATGCCAACGGCCCAGTGGGCGATTCCAGCTACCCAGCGGATTTCAGCAGCTCAAGTAAGAACGATCTGGCTGGTTTATGGCTCCCACCAGCATCGGCCCCGCAGATAGAGGCTTTGGAAACAACAACACCGGCTCTGGGAGGCATTATTGAGCCCGGAATCATCATCCCCACCAGCAACGGCCCTACAATATCTATCCCAGCCTGGAACAACAACATCTGCTCCAAGAACTATAGCCGAATGACCCTATGGGAATTATCTAGCAAGGAAGGCTTGTCCGGCATAGAAGGGTGGAGAACAGCAGAAAAATAGTATGCGACCCGGATCGTTCCTAGAGAAACTCCCCGGGGGTAAGACCTATCCCGGGAAGATGACAAGATCAGAATGGCGGTCTAGGTGGCAACGGTTGGCATATGCTGGTGAAAAAGCTCTGGGAAGACAGAGCCGGAAGATCATGACCAGCAATCAGATCTATCAGCGAAAGACGACGAACGATATATTGCCAAAACGGAAGGACCCAGGGAGTTGATAACTAAATGAACAATGTTATGGAGGGCTTGTTTTTTCCATCGTGGCTTCTAGGGAACATAGAAATAAAGACAGAGTCAGAAGAAATGTCTGACGGACGAGGGACAATTAATTATCTCCCTCTACTTAAAAAGCTTGACTATCCCAGATTTCCTTCCATGAACTCTATGGACTATATAAATTTTACAATCTAGGTCCTTCCTCTATGCCCTCAGGCCCTCCCTCCTTCCCCCTGGTGATTTTAGATCCTCCTTCCCCTTATTTATTATATATTTATATATTTATATATTTATTCATGACATCTCTATTTATATATTATATATTTATACTTGTGACACCTTTCCCGGCTACGTACCACCAAAAGTATAAAACCTTACTGTACCTTCCATCTTAATCCTGTCCCAGTAGAACCATCATATGTCATCAGAATGCCTCGGGGAGGATAGAGACCCCTGGAATGCTATCCTACTCTAGATTTGATCTCCTTTGCCTGCAAGAAAGTCCCCTCTCGCAGGTCTGGCCCCCTGAATTAACACGGGCACACCTCGAGGATGGATTGATCAATCCTGAGAGGTGGGCGAAGCGCAGGCTCAGGGGATTCCTGTGTAAATTTCTAATTCGACTTTTAGGGGGTCCCAGGGAGGGGGGGTGGAAGAACCAAATGGGGGAACGACAAGAGAGAAGGCCGGCAAAAAGCGGAAGTAAAGAGACGGAGGGGGGTGAAGGGGGGGTTGTTTCCACTGAGGTATTTACCATCAATACGGTCTTAGGGAAGGGCAGGGGCGGTGGGAGAGGGGATGGACGCCATCAGTTGGAAGATCGTGGCCGATGGTTACAGGTGGTCATGCGCTCCAACTCCCCTCGTCCCCATTGCAGACTAGGTGAGCAAGAACCACAGACCCGGGGCCTTAGGCTGATGCTATGCAACGCCAGGTCCGTGGTACAAAAAGCCCCTCTCCTACATGACCTTGTGTCAGAGGGGGACCCGGACCTGGTAGGCATTACGGAAACCTGGTTGGGTCACGAGGGAGGACATCCCCTCGTAGAAATGTGCCCACCAGGATACCGGGCCTTCCATCAGCCTAGGGCCCTAGGGGGGGGGTGGCGATTATGGTTAGGGAAGGTCTTGAGCCAAGGGAGACCACAGTCCCTCAGACGACCGGGTGCGAGTCCCTCCTTGTGAAGTGGGGCCTAGGGAGGCAGTTGGGCGTGTTAGTTGTATACCTGGCTCCTCGCTATGCAACAACAGCCCTGCCCAAGCTGCTTGAGGTTATAGCTGGGGTGGTGGTTGAGACCCCCAGACTTTTAGTCATGGGGGACTTTAACCTGCCGTCAGCAGGCGAGACCTCTGGTGCAGCTCGGGAGTTCATGGTTTCCATGACAGCCATGGACCTGACCCAGGTAGTTCTGGGCCCTACTCATGAGGGCGGACACACCCTGGATCTCATCTTCGTCTCGGGACAGTGGAGTAGTGATCTGGGAATAGGGGATTTAGTCATCTCGCCCCTGTCATGGACAGATCACGCTCTCCTTCAGCTCGACTTTCCGATCGCTACACCTCACTGTGGGGAGGCGGAACCGGACATTCCTATATGGTTCCGCCCCAGGCTCCTGATGGACCCGTTAAGGTTCCAAAGGGAGCTTGGGCCAATTCCTGTGGACTTGCCCCGCGACTCGGCTGAGGACTTAGTGACCGCATGGTTAAGTGCGGCCACGGGGGCCTTGGACCGAGTCGCGCCCTTGCGGCCTCTCCTGCGGTGACGAACCACCTGGGCCCCTTGGTTTACCGAGGAGCTCAGGGGGATGAAACGCCACAGGAGACGCCTAGAGAGCAGATGGAGATCATCTCACTCTGAAGCCGACCGAACACGAGTGAGAGACCACATTAGGACTTACTTAGTGGCGATAAGACTGGCCAAACGTGAGTATTGTGCCACCCTTATTGCATCCGCAGATAACCGCCCTGCCGCTCTGTTTAGGGTGACCCGCTCCCTCCTCCAACAGAGGCCGCGGGAAGCCCCTTTACAGGGTCGAGCAGAGGAATTTGGGATTTATCTGCAGGAGAAAATCACTCGGATTCGGAACGAGTTACCCTCCATCGTCAATGGCCCAGTCGAGCGTGCCGAGGCAGTACTTGTGGGAGGAGTTTGATTTTGTTACTACCAAAGATATGGACAAGTTGTCAAAGAGACTCAGGGCCACCACATGTTTATTGGACCCGTGTCCCTCCTGGCTTATACTGGAATCCTGGGAGACGACACGAGGCTGGCTCCAGGGCATTGTCAACGCATCTTTGAGTGAGGGATCCTTGCCTGCCGTCTTGAAAGAGGCGGTAGTGAGGCCCCTCCTCAAGAAGCCGTCCCTGGATCCAGCATTATTAGAAAACTACCGTCCTGTCTCCAACCTTCACTTTTTAGTGAAGGTTGTTGAGAGTGTGATGGCTCAACAGTTTCCGCGACACTTGGAGGAAGTTGATTATCTGGACTCGCGCCAGTCCGGCTTCCGACCCGGGCAGCTGCTCCCCTGCGCTAGCATCACTGCCTTAGCTCCATTCAGCTCATCAATCATTAGATTTTCATAGTAGCATGAATCCTACTGTAAACTGGGAAGGATCTAGGTTGCATGCTCTCCCCCTCCCCCAGGTCGGTGGAAAAATTGTCTCCCACAAAACCGCTACCTAGTGCCAAAAGGGTTGGTTTGGTGACTGCTGCTACATATAATCATGACCAGTATTTAGAAAGTAATATTAATTTTAGAGTCAATCAATGGAAGATCATACAATGTTTACTGAATACCCAAGCATTCTGAGATATCCAGGATGACGTTTATATTCTAAAAACATTTCTGTCAAGGCTATTTCTGTGTTCCTCTAGGTGTCCATCAGAATCTTTCCTATGAAAAATAGACTTTCTAGTTTCCTTCTTAGCAAAACTGATATAAACTGCGATAAAGATTTTCTTTATATATTAGCACTAAAATATAAATACGTGATCACTGGTCACAATCTGTGTGTGTATGTGTAGCAAATATTCCACCCTTGTAATAAAATATGCTTTATTGCACATTACTGGGCAAATTACAGAAAAAAATTGAGAGGGTAAATCTGACAAGCAATGCCAACCTTTGTATACCAATCAGCATCCTGAACCAGAAAATGTTTCTGCTTGAAATGTGGTAATAATCCATTATTCACTTCTAGGTGCTGCTTTGGTAGAATATTTCATTTTCTTTAAAATGAACCTCATTTTTCTAGCCATTCCCAACCTCCCATTAGATACGTAGTTGTCTTATCTTAGCCTACCTATTAATGAATGCAGTCTTCCCCCTTCTCCCTCCTAGGTCACTGCTGATGGCAAAGTATACGTACTATTCTTACAATAATATCTTATCATTCTTATCATACTAGAATGAAACTGGCTCACAAGATCTCAGAAAAATGTCCAAGATAAAATGTCATGATATTTCAGCTTGCTATCACTTCTAGACCCCAAACAGTGCCTTAGTGATTCTCTTGCTGGATGAGATTCTTGTGAAACTACTTAATTCCACATGGATGGAAATATGGAAGATTAGCATGTTATTTTTTTTTAAAAGAACACATTCCTTTCAATTTGTATCCCTCCAAGGTTATTAATACCTATCTGACTATACAAGAAACAATTGCCTCCGTTGTTTTTTTAATGGGGCATTACAAAGTTTTAAAAATATTTTTGGCTATTTTACTGAGAGTTGGTTGACTGCTACTAGACAGCATGGATTGCTATTGTATTTATTCTTGTTTTGAGATGAAAAATTAAGGATCACAGAGCTTGTTCACATTCCCATTACCCAAATCAAGAAATCTCTTCTATTTATGAATACCTAAAGATTGAAAAAATAAGGGGATTTGTCCTTTTCCTATTAAACACACCTAATATTTTAACAATTTGCTTGAAATGTTACAAAATATTAACATAGTAATTTTCTAATTAAACATACCTTTTCTAAAGTATTATTTTTATTAAATTATAACTTCCTCATAATCTCAATCGAACTTATAATCATCTCTCTATACTGATTTGTATAGAAACTTTTACAGAAAAAGTTTCATTGGGAAAACTATTCCCAAATATTTAAAAGATAAACAACAATCAAAGTTCCAATCTTTACACTCACTTTCCACCACCAATAAATGTGGTGAAATGAAAGTCTAAAAGGTTAGTTGTAGCTCTTGTTTTAGTTTGTGGTTTTGTGTTAAATACCCAGACGGATTTCCCATTCTTTTACGTAAGTAGGAAGCCACTCTATCTACCTAAGGATAAAAATAATGAATACTAAAATAAGAACATGTTTTAATGTAAAAAGAAATATAGAAAACATTTTCTTAGTCTGAATATCTAGACTCTTGAAAATGCTAAATGATTATCTAAATAATTTCACACCTCTTTTGAAACTATGATGAACATTGATTATAAGTGCTTCTGTTTTGCTTCAAAGTTACAGAAAGTTTATCAATAAAATGTGAACGGGAAAACATATTTATACAAAACGAAATAGCAAATGTTCTATTCATTAACCATTTAAATCAAGTTTTCATTTTTAAAAATATTGATTTGTTAGCATAAACTGAATTAATTTAGAAAGGAGAACACCAGAAAAAGTCAATAAAATATAATCCTGTTACATGGCTTCAGTCTGAAAACCCCACACACCAAAATTAGCACAGTGTTTGATTTTCATATATCATCTAGAAAAAAATGAACTGAAGGGATTTCCTCAGGAATATGACAGACTGAAGACAGGTTTGAGAAAGTACAGCCAACAACTGCAGCTAAGAACAAGGAGAGGACAAGAAGATTGACTCCTTTGACTCTCTGGAGGAAGGGAGAAGGTACATACAGATGTCTCACAAGAGAGGCTACAAGGCAGCAGCCTCTAGAGCAGGAGTCTCCAACCTTGGCATTGTGGACTTCAACTCCCAGAATTCCTCAGCCAGCTTGTTGAAGTCCACAAGTCTTAAAGTTGCCAAAGTTGGAGATCTTTGCTCTAAAGAGTGGAAGAATCAGGAGATTAGGGAATTTACTATTCTTGCTCCAGCTGCAGACACATTCCTTTGCTAACCACTTTAGGAAATTGCCTATTAACTAGTTTAAAGAAGTTAGACATCTTCAAAATGAAAAGAATTGGAAACACTGGGTGACTGCATTCAATCCTTACTATAAGAAAATGAAACAGTAAGTAATAAGTTTAAGAATTTAATCTAATTTAATTTAAGAATTTAAAATAAATAACAAAAATCAAGGCTGTTTTCGCTATGGAAAACAATAGAATATTTGATTTCAAATAATAAGACTTTATAAAATTAATTTTAAAGAACAAAAGCATTTTTGGAGAAAAAAAACCTATTCTTTGATTTTGAAAACATAACAAAATAGATAAATTGCAGTGGCATTCAGAGATATTTTTTGAAGAATTGTAATGGGGCTTCAACAATGTCAGCTAGCGTCTGTATTCTTATAAACAGTCTGTTTCCAGAAGAAGCTGTTATAGAAAAAAGAATTTGCAACAAAACCTATTTGATTTAAGTATGGAGAGCTTTTATTACTGCTTTTAGAAAAAAAACGAATGAGGCTTTAAAAATTAAGAAAGAAATAAAAATGTCAATTCAAGAGAAAAATTAGATATTTTTTTTCTTGCTGCACTCGTCACAGTTTTGAAAAATTTAAGGTCAATAATCATTTCAGTGGATTAAGGAACAAGATTATTTTTATGCAAAAGGCAGGAATATAAAGTTGGTATATGATCATGGTTTATACGGGACATAATATTTTGGGCAGTTCTTTTTGGACTTACTGACAGCGGTACTGAAAAAAATGTCATGTACTGGATTTGCTTATGCTTAAGAGATGAGGTATGGAATGATAAGTTTTATATTTGTTAATTAATTTGTTATTTATTTAGGGCTTTGTTGGACAACTGACACCTAGATTGGAAATGGCATTGTGTGATGACTCCCCCAGATGCCTCTCCAGAAGTCAGTTCAGAGGAGGATGAAACAATCCCAGGAACATCAGGAGGTGAGTTGGTCAATGGTTCCAAGGCAGGGGCTGTGAGTCCAAGTAAAGGTGAATGGCTGATGGAAGAGAAACTGGACAAGCAGCTGGCGATTTGGCTGAAGCACAGCTGCAACAGGACAGTGCTGATGCTTCAGGTGGGGATAGCATGCAGCTGCAGCCGATCAGAGAGGTGGAAGAGGAGCTGCCTTCTGTACCTGATCCGAGAACACGTAAGGCAGAGAAAAGGCAGGGACAGCAAAGGTCAGCCTGATTACTTATGAGGAGGCAGCCTTGCCTTTGCCGATGGGCTGCACCAGAAGCTAGTTATTTAGCAGAGCAGACAGATAACACTTTGCATTTAGACTTATATACCACTTTATAGGCCTCTCTAAGCGGTTTACAGGGTCAATATATTGCCCCCAACAATCTGGGTCCTCATTTTCCCGGCCTTGGAAGGATGGAAGGCTGAGTCAACCTTAAGCCTGGGGATATTCCAACTGCCAAATTGCAGGCAGCCAGCATTCAGCAGAAGTAGTCCACATAGTTCCTGGGATTATTTCACGGCTTATATTTGGATAAGCCGTGCTAGCACGCTGGTTAAAGTGCAGACTCTAACCAGCATGCTAGCACGGCTTATCCAAATGGAGACAATATTGGGAACAATGTATTCATTTCCTAATGGTGTGTTTCCTGGTTGTTGAGATTCTTGCCTTTGGATTTGACAACAACTTTGGATTGTTCCTTGCGAACACTGGACTTTTCTTGCCTTGTGAATTTTGCCTGGTGGTTTTATCTTTTTTGGGGAAACTTTCAAGTGCCTGGTGGACTCATTGCTCTGTGAACTAGCATTGGTTTGCTTTTGGCTGGACTTAATTGGGGCAGTTCTGAAGGGAACTGCTCGGAAATATTAATAAACCCACTAAACCACAGTTATGTGTACATGTGAGTGAGTGGGGCAGCACACACTGCTTGCTGGATTTGCCAATAGTTAAGAATTGAGTTATGGGATGATTTGACCTATGGAATAAAGAGTTCTGTATTTGTTAATTAAGAGGAAGTGAAGAGACGGTGAAATTGCTTATACTTGGGAGGAAGGTGGGAAGTTGCTTTCTTAGTTTTTTCATTTCTCTATACTTTTGTTTTTGTTGTCTTGCATCTTTTCTTTATATTTCTTTTTCTTTAGTTTTATTATATTTTATTATTAAAGTTAAAACTTTAATAAAAATTATTTGAAAAAGAACAAAAATGTATTGAAGAGAATACATTAATACAAGTTTTAAGAAAGCACATAACACTCAAAGGGAGGGAGATGTACAACTCTGGTATGACTCAAATATAGCCAGAAACACTTTAAAGGAAGATAAACAGGCCACAAAAACCACAGTAATCAATTTATGAGTTTTCCATTTTGCCTTCCACAGAATAATGGAGAAGATGCTCAAAAAGCTTCCCTCGGAGATAGGGTTTGCTCCTGTTTCTGTTCTCCTTCTCTTTCACTTTTCCTGAAGCAGTGAGATTCCTATTTAGATTGTCTTCTTATCTTTTGATTTTTAAATTACCATTAAAAAACATATTAAATTAAAAAACAAATAATTTAATTGTTTTCTTACTAATTTACACTACCATTTTATTTTATACCCAAAATCATTCACAGAATGCAATTTTATCTATATGTGTTTATAAATCTTATCCTGTATAAAAAAATTAAAGCAAGAAGAAGACTGATGCAACTATATTAACACATTTGTGTCATTATATATTTAGTACATTCATATTAAAAACAATTTCAAAGTAGGCTACAATTTGTTACAAGAATAACAAATAATTCACAATGAGTTAAAAACACTAATAATAATAATTCAATAGCTCTAACAACCATTAAATGTAACACATAAAACAAGAATAGCAATCTAATCTAGACAGATAAAGTAGCACCAATTAAACCAAATGTCTGAGTAAACCTTCAGCTGTCTCCAGAAGGTTAAAAAGCTTGGTATTGACTATAACTGAACAAGGAAGAAACTCCATAACTGGGCCTTTTGTATTAAGATTGGTCATGGCACATGTGGCATGCACAAGGGGGTATCCTATTTCTTTGGTAGGAAGTACACACATGAAAAGAGAGCATCATATATCCATGTTCTATACCAAACAGATCTTATATCATAACATGTGCTCTAAACCTGGTTAACAATAAACTGGCATTCACTGAGTTCTTTCACAATAACACTATGGTAGACTGTACAGTTCAGCAACTTTGCTAGAGCTTTTGTAATAGTGTGTTTTGTGGTCAATTCTGAATGCACCCTAAATATAAATATATATACATGCTTGTGTCACAAAACCCTGTTAAGCCCCAATTAAGGGAGGAAGCATACTGCTTTCCTTTTCTGCCTTTCGGCTCATCACCAGAGACCATCTAGACAGAAAGCTATTAGTTCAATAGTTTTCTGCAGAAAGGCAGAAAAGGAAAGCAGTATGCTTCCTCCCTTAATTGGGGCTTAACAGGGTGTTGTGACACAAGCATATACTTATCCTCCTGTCTCAGCTGATCAGGATAAGAACCAGTGCTCTGGTGGCAGTTACAGATCCCTCACATGTAATACTTCCCTGGTTCGAATCCCAGTAAGGGTATGGCTAGCTGATGAGAGCTAAATAACTTGAAATAGATCTATCCTAATCTCCCTGATTTATTTATTGATCAGCTCAAAAACCTAACACACACACACACACATGTATATATCTATGTATTTATGTATACCATATGTATGTATGTATATATGTATATGTGTATGTATGTATATATATGCATGCATGTATACAGTATATACATACATACATACATACATACATACATACATACATACATATGGGGCGTGGTTATGGCCGGATGAGGTGAGGACGTTTTCTCCACCTCGTAGGGCTTTTTTTTACTAACAAATGTGGATTAAAGTGATTAAAACGCGCCGTTGGGAGCTGGAAATGTTTACAGATGTTTTGGAAGGTCGGTGTGACTTGTAAATTGCTTTTTCAAAGTGATTGAACAACCCGAACTGCTCGAATTTCAAAGTTTTGTTTCTCCGTGGAGCAGAGGGTTGGGTGAGCGGCCGAGGTAAGGGGGGTTACCTTTTGTCTTTGGCAAAGATCATTTGCATGCTTTCTGTCTCGCTACAAGGCTATAAACACAAGCTGAAGTTTAAGAAAGAAGGAAGTTGGTGATGGCATGTGGATTATAACTCCTTTGAACTTTCCAATTCTTTTAAAGTGGATTGTGTGAGCTGAATGTAGCGGACAAGCTTTTTGGATTACACTTAAAATGGAGGCTTAAAAGTTAAATAAACTGGGGAAGCTCTCCTAGGCTTTTTTTTTTTGGCTCCCTTGGTGCATTATAAGCCGGCTTAGCCTTATCTGATTCGGGACACTGTTTGCCCTTATTCTTCATAAAAGACCCTCTTGGCAAAGAAATATAAATATTAAGTTTGTCTTTGAACTGAAATGTCGACTCAACAGCCTTCAGAGCTGGAACGGATCTTCGGAGCTTTAAATACAATTGGCGAAAAATTAACCGGACTGACGGATCATGTGGCGAATCTGACATTGGAAGTTCAAAAAGCTAAAGAACAGATAAGTGAATTGAATGTTAGTTTTGTAAAGCAAAACGCGGAGGTGAAATTTATTAAAGATGAAATTGAACAAATCCATGCACACGATGCACAAATTGATCGTAAGATGGAAGGAATTTTTTATAAAAACCAGCAACAAGATAAGAGAATTAGTCTTTTGGAGGAAGACGCTAGAAAATTCAATATTGTTATACGTAATATTCCAGAAAATAGATCGGATGATTTGAAGCAGAGGGTGCTAAAATGGTTGAATGATTTTGGATTTGAATATACAGCAGCAAATTTAGTAAGTGTTTTTAGAATTGGTTATAAGAGGCAAGGTGGAACGATTAGAAATGTTTTAGTAAGATTTGCAAACCTTGGAGATAAACTAGAGGTTATGGCAAAAATAAGAGAACTGGAAGGTGTTCCTAAGTTTGAGGAGAAAGAAATCCAAGTTTTTCCGGATATTTCCAGGGAAGACAGAGCTTGGAGATATCATTTGAAACCAGTTACAAAGCTCTTGAGAGATAATGATATTAAGTACAATTGGAGGCCACTACAGCAACTTAAATTTTTTTATAAAGGAAGGATGCATACTATTACTCCAGAAACAGATGTATTAAGATTAATTCGGGGGCTTGGGCTGATTGAGAAAGAGGAAGATTTGGTAGAAATTAAAGATTATATGCTTAAGACGGGTGGAGTACAAGAGGAATCCCCAATTTTGGAAGAAAGAGGTGCAATTGGCGGCCAGGATCCCAAGAGTTTAAAGAGAAAAGAAATTTCCCCGGCAGTTTCTGAGTATAAGAAAATTCGTGAAGATACTGAACGAACGCCAGACAAGATGGAGGATCTTAGTAAAAAGCAGGAAGCTGAGTCCGGGGCGAAGCCAGTCTTGTCTTCTTTTTTTGAAAGTGGAATTTAAAGAACAGCCCGAAGAGGTGATCCGACCATCGGCACGTCCCACTCCCCCACACTCTTTATATAGAGGCGATATCTGATTGAGGATGTGGGGGATGAAGATTGCTTGTTATTTGTTGTGGTTGTTGTGTTTGATATTTGAGTTTTATGTTTATGTTGTTTGTTATATGTTGTTTGTGGAGTTTTATGTTTTTGTATGTCTTTTTTGTTTGGTGTTTGGTGTGCACATAAAGGAAGAGGAGGGGTCAGGATTAAAAAAGTTACCGCTTAAATGCGGTTTATAAAAATAATGACATGGAACGTGAAGGGTACAGGCAATCATATAAAAAGGAAAAGATTGGAACTTAAATTTAAAAGGGATTCTCCAGATATATTATTTTTGCAGGAAACTCACCAAAAATCTGAGGATTTTAATAGAATGAATATTAAAGGTATGCAAATTTATGAAAAATCTTTTGGGACTTCCAAAGCTAGAGGAGTTGCGATATTGATATCAAATAGGGTATACTTTGAGAAAAAACAAGTAATTAGAGATGAGGAAGGCAGATATTTAATAATTATAGGGAATATTAACGAGCAAAAAGTGACATTGGTTAATTTATATTTACCGAATGAAAAACAAAAGGGATTTTTGGATAAAATTACTAAGATTTTGGAAACAGAAAGTGAAGGGAAAGTAATTGTGGCGGGAGATTTCAATCTAATTAGGGATAGAATTGATAGTAATAATCCCACCCGCTTTAGACAAACAAATAAAGGGGAAATTTTAAATAAATGGATGTTTCAAAACAATGTGGCAGATGTTTGGAGAGAGTTGAAAGGCCCTGAAAGGGTGTATACATTTTGTTCTAAGGTACATAATACTTATTCAAGGATTGATTATATTTTTGTTTCTAAAGATTTGCTGAATAAAGTAGATAGAATAGATGTGGGAATTTTTAAGGATTCTGATCATGCAGAAGTTATGATGGAAATAGATTTTAATTTTGAGAAAAAGGAAAGAGGTTGGAGATATGATGAAAAATTGTACAAAAGGGAGGAGGATAAAATATGGATAATTAAAAAATGGAAGGAAAGTTGGGAATTGAATGATAATGAAGAGGTTAAATTTGAAATTGTTTGGGATACCATGAAAGCCATATTTAGAGGAGAAAGTATTAAATTGTCAAGCAGGAAATATAGAGAATACAAAGCTAAAATTGATCAGGATACAAGACAAATTAAGATATTGGAGAACCAATTCTCACTTACGAAAGATAAAAAATGTTTGGAGGAATTGACCTTATTAAAAACTAAATTGATAGAAGAAGATATTGAATTGGTTAAAAAAAATTTAAGATATTTGAATAGGGATTTTTTTGAATTTAGTAATAAAAATTCTAGGTTATTGGCAAAGATGGCGAAAAATAAAACTCAAAAGAGAGAAATTGGTTCTCTGATAGATGAAAAAGGTACAAGGTGTTATAAGAGATTGGAGAAATGTGAAGTAGCTAGGAATTTTTTTCAAAAATTATACTTAAAGAAATCAATTGATTTAGAAAAATTGAAGAATCATCTTGGAAAATATGGTATGAAAATAGATCAAACATACAAAGACTTGATGGAAAGAGATATAACACAGGAGGAAATCAACGAAATAATACAAGAGTTAAAATTAGGGAAGACCCCAGGAGAAGATGGATTACCTGCTGAATTTTATAAAGATTTCAAGGAACTAATAGTACCAAAACTGCAAAAATTATTCAATGGAATTTTACATGGTGGAGAAGTCCCGATGTCATGGAATAAGACAGTAATATCTATAATTCCTAAACCGGATAAAGATCTTGAGAGGATCGAGTCCTATCGACCTATTTCTTTAATCAACCAAGATGCTAAAATATTTACAGCTATTATAAGTAATAGATTAAATAGTTTTATAGACAAATATATAAGTTATAACCAAGTAGGGTTTGTTAAAGGTAGATATATGAGTGATATAATTAGAAGAGTATTGAATATTATAGATGTAGCAGAGAATAATGGAGATGAATTAGGTATAATATCGTTAGATATTTTTAAAGCTTTTGATTCTGTACAATGGGATACTATAAAAGTAATTGTCGAGGCATTGGGCTTTGGTAATAAATTTATACATGTTATTTCAAAACTGTATCAAAAAAGTAGTGCAAAGGTAAAGGTGAATGGAACAATGACGGAAGAGATTAAATTGGAAGCAGGCACGAGACAAGGATGTCCCTTGTCTCCAACATTATTTTTGTTAGTTATGGAAGTTTTGATTAAATTGATAGAAGCAGACGAAGAGTTGGAAGGTTACAAGGGATATAAGATAAATTTGTATGCGGATGACACTTTGATTATTTTGAAAGATATAGAGAGAGATTTAAAGAGGATAAATAAACATTTGATAGAATTTGAAGAAATGACAGGTTTAAAGGTAAATTGGTCAAAATCTGAATTATTAATGAATAAAGATGGTAAGGAGTGGGAGAGTATGCAAGAACAATTTGGGATAAGAGCTAAGAATACATTGAAATACTTGGGGATAACACTTTCACTTAAAGTTAGAGATTTAAAAAAAATTAATTATGAGGTGATGTTGAAGGAAGTAGAGAAAAAGATAGATAAATATAAAGAGATAAAGTTGTCTTGGTTTGGTAGAATTGCAATGTGTAAAATGATGTTATTACCAAAGTTTAACTTTTTATTTGAGATGCTACCATTAAATTTGACAGAGAAAGATATAGAAGAATATCAGAAGAAATTAGATAAATTTTGTAATGGTGGGAAAAGACCAAGACTAATGAAGAAATTGTGGTATCAAAACCAAAAAGAGGGTGGATTGGGAATTCCCAATCTACTTAATTATTATCGGGCGTATAATATTAGAACTGTGATAAAAATACTTAAAGGTGGAGATGGTCATTGGGGAGATCTGGAGTTAAAAGATATTAAGAGATTTGGGTCTATATGGTTTTTAGATAGAGCAAAAACAAAAAAGACAATTAATAGTTATTGGTTAAAGGGGCTGAGTAAAACTTGGAATAAATTTGTTAAAAAATTGATTCCGGATATAACGTTTTTGGGAAAGACAATTGAAAGTTGGCCGATTAAAACTAATATAAGTAGGAACAAAGTAATTGAGGATGAAAATATAGGAAATATAGTAGATTGGTTAAGAGCTTTAGGAACTGAAAGTAGGAAGAAAAAAGTAATTCAAAAATTGGAGTTAAATTGGTTTGAAAAAATACAGGTAGAAAATTGGACTATGAAAGTAAGGGGAATATGTAACATAGATAGAAGTAAAACTAAATTTGAAAGTTTAGTATCTCAAATTATTAAAGATGAAACTGGGTTAAAAGGACTCGTCAGTAAGATATACAAGATTATAAACTTTGATGGAAATACACAAATGGTAATGAAAAGGAATTGGGAGGAAGATCTAAAGATTAAAATATTGGATTTGGATTGGAACGAGAATTGGAAGAGTCGGATTATGAGGACTTTATCTATAAGGATTAAAGAACATAATTTTAAGGTTGTTTGGAAATGGTACTGGACCCCACTAAGATTATCACTGATAGATAAAAAAATGAGTGACAAATGTTGGAGATGTAATACGGAATTGGGAACTTATGAGCATATGTGGTATAAATGTGTGAAAATTAAAAAGTTTTGGCAGCAATTAGAAAGAACGATGTGTGAAATGATGAAAAGAATAATAATATTGAGACCAGAAACTATATTGTTATTGATAATTAATGAACCAGAGTTAACAAAACATGAGAAAGAACTGATTAGAATTATGATTATAATGGGTAGAATTGTAATAGCAAGATATTGGAAAATAGAGGTAAATATTAAAATAGAAGAATGGTACTGTGAAATGTGGAAATTAGCCTTAAATGATAAAATGACGTGTGATATTAAATTTAGAGAGGGGGTTTATAAAAACGATATCTTTTGGAAGACTTGGAAGCCATTTGTGGACTATGCTCTTGGAACTTTGGACGTCTCGACGCCTGTACCGAGGGAACGTGGATTTTGGAGATCCTAAAGATAATAGATGATACTTGAAACCAACTCTTCCTTTTGTTTTGTACAGCACTGGGTGATATATTGTAAAACAGTATAAAAATTTCAATTAAAAAAAAAAAAAACATAGATACATACATACATACATACAGTATGTCAATATATATTGACCCCCACCACACACATATATATATTTATATATATATATAAAACACTGCAAGAGCTCCCTCTGGCCTGGTTATCCCTGCAACATAAAAAGGGCACTTGCAAATTAACCAGAACTGCCTCCCTCTACTCATAATGTAGAGTTTATCTGTGATAGTGGTAAGACTGACAGGTTATGTACCTCTTCCTTCAGAACTGTAATCCCATCCAAATCATATAAATTCCTCAACTTCTTTACAAGGGAATGTCTTGTCAGGATTTACTCTTATTTATTAACCTTCATTCAGAAACTAATGTATCTACATATCAGTAAAGACCAGTGCTTCCCAAACTTGTCAGCTTTAAGATATATGGACCTCATCTCCCGTGATGACTGAAGAATTTCGGAAGTTGAAGTCTACACATCTTAAAGTTGCCAAGTTTGAAAAATATTAGTTTAGACCCTGCCTGTTTTCTGATATCTTCAAATGATGCATACAGAGGAACTGATCTGGGTGCTTTTGGCATATTGGTAACTCCTAACTTCCTAATGATCTATCAAAAGTATCATATAGATCAGGGGTAGTCAACCTTTTTAAACCTACCGGCCACTTTTGTATTTCTGTTAGTAGTAAAATTTTCTAACCGCCCACCGGTTCCACGGTAATGGTGATTTATAAAGTAGGGAAATCAATTAAATTAAAGAAAGGAAAGCGCTTCAGTATTGGACAAAACCCCTACCGTCCACTATGAAACCTGGAATGCCCACTAGTGGGCAGTAGGGACCAGGTTTGACTACCACTGATATAGATGTTGAATAATAGAAGGGAACAGAAATGTATCACTCAACATATCTTTCCATATATGCCTTCTAGATATGAATACAATCTACATACAAAAAAGTAATTGAGGAATATTGCAGTTATTAAGGAGAATCTACACTACACACTCCATGAGGAAGAAAACAGTACCATATAAATAATAAATGCAATAAATGAATGAAAGAAGTGAAAAGTTATTTACAAGTCACTAGGAGCAGAACTACAATAATATCCCAACTACACAAGGCATATTATTCTACAAAATATTTTAAAGCTCTTTTTAGAATCTTTTGAAGGACAAAGAGGGGGGGGGGGGGAAATCTGATGTTTACTGGAAAACTATTCCAATGAATTGACACTGGAATTGAAAAATAGCTTCTTTGTAGGCCAATTTTATTCCTCCAACTGGAAGTCACCAGTGTCTAGAAACTAATGCCAAATTCTGATGCATAAGCCTGATGGAAAGTCATTTACCATAAATGGATTCACTTAGTCAAGGCCTTCTGACAAGACTAAATCAGCTATGAAGGACAGGTATACCAGGGCATATGATTGGATGTCCAAGTTTCTAAAACTGATCTCATGAAACTGTATTAGGTTGAAACAATGAATATCTAATTTGAACTAGTATTAGTTTTTGGCATTCTGACAGCATGTAAATAAATGATTTTATCCTTCAAATACCTTGCAAATAAATTACAATAACTGTAACTATTTGCTCCCACACATCAAAACACGTGAGTCCTTTAGATATCTTTAGAACAGTGGTGGCACAAAAGGCTTATCTGCAGCTTTTAATTTCACAGTAGGCATTTTAATATGCTTTTAACACCTGTTTATTGTATTCATAGCATGTTTTCTACCCTTTATGTTCTAGTTCTCTCTTGAGTAGCTACGTTTCCTGTCAGTGTTCAGGAGGTCTTCTGGTTTCCACAGTAATGAAGAAAGTGATGAAAGTTATTAAATTTATATGCTACCAACTTCCAGCAACTTCCTTTAGTGAATGTTTAACTAATAGGGCTTAAGTGCAATTGTATCAATAGCCTGTCTTACCTCGCTATCCCAAGAATAGGGCCTCAGCAAAATCACTGGCTGGATTATAGTTCCACAAGACATTCAGAAAAGGTTTAGATCATATTAGTTTTTGGAAGCTGTCTTAAATCATACTGATTTGCTTTTTCCAAAATTTCAAGGACATACTACACAGCAGAAGTATAAAATCAATTGAGTTTGTGGGCAAAGTTCCTAATTAAAAGATGGCCAGGAAAAATATCAATGTAAAAAAATATTTAAGTATATTTCCACCTCAGTTAATGAAATTAAAATTCCAAAGCTCTTCTCTTAATATCCTTTGACTACAATGCAATACAATTTAAGAGACACTGAATGAACAGGAGGCAGCTCAATATGCATGCTATTTCAAAGGAGAACTGAAAATAAAAAAGATTCCATTATTAGTTGAAATGGGACTGAGTTGGAAAAGAAGGCTAGCGATCTTATTTAAGAATAGCTTAACAGGATGTTGGGCAGACTAAGTGAATTTCAGCCTTAAATATTTGTAAGTCTCTGAAACCATGATAGCAAATACATATTTGTACAGATAGGTAGAGGTTGAGGATCTAGGAGGCAATTTAGAGAAAAAATAATTGACATTTCTGAAATTACTTAAACTAAAATGGATAGGAATAGAAGAGGTATCAGAAAGTAATTGGTTATTGATGAATCCGAAGGACTGGGTTGTATTGCTAGGATGTACAACATAAAGTCTTCTTCCTGATGCTCAATTACCTTGGCATTTGGAATCTGTTTTTGTTCTCCAGTTTTGATTCATACAACACACTGACTCCTATTTACTTTTGGTCATGTGGTGCCCTGTATTTTGACCTCTGGCTATTTATTGACTCCCTCGTCTGTTCCCATTATTTTCTGAACACAGCTATTTGTCAAGATCAGACACGAAAACAGGGCAAAGAGAAGAAAAAAAATGACAAAAGATTGTTACAGTGTAAATTCAATCCCAGATGTCAGGATAACTTACTTGATTCGACATAGAAACTTAGAAGCATACCTTATATTGAAACGAAAAAATTGCTACTATTGTTTTTTGAAATCAGTACTACTAATAGTAACTAACAACAGAAATCTAGGTATCTTCAAAATTCCTTTTCCTTTTCTTATCTGTAGACATCCATGATATCAAAAACATTTTTGTCTTTGGAGCCATCTTAATAAAATATTTACTGCTCAAAGATACCAGCTACCATTGCTACACCCAGAAAATGACATACAGGTAAATTTAGTGACTGTTCAAAGTTATGATGGTGCTTAAAAAAGTGACTTATAGCTGGTCAACATGTGACCTTTGTGGCATCCTTCCACTCATGTGATGAAAATTTCGGTACTTGGCAATCAGCATGTATTTATGATGGCTAAAGCATCCAAGAGTCATGTAATTACCATTGGTGACTTTCCCAGATGGCTTCTGACAAGCAAAGTCAAGGGGACGCCACATTCACTAAACAACTGTGTGAATCACCTAACAACTATGGCAAAAAAGGTCATTAAGATTAGCTGCAATTCATTTAACAATTGTCTTGCTTAGGGGAAGGAGGTTGCAGCCCAATTGTGGTCATAATTTGAGGGAAACTTCTACTATGCATGAAAAGACATAAAGGACAAATAATGTACAATAAGAAATAACTATTTCAGTTCATAATACAAGGGAAAGATTCATGAAAAATGCAGCACTGGTAGAAGATGCATATTTTTGCTGAAAAATATATGTACATGGTTTGGTAAAAACTCAACATTCTTTGCTGTATATAGTTATATTAAAAAAAACATTGGATACTGTTACCTCATATAGGAAAACACTATTTTAAAAAGAACTAGAAAAAACAAAAAGGAACCAATTTGCTTGTATCTATAATCCAGAAGAATTGGTATCGGGAAAGACATCAATAAACACACAGCCTGAAAATTGTTATCACTGTTTCCAATTTAAGAAGTGTATAAGAGGCCTAATCATGATGAGATTTGAGTTACTTTACAACTATAGAACTATGAGCCATGGTGGCACAGTGGTTAGAATGCTGTATTGCAAGCTAACTCTGCAGATTGCAGCAATTCGATTCTGACCAGCAGCTCAAGGTTGACTCAGCCTTCCATCTTTCCATGGTTGGTAAAATGAGGACACAGATTGTTGGAGGCAATATGCTGACTCTGTAAACCGCTTAGAGAGGGCTGTAAAGCACTGTGAAGTTGTATATAAGCCTAAGTGCTGTTGCTATTTTAAAAATGACTATATTTAATATCAGCTAAACACAATGATTCTGTTTTTCCCTTTTTAAAATGTTCAAAATATTCTTCTTTATTTTATTAGATTTAGATTCCACCTTTGTTTTGTGCAATTTAAATGATGAACATACTCCTGCCTGTTTTCCTCACAAGAATCCTGGGAGAGTTGGGTTGAGAGCGAGGGCCTACCTCAAGATCATTCATATAGCTTTAGAAAACTATAATTTTAGATTTCTAATAACAGAGAATATTTAAAAAAAATTGATGTATCAGAATAAAAAAAAACCTAAATTCATATTATGTGTTCCCTTACCATTTTCACCAGAAGGTAATGATACAGTGTGTGTTGGCACAGTTTCAGAATTCACTTTTCCATTTTCAAACGTGTCATTTTCAGTCTGCTGTAACTGCCAGTTGAGGCCAAATAGATGCATTGCTATTGGTAAAGAAAATATATCATTTCACAAGTTGTTAGGAGAAAAAAACTATAATGAACAGTGAATACATCTACATGTTATTCTATAGCCAACATTCATAATTTAAAAAGCAATATAAATTAATATTTTAATAAGCTCTTAATTGTTTTACTTTGATTTTGGTTTAAGAAACACAGTGATGTCAGATAAATTTAAAAGGACATATAAAATTCATTAGTAATTAATTTTAGCCATGAAACAATAATGCAGAATATTCCTAGGACATAATTCTCCATTTAATAGAAATAGAAGCAAAACGTAACCCACTCACTTACCTTCTGAAATGGAAATTTTATTAATTTCCACCTGTGATTTAGTGACTTTATGTCTTCCCAACCCATTTTTAGATGGCAAAAATTATTTTAATTTTAAAATATACAGTTCCTCTCCAATTTCATTATACCTTTATAACTGATTCTACATTCCTGATTTATTATACAGACAACTATATTTAAAAAAAACACTTCAAGTACATACACTTTTGCATTTAAAATCAATATAAAAAACAACATTATTCACATGTCCAGTAATAAAAGAAGCTTGCTTCTTTGGTCTGAGGGTAAACACATTTATTTGGGAATAAATACTACATTGTTGAATAAAAAGGAGCATACCTTTTAAATTAAATGAAGAAGTACAGAATGTTGCCTTCTGAACATGACTTTGATTCTTTTAAGTTTGTGTACAAAAAAATCAGGAAACAGAGTAAATAACAGCCAATAAACCTTACATGTAGCCTCATGCAAACATATCTCAATTCGCTTCTGGCTCAAAACAAACTGGGATCACTGAATTAAGTACCTAAACTATACAAAGAAAAAATATGCTTTTTCCCTTGATGTGAAAACAAAGCATTGAAGTTTTGTCCTTTAAGATTGGCTTAAACTTATACAGTACAGTGAGAATATCTAGGGATAATACATGGAACGCAGCCTACATTTTACACTTTGAATTTGAACTGAACTCATTGTTGATCCATTTGGTCTGACTGAACTTTCCAATTACTTTTCCTTCCATCATTCATGACGCTTTGCCCAAAGAAAAGTCCTAGAGAACTCAAAATATCTGAGTCACTTTATTGATCCTAAAAAAAGTATGACTGAACTACAGATTTTGGACCTTCGTTTAATGGACTGACACCTTAATGGCATGATGCCTCTTCATATCAATTAGTGTTTTGTATTTCTAGGGAACAATCTTACAACTTTTTTTTTCAGGAGGTTCAATCCATGAATTGTGCTTTATTTTTTACCAATCTATTGTACTGTCAATGTCCGTTGTAAAAACAGTTTTTTCAGCTGCAGAAAATATTTTTTTACATTTTGGCATGTATGAATTTTAATATTTTAGCTTGGGAGAGTAGTGCATTACTGTAACACATGAAGATAATGATTGGTCAATAGTTTAGGATTTCATTTAAGTTGATTAGCAAGAGCTTTTGTGGTGCCCATTTCTGGGCTCCCAATTCTTGGCTTTGTTACCTAGATTACCATGTATACATTCTAGTTTTGTAGATGCTTTTAGATAAATATCTATAATTTAGAAGAGGTGATAGTGAGCATGGAATGCCACTATTTATACCATGATAACTGCAATGTTTTCATTATAGTGAAGCATCACAGTACAAAGTTAATCAAGCTATATACCCTTTTAATGTCAATGAAAACATTTGGATTCTTTCAAGTTGTTCTTCACAAATTGCTAACCTAGTTTTTCTTTTCATTAGAAACATTATAGATGAAACCCTCTTCTGTATCGTCATCAGTGACAATAATATAAATGTTAGTTCCACATAATATACTGTGACTCCTATTGCTATTAATGTAAGGTTCTTTAATGGCTTACATTAAAGTGGTATTCTTTATGTTATATATAAAGGCCTTTGGCTCAGATTTTGATTTTCTTTTCTTTTATACATCTCTTGTTTCCAATGCAATTCACCTGACCAAATATCATTTCCTGAACATTGCTAGAATTACCTTAGTGTTTTTTCAAAGTATTTATTTATTTGCATAGCAATGCATCTCCCTATTGTGATTCTGAGCAGCTCATACGTTAAAAAACAATGACATATTTGTGCAAATTATTAATATGAAAATGTTTAAGATTAATTTAAAAAAAAGTGTGGACAATACAACCATCTTGGAGGCTCAAGATAGTTTCCTACAATTAAAAATACAAAGAATAACAACGACAAAATCAAAATTAAAACCAGTCATTTAAAATAATTAATAATTAAAACCTTGGTAAAAGCTATTTGCTATTATCACTTCCTTAGAGCTCATAGCCTGGGAACTATAAAAGAGAAAGTACTTTCCCACATAGTAATTGAGTTTCTTGTGGCATGGGCATTTTTAGAAGACCTTTTTCATTTATCTAAGATGGGAGGCTCATAACCGAAGAAGCATGTAACATAAATTTGATATTTAATGTGTGTATTTGAAATATTATAGAAAATGCTGTATATATTTTTAAAATTGAAAATGCAGCAATTAAATATCTCCTGCATGGCTTCTATCTGATTATAACACAACACAGTGCTATCCCAACCCTAAATTATAATACACACACATTGTAACAGAACTGCAGATAAATAAAAAAATATTAAGATACAACCAAAGAGATGAAGATTACATCCATTGTTTTTTCAGCTTTTCTCTACTTTTCTTTTAAAAGTAGAGCAGCAAACTACACACACAGACTACACACACAGACTACACTGAGTACGGAAAACCATCTGCATTGCATTATATCCCTTTCCACATGGTCAAGGTAAAAGTCAGTTTATAAAGTTAATTTGATATTAGATAATTAGCACAGGAGGAAAAAACCTGTAAATGCCAGTAGGTGTTCAAAATTTCATATTTGAAATATATTACAAATATATTTTAAAAGATATAATAAATTAGTTCACTAATAATTTTGGAAAAGTCAAACAAACTTGTATGTGCATGTCAAGCTATAAGGATAATTGTGAAATGGCTGGGCATATTGAAAATATGCATGATAAATAGCTTTTTCACACGTTAATGACTAAAAGTAATGAAATCTATTACAAAGATTTATGGAGTCAAATATAGCAAGGTCAAATGAATGTAACATTCAAATATTAGAGCTAGCTAAAATTCCCTGTTTTGTAATAAAATTTGCATGGCATGTTACAATTCACAAATGATACAGAGAATGCAATTCCTTAATATTCCATAATAAGATGGAAGCAACAATTACAACAAATATTCAATAATAATATAATATAATGTAATAAAAGGCACTGAACGATTTTATACCCACTTGGACTATTATTCTACTGGAACATGAAATGAAAACATGAAATTGCAAATGAAATGCACATTAAAAAGAATCTGATTACAGCAAACTTTTCTGGATTGGAAAAATGCAACTTATATATGAGTTCATACCAAGTTTACTGAATGTGCTATTATTATTTTTTAAACACTGGTACGTGTATTTATCACAACATTCCAAGGGAGAATCAAATGTACTCACAGCCTTAGAGTAACTGCAAGTCAGTATGTACAAACTTAGAAATAAATTATGGTGAACTCAATTATTTCTGAAAGCTCTATTCAATAATACATAGGTTAAATTATTAGCCTTTACTATTATAATGAAAGACATATTCAATGTAAGTATGTGAAGTGCTTCCATGAGAGCTGTCTGTTATACTTCTGTTATAGTAAAACATTTATATTCTTTCCACACCTAATATTTTATAGTAATCATCAAAAATATCCTACTGAATAGCAGCAAAAACTTTTATTCTAAAATTTGGTTTCTTAAAAGTGCCCTCACTTGTTTATTCATTAAATAACTTCCCTGACAATTCTATTAAATCACCAGGAAACAGTTTGAACTGAACAAGTTGAGAAAGGTTATAGGAAAGTGAAAAGACAAGGAGGGGAAAATAATCTATTTTGAATGTTTGAAAAAAGAAAGTGCTATGTAACTATTTTCTGAGTGTTTTTAGCATTTGAAATCTATGTTGTGTGCCCGCCCTGCAGTTATCACTGGTTTATAGTGCATTTTATATGTTCAATCTCTGTCTCAGTTTCTTATAAAATACATATTCACAAAATATTGTTAAAATTAATATTGTGTCTCATAATACGTAAGATTAAGACTATTTAATTTAAGATTACCAGTGCCAACATTGATTTCAACCCTGAGGTACAAATATTTTCCAAAATTAAATCTGTCAAAACTTTATATTTTAAATATCTTACAGGTTTTCAAAGTATTTCATAGGAGTCATAGGTCTTGGATTTTGGACACATTCTATAAATTAGCCCATATGAGATACCTTACTTCAAAAATTGTCACACCTTTTCTCCAACTGAAGGTTACACAGACATGAGAAGTGTGTGTCCATGTGTGTGCGCGCACACACACAGATACACACACATACAGTATATACACACACACATACAGTGTATGTGCATGTATAAGTGTGTGTGTGTGTGTGTGTGTTAGGTTTTTGAGCTTATCAATAAATAAATCAGGGAGACTAGGATAGATCTATTTCGAGCTATTTAGCTCTCATCAGCTAGCCATATCCTTACTGGGATTCAAACCAGGGAAGTATTAGATATTAGGCAGATATTTTAGCCACTAGACTACTGGTTCTTATCCTGATCAGCTGAGACAGGGGGAATAAGTATATGCTTGTGTCACAACACCCTGTTAAGCCCCAATTAAGGGAGGAAGCATACTGCTTTCCTTTTCTGCCTTTCGGCTGGTCTAGATGGTCTCTGGTGATGAGCCGAAAGGCAGAAAAGGAAAGCAGTATGCTTCCTCCCTTAATTGGGGCTTACCAGGGTCTTGTGACACAAGCATATACATATATATTCCCTTATCTTTCATAACTGGGGCTTGCATATTATTAGCATTTTTAGCTATCAGAGTGGAGGAGCTCCCATTAGCAGATTACTGACATTTCTTCCTCCATTGTGAAACCACTCCAGGAAAATACAACCCTGTTTCCCTCCTTGACAATTTGAAGCCAGTCTGTTTTATCAAATTCCATCTAGACTGCATCTTCCTTGACTGTGTGTGGTTTTTGATGGACAATGATTTATTTTGGGTTCCCGTTTTCCTAAAAACATCTGACAGCTTTACACAACTGACACAATCAAATACTTTTCTACAATCAATAATGGATATATTGACACCTCTTTGTCATTCTTTGGTTTTTTCAATTATCTAGCACACATCAGCAATAGTATTTCCTTTTGTCAGTCTTTCCTAAACGAGTTTTTTTTCTGTTTTGGAAAATCCTAAAAATAATTTTGTTACGAAATGAAGAATATATTTCTTCCTTTGACATTGGTATTTAGACTAACTTCTTCCAATCTAATTGCTACTGTGTGAATTTTCCAGATTTTCTGGCATAGTTTGATTCTTCTTTTCTGGCTTGCCATATTTCTGTAGATAGGCCATCAGTTTCTGCAGCCTTCTGATTTGATAATGACCAAAGGGTTGTTAAACTTTATTTTTTAATACAGTACTAAAAGTTCTTAAGGTATTTTGGATTTAACATATCGATTGTACAGAATTTAACTACACTCTTTCCATCTTTAATCTTTAAGTTAGTTACTCTCTATACATTGGCATCCCTATGCTACCAATTCAAGGTTGGAATCTCGATTTCAAAAGGTTTCCTTGTTTTCCCACATCTGCTTCCATTTCAACATCTTTACAGATGTTGCTGTAGTACTGTTTCTTGCTTCTCTTGAAAACTCTCCAAAACTCCTCATGAAGTTTCTTCTTGAGAACTTTGTCTTTTTTGGCTTTGTATTTTCTCTTCTTGGCAATTTCCATTATTTGTCCCGACATCTACTTTACCGTCTTCTGTTTTTTCATCTTTGGCAATCTCTTTTTACATTTACTCTTAACAACTTCTTAGGATTCATTCTACAATTCCTCTGGTTCCCAGTCAATGTGGCTGGGGATTTTAGTGATTTGATGTTCTCCATGAAAATAAAGATTTGAAGAAAATATAGTGGGAAATGATTGGCTTTGTTCTTCTACCTTAACTTAACTTGGAACTTGCATAGGAGACATCAAGTTGTAATTAAATTGCTTCATCTTTCATTGCCTGAGCTCTTCCAAGTCCATCCTTCTTCATCAATGTTTCTACTATAATTATGTCTTTGCATCATAAGATTTTCTTTTCCTGTTGACATCAGCAAATAGATTTCCCCAACACTTTAATTTAGTCACATCAAAACCATTAGTACTCTGAAGGAGTACTGCAGTTCTTTCTCTGCAGCATATCAACATGAGAAGTCCTCTAGCGTTATAATATCTATCTAAAGCAATTATGCCTTTTTCATTGCTACTAAATGCTTTCACCAAATGTAGCCCAAAATAGATGCCTTATTCTTGCACTAGGTAGCTGGGATAATCACCTTGCCCTGGGTGTCTCTGCTGAAAGTATATACTCTCCTGCTGACAATTTATATATTCTTCTCACATTCTTTGTTCATCACTCCCCCCCACACCCCAAACAAACACACAACCTCCCTCCTCCTCCCCCACAGGAAAAGGTAGTAGAGAAAGACTAGAATGGAGAGAACCATGTTAGTTTGAGTGCATACTTTAGTATCCTGCTGATTTTAGCTTTGTGTGCTCTTATATCTTTTTATGTCAGGAAGGGGAAGACAAAAATAGGTTAGGCTCAGGAGAGATTGTCTACAGAAATCACTTGTTTGTTTGTTGTTCCCATCTTTGCTTGCTTAAGAACTCTCCACTCTGTGAGAGAAGAAGGGGAAGGAAAAAAAAACCTCCAGCAATTTCTATGTATCCTGTTCCTGACTATTTTCCCCTTCTTCCTGGCCTGCAGAGATTAAGAGTAAGGGGTTACAAGAGAGTAAGCAGGCAAATATGGTATGCACTGGGCTGTTTAGCAAACTTAGAGCTGCAAATATTGCTACATTCCTTCTGATATGTATTCCCTATTGTGTGCCTGCTTACTGTCTTGTAATCCCTTCCTCTCCAATCTCTCCATTCCGCAGGGAGAGGAGAAAAATAATGGGTTAGGCAAAGGAAAACACATTCAGTAATGGTGATCATGTAACTCAGGAAAACTATGTAGATTATAATGTGGATATTGGTAGTAAAATTATTTCAGCACTGTAACTTTGGTCACTGAATAAGGCAATCAGTAAGCAAGTCTTCATGCAAATTGACATATCTCAAATTTTTCAATTTATTTTGGGAGTACACAGAATACTTAATCTATTTGAAGCTTTATTTATCACAAGCAACCAATCCAGAAATTTGAAATACAATGTTCCACTTGGAATTGATTCGAGCCCAAAATTGAATTGTTTCAATTTTGGGTGTACCCTTATTCTAAGATTTCATGAACTGTCTTTTATTTACCATACTTTTTAACCACAATATGCAATTTTGGAAGATACTTTATTAAAATAGTGATTGATTACAAGGATATACATATTTACTTTTTCAACCTCTACCTGTGGAATAAACCACATCCCATCAATTATGATCAAGAATTTTATGGCACCATGTTAATCATACTGCATTCTTTCTCATGAACTAATAAATACTTCATAAATAAGGAAAGTCTTACACTAAATTTAAAATGTATCTACATGTAAAAGAAATAGCCTAAAAGTACATTCTGAAGGCATACGCTTTTAAATAAGAAAATCATTACAATTAATGGGCACTCGTACTTGAAAATTGAAGGGGCTCTAGAGTTTATATAAAATAGATGAAGTTATTCAAAATTCGATTGTTCCTTCTTATTTTTTCTAGAAGGAGCACAGAGTTCTTCAACATCTTACTCTAAGCTGATTTGTTTTCCTATTTTCTTCAGAAAGATTTTGATATGTTGGTAGCAAATTACTTGGGAGTTATTAGGAGAGCTCCCCAATCACTGGGAGGCAAAACCTATCTTTCATAGTACACTGCTGCAGACTTTTCAGGGCATCCTTACAGGCTAGCGACTTCTCTCCTTAAGGAACGAAGAATCTCTAAACAGATTCCTCATCACCCTGAAACAGGGGTCCCCAACCTTTTTGGCACCAGGGACCGGTTTCATGTTAAAAAAATTCCGCGGACTGGTGGCCATGGCTCGGACGGTGTACAGGGGGAGCGGGGGGGAAGGGGAACAGGCGGCGCATACGCGTGGGGGTGTGAGTCAGCTCACTCGCCCCTCTTGGGCCCCCAACGGTACGAGCGGCTGCGCCTGCGCTCTCCCGCCCCCAGCACGCGCTCTGCCCAGGGAGCTGCCCCCTCCTCCTCCTCTCTGACCCTTTCTAAGAGTTGCACCGTTCACTGCGGCCCGGTTCCTATCAAGCCACGGACCGGCACCAGTCCGCGGCCCGGGGGTTGGGGACCCCTGCCCTAAAAGATAGTGGGAATGAGAGATGAGGCTGAAGATAGAAAATGCCACTTTCTTGCTCATTGATGATGATCCCCCTTTTTTTGTTAAATAAGCTCCTGTGGCACTTGTTTCTGCCCCCCCCCCCTTTAAAGAAAACAAAAAGGATTCACAGCTTCAGATGAAGTCTGCCTCTTTGCTCCTGTCTAATTATGAGGAAGGACATTATAGGAAAATGGATCTTTCCAGGAAGTTTCCATTTTACGTTTAATAATATTTATTCTTCCCGGGCCTGATTTCAATCTTACCAATAGGGAAAGATTGCTTGAATTTTGACATTTTCTCTTCGCTTTGAAGACATTTCTCCTTTTCATGAAGTAAACTTGGATGGTTGTAATAAATACTTAGATTAGTAGGCTATTCATTTGTTCTTGTTCTCCCTGCCCCCCCCCCCTTTTTTTTCCTTTTGAGATGTTTTTTAGAAAGCTAAAACATACAAAAGTTACATAAAGCATAAAGAATAACAGCTATAAAGTTAAAAAAAAATCTTAAAAGATTTCCCCCCCAGTGGTTCCTCCCTTACATTTGTTTCCCAATGACAACCTAAATATTTGTACATTATATTAAAACATTGCTAATTTCTGTTTAAATTATGTAATCTATTATTTTTAATGTATTTTTCTCTAGGAAAATAACACGTTTCCTAGAGTATATCTAAGTTTGTCTTGATATGTGATGTAGTTTATAAGACACATTCCTGCTTAAATCTAGTTACACTTTTAATATGGCTATAGTTGGTCAGTGCTGTAGGTTTTCAAATTTTGGTCTTCCAGGAAAAATGTCCAAATTTGTTCTTGTAGCTATGAACACGTACACTATATTGCCAAAAGTATTCGCTCACCTGCCTTTACTCGCATATGAACTTATAGTAAGTGACATCCCATTCCTAATCCATAGGGTTCAATATGATGTCGGTCTACTGCGCACTGTTCTTGAGCTAATCTGAAGGCCACATGGAGTTTGGAGGTCTTTTGAATTGTTCTCTCTGTACATCATTTGTCCTAAGAGATGATCTTGGTTTTGTGAAACTGTTGGGTAGGCTTTTCTTATCCTATGCACGATGAATTTATTACTATAAGGTGTTGGTTTTTTCCTCCAAGTTAGAAATATTGGTTAAAATTCTGATTTTTCGCTTTGGCGCAAATAAAAGAAATAAGCCAGATAAAGTGCATCCACTGTATATTTAAAAAAAAAAACTTCATAAGAAGTTTAATGTTCCATTTATATTTGATACAAAGAAACTCAACTAGTTTTCCCTCTAATGTACTATATTAATCCATACCATGAAATGATTGGGTTATTATGTCAAGGGTTAGGAGAAAAAGAGGACTTTTCTGCACTAAATCCCCAATGAAGTGCAGCATTAAATAGGATTATTAAATTAAATTGAATTAAGCTTTAAAAGGGATTATTAAAGATTGAATTTATTTTTAAAAACTTGTTGGCTGAAAATCAGTATTCAGTTGCATTTAAATATACTTAAAATGTATGGAATTAGTTCCTTTGATTTCTTTCTCACTTGTCCAAAGGAAAAAGTATGTTAATTTATTAAGAGGATATATTCATGATGTTTTATTTACATGCATTTATATTTTATTTGCATGCATTTATAAATGTAAGATCATAGGTCATAGCAGTAACAAATGCTTTTTTATTTTTGTTTTTATACCTTTGTCCTTCTCTAATTCCTGAATCCTTAAGAAATCAAGGTGAGGATGCATACACAGTAGGTATACTAGTCTTCCTTTCATCTGTTTCTTTTCCACGCTCTTATTTTCAGATGTTCTGAATGCAAGTAAAAATCTCTAGGACCTTCTTTTATTGAATTTCACAATCACTAACAGTGGCTTCCTTTATTTTTAAATGAAATAAGTAAGAACTCTTGGTAGACCTTTTATATTCAATATGGTATGGTCTGAAACAGAAGGGGACAATTCAATTTACACAGGATATATTCTAATTTAGACCTATGGAGGGCTTCATCTGTTGAATTGAGTGACATTGTAAGCAGTAAAAAAAAACTATACTGAACTAATTAGTCAAAATAGCTGAAAGATTGCAAATATGATATTTTTCTAGCAAATAAAGTTTCTTAATCTAAAGTGCTCTCTGCAATAACATATATAGTTACCACCTCAACTTTACTCAGCTTTCTTCATTTTCTTTTTTTAAATAAATGCACAAAATACAATCTACTAAGGTTTTTAAAAAGAAATCTCATATTTATACTAGAAGGTATGACTATCAATTATATAACAGTGTGCCTATTTGTTAATTACCTGGGTAAATGTTTTGTGAATGTAAATTAACGTTTGCCCAGTTTTCATCACAGTGTAAAATTATAATTAACTTTGAACCTTTACTGTATTAATATATACTGACACAACTCAATTATAGTAAAACATTTACACCACATTAGAAATGGTCATTAACTGGGACTTCAAATGTGACTTGTCATCTAAGTTGTTAACATCTGATTTTTCTGTCAAAAATTTCTTATTCCACTGTTTGTTTAATGTATGCCATTTTGAAACAGCTAAATTAAATTATTTCACACTAAATCACTCATGTTATTAACTGCCCATATGAACAAGCATAGTCCACTACATTATGTAAATTGCTTTAGAGAATCCAGACCTTGAAACTGTAGCCTTAAGTATCAGATTTCACATTCAAAATGCTATTAGCTGAAATACAGGAAGTCCTCATTTAGCAACTGCCTTGTTTAGTGACCATCAGGAGTTACAACAATGCTTAAAAAAACTCAAGTTACCTTATTTTTATGATATTCACAGTGTCAATCTGGTCTTATTTTCATTTGCTTATTTATCCCATGCAAAAATATATGGGATAAATAAGCAAAGAGAAAGTACTCCAGTTCTCCTACCATGCAAAGAAAAACTGAAGTAAAATTGTAAACATGATCATGGTCACATGATTTTTACTTAGAGACCACTGCAACTAATGACTAAGTTGTCAGACCCCACTGCACTCACTGAAGCTTTTTCCCTCCTTCCTTCCTTTGTTTCTTCTTTTTCTTTTCTTCCTTCCCTCCCATCTTCTGGAGCTGAAGCCCAACCACCCTGTCAGCTGTCACCTTATGCTTGCTTGTGCTTCACTTTTCTGCAGTGGCAGGGGTCTATGATGACTCACAGCACCCAGGTGGGCATGGCCTGGTGGTTGCAGCTGAGTCGCCATGGCTAGGTGGGCATGGCTGGCTCGACACTACTCACTGTGCATGGCTGAGTTGGGATGGCTGGATTGGCCCAGAACAAGTTGCGGTGGTTAACTAGCCGAGGGGACAACTTGCCCCACAAGCTCACCTCCCCAAACTGCTGACAGCCAAGCATGTGCTTACACACACACACACACACACACACACACACACAAACCAAGTTTGGAGTCTTTTATTCACAGAGAAAGGAGAGGTTCTCCTCCCCAAGCCCAGGCATGATTGACAGCTTGCCAGCTCAGATATGGATAAAAGTCTCCAAGCTTGGAATGGTGTGTGTGTGCATGCACGTGCATGCATGCAGCATGCCAAAGGATGTTTTTCTCTCAATCCCACACATCATTGGCATTTCCCTGTCCAATGCCCCTTCCTGGCAAAGCAAGAGGCAGAGGACTTTGCTGTGCATGGAAGTGCAGAGGAGAAAGTTTTCAGGAAGCAATTTCCTGAGCTCAACTTCTGCTCTGACATATTCTTTGGAGAGAAGGAGGGGGTGGCAGGTGAGCTGTGCAGGAGAGGATGACCAGCAAAACAGGAGATTGAGGGCGATGCTGGTGCAGGTGGATACTTATCTCTTTTTATTCTCACAGCCTTGCCATTGCAGTTTACATTTCCTACAAGTGGGGGGGGGGGGGAATCCACTTTCTCTTTAATTGCAAAATTTGCAGGGCAATCTCTTTTCACTGGAAAACTTAATATAGAGATTTTAAAGGGGAACTATTGAATTTGTCATTGCTGATGCATCAGAGCATTATGCAGTCTTCAGGTTCTTATTTATAATTTGTTAATGATGTCATTTCTTTCTTTCTTTTCTTGGTTGAATTACAAAGATATTGTACAACCAATTTCGTTGTAAACAAGGACAATGACAATAAAGATTATATTTATACTTAGAGCTGGAGTGGTGGTGAGAGAACTACATGAGGGAACGCTGTAAACCTTTGCTCACAGACGCTCATTGCTCTCGTCGACGTGCGTGGGCCAAGAAGTATGCCAAGTGGACCAACAAACAGTGGGCCAAGGTCATCTTCAGTGATGAGAACAATTTCTACTTGACTGGGAATCAGTGCAATAAGAATGTCAGAAGATTTCCAGCTGAAGAATTTAGGCCGTACTGCCTGAATCTGTCTGTGAAGCATCCATTGCATGTGATGATCTGGGGCTGCATCGCTGCTTCTAGTATTAGTCGGATACAAATCATGCAGGGTATCATGAATTCCAAGCAGTATGTTGAAGTCCTAGATAAGACCGTGCTTCCTTCAGCTCAGCAACTTGTAGAGAAGGACTTTTACTTCCAGGATGACAACGTTCCTTGTCATCGAGCCAGGTCTGTCCAGCAGTGGATGTAGAAGCATGGTGTTCGACTCCTGGATTGGTCAGCTGAGAGCCCGGATTTGAACCCAATTGAGAACTTGTGGGCCAAGATTGGTTACAAAATAAGCAAGAAGCATCGGAAGACCAAGCAGGAGCTGATTGAATCCATTATTGCAGCCCGGCACCACATTGTCACCAAAGATCACGTGCAAAACCTTATACAGTCTATGCCGAAGTTATGCCGCCTAGTGATAAACAATAAGGGCTGGCCAATTTCACATTAGTAACCATGTTTGGTTACCTAAACGGACTTTGTGGACTTTCAGAGCAACAAACAATAAAAATGTTAACAAAACACTAGCATCAGCCTTAGTAATTCCAACATGTATGCCACTGGGTATGCATCCGTTAATCTGTTTTCACAGTCATTGTAAGCATGCAAGAAAATTCACAATCCCCATCCAAACAGCACCAAATTGCAAAAAGCTTAGGTTTTTCACTTTAAAACCGGCAGTATTTATTTAAATATAACAATATTTGCATAGCAGTTAGCATAAGTCCCTTTGGGGAGAGGGGGCGGTCTAGAAATTTAATAAATAATAATAAATAATAAATAATAAAATATCATAAAATCAATGGCCTATCCAAAAAATGTCATAAACTGTAAACCGTAAAGCGTGCAGGACTTTTTCACACAGCTGTACATCGGAGCTGGCAAACTATCAATCATG
The DNA here is from genome assembly GCA_039707465.1 of Rhabdophis nuchalis. Classification (NCBI taxonomy): domain Eukaryota; kingdom Metazoa; phylum Chordata; class Lepidosauria; order Squamata; family Natricidae; genus Rhabdophis; species Rhabdophis nuchalis. Next base: position 49,005,440 of record CM077648.1, read on the forward strand.
CTTGGGCTTGGAGAAGGACTGTTCCTTCCTCTGTAAATAAAAGTTCCCAAACTTGGAATGCAGTGTGCGTGTGCACATGCATATGCTTGGCTGCCAGCAGTTTGGGGATGTGAGGAGTTGTGGGCACTGAGTTGTCCCCAGAACGACTTAGCCAGAGTAACTTATTCCATGCCGACCCAATCGTCCCCATTCAACTGCATCCAATGAGTGGCGTCATGCCCGCAACCTGGAGCCAGCCACACCCACCATTGCCCACCTAGTTGCGGCAACCTGGCTGTGACCCCAGCCATGCCTACCAAGTCACACCAACCTGGTCACTGTGAGTTGTCCCATTGCGCAGCGACCGAATGCCATCAACTGTGGGGAGGGAGAATGAATGGGCAGAGAATGCTTTGTGAAACAAAATGAATGCTGTATCTCTTTTGACAAGCTGCCTCATGGTCACCCAGCTGGAAGAAGGAGGGTGCAACATACCAAACTATGCTTAGACCGTCCATTAGGAAAACATCTTGCCTGAACCAGATAATTTACCTTGGCGGGAGCAATAAGAGACAATTAAAGTGGGGGGGGGGGGGGGGAGAGTAGAACTTAGGGATTTTGGCATGTGATTTTCAGTTCTGGCTTTGCCCTACTGCAATATACTGGATCTCTAATAAATTATACCTTTCTCAACAAATGGTGTGATACATCATTTCTATTTAGAGGTTTAAATAGTGGCAGGTCTGATAGCCTTTGCACTCCACTGACCTATTGACTGAATGTTACTTGTGCAGAAATGTTGGATTTAGCAATGTTTTCTTCAGGAGTGAGCACATCACAAACTCCTTCAAGATTGATGAGGCCTTCATACATCCAAATATCATCAATATGAGAAATATTGTCAGATATAAAGATATTTTGTCAGAAAAGGGGAAACTTAAAAAGAAGCAAGAATTGGAAAAAGAAGGTTGGTCCTTACTCCTCTTGAGTTCTGTTTCTGTTGGCAGAGTGCTAGCAAAGCAAACTATTAGCAAAAGTGGCATTGATCACAAGGCAAGAAGGCAATGAGAAATGTTTCTCCTTTTGCATTGGAGCATCCAAGGGACAGGAAAGGAGAAAGAAAAAGAGAAAAGAAAAAGAAGGATGAGAGGAGAGCAAGGAAGGAAAGAAAGAGAAGGGAGAAGAAAGGAAGGAAAATGAAGAGGGAAGGAAAAAGAAAAGAGAAAAAGAAAGGTAGGAAGGTAGGTAGAAAGAAGGAATATAATAAGAGGGAGGGAGGGTCTGAGAGAAGTCCTGCCTTAGCACTTGGCCATCAGCAGCCCTGCTGCCCTTTCGCCATCCCCTTGTCTCCTCCGCTCCTGGTGGTCTCCCTGTTGTTGAAGATGCTTTGGTTACAAAGCTGGGTCTCCTCACATGGAGAGGGAGTGAGCCTCCTTCTGACCCACACACTTTCTCCTCTTGCATACACCATGAGCAACCTGGCCAAGGAAAACGAGCACAGCAGCAGCAGCCTTGAAGAGGAAGCAGGTCTGGTCTGGTCTGTGAGGTCCCAGTGCCCTGGGAAGTCTGCTACCTAGGGCTCTGGATAGCCTCTTTCACCATCCGGGGATCCTCTGCATGGCCTACAAGGGACAGCAAGGCTCTCTGGAGGACAAGGGTTTGGCCCTCTCCCTGATCTTGCCTTCCTCCGCTGGAGACAATGGATTCCCCCAGCCCCACCTGGGCAATCATAGGCGCCCCACTTCCTCTTCCCTGGAGTTATGGCTGTGCCAGTTCCCAAACACAGGTTGGTTTATCTCTACGAGGAATCTTCCCCTGCCTGGTCCACCCAGGGTTTGGTGATGCAAATTAGATTGGCTGACTCATCTATTATCATATATGAATATATTATTTATTTAGCAAAATTTTAAAATTGGCTCACAGAGACCCCTAGGCTAATGGCTCTCAGGAACTTTAATCTACCACCCACAGATGCTGAGCTTATAACAACATAGCTTTATTACAGGTTGAGCTGGCATTCAAGAGGAACGCTAAAATAAGCAGATACAATTTATTTAATTTTTATTGGATATATTTATATGCTGCCCAACTCGCTTACAGAGTGATATAGTCCGTCAACCATTCCTCATTAGTTTTGTTGTTGTTCCAGAACTTTATCATCCTGGTGTTTTTCTCTGGGCATGCTTCAATTTGTCAACATTCATGTGCGGCGGACATGAAATGTTTTAGATGTGATCTGAACAATGTAGAAGACACAATAACAAGGATTCTCTTCATCTTGATACTTTGATTCTGTTGAGGCAGCCTAGGACTGCTTTTTTCTGCAGCTACATGAACGTTGGTTTATATTCATATATTGTTGGTCATGCTCCCTGCATATATTGTTACTCAGTGTGATCTCTCTCATCCTATGCAAAGCCTGAAATTATATTCATCTTGGCCTTATTTGTTTTGTATTACCATATCTTGATTCAACGTGATTTCCAAAGATTAATCTCCTAACCCAAAGTCTAACAAATTATCCCTCTGCCTCTCCCGACCTCATCCCAGCTGAACACAATGGATTAAATAGATGCAGATGGTATGTGTCCAGTGATCAGAGGAACAGGTGTAGAGATAGAGTCATCAAAGGACAGAAGTAAGAGCATTTTGAAGCAGAGCTAGGCAGGATTGAGTTTTATATGGGTCTGGCAAAATAGGAGTGGCTAGAGAAGGAATGTCATGTCCATGGAACAAGAATGATTAGTAACATATTTTTCGAAGTATAAGACGCACCTTTTTTCCTCTAAAAAGAGCTGAAAATCTGGGTGCGTCTTATACATCGAATATAGCATTTTGTTTCCCTACGCTCTACCCCCCTCACCAAAATGGCCGTGTCTAGCCTTATGGAGGCTTTCAGAGACCTCCTGGGGGCTGGGGAGAGCAAAAACAAGCAAAAAATGGGCCATTCCCCCCCCCCCCGCAGCACTCTATAAGCCTCCATAAGGCTATGCATGCATTTTTTTGACAAAAAAATGGGCCGTTTTTGTGAAAAACAGCCCGTTTTTTTTCTGTTTTTTGTCTCCCCCCCAAGGAGCACTCTGGAAGCCCCCCCCCCAAGGCTATTCATGCCTTTTATTTGAAAAGTGGGGGGCTGTTTTTGTGAAAAATTTTGGGGAGGTTTGCAGAGTGCAAAAGTTTTTTTTTTTTTTTGGAAAGCTCTTTAACTGATTGATGAGAATTACGTGGATCAAATGCTGTGGCAGCAGGAACAAAGTTAGGTGCTGCAGATTGCCAGCGATTTCCTTCTCCAGTACATGGATAAGTACACCTGGAAACAACTACCTACCTACCTACTCTCTCTCCCCCTACCAACCTACTGTATTACTCTCTCTCTCTCTATCCCTCTACCTACCTATCTACCTACTGTATTTCTCCCCCCCCCTCTCTATCCCTCTACCTACTGTTTCTCTTTCTCTAGCCCTCTCTCTCCCTAACTACCTACTGTATATCTCTCTTTTTCCCTCTCTATCCCTCTATCTACCTACCTACTTTTTTAAAAATTTGCCTCTTCAAAACTTTGGTGCGTCTTATACTTCGGTGCATCTTATACTGAGAAAAATACGGTAAATTAATGAATCTTGACAGAAGATCGGATTTATCATGATGGGTATTTTATAGTCATAATATTGCAAACTTCCAAGGAAAGTTATCTGTATTTGCTTCTAGAGAAAAAAATTAACCTGAAATCAATACAGCTGTGATATATTTAAAAGCACAAAACAATCATAATGTGAATATTCTTCTTTCAGGTGAAGAGAAGATCACTGAAGCCATGATATATGACTAATGATAAGTAGACTTCCTTGTACTGGAATAGTTTCAATTTGTAAATAAAGAAAACATGTGGCCTGGACAAAAAAAATATGGAAAAAATTAATGATATATCAAAGCTTCAAGGTGTTAGTCACCATCTTTAAAGCGCTCCATGGCACGGGTCCTGGTTACTTGAGAGACCGTCTTCTACCGCATACCTCCCTTCGACCTTTCCGCTCCCACAGAGTGGGCCTCCTCAGGGTGCCGTCAGCCGGTCAATGCCGGCTGGCGGCTCCCAGGGGAAGAGCCTTCTTTGTGGCGGGTCCGGCACTCTGGAACGACCTGCCCCCCGATATCCGTACCATCATGGACCTACGCCTCTTCTGTCGGATGTTAAAAGCACATTTCTTTCATCTAGCCGGCCTGACATAGACTAAGGGTATAATTTTAAAATTTGATATTTATTGGTTTTAATTTTTATATTATCCAAATTTTAGCACAGATTTAATAATTTAATTGTCTTTTATATTTTGTATGTATTGTTGGGTTTTTATCTTTCTGCGCACCGCCCTGAGTCCCTTGTAGGGAAAATAGGGCGATATATAAATCGAATAAAATAAATAAATAAAATAAAATAAAGCTGATAAATCTCCCTGATGAGCTGAACTGAGGGTCCCTTATGAAAAAAATATAATTTATTGAAATGACAAAGTTTAGAATATTGCTTTTCAATCAAAATTTTCCTTGCATACTTTGATGTATATTGGGAAAAAATGATTTTAGTGATTTTATTATTCCAATGCAACATATTCAGAAACTAGATGGATAGATATTTGAGTAGTTTACAAATATGCAATGTTTAATCCCATTATAGTATACTGTCAAGGGAAGGAATCTGACAATTGTCCAAATGGTTGGATGCTCTGACACACTGATCAATAGAAGACTGCTTTCACTTCAATTAAAAAAAGTCTCTGCAAAGATTTGGTTGACATCTTCTGGAGGTGGTTCAGCCGGCCGACTGCCTCTTTTGTTTGATTTGTGATAGGCCAGCTGAGTAGAAATATGCACAGAACTCAGTAACAGTGAAGACTTTTGGCAAGATGGAGATGTATTAAATTGCAGGTTGTTATTCCTTCCATGAGTTATTGAAAAGTTATTTTCCACTGCCTATGAGAAACAATTGGTAAGCAGGAATAGTAACTATCCCTTTAAGTAGAATAAATAACAGGATCCTTCTGATGTGGGGCACATGCTTTAGTTGAACAACCAATTACAATTCCAGTTTCTAAAGAAGTAGCTGTTCTGCTAAGGACAATGTTACCAAGTGAGAAAGTACGGATTTTCCCCAAAGGAGGTGGGGCTTGGGCTGAAACTCCATAACAAGAGAAGCACAGGACCAATTGTGACTCCAAAGCTATAGTACCTTTCAATTTGCTAAGTAGGAAATGTTACATATTTTAAACATTCTGCAACCTAGCAGCAGACACTTTTATACTATGATTTGAAAGTAGATATCTTAGAAATAAGTATTTCATATCCAGGAAAAAAGAAAGAGCAAAGAATTATTGTGGAATTATACAAAAAGTGAATTGAAAGTTTAGATGGAGGATATCCTCATAACATGAAGAAAAGAGCTAATCGCCTGCCAAAATAAACTATATCAGATTTAAGGTCAAGTAAGACATACATTTTTCATATTTTGAAGAGAACAAGCAATCTCTTGTGGTTGTCATGGAGAGATGTTTACAGGAATTGTAAGTACACAGACATTTTATATACAGTTTCTCGTGCCTAACAAAATTTAAATCACTGCATAGACTGAATCTAGTTATAATAAGAGTTTCTCTTTCCAATATTCCAAATGTTACAATATTCTGTAACCACATAGGAAGATATGCCCTGAAAAATGCCAGAAAAGCTTGTTTCTCACTGATTTCCCACTAGGAATTATAAAACAGATTAAAGAATCTAACCTTTCCATTTTCCAGTTTGTTTATAGTTTCCTCATAGTAGGAAATCTCAGACAACTACATTTGCACCCCAAAAACATTCTGCAGTTTCAGAGGCACCCCAAATAGCAGCAAAATAGCACAAATTAATAGAAAGAAATTATTCAAAAATTGTAGCAATTGTTAGGTTTATTTTTAAAAAGTAACAAAAAGAAATAGGTGCTTTAAAACTCTAAAAGTTTTAAGATGATTAAAAGACAAAAAATATGTAGCTAAGGTTTGAATTGTGGAGTCAGATTTCATTACTCGCCTATGTAACTGAGTGTGGGGCTTGCTCCTTGCTTACATACATTATTTATTTATTTTATTTTATTTTATTTCGATTTATATAACCGCCCTTCTCCATCGAAATGGACCCAGGGCGGTGCACAGGGAGTTAAAATAAATAAATAACAATAAATACAGAGTAATGTCTAAAATAAATTAAACTAGGGACCTGTGCTAAAACCTCCCATTAAAATTCTAAAATACATTTACTCATTAGCTAAAATTGAATTAGTTTGCCCTACCAGTGTTTGTGGAGGTGTGGCTTTCTCCTTGAAAGTTCGATTAGGCTATTATTCTTTGCTGACTGTGTTAATTCCTACTCATCTGTGTTGGTTGCTGAAAGAGATATAGTCTAGTGTTTTTGCTTTCTTTTCTTTTTTTAAACAAAAACTGTTATCTCTTTAAAATAGTGTGTAAATGTGGTTTATCTCCAAATGTCCACTGATGACTGATTTGTTTGAATGCCAATTTTCCAGGAATTCCCTAGCATTTTGGATTTAGCTTGCTATTGGATGCACCATTTCCCAGTTGAAACTATGATTCAGTCTGCTCAGATTAAGGAATTTTCATCATGTCTTTTAACTGCTAGTATGATACATATCGGAAACAACAGATTTTTACATCAAACTCCTATCAGAAACCACCAATAGATGACAACCACAAGGCATCACCATAGCACACAAACCAACTAAAGCCCTCCAAATCCTGTACCCCCCAAAAGGAAAAAAAATCCCAGGAGTCATCCACAAAATACCAAGCCAACAACATACAACATAAGGACTTTCAGATATCATGTAGGACAAACACGCAGAAAAGTAACAGAGTACTGTACATCCATGAATATCAGCGAGCACTCCACAGGTTTAAAATGACTATTTCAGTGATAACCCCTCCTTCCAAAACATAGATTGGAAACATTAAGGTCTGTTCAATGAAGGTTAGGAACCTTAGACACCATCAATAATTAGAAGACAAGGACAAAGACTTAATAGGTTCCTTTTCTTTTGAAAATATGCAGCTTTTTACTGTTTTTCTTTTAAAAAAGGAAAATTACCTTTGCTGAATAAGAACTACAGATTTAATGTATGCTTACAGCAAAATGTATGCTTAACACAATGCCAAGTATAAAAAAAGGCATTAGGAACTATAGAGACTAAACAACCTTTATCTCCACCCCTTTTAACCACTGCTTAGAAAACTTAGTGTAGTATCAAAATATAAGACAAACTTATGGTCAGTCTTATTTGTCTTGAAACTGAGGTTGACAAAAAGTAGCATTCAATATGTACAATACAATAATTGAATGTATTTAAATGCCTCCAAGTTAAGAGGAACTTTTAATTTATATTATACCTTAACTTAATTACATTGTCTATTCAAAACAATAATTTACTTAAAATAATAATGTGATTAAAATTTAGATCAGTTTTAATCAACCTCACATCAGTTTCTAAATAAGGACATTTTAACTGCATATTTAGATATTCAGTGTCTGACATTAGTGGCACTTAAATGTGCCTAAATGTACTCTGACATATTTTATGTACATAATTACATTACCTGAAGTTCTGCAACGTCAAGAGTATGGAATAAAGTTGGACTACATATTGAACTAAAAACATAACATTGTATCCTAGGATGTATGATCTATGCCTTATCACTTTGCTATTTGTATGTACACTGAGAGCTTATGCACTGGAGACAAACTCGTTGTGTGTCCAGTCACACTTATCCAATAAAGAATAATCAAATTCCAATAACTAAAAACATAAAAATAAATTCTACTAATTATACATTTTTTGTGTATACAGTAATTGAAGTCTTTGCCATACTTCGAACCAAAAAGTCTTTGAGTCGAATAAAATTCTTACCAGTATTGCCATATACTGCATCAAATTATAATGCATCACAATCAGTCCCATGCATCTCTTTTGATTCTCTTTGGTAATAGGGACACTGGCAATAATCTCAGGCAATCATATTCAAACAGAAAGGAAAGCAAATTTCTTCTACTGCTGACGAACTATTTTTATGTTATTTTATTGTTTCAACATTATTCTCAGGGTCTACGTTCAAAAGTTTTATTCAGCTGGTGCTTTAGACTGAGCTTAAATTTAAGAAATGCATTTCAACACAAAGCTTTAACATTTCAGAAAGTTTAGGACTTAGTTTAACAGAATATTTAATTTGGGGTTCAGAGACATTTTAGTTATGCCAGTAAAACCTGACATTTCACTCTTATATTGTTTATGTAATAATCACAGACACTGCCATTATAATATGGTATAATGTACCAATTGATACAGAGTTGGATCACTTCATTTTACAATTAACTAATACAGTATATACTCAACTGGACAACACAAGCAATCGTGAGTAACTTATTCAGTAAAACAAAGCTTAAAGAATGGGGAAAAGAAACAGGAATTAAGCAATGCTTTTCATTATTAGAAAATAATTTCATTATTAAAGTAAAGATTTACAGGCTTTTTTCTAGAAGAAAATTATTTTTGATATAACCAATATGCTACACTTTTCCTATTCCATGTACTTTTTTAATGAAAATACTCACACAGTTTCCAGCAATTGCTAGTAAGTTATCTTTAAACTGCAAGTGTGATGCTGACTCTATATTTTTAGCTCCAGATTTTTATCTAGATCTTTACCTCCAGCAGTACTGGAATACAGCTTTATAATGAACATAAAAAGGAAAGCTTACCTATAAAATAAGATAGTAGTATTGCCAGAAGCACAGACACCCCAACAGCACAGAGTGCTGTACATTTCCAGCTACAGTACTTTGAAGACTTCTTAAATTTAAAAGCACTTCTTGATAAGGTGTTCCTAGGTAGTGGTCGTGTAGGAGGGGAATAAACTGAGCCAGATGCCATTGTGTAACCCGGTGTTGCAGTACTGAACAGTGGTGTTGTCCCTGTTCCTGTTTTGAATAGGAAATGCCTGCAGAAAAAGAAATACATACATTTAAAATCTACACAAAATAATTTGTAAAATGCTTTATATTATTTTCTCAATATGTTATCTATTATATTTCCCTGTGTATTTACTTAACTCTTCTTAGGAATAGTTTTAAACATGATATTAAATATTTTTGCTGCAAGTATCAAATGTTATTAGAATTGTTGATTCATGCTGTTAATGCTTCCAACATGATTTTCTAAGAGGATTGTTAAATCAAATTAATTGGAAACATTTTCTAAAGAACATATAAAACCTTATATATCCAGCAAAACAGCGCATAGTTTGTACCACCAACTGAATAAATATTCCCTATATTATGAAAGCCCCATGAGTTCAAGAATAAGAAAATAAATTTCTTACATGATAAGATAAAGATAAATGTTCTATAGGCCAATCTAATATCCTGTTGACTTGGTCAGGAACCTCTCAGCTGGCAAAACAAAATACTGCAAGAATATATTTTGTAGGTCACGACAGCTTAAAAAAAACCCAGATCTATTGCAGTAAAACTATGAAGTCATTATGACAGAATGCCAGTGACTACTAAGTATTAAATGAGAATTCTATTTACATTTCAATCACATCAATTTTTTTTACCTTTCCCAGGATTGTTCCAGATTAAGGTCTTTAAGTAATCTGGTTTCCATTTGTTCTATATTTTGGTAATGGTATGACCTACTATTTGTTTTTATACTTCTGAACATGTACAAATAACTCTCACAACTTCATACATACTGTAGATTTATTGACAATATCCAATCCAATCTAACAGGGTTGAAATTGTGGAAAAACAAATGGCGACAAGATATAAATCTAATATACTATAGTTTAACAAATAATTAAAAAATGGAAAGTGCAATATTGCCCTCTTCTGTGATGTCCTATCAGTTTTCAGTCTAGACTATATTGATGGTTATTTTTAATATCATAGTACATATATTAACCAGGAGAATCACTGGTTAACGTTTTGAGATGATCCAAGGTCAGGTAGTGCTGCCATCTAATAGACTTCTTTTATAGAATAGGTTTGGGCAAAAAAGTGTCAACAACAGAAATATCTTACATGCATTTTTAAAAAGCTGCTCAAATTCTCACTCTGCAAATCCACTGGACGTAATATTGATATATTGATGTCATGTTTAGTCAACTATAAATTATATTTATAACAATAGTATTTTACAATATATGTTCCCATAGTACTGCAGACAATTTTCTTGGAAAAGAATAAGAAATGATTTATTCTTGTTCAGAATGTGATAAAAATAAACTCTAAAAATATTGCTGATATTTTTAGCTAAGAGTAGAGATAACCAATTATTGGGTAACTGCTAAAATCCAGCAAGAGGACCAGGTCAATCAGTTCTTCATATTCTAGAACTAAAAGGAATGGTGCATTATTACTTGTGGTGTCACCATAGGAACATATTGAAATTATTTGCTTGGGAAATGTCACAAAACATATTCTCCATATTCATATAGACAAAAATGAAAAAAAAGTTATGTAGCAAGAATATGTAATAGGAGGATGTGGAACAGCAGCTTGGACATGTGGATAAAGATTTATTACCCTAACTATATTCAACTATGCAACTCGCTATCCAGAAACAGTTCTATTCAGAAATGTGATTATTAAAAAAATAGCATAGGAATTGGTCAAAATATTTAGTAGGATCGGCATACCAAAGAAAATGCTTAAAGTTAATGATCTAATTTTCAATCAGCTTGCTTAGATGTCTTCATGCTGATTTAGGGATAAAAGGGATGCTTGGCCTTATTTTCGGGGAGGTCTTATTATTTTTGTGGTGCAGGAGGCAGTGAGCGTGGTCACCTCATGGCTGCTGCTGTGTTGCAATATTTTCGGGGAGGTCTTATTTGGGGGGAGGGCTTACATTACCGCATGCACTCAAAAGCCTGATTGGGCTTATTATCTTGAGAGGTCTTATTTTCGGGGAAACAAGAGTAGAAAAATCACAAGTTATCTATGCTGCTTATTCTTCTCCTATTTGAGAGTTCTCCACAGCATCAGATTGGCACAGTTGTCAATACAACTGCAATCTTGAAATAGGTGTGAGAAGAGACAGGGTAGAAGGGATGATACACATGTTCTAAACAGTTTATGAACCGGCTTCATATATGTTCAACACATATATGAAGCCGCTGGGCGAGATCATCCGTGGTTTCGGGGTGGGATATCATCTGTACGCTGATGACACCCAGTTGTACATATCCACCCCAGACCACCCCAACGATGCCGCCGAGGTGCTGTCCCGGTGTTTGGAGGCCATACGGATCTGGATGGGTAGTAACAAACTCAAGCTCAACCCGTCCAAGACTGAGTGGCTGTGGTTTCCGGCACCCCGATTCAGCCAGATTACTCCAACTCTGGCCATTGGGGGCCAAACACTGGCCCCCGTGGAGAGAGCGCGCAATTTGGGTGTCCTCCTGGACTCCCGGCTGTCTATGGAGGACCATGTGGCAGCCGTGGCCAGGGGGGCGTTTCATCAGGTACGCCTGATGCGCCAATTGCGCCCCTTACTGGACCGGGCTGCCCTTCGCACAGTCACTCAAGCACTCGTGACATCCCGACTCGACTACTGCAATGCTCTCTACATGGGGCTTCCCTTGAGGTGCACTCGAAAGCTACAGTCAGTCCAGAATGCAGCCGCGCGGATGATCACGGGAGCCCCGAGACACTCCCATGTAACACCGATCCTACGCGAGATGCACTGGCTTCCTGTGGTCTTTCGGGTGCGCTTCAAGGTTCTGACGACCATCTTTAAAGCGCTCCATGGCTCGGGGCCTAGTTATATGCGAGACCGTCTCCTGCCCCAAACTACTTTAGATAGTTTTAAACTGGGGATTTTAATTTGGATTTTAGCATAGGATTGTAATTTAATATGTTTTTAAATTCTGTATTTTATTGTTTTGTATGTTTTTAAATTCCTGTGCGCCGCCCTGGGTCCTTCGTGGAGAAGGGCGGGATATAAATTTGATTAAAATAAAAATAAAAAGTTTGCATCCACAAGAAAACAGACTAAAACACCCAAATAAAAGAAATAATTTTTCCTTAAGGGGAGTATATGGTCCAGAGGAAAAGAAGTATAGAGACACAGCAAGGAAAAGTGCCAGTATAAATGCACAATGTGGAAAGTTGCAAGTACTCTACATGCTAGGTGGTAACAGAAGAAAAAGAAGAAATTTCAGAGAGAGGAATTAAGGCAGAACAAGCAATAAAAAAACCCTCATGTACGAATTTGTTTTATATTTCTCTTTTGTTATCTTCTTTTTTTTAAAAAATAAGTATCTTCCCAATTCTTAAAGGGAGATATAAAAAAAACACCTGTCTAAATTCCAGTTTTTGTGTCTCTTGAGTCTGGGCCAATCTAAGTATATAATAACCTAACCTAATACAATGGAAAAGAAGAACCTATGACAGACTAAGGGCTATATTTGGCATAGCCAAATGAAATGAATGAATGAAATGCCAGGTAATGGTCTCCACAAAATCTTAATTTGTGTTTACATAACTTACATGTATAATTCATTTTAACTGCACTTAAAACGATCATTTTCAAATTCTGTATTTACAATTTAATCCTTATAGTAAAAATCATCCTAAAATTATTTGGTAGCAAGCTTTGGAATTAGAATTATCGTATTTTTCGGAGTATAAGACGCAACCTTTTTCCTCTAAAAATAGGCTGAAAATCTGGGTGCGTCTTATACGTTGAATACAGCATTTTTTTGCCTCCTGAAATCCCACCCCCTTCATCAAAATGGCTGTGCATAGCCTTATGGAGGATTCCAGAGAGCTCCTGGGGGCTGGGGAGGCCAGAAATGAGCCAAGAACGGGCTGTTTTTGCCCCCCTAGCCCCCAGCAGCACTCTATAAGCCTCCATAAGGCTATGCATGCAATTTTTTTTACCATAAAATGCCCCGTTTTTGCGAAAATTGGGCCGTTTGGGGGAGGTTTGCAGAGTGCAAAAAGGTTTTTTTTCCCCTTTTGGAAAACTGTTTAGTTAAAGTGGCTGATGAGAATTATGTTGGTTGTGCTGTGCCTGCAGAAACAAAGCCTTAGATGCTACAGCAATCTAAGTTCTCCAGAACATGGGTAAATACACCTGGAAACATCTACCTACCTACCTACTCTCTCTCCCTTCCTCCCTATCTACTCTATTTCTCTCTCTCTCTCCCTACCTACCTATCTACACTCCCTCTCTCCCTACCTATCTACTGTATTTCTCTCTCCCCTCCCTCTATCTACCTATATACCTACCTACCTACTCTCTCTCCCCTCCCCTATCTACTGTATTTCTCTCCTCTCTATTCTCTCTCTTTCTATCCCTTTATCTACCTACCTAACTACTCTCTCTCTCTCCCTACCTATCTACTGTATTTCTCTCTCTTTCTCTCCCTCCCTCTGTATCCCTCTATCTACCTACCTACTTTTTTTAAAAAAATTGTGTCTTCAAAACCTGGGTGCATCTTATACTCCGAAAAATACGGTACATCCAATATACCAGAGGGTTGTACATGGTTCTGGCAGCTCAGGCCGTACATCTCTGTTGCACAAACTTTGTAATGACAAAAAAGGATCTTTCCTTTTTCGTTAATAGGGGCTTGCATGACAGATATAGACATTCATATAGAAGCTCACATGTGGAGTGTACTGAGTGATTGTTCTGTTTGACAGAAAAACAATGCACAGAGCTCTTCATTTGACAAATAAGTACCTTCTCAGTCCCCCAAGTAAAAGTAAGGATAATGCGTCCAGGCTTCTCCCTCTTTAATATTTACTCCTTCACTTCTGGAAAAAATACCATCAATTTCCTATGCTAGATGTCAGTTTATTGCTTTTGGGTTAAGTCACAGCTAGCAATTATTTCACTGCACTGCATTACCCAGCATAAGCTTTATTATAGTTCTAGATTAGTCATTCAACTCTGTGCATCTTCATATTTCCACTTGATAAAGACTCAAGCAAGTGAATCAAATGTGCTCTTTTAGAGATAATTTGGAGCTCTTAGTGGATGAAGTATGTGTTCTACGCCTTAGGATATTTCCTAAATTTCAACACTAGGCATCACTAATGGGAAAGAAAAATACTTCTTCAGCTCCTGGAGTTGTGTGTTCTCCATTGCTGCAACTAAATAATTAAATAAATTATATCTATTGAAATAGACTTGTTGCTGAACCTATGTTTAAATGGTTTCTCAATGTCCTGTATTTTAAAAATAAGTATTTAACCTAAAGTGTGTATAAGGACATATCATAAATAATGTGATATAATCATAGAATCATAGGGCTGGAAGGGACCTTGGAGGCCTTCTAGTCCAATCCTCTGCTCAAGACAGGAATTTTGAAGTGCCTTCTTATCTTCTATGATTGATTTATTGTGGATTCTCTCAGGATTTTGATTTAGCACCACCTGAAAATTTGTTTATCGGACTGCTTCTTCTTGCTCCGCTAATTTCTCCCCAGCAGATGCCATTTTACTGACACAGGAATAAACTTTCCACCATGGCTTCAAAAAAACAACCTAAAATCACTTCGATGTTAGCTGAAAAACCTGATACAGATGCAAGATTAACAGCTGTCGAAGAAACACTTGCAACCTTGGTGAGAGAGATCCAGGAAATGAGGAAAGATCATGTCAGTTCCAAATTAGAACTTTTGGAGGTACAGAAGAAATTAATGGAAAATTCACAAAAGACTGATGAGCTGGAGGTGGGGCTGGGTGAGGCAAAGGGGGAGCTTAAAAGTATTAATAATGAAATTAGCGATTTAACTGGTCATATGTCTAGGATGGATTTCGAAAGAATGTCATATTTTTTAAGATTTCAGAACGTTCCGGAAGAGTGTGGGGAAGATTTACAAGAATTAATGAGTACAATTTTAGCAGATTACCTACACAGTTCTAAGGAAGAATTAAGGGGTGACATTGATCTGATTTATAGAATAAATTCAGCATATGCCAGGATAAATGAAGTACCTAGAGAGATACATATTAAATTTGTTAGAAGGTCGACAAGGGAAAGGATATTGAGGGCGCAGAGAGACAACCCCCTAACTTATCAACAGAAGGAGATCACCATCTTGAAACAGGTCCCGAAGAAAATTAGAGAGATAAGACGGAAGTATTTCTTCTTGTCCAAAAGATTATTTAAAAAGGGGGTCTGGTTTAAGTGGGTGATGCCGGAGGGAATGTTGGTGTTTTGGGAAGGGGGAAGAGTAAGAATTAAAACAATTGCAGAGGCGCAAGCCTTTCTTGAAAAACACTCCCTAACCCTTGAAGATGACAACGGGGGAGAAGGCTGCCGCGGCTCCGTCCGCTGGGGGCCAGGGGGAAGAAGATACAATTGCCAAGAGACTTAGATCTTAAAAATGACTTTATTTTAGTATAATACAATGTTGTTTGGATGTTTAAGCACGTTTGCTAGCACTGTTCTTTTTATTATAACTTTATTTGCATCTCCGTCCACTTTGTAGTATGTATATATAACTGAAATATCTATTTTGTGTATGAAAACTCAGATGGAGTCGATGATTTCGACGAGAAAGTTCTCAAAATGTCTTTTCGCACCTTACCTTTACCTTTTGTATACAAAATTTGTAAAACCCAATAAAACTCTTTTTATAGAAAGGAAAAAAAAAAAAGACAGGAATTTTTATACCACCTTAGACAAATGTTTGTCCAATATTTTCTTGAAAATGATTAATTAGTGGAACAGCTTGCTCCTGGAGTTGTGTGTTCTCCATTGCTGCAAGTTTTTTGGGAAAAAAAGATTGGGCAACCATTTGACTGGGGTGGTATAAAGATTTCCTGCCTTGGTCTCTTCTAGTCCTATGATTCTATGGTAAGTTATTGCTATAGGTTGTTGACAATGCCACTAAGTAATGGTTTACTTGCAATCAAAATCTTGATTTTGGATGATCCCTATATTCCTTTATTTTCCACTGGCAATGTGGAAAATAAAGTCAACAAGTAGTTTCTAGCAGCATTTTAAAAGTTTCATGTTTTAAAAGGGTAAACCTAGTGTTGGTAAACTTAATGTTATTGCATTTTTAAAAAGGTATTTAATTAGCCACTGTTATTTTCTCCTTTCCCCCCAGCAGGCTATTCATGAACCACGTGTACCATTCATTGCAAGAAATGAGCTTGTACTTTTGTAATCTGGGGAGTAATGTATGTTTTGTTTCACAGAAGAATATCTGTATTGTATATAAAATTGAAAAAAACTATAGAGTTTCAATAAAATCCTCAGAATATAGCCTTAAGCGGCTTTCTTTTCTTACTTTTAATGTCTTTTTATCCCAATGAACCTACATTTACGAATGGTAAATTAGATAATCAAGTATATACAAAAACCATTCAGTAGAAGAAATTTGCAGCAGAAAAGTATTCTACTAGTTTGATTATACGTTTAAAAAAGAAAATTACCACTGAACATTTTGGATTGGAATGAACAATGAAAAGACAGTATCTGTTGCTTGCCTTGTATTGATGTGTCTAATATTGCGTTCTATGTAGGTTTAAGTGTTGTAGTTTCAATGCATGTAATTAAACATAGAATGCATGCAAACACTTCATATTACCTGATCTCAAGTAGGAAAATTACTGCTAATGCACAAAATCCCATTACTGCTGATGTTGCAGTAATGTAGTATTTGAATATTTAGACACAAACTTGGGAGCTATACTAATTCTTTATATTACCAGAAGCAGCAAAGGAGATATATTATGATGTATCTAAAATCTTGTTCCTTTAAAACAGAAAGGAAGACTTTCTCTTATGCATAAATGAGAATTGAAATTACAGGGATTAATTTGGAAGGGGTTATTTTTCCTTTTTTTTTAAATGCATGGTAGTACTGAATATTTCTCTACCCTGGGTTTTATTTAGTAAAAACGCTATCAAGAAATAAGCTTTTTATAGTAAGAATATGTAGCTTATGCTTTATGAACTAAACAGAGGTGTAAGATATTCTCTTGTGATTCTTGCTTACTAATATTAGTAATATTACTATGAATGTTAAGACTAACATAGATTTTCTGCTACACTATACCTTTTAAGACTATCAAGTTATTTAAACATATAACAAAAAAGTCAACTTTTTTTGTTTCAGAAAAAAAGACCATTTAGCCAACTTTCCCTATTCTGATCAACAGAGCCATTTATTTATTTATTTATTTATTTGTTTGTTTGTTTGTTTATTTATTTATTTATTATTCGATTTATATACCGATCCTATCTCCATCAAGATGGACTCAGGGCGGTGTACAGGAAATTAAAAATCACACCAACAAATAACAATAAACACAATGATAATATTAAAATGAATTAAATTAGGTAACCTGTGCTAAAAATATTTCCCATTAATAAAATTATAAACACTTAAAATAATGAGATGAGAGTTACATAAAATGGTTCAAATTCAGAACTCCTTTATAAGCTTTACATCAAATTGTTCCAATCATACCAGAAGTGTTCTCATACTGTCCTGAGTAGACCAGAAATAGAGGGAGCAGGATAATGATAAAATCAGGCTTGAAAAAGCAGCAGTGAAACGAAATGAAATGGAAAATGGATGCAAAATGCATAGGCAGCTCATAGGAAAGAAGGTTGCGTTGGGGCCACGTTCACTGTTTGACCAGACCATGGGGAGGTCAGAAATTGCACTTTTTGTTCTCCTGCTTTCTTACAGAAATACCATACCCAGCCAATTTAACAACAAATAGCTGCTATTTTTATTGCAGAAATCTTTTGTTTTTGTTTTTGCAGAAAAGACAGAAAGTACATATACTTGACCACAAAAACAAAAAAAACAAAAGCTCTTACAATGTAACCAATGAATGCAAGATGGGAAATGAAGAACAAAGGGGTAATGATTCTATCTGTTATGCTGTATATTAGTAAGGATGATAAATGATCTCTTCAGGCAGACAGGCTGCTGAATTCTAAAATCTATTATGTTTCTGAACTGATGGGTTATTATCTTAGGACATGTTTCACACCAGGAGGCAACTCCCTGTTCATAGAAATTCAAAACTAAAAGCTTATACATCTCACTTTTCTGTTACTATGTTAATACCTTCTAACAATAATTTCAAATAAAGTATTTCAAATCTGCAAATTACCTGTAACTTGGATTTCCGTAAGAAATATATAAATATACATCTGCTGATTTCTGTTAAATTGTGATTATGAAAGTGGATTGGTATTGTGGAATAACTGCTTTAAAGCAGGGGGATTCAACCTTTGCAACTTTAAGTCTGAAGGACTTTAGCTCCCAGAATTCTCCAGCCAGCAAAGCTGGCTGGAGAAGTCTGGTAGCTGAAGTCCTTCAGACTTAAAGTTGCAAAGGTTGGAGACTCCTGCTTTAAAGGGAAGAAGACATTAAATATGAGTGTGAAGTACTGGATATTTGTAAGATTTTAATGACAGCACACTGTTAGATGTGTCTTACCTTTATAAACTGAATTATGGATATTGGTTAATTTATTTTTTAAATCCCTTTTCAATCTTAAAAACATTACTTCTATATTCATAGGATTACAAACACATAAAATAGTTTTGATTGGACATTTTTATAGTACAGAATAAACAGTAACTCAGTTTCTACATTGCTAAGTAGTCTTCACTACTACATTGTTTCTGAGCGTATCTGAAAACTTTAAAGTCTAGAATGATTTGAAATTTTGTAGTGTTAAAGAACATTCCTCTTCTCATGAATCTGATATCCTTTAAGTTCCTCTCAGGTGTGCCACTATCCTACACAGCATAATGAGCTTAATAAATCTGAAGCAGCAATAGCTATATGAAAATTAGAGCTTAGATCTGATTTCTTCTTTATATATAGCCTCAACTGAGGCTAAATTTGATTATGCTATTGATAGTGTTATAAGATTTTTATGTGTTGCTTTAATCTTGCTTTTAACTAGATGACACAGTGTATTAATTTTAATACTTTTGAAAACTGTTTAGAATAGAGATATTTTTGGATAAAAAGGGTGTATATTTCAAATTTTAAAAAACCCAGAAAAAATACTATGATGGGCAATATACTGAATAAGGTTTTTTTCTTTCAAACGAAACACCATATTTACCTTAGATAAATATAAACTTTTTAAATATTAGTACTTAATGAAATAGTCAATAGTGAACAGTGAGCTTAGAGATGCACCTACAATTTGGGCACTCAGTAACTACCCTGCATTTACAGTAATTTGAAGCATTCTATAGCCAAATGAACAAAATTACAATGTTTTTGCCAAAAACCAATATTTATTTCCACAGAGAACAATGGATTTGCTTACCAACCATACTTTTAGCTTACACAAAAAAAGTAGTAGTAAACAGGTCAGTCAGATGGCTGACCCACTTCACAATCATCATGATTAGAACTATAATGGGAATATTCCATTGCAAATTGAGAACTTCCTGTATACCAGAGGTCTCATTCTCGCAGCCCGAGGGCCAATTGCGGCCCGCAGGACGGTATCTTGTGGCCCCCACCGTGATATGAAAGTATAATATTAGTGCAGCCCGCAGGGGGAATCAACCTCTGTGCAATCCCTTATGTGGCCCAGCCTCACCCTCCAGCGGCCCCCAGGTAAAATGAGTTTGAGACCCCTGCTGTATACTGTTCATATGTATTACACTCCTGTGGAGAATTAGCCTTTATTATATGGATGCAATCCTGTTTTTAAAAGATTAATACATTTTCTAGGGGTTACCTCAATAGATTTTTATGGTTTCCAAACTTTTCAGAAGCAAGTTTTAGTTTTTCGTAATGGTTAGCTTGCTAATTAAATAATATAGTGTGCTGAAATACTGGCCCACCATTATTTAAACACTTTTCTCCTCGCAACGAAACAAAATTGAAAGGTAATTGAATATGGTGTGTTTCAAAGCAATAAGTGCACAATATATAGTAAGGAAAAATTAAATATTAGTAAACTGTCCTGAACATTATCTACTCCAAAGAGCACTGAGAATTATCACAAATTGTCCCTTATACCAAATTGTAATTGATTAATTATATCAATTAAATGTTAACTCTTTGATAGAATATATTAAACTAAACAAAGAGAAAGGAAATTTCTAATAGCGATTCATAAAGTAATGAATTTGAAATGATTCATATAATTGCTATTAAACTACATTAAGTATTTTGATTTCCTCCTCTGCAGACGGGTTGTCTGAGCCTCTTTTCTGAAAGACATCTAGCTATTATATTCTGGTCGCAGAAAGGAGCTGTGTTACTTTTGTAATGAACAATGAAGGAACCTGGTTCTATGTTTGTATTCCTTTTTGAAATAATTCATATAGCATTCAGCATTTTGGTCATTTTCCCTTTCATTTTTTAAATGATAACATCTTCTAATGATATTACAATGAGCCATAAAACCTTGGGATAAGTACAATAAACTCCTTCTTTATATACCGTAAAAAGTGTATCAGTTGGTTACAAAAACTTTCATGCATCTCTTCCACAGTCATCACCTATGATTCATATCAAATCAAATATTTTCAATCAAATATATTTATACATATTACCGTCATCATACCTCACTTTTCAATGACTAAATTGTTTAAACGTCCTTCTTCATAAAATATTCCAAAATTTGAAACATAAGCACATGCTGGCATTTCATTACCTATTTCTAATATCATCCAATAACATTAGGTCCTTATGACCTGTTCTAGATAAAAATCAATAATATTTAGTAACAAAGTTTCTAATCCTCCTTTCCAAATCATTGTTTATAATTTACATCCAATTCCTTATGTTGAACCAATATATATACAGTGGGGCAAAAAAGTATTTAGTCAGCCACCAATTGTGCAGATTCTCCCACTTAAAAAGATGAGAGAGGCCTGTAATTGTCATCTTAGGTACACTTCAACTATGAGAGACAGAATACGAAAAAAACATCCACATTGTCTGATTTGTAAAGAATTTATTTGCAAATTATGATGGCAAATAAGTATTTGGTCACCTACAGTACAGTACAAACAAGCAGGATTTCTGGCTCTCACAGACCTGTAATGTCTTCTTTAAGAGGCTCCACTCATTACCTGTATGTCCTCCACTCATTACCTGTATGAATGGCACCTGTTTGAACTTGTTATCAGTATAAAACACACCTGTCCACAACCTCAAACAGACACACTCCAAACTCCACTATGGTCAAGGGCAAAGAGCTGTCGAAGGGCACCAGAAACAAAATTGTATACCTGCACCAGGCTGGGAAGACTGAATCTGCAATAGCTTGGTGTGAAGAAATCAACTGTGGGAGCAATCATTACAAAACGGAAGACATACAAGACCACTGATAATCTCCATCGATCTGGCGCTCCACGCTAGATCTCATTCATGGGGTCAAAGTGATCACAAGAACAGTGAGCAAAAATCCCAGAACCACATGGGGGGGGGGGGGGCTAGTGAATGACCTGCTGAGAGCTGGACCAAAGTAACAAAGGCTACCATTGTAACACACTACGCCGCCAGGGAATCAAATGCTGAAGTGCCAGACGTGTTCCCCTGCTTAAACCAGTACGTGTCTAGGCCCGTCTGAAGTTTGCTAGAGGGCATTTGGATGACCTAGAAATGGATTGGGAGAATGTCATATGGTCAGATGAAACCAAAATAGAACTTTTTGGTAAAAACTCAACCGTTGTGTTTGGAGGAGAGAGAATGCTGAGTTGCATCCAAAGAACACCATACCTACTGTGAACCATGGGGGAGGAAACATCATACTTTGGGGCTGTTTTTCTGCAAAGGGACCAGGACGACTGATCCATGTAAAGGGAAGTATGAATGGGGCCATGTATTGTGAGATTTTTGAGTGAAAACTTCCTTCCATCAGCAAGGGCATTGAAGATGAAATGTGGCTGGGTCTTTCAGCAGGACAATGATCCCAAACATACTGCCCGGGCAACAAAGGAGTGGCTTCGTAAGAAGCATATCAAGGTCCTGGAGTGGCCTAGCTAGTCTCCAGATCTCAACCCCATAGAAAACCTTTGGAGGGAGTTGAAGGTCTATGTTGCCCAGCAACAGCCCCAAAACATCACTGCTCTAGAGGAGATCTGCATGGAGGAATGGGCAAAAATACCAGCAACAGTGTGTGACAACCTTGTGAAGACTTACAGAAAATGTTTGACCTCTGTCATTGCCAACAAAGGATGTATAACAAAGTATTGAGATGGACTTTTGATATTGACCAAATACTTATTTTCCATCATAATTTGCAAATAAATTCTTTAAAAATCAGACAATATGATTTTCTGGATGTTTTTTTCGTATTTTGTCTCTCATCGTTGAAGTGTACCTATGATGACAATTGCAAGCCTCTCTCATCTTTTTAAGTGGGAGAATCTGCACAATTAGTGACTAAATACTTTTTTGCCCCATTGTATCTGCATTATTATCATTATCCCTCCTTTATTTAGATATATCCATTATCATAACATTTTGCCCCTAATACTCAAAGCTTAACTAAAATTAACTTGATTTTTCTTTATTAATTTTTACATATAACAAAAATTTAGTATTCATATCCAATTATCTCTTGTAATTACCTCAAACCAATACATATGTATACATTATTATCTTTATCATTTATCAATTATTTATTTAACCATATCCATTGTCACTAAATTTCACTAATTTTAATTTTAATAATAATAATAATAATAATAATAATCTTTATTGTCATTGTAATAAGATTGTAATAAAATTACAATGAGATTGGTTCGAGCGCTGTGCCAACATTTGCATCAGGTGGAATACAGACAGCAGTGACAGCCATAACAGGAATCTCTCCAGGCAAACAAAATGGCCGACAAATGATGGTTGAGAACCCCACGTCTCCAGAACAGTGTGTATAAGCAACCCCACTGTCAGTACACCAGTTATTATGTGTGTAAAATTCAAATCTGTTTGGCATTTTAGGAGTTGGTGGAAGAGGAGCACGTCTCTTTTTCTTTTTTATTTCTTGTTGCAATGAACTTTGAAGAATCGCACTTGGCATTTTTTTTAATACGCTTTCATCTATCAACCTGTATCTTTCCAGTAGTAATGCAATCTCATGTCTTTTGCCATTTGTGGGATTAGTCTTCTCATTATCTCCTTAATCAAATTTGTGTGGACTCCTCTTCGCAACTCGTTGCTTATTGAATCTCTTATATGATCATGATACCCTCCATCTGTTTCCTTAATCAGCTTATCTTTAATTAAAAAAGATGTTACTGATAGGATTCCTCTCCTTAAATCCATCAATTCTTTTATTTCTTCTTCTTCTTCTATAACTTGACATCTGGGAGTTCCTGACCATCTACGTCCCCTTTCCATATTCCACTCTTTCCATTTCCAACCACAATCCATTCACTGTAGATGTCAGCAGATTTCTTTTCTTTGTATTCATTTTTCTCTTCAGTTTTTAGGATGCTAACCTCCAATTTTCCATTTGATAAACAACTCCAACTTTTCCATCATATTTTGCTGTTATATGCTCTATGTTTTCCAGTTTCTTCTCAATTCTCTCTGATACATTTAATAACTTTTGAATTTCAAACATTATCTTTTGCAATGTTAAAGTTTCTTTCTGATGTTGAAATTGTGTCATTATTCCAGTTCTGGCCACTCTGGCTTCGGTGGCTTTTTATTAGATTAACCACAAGTTCACAATAAAATCTTATTTTCACTTTTCTCTAGTTGGCAATAGTCTTCAAAAGAACACCTGCATAAACAATCCATGTTCTTTTTCTTATCACTCTCTATAAACAAGCTGAAAGACCTTGGAGTGCAAAGATAAAATAATCAAAGAGAGAAGTGAAAGTGCAGTGTTTCCAATACACAAATCTCCAGCCTCCCAGTGGCAGTGTTGTTCTTTCCCTCTGATGTTACAATCCTCTTTGAACTCCTTTTGTATCTTTTTTATAGTCCAAGTTTAAAGAAAAAAAGTCAAATTCTTATGTAAAGTAGAGTAGAAAAAAGGAAAAGCTCATGAAGGAATGAAAAAGAAGACTTTTAATCCATAGGTTACAAAAATAAAATTAAAAAAAGAAGAAAACTTAATCCATTCGCTTTAATCCATAAAATTACATTTAAA
This sequence comes from Rhabdophis nuchalis, assembly GCA_039707465.1. Lineage (NCBI taxonomy): Eukaryota > Metazoa > Chordata > Lepidosauria > Squamata > Natricidae > Rhabdophis > Rhabdophis nuchalis. The sequence goes on from CM077648.1 coordinate 49,029,590, forward strand.
AAGTAAAATAACACACTGTCCAATACAATTCAAAGCTTAATTTTGCCGCTTATTTCTTCTGTTCTCAAATTTAGTTTAGTTTAAAGTTTTTTTTCTCACCAGCTGTAAACACTTTCTCTTTCTGCTTCCTTCCGTTCCGGAGCCATCCCAACCTCATCAGCCTAGGCTGAGCTTTTGTCGCCAGCTAGAAAAACTTCTGCTGGATCAATCAGGGACTTTGCAGTGTCCCTGAGACCAGCAGGACGTATTCTTCCCATTCACCATCTCTATGGGACGGTTTAGGTCCGATTGGACAACCCAGCAGAAAAGGTATCGGCGGTGATCTCGGAGCTTTGAGATCGCATGTCTGTCTCGTCGGACGTTCAAACTTCTTCCATGTTTAATCAACTTTTCACTCATAAAAAATGCAAAATTAGTACTTTGATGAAAATTTCTGTAGTCAGATTGAGATGCATAATTTTTATTAATATAACCAAAGTCTTTTTAAGGTTTTGAGTGTGTTTATGTGCTAAAACAAACACAGCTTGAAGTTTCGAGAATGTTAGGATCGAAAGTAGCCAATCAGCAGCGAGCTTTGGCTGACCATTCAAAATGCACAGAGGCTAAATCTATGGGCCAATCAATGTTGTCATACTCTCTGACTATAAATAGGCATGAAAAGCATCGAGAAATTTAATTTAGCTCTGGCTGCGGGCAAGGACGAAGGCCTTTGCTTTCACCAATACTGAGCAGGAGCATTGCATCATTGTGCTTCATGAAGAGGGCTACTCCTGTACAGAAATAGCCAAGAAAGTGAAATACCATCGCACCATAGTGGGCAGAGTGGTTGAAAAATACCAAATAATTGGTTCAGCTGATGACAGGCTCCGCTCTGGAAGACCAAGAAAGTCATCAAAACGGCAAGATCGGGCTCTGCAACATATTTTGATGTCTGACAGGAAACTCCCCTCCCCTCACATTACAAGAATTTGGGGTGAAACATGTGGTGTAAGTGTGCACAAGCACAGTGCATTGCAGGCTGCTTGCCAGAAGACTCAAAGGCTACATGCTCTAAGTAAACCTTTGCTCACAGACGCTCATTGCTCTCGTCGACGTGCGTGGGCCAAGAAGTATGCCAAGTGGACCAACAAACATATGCCAAGTGGACCAACAAACAGTGGGCCAAGGTCATCTTCAGTGATGAGAGCAATTTCTACTTGACTGGGATTCAGTGCAATAAGTATGTCAGAAGATTTCCAGCTGAAGAATTTAGGCCGTACTGCCTGAATCTATCTGTGAAGCATCCATTGCACATGATGATCTGGGGCTGTATCACTGCTTCTGGTTTAGTCGGATACAAATCATGCAGGGTATCATGAATTCCAAGCAGTATGTTGAAGTCCTAGAAAAGATCATGCTTCCTTCAGCTCAGCAACTTGTAGGGAAGGACTTTTACTTCCAGGATGACAACGCTCCTTGTCATCGAGCCAGGTCTGTCCAGCAGTGGATGTAGAAGCATGGTGTTCGACTCCTGGATTGGTCAGCTGAGAGCCCGGATTTAAACCCAATTGTGGGCCAAGATTGGTTACAAAATAAGCAAGAAGCATCAGAAGACCAAGCAGGAGCTGATTGAATCCATTATTGCAGCCCGGCACCACATTGTCACCAAAGATCACGTGCAAAGCCTTATACAGTCTATGCCGAAGCTATGCCGCCTGGTGATAAACAATAAGGGCTGGCTAATTTCAATATTGTATATTGTGCAATATTGTAAACATGGTCAAAGCATGTCTCTTTAAAATCTTAAAGCAGTTGCCTACTTTGCAAGTATTGTGCAGTGGGCTTCAGAAACCATCTTGATTGTCTACGGGAGTGTGCGTGCCTGCATTAAGAAGTAAAATCAAAGGACTGTGCAGAGACATGCATGTGGGATAGCCAGAATTAACTTTAAAGCAGCTGCACTCACCAGTTTGCAAATAATTATTTGCCAAAATCAGCTGCTTTAACAATTCAAAGTTGAGTAGATAAAGTGAAGACTTAGGAGTGGACATATAAGCACAAAACTACTAGAAGGGCAGATTCCCTACACAAAGTTAAACTCAGGATATAAGTAGCTTCCTACTGCTTTCTTAATGAAGTTCAAATAGCTGTTAATTATGGCTTGCCAGATAAACAAGATTATAGTATAATTATAAAATGACAATTTTGTTTGAATCAACACAGATTGTTCAAATGCTATTATTGCATATTTGATTTGAATCCTGTTTTTTTAATCCAATATAGTGAAGCACACAGAAAAAAATTAAGGAAAACACTTAAAACTAAAAAAAAAACATTCAGGAGGATGTTTAAATTATAACAAAAATAATAATTTATAAAGTGGATAGAGAAGCAAAAATAATAATTTCAAAATTAAAACTACATTATATATTAATAAATATAACGGGCTGTTTCAGAAGTTGTGTTATATTTTGACAATTTCACCTATAAAGACACTGGTTTTCATTTTTGACACTAAAGTTAGAAGTATTAATAATTAAACTTTGTTTATTTTAAGGAAACCACAATTAAGATTAACCACAATTCCTTGGGATTGGATAATACAATACATTGCAACTGATAAAAATGGAAATGTAAGCTTTTAATCTCAAAATAAGTAGAACATGGTACATGAAAATTTAAAGATTTGCTCAGACTTGTTCCAATCTCACCCATGTGAAATTCATATTAATAAACTGTAATAGCTGCCTGAATTTATGTCCAGAGGCTAGAAGGGAAAACTAGTAATTGTTTAATAACCTACAGTCTACATTTGGATATTTTCTAAAGCCGGTTTTAAGGCCAGAAACTTAACTCTAAACCATGATCCCCAATGCTGATTATTTTTCTCTGGTTCAAAAATAATTGTATTATTGGAGCAAGTTCTGAGGACACCTCATAATAACACATAATAATATAATACACTGAGAAGCCCATCGAATCAGACACTTCGTTTCAACTCAATTGAAACAAACCAATACAGAAAATAAATGATTCCCTGGGATTACATAAAAATAATTTCAACTTCAATTCTGAACAGGATTACAAAATAATTTGGCCAATGGCCATTTTGCAAAGCCAAGTTGCCAATGCTTTCCAAAAACAGAGTATTGATGGTTTAAACATATTTCTGGATAATTAGTATTTCATATAGCAGAAGCAGTGACCGAGAAGATACAATTGTAGAAATCCATATGATGGCATTGTTTAAAGAACTTAGAACATGCCTACTCTATCATATTTTACAGATGAGTAGACACAATTGGAGGGACGTTTCATAATAACTAGGTCCAAAGCTATGTAAAGCAATATGCATGTTAATCAACACCTTGAATTACACTCAGAAACCAATTAATAACCAGTGGAAGTCACAAGCCAGATATGTCAACTGTTCATAAGTCCTAGTTAACTCTATGCAGGTTATCCTCAAGTTACGACAGCAATGGAGCCTGCCCAACTACTGTGGGAAGTTGAGAATGTAAATCAACCAGATCATTAATGAGCCCCCCATCCAAGCTCTTCCCTGTGTGGGTTGTTAAGTGCACAGGGATATCCCTAGTGCTTCAGGGATGACTCTGAGCCTCTCCCCATCCCGAGATATACCATGCTACATTTCCCACCTCTTGGGGTCCCCACAGCCACTTGGGCCTCCTCTGCCCATCACAATTGCTCACTTACTTTGCAAAGATCTGCAGAGCTCATGAGATCGGGAAAGGGAAGGAGAACAGGCCTCCCTTGTCGGGCTACATGGGAGAATTCCACAAGTGTCATCTTTTTCAATCCAGCCACTCATGCAGCCTAGCAGCAAAGCCACTGACCAGCAGGTCAGGGAAAATTCTGTGCTTTACAAAGAAATGTTTAATTTAGTTAGCAAAGCAGCCTTTTCCCTCTGCAAAGACATTCCAAAGCAGGCCAATTTTGCAGATGTTTGCCTGCATGGAGGAAAAAAGGCTGCTTTGCCCAGAGCTAGTTCAGATTTCAAGATGCAAAGGCTTCTTAGTGCAGAGGGGAAAAGGCTCACAAAGATAAATTAAATGTTTCTTTGCAAACCTTGGTATTTGAAATCTGAACTAGCTCAGATTCGAAAATAACTTGCTGGCTTGGTAAAGTTTGTGCAGAAAGTAAAAAGCTGCTTTGCTGATAAATTAAACATTTCTTTGTGAGACTAGGCCAAAAATACTCAAATGATGCAGAAATACCAAGAGGGTCAGACAGGGCTGTATTTTGTTTCCGCTGTTTTTTAATATTTACTCTGAGTCAATTTTCAATGAAGCCCTGGAAAATATTGATGCTGGCCTCAAAGTAAACAGTGTTCAGATCAACAATTTAAGATGCTGATGATACAGTTCTGCTTGCCAGTAAGCATGAAGACCTTCAGCTCCTCTTCAACAGTCTCAGAAATATCGGAAAAATATGGCTTGAAGCTTAACACTTCAAAACCAAGTTCATGCTCATCAGTAAACAACCAATTAATTTACCACTGATAAATTCAGAAGGAATACCACTAGAAAAAGTTGAAAGGATCATATACCTCGGATTTAATTTACATGAAAGCTGGCACATGATCAGTGAAGTAAAAACAAGAAAAGGGAAGACGTTAAGTCTCCTCGCCTTAAAGGGACCCTGAACAGGAGCTGCGAGAATTATTCTTCATTTAAGAGTCCTGTAAATTGGCTGATATATCAGGGATACCAGATAGCTCAAGGCATAGAGAGCTTGCCTCAAATGCTGGAAAGCCCTGGTTCAAATCCCAGTAGAAGGAGTATGGCCAGCTGAAGAAGGCTAATAAGCCTGAAATGGATCCATCCTGGTCTCTTTATTTTCAGCCCTTAAAAAATCTAACACATATCTAAAAAATGTCACACAGCAGTAATCTAATTTGGTTCTCTGTCTGGATGACTCTGGGTTGAGTCGAAGGGCAGAGAGGGAAGACATTAAGTCTCCTCCCCTTAAAGGGACCCTGAACAGGAGCTGTGAGAATTATTCTTCATTTAAGAGTCCTGTAAATTGGCTGATATATCAGAGATACCAGATAGCTCAAGGCATAGAGAGCTTGCCTCAAATGCTGGAAAGCCCTGGTTCAAATCCCAGTAGAAGGAGTATGGCCAGCTGAAGAAGGCTAATAAGCCTGAAATGGATCCATCCTGGTCTCTTTATTTTCAGCCCTTAAAAAATCTAACATATATATAAATAAATAAGGGACAATATATATATATATATTGTCCCTTATTTATTTATCAGCACATAAACGTATCACAAATATATATATATATATATATATATATATGTGTGTGCGTGTATGTGTGTGTGTTAGGTTTTTGAGCTGATCAATAAATAAGTCAGGGAGATTAGTATAGATCTATTTCGAGCTTTTTAGCTCTCATCAGCTAGCCATACCCTTACTGGGATTTGAACCGGGGCTATATTACTTGCTAGGCAGGAGCCTTAGCCATTAGGCCAACCGGTTCTCTTCTTGTTCAGCTGAGACATGAGGATAAGTATATACTTGTTCCACAACACTCTGTTAGGCCCCAATTAAGAGAGGAAGCATACTGTTTCCTTTTCTGCCTTTCGGTTGGCCTAATGGCTAAGGCTCCTGCCTAGCAAGTAATATAGCCCCAGTTCAAATCCCAGTAAGGGTATGGCTAGCTGATGAGAGCTAAAAAGCTCGAAATAGATCTATACTAGTATCCCTGACTTATTTATTGATCAGCTCAAAAACCTAACACACATATAAAAAAATTACACAACAGAACTCATGGCTTTCTGTCTAGATGGTCTCTAGTGAAGGAAACAGCATGCTTCCTCCCTTAATTGGGCCTAACAGGGTGGGTGTATATATATATATAACTGGATGGGGAGAAACAGGCTCCGACTCAACCCGTCCAAGACCGAGTGGCTGTGGCTTCCGGCGTCACGATATAGCCAGTTGGTTCCATCTCTGGCTATTGGGGGGCGAGTCATTGGCCCTTACAGAGAGGGCTCAAAACTTGGGTGTCCTCCTGGAATCTCGGCTGTCTCAAGAAGACCACATGACAGCCGTGGCCAAGGGGGCTTTTTATCAGGTTCGCTTGATACACCAGTTGCGCCCCTTTCTGGATCATGACGCTTTACGCACAGTCACTCAAACCCTCGTCACCTCCCGTCTGGACTACTGCAAAGCTCTCTACATGGGGCTCCCCTTGAGATGCACCCAGAGGCTCCAGTTAGTTCAGAATGCGGCGGCGTGGGGGATTCTGGGAGCGTCTAGATGCTCCCACATGACACCTCCCCTGCGTGAGCTGCACTGGCTGCCTGTGGCTTTCGGGGGGCGTTTCAAGGTACTAGTAACCACCTTTAAAGCGTTCCATGGCAAGGGACCTGGTTACCTGCAAGACCACCTCCTGCTACCAAACATCTCCCACCGACCAGTTCACTCCCACAGAGAGGGCCTCCTCAGGGTACCGTCGGCCAGGCAATGTCGGCTGGCGACCCCTAGGGGGAGAGCCTTCTCTGTGGCAGCTCCTGCCCTCTGGAATGACCTACCCCCTGACCTACGGATGACCACGGACCTGCACCTTTTCCGTCGGGCCTTGAAGACCTATTTATTTCGTGTGGCCGGCCTGGCGTAGTTTTAATTGTTTTTAGTAGGGGTTTTAGTAGGGTTTTAGGACAGGCTAATCATTTAATATATTTTTAACGTATTTTATGTTTTATACTATTGATTTTTATCGTTGCCTGTACACCACCCTGAGTCCCGAAAGGGAGAAGGGCGGTATAAAAATCTAATAAATAATAATAATAATAAAAGAAATAAACTCTAGGTATTTTCCACATTCAAAAAATACAGAATCCAGTGGTGAAAGACTAATGAAGGAACAGAGGTTATTCAGAACAGCATATAACAAAAGGGAAAAAGAGAAAAAGCAATTAAGAGTCCAGCAAGGGGTTGAAATAAATCAACATGCAAACCCTGATCAACTTTTAAAGCAAAATAAAACAGTAAAGTCAAAAAGTGTGTTTTAAAACTCTGGCATGCTTAGAAAATGAAACTGATTGACAGGAAGATAGCTATGACCAATGACTTTTCAACTGCTTCCAGAGGGAATTGGAATATTCAAGACCCCCGCTTCCCCACTGGGTCCATGATTGTCCAAAAGTCATCTTAGGTCATTCCTAAGCGCTTCCATTTAAAACCAGAGAGCAGCACTGCTAAAGAGCCAGCTTTAGTAGTGAAATCAGCAAGTTGTTGGTAAGAGAAAAAGAAAATCTTATCGAGCAGCAGCCATCTTGAGAGAAGGGCAAGAAGGTAGGGATTTTACTGTTAAGAAGAGAATCTGTTTTCTTTCCTCTTTGGGGCTGTAGGTGAGGATTTCTTACCGGATCTATTTTTTTCTTTAAACAGCTTCTTTTCCAAGAAAGGTTTGGCTGAACGTTTTACTTCTGAGTGGAGATCACATCCCAATGTCTTAGTTACAGTGCAACCACCTCCAGTATCAACTATTGGCAGTTTCAATTCTGGTCCATTTATTGGTGCTTTCTGTCAGGAACACTCATATCACATGTGCATTCACTTCATACCCGGAAGATATGTCCATATTTGAGAAGGAGGGAGGAAATAGTTTACAGGCCTTATTCATAGGGTAGACACAATATTGAGTACCTATTCTCAGTTTTGACTGTCACTGGCTCATCAATTATCTAGTAAGTAATTATCTTGAAAGAGGTGGTGGTGAGACCTCTCCTCAAAAAGCCTTCCCTGGACCCAGCATTGTTGGAAAATTACCGTCCGGTCTCCAACCTTCACTTTCTTGCGAAGGTTGTAGAGAGTGTGATGGCTCAACAGTTTCCTCGACACCTGGAGGAAGTTGATTATCTAGACCCACGCCAGTCCGGCTTCCGGCCCGGTCACAGTACCGAGACGGCATTGGTCGCGTTGGTGGATGATCTCTGGAGGGCACAGGATAGAGGTTGCTCCTCTATCCTAGTCCTATTAGACCTCTCAGCGGCTTTCGATACCATTGACCATGGTATCTTATTGCAGCGACTGGGGGTGTGAGGCACCGTTTTACGGTGGTTCTCGTCCTACCTCTCTGGTCGGTCGCAATGGGTGTTGGCAGGAGGGCAGAGGTCGGCCCCGAGGCCCCTCACATGTGGGGTTCCTCAGGGGTCGGTCCTCTCGCCACTTCTGTTCAACAGCTACATGAAGCCGCTGGGTGAGATCATCCGTGGTTTTGGGGTGGAATACCATCTGTACGCTGATGACACTCAGTTGTACATATCCACCCCAAACCACCCCAACGATGCCGTCGAGGTGCTATTCCGGTGTCTGGAGGTCATACGGGTTTGGATGGGTAATAACAAACTCAAGCTCAACCCGTCCAAGACCAAGTGGCTGTGGTTTCCGGCACCCCGGTTCAGCCAGGTAAGTCCAACACTGGCCATTGGGGGCGAACAACTGGCCCCCGTGGAGAGGGCGCGCAACTTGGGTGTCCTCCTGGATTTCCAGCTGTCCATGGAGGACCATGTGACGGCCGTGGTCAGGGGGGCATTCTATCAGGTACGCTTGATACGCCAGTTGCGCCCCTTACTGGACCGGGTGGCCCTTCGCACAGTCACTCAAGCACTCGTGACATCCCGGTTGGACTACTGTAATGCTTTCTACATCGGGCTCCCCTTGAGGTGCACTCGAAGGTTACAGTTAGTCCAGAATGCGGCCGCGTGGGTGATTATGGGTGCCTCAAGGCAATCCCACATAACACCTCTCCTGCGCGAGCTGCAATGGCTACCTGTGGCCTTTCGGGTGCGCTTCAAGGTGCTGACGACCATCTTTAAATCGCTCCATGGCTCGGGGCCTAGCTACGTATGAGACCGCCTCCTGCCCCATACATCCCTTCGTCCGATCTGCTCCCACAGAGAGGGCCTTCTTCGGGTACTGTCGGCCAGGCAATGCCGGCTGGCGACGCCCAGTGGAAGGGCCTTCTCTGTGGCAGGCCCAGCCCTCTGGAACGACCTAGATCTACACACCACCTCGGACCTCCGCCTCTTCCGCCATCGTCTCAAAACGTATTTATTCCAACAAGCCGGCCTAGCATAACCCCCCGTTTCTGACTTTTATCTGTATAAATTTTAATTCTTAGGGTTTTATAAGGGTTTTTAGCACGGGATATAATTTAATAGTTTTTTAATAATGTATTTTGTAATTTTGTATGGTTTTTAATATTGCCTGTGCGCCGCCCTGGGTCCTTGCAAGGAGAAGGGCGGGGTATAAATTTGAATAAATAAATAAATAAATAAATAAATAAATAAATAAATAAATAAATAAGTAAACACTAGTGTTTGCACTATTGCATTAGGTTGATAGTTATGAGTTATCTATGTTGGCATTCATAACAGAAAGCCATAAAAGAGTATTCAAATCTGTGGGCAGCATAATAGTGATTTTTGGGTTCCTATAGAGACACCAGCTTGGGAATATTTTTATTCATTTAGCCATTGAACACCTTAGACCAGGAGTGTCAAACTCATGGCCCATGGGCTGGATGCGACATGCATTGGCCACGCCCACCCCCAGTTTAGCAAAGGAAGGAAAAGTTGTGATACATCATGTGACGACAACGTGATGCCGCAAGTTTAACACCCCTGCCTTAGATAATTTATTCAGCTCCAATGGAAAAAGTCTTTGACATATACCAACAGCAGGAAGCTACAAGAGCCAAGCTACTTCCTGAAATGAATGTTAAAAAAATTATGGGGGGGGGGAAGGAACAGTTTTGTAGCTTTTGTCCTAACATTATGTTTACCACTTTAAGTTCATTTCAGTAAATAGGCAGCTGTAGAAGTTTAATTAATAAAATGTCATTAACTAAAGCAGAACCAAATATGTTGTGATAGCAATAGGGAGAATTAAAACAGTAATAAATAAAGAAAAAATCAAAAGGTTTAGGGGTTTCAGTATTTTAGAAAACATAAATTATATGTTTTGCGCTATAGAACATTGCTGATGAGAGTTTGGTGATTTTACTTGGCTTCTCTATGGCAACAAATAGTGTTTTGTTGTTTTCTTTTCAGTTTGTCTTCTAAGTAATTATTCCTGGATTAGTTTATCCTTTCTTTTTTTTTAAAAAAAGAAACTGAACGGGATGGGTTCATAGCTTGAGAAAAGCATGGGTAAATCCTTTGCCAGTGGTGGGCAAACTCATTAGTCAACAGAGCCAAATATCAACAATACCACGATTGAAATTTCTTTTGAGAGCCGGAAGGTGGCCTGTTTTGTGGGAGTGGCTCAGCGGTCATGTGACTGGGTGGGCGTGGCCAACTTGGAAAATGTGGTGAAACTCACTTAACGACGGTCTTGGTTAGCAACCAAACTTTTAGGCTCAATTGTGGTCATAGGTTCTTCCTCTCTCTCTCTCTCTCTCTCTCTCTCTCTCTCTCTTTCTTTCTCTTTCTTCCTCTCTCTCTCTCTCTCTCTCTCCATTTCTCTCTTTCTTTCTTCCTCTCTCTCTCTTTCTTTTGCTCTTTCTTTCTTTCCCCTATTCTTTCTTTCTCTCTTTCTCTTCCTTTCTCTCTTTTTCTCTTTCTTTCTGTCTCTCTTTCTTTCTGTCTCTCTTTCTTTCTCTTTCTCTCTCTCTCTTTCTTTCTTTCTTTCTTTCTCTATCTCTGCCTCTCTCTCCTTCGTCCGCCCATCTCTGTCACTCTGTGTGTGTGTGTCTGTCTCTCACTCACTTAATCAGTCTCTATCTATCTATCTATCTGTCTCTCCCTCCCTCTCTCTGTCTCTCCCTGTCTCTGTGTGTGTCACTCTCTCTGATTCTCTCCCTCCCTCTCTCTGTATGTCTGTCTCTCCCTCTTTCCCCCTGTCTGTCTCCGATTCAATCCCTCCCTGTGTCATTCTCTATCTGTGTCTCTCTCCGTCTCTCTCCCTCCCTCTTTCTCTCTGTCTCTGTCTGTCTCTCTGTCTTTCCCTCCCTCCCCTTCTGTCTCTCTCTCTGTGTCTGTTAGTCACTCCCTCTCTCCCCTCCCACCCCGGGTAGCAGCAGAAGGGCTGGCATGCCGGAGGTTACGGACGCCTCCTCCCGCAGCGGGCGAGGGAGCAGGCGGGGCGAGCACCCAAGGCTACCGTCATCTTAAGCACCACCAAGGCTGTCGCCCGGCAGGTCGCCCGGCAGGGGTGTCAGGCAGGGAAGCCGGTCGCGGCTCCATCGCGGCTCCCTCCGTCGGGCACCACAGTGCACGTTATGGGGCCGCGCGTCCATCTCCCTCCCAGCCATGCAGCCCCAGAACATGTGCCATGGTGGCTGTCGGAGGGAGCTGGTGGAGATGCGCCCGGCTTCCCTGCCCGACGCCCCTGCCGGGCGACGCCTCCTCCCGCAGCGGGCAAGTGAGCAGGCGGGTGAGCACCCAAGGCTACCAACATCTTAAGCACCGCCGAGGCTGTTGCCCGGCAGGGGCGTCGGAAAGAGAAGCCGGTCGCGGCTACATCGCAGCTCCCTCCGGCAGGCACCACGGCGCACGTTCTGGGGCCGCGCGTCCATCTCCCTCCCAGCCACGCAGCCCCAGAAGGTGCAGCTCCCGCCGCCCAAGGTCGCCCGGCAGGGGCGTCAGGCAGGGAAGCCGGTCGCGTCTCCATCGCGTCTCCCTCCGGCGGGCACCACGGCGCACGTTCTGGGGCCGTGCGTCCATCTCCCTCCCAGCCACGCAGCCCCAGAACGTGTGCCATGGTGGCTGTCGAAGGGAGCTGGTGGATATGCGCCCGGCTTCCCTGCCCAACGCCCCTGCCAGGCGACGCCTCCTCCCGCAGCGGGCAAGTGAGCAGGCGGGGCGAGCACCCAAGGCTACCGTCATCTTAAGCACCGCCGAGGCTGTCGCCCGGCAGGGGCGTCGGACAGAGAAGCCGGTCGCGGCTCCATCGCGGCTCCCTCCGGCAGGCACCACGGCGCACGTTCTGGGGCCGCGCGTCCACCTCCCTCCCGGCCACACAGCCCCAGAGACAGAGGGAGGAAGGGAGGGAATCAGAGAGGGACTGAAGAGCCACATGCAAGGGGCCAAAGAGCCACATGCGGCTCGCGAGCCGCGGTTTGCCGACCACTGCTTTAGCAGATCTTTGATGAACTGTCAAAATGGGTATGTTTGTTTTGTATGGTTTAATTGTAAACATTTGATTGTTTGATATGTTCCGTATGAGAATGGCAGCAAGTACTTATTTTATTATATATGATTTGTGCCTCACCTTTCTTCTTATAAAGCAATCAATGGTTTTTCTGTATAAGCTGGTTCTTGAACTTCCATTGTAGTGTCCCAAAATTCATATATGATGAATGATGTAATGCTTTATTTATGACCGTTATGTAATTATCTCACTTCTCTTTCTAATATTTTTCTTCTTCTATTTCCCTTCCCTGTGCTCAAAACTTGCTTTATAGCATTTGCTTGATCAAGACTAGACACCATACATCTTACGTGGATTGTGATAAAGCCTATGTGATAATAAACCATTAGCCTTTAATGTGCCACAAACTTTTTGTTGTTGCAGTGGCAATCAGGGAAACAGACCAAAAGAATACCACCAAATACAAATCAAAGGACAAGAAATAATAAGAACCATATGCAAAATTTAAAAAGCAGAACATATCTATGTTGCTAAAGGTTGCTGTATGAGGGAAATGGGCATTGTCTAGATTTGGTAAATAAATAAAATAAATACATGCAAACATCTCTAATAGCACCACCACAATCATCTTTCTAATCTATTTCTTATCTACCGAAGATGAAATATTATTGATGAAAATTAAGAGTTGTCTGACCAGCATATAAGCTGGCCAGTAAAAAAAAATGAAGTAGAAATTACATGCATCAAGATAATGACAATATAGTAACCTTAGAGAGAGTGGCCTGTGCTAAACCTTTGAGATAGGTAAGATCAACAAACAGCAGGGGTTGCAGGAACGCTCTTTATTGTTGTATGGTAGGATAACAGAATTTTGCAAATTAGTTAGGTTTTATCTCTGCCCTATCTTATGCTTTCTCTGGAGTGAATAATATTTTTGAATAACCTTCCCCTTAATAGGTTGCTCCTTCCTTCATCATGCACCAAGATCAGGTCTGCATTCCTTCACAGCCCTAAAACTACAACAGTGTTGGTTCATACAGTAAGCTAACCCCAAACTGAATATACTACACACTGGCTAGTGTTATGGGTTAACTCTGTATATATGAGAAGAATTAAATTCAAATGTCAGCTTGGGACACGGTGGTAGCACTGAATATGGCTATGGTAAATTAAAATTCCAGCTGTGCTAACAGAACAAGGGAAGCACAAATTTCAGATTTCTAGTATGCTGCGCATAACTATAGGCTTAAAGGTCCTAAAGGATTACCTGCTTTCCAGTGGCACATTACTGCCAAGGACCCAGCTGTCCTGCAGCTGGACCGACTCGGGTGTGGTTTGCAGCTCGGCGGGCAAAGCAGCCGGCGGGGCCGGACTCTGGTTCCTCCTATTTGTCAGTGAATTTCTGTTAAGGGAGGTGATAGATGGGTGATTCTGTGCTGAATGCTGCTTGTGAGAAGGTGGCAAAGGTTGCAGGGTCGACTGGCCTTGGTTATTTGGAGGTTGCTCTGAGAAGAAAGAAAATTAAAGTTTGTTATAGATCATCCTTATCTTTGCTAAAGCTAAAGCATACACTAGCAGCCCATTTTCTAAAATATTAGCATATATTATATTAGTTGGTTTCAATTACATTCTTTAAAACTTTACCCTTAGTAGGCAAAGATCTAATTAATATACAACAGATGGTACAACTACTTTTGGCTTTAATTTATTTCAATTTTAATGACTTATACATATCTATACAGGAAATCACAACATATCCTCTAATGTGATCTTAGATTTTTTTTTTAAAAAAGCCAATTTTCAAATTAAGTAGGCAATTTCAACAGAATATAATGTTTTTGTATATATCCCTATAATTATGTAATGAAGAGTCTTTAAAAAGAAAAAAAAACAAGCTTTATTTTACTGCAATAAATTATTGCAATTTTGCTGCTAAACAGCAGGAGATTATCCTAGTTTAGTGCCTTTCAAATCAGGCAGATCTGCACTATGATCTGCTAATAGATGCTAACTATCCTCTAGCAGAAGGTCACTCTGTGAAGCAGATGTTGCTTCATGGATATTTAACAGACTGAATCACATCTGATTACAACGTCAGAAGACTCATATACTTAATGACCGTTACACCCATTAGAACACATATAGAACAGATTTTCCAATTTCACACTATGTGATATAACTATGTTTCAAAGTGAATCACAGGTAATCAGAGAATCTTGTAATCACAACAATGGTATAAAGATGTTATGTCTCTTAACAATAAAAAATAATCCCAGGCAGGATAACAAGCATTAGTTTTCAAAATTTCTTATATTCTATATTTACCTTGCGCATATAACAGAAACACATGACAGATATTATAGACCAGTTATGTTTCTGCCTTATGAACAAAAGGTTTATTTTTCTCTTAAAGGTATCAAATTGATCCTGACTTAATAGTTTTAGACGAACAAAAACGTAAAGTGGAAAACAAATATACACAGTTTAAGCATAATAATGTAAAACATTAAAAATCCTTTTCTTGGAATTTGGCTTAGAAATACCTCAACAAAAGCATATGATCCATATGAAGAATATGTTATTATTCAGGTAGCATACAATTAATCAGCTTTGCCCTTATCAACACCAGTAGGTGTTAGTGCATGTGATTAAAATCAGTATAGAAAGCTTTAGGGCTTCAGGATAATTTAAAAGACTAAAGCTCACAACAGCTTTTAAAAAGAATCTACTTAAAACTTTATCTGATTTAGATTAGAAGTTAATTATCAGTCAGTAGAGAATTAACTTTCATCATTATATGAAAATATATATAAAATGATCAGTTGCACAACAGGAAACCACATCTTACGTCTCTATATATAGAATACTAATTTTGCCTCCTGACTTAAGAGACTAATATTTTTGCTATGCACTCATTCATACTTAACACGTCTGCTTTCTCAGTGCAGTTTTGTTTAGCAAAATCTTGGATATTTATAAACTACCATTTTATAGTACAGTATCCTAGGATTTCAAGATCATATTCCCACCCCCACTCCTTTTAATCAATAAAAGCAGCAGTGATACAAAGGAGGTGAAAGTGAACTCATTTTACTCATTAGTGTATTTAATGGGGGAGAGTGGGAGAGACAACTAGAACTCCCTTTATGTATGGTAACTGTAAATTCCCAGTGCAGAAAGGTAACAGCACAGTCCTAAACTTCTCTGAATTTACATATTTATTTTTAATTACTAATCAAACCTCTCTGCTGCCAATTCAGCAGGGTTTACTTTGAAATAGGTCAATGAGGAACTAAGCCTAGGGCTACTGTAAAATAAATCACAGTGAACAATATTGTTATCATATAGTTTAACAAAATGTAACTGCAAATTTCACCTCTACAATTAATTAAAGAAGCCCAACTTTTTTCAGTTTTCACAGGCCGGGGAAAAAAGGGTAAGTAACTTAAAAATCATTTGGGATTCTATTTAGGGAGATGCCATGTTAAGATCAGGCTATTTTAACTATAGAGGTGTATTTTGGCTGCATTTTTGAGTGAAACATTTCTTTCAAATTATTTTCAAAGCATTTAAATTCCTAATAATTACCTAGACGTAATGAAAAATACACAATTTTTCTACAAAAATGAGATCTCTGGTTTGTATTTGGTCAGATAGAGAGTGCTGTTGAAAACTCCAAGTGAGAGTCAGAGTGGTTATTAGAGAAGAAAAGGCAACTGGCCTTATACAATCAAGATATAATCATGCTGAAAAGCATCCAATAGTCTTGGCAATGGATCAGTATTGATGCCTATTCTTTCTATAAAGGTCCTGTACATGGAATAGTTCCAGAACAGTGCTCCAGATCAGCAATCCTTTAACATGGGAAAGATTACACTGAGCTAGCATCTATTTCTGCCAGATACATGTTGTCTTATTGTTGTGATTGTAAAGGTAATGTTACATTAGAGATCCAAGATTTTTATTTGAATACTCAAGTCTTCCAAGATAGAAATAATGGACCACAGGCAAAAACTATGTAAGCAGTTTTTTACACTTGAGTCTAAGGTGGTCAATTACTATATCTTTCATAACTGTGGCAGACAAATGTTCAGAAGGTGCAGTTTTTCCTGTCACATTGCTGCAATGATGGGGCAAGCCACAGCTGTCAAAACCTATTCATTCCATATAGCTATTAGGGATGCTGGAGCGCCTTTCAAAGCCAAGTTTTGGCAGGTCTAATTGATACATGTGAAAGATTCTTTTCAATCTTAGTGAAATGTCAGTCAGTTGTTGAGTGATTCTAAAGCAGCTGTGGCCAAGTGCATTCTAGGTGTTTGGCTGACAGTTCCATTTTGATGCTAAATAAAGGGAAAAAAATATTCAGCCTAAATGGTTTCAAGACAACAGCTACAATGAATGATTAGAAAAAGGCACATATTCAACAAAGTGAAGAATCATGGAAGCAAACAACTACATTAATTTAACTAGGGCAGAAAAAAATACATTATTTAGGCATTCAAAATATAACATATGTTTGCTACATATCAGCTAAAAGTATTTCAGCAATCTCATCCAACCAAAGCTGAAGTATACACAGCAAATATATGTATAACTTATCTTCGTAAGATAAAATAACAAGTCTATGAAAACCGATGAGTTGACAATGCATTGATAAGCAATTAAGTTGTTATGTATAACTTGACTAATTTAGCATATTAACTGAAGATATTTTTCAGCAAAGTGGAAGCTGTAACAAGCTGACAGACCACATACAGTTCTACGATCTATATGCTGAATGGGGATGGGGGATTTAAATTACATTAAGTCCTCAAAATCCATGACTGTTCACATAATGAATATACATATACATTATTTGCTGTCATGAGCCAAGAAATAATTAATCATAGTAATATGACTACCATATATTTGCCAGCATCCATACCACAGCAAAGAAGATTCTTCTTCATAAAGTAGACTGTAAATGCTATAGTTGGGAAGGGTTGAAAATACTTTTAAATTGACAAGACTTCTACCAACTTTAGTAGTAAAATATGCAGGCCAAGTTTATTATATTACCACTGATAACAACGCCTCGATTTTCATATGATGTACACATGACAGCTGTTTTAGATCCAATATTATAGTGAAAAAATATGATATAGTTTCTGAAAAGGATCATAATTGACTAGTTTCAGCGATATGGTTAGAAGTATGCTAAATAGGCTTAGACATTTGTGGCAAATCAAATAGATTTAGAAACAGAAGCCTAATATAGTAGGGAATGAGCAACTTTTATCAGCTGAAGAACCACGTTATCCTTCATATGACATATTGAATATGGTCTCTTTGGAGAGGGAATTCAGGAATTTATGGGGGAAAGTGGATGCTGTGAACACTTGCAAACTAAGAGTCCCACAGGAAGACCACAGTAACAAAAGTATTGCTATCAGGCCATATACAGCCATGGATGCAATTGTTGAGGGGATGTTATACCGTTAAATATTTAAATTACCTTAAATTTATACAACTAATGGTGGGCCACTAAACAAATATCTCTGAACTATATATCTACATCAGTATGCCCAGATTACCCATCTGTTGCCTACAACTGTGTGGATATATACTATTGCTGAATGCACAAACTATATACTTGTATTATACAGAGAACGGACCCTGTAATTTTCTCCATCAACAATTGGTCATTACACTCATATTTAAGCCAAACATGCAATATCATTTCAGTTTTGCTCTTGTCTTCTGTTTCCTCCCCAATATTTGATGCAGAAAAAAAGTGCACTGAAGTTAAATCAGGAATTTTGTCATCAACATTTCAATATAAAGATATGCAAGTTTTAACCTGGATTTCGATTCCAAACCTGGTAATTGGTCAGATTTCTCGTTTCTAAGCAATACAGAACTGAATCAAGATTAAACATGGAAGAGTCTAAAATATTATTGTTAGTGGATTTGGCTTCCAAAGGGCTTTATGTTCTGATGTATGATTTCACTTACTTTATTGAAGTTTTTAAACTAACTATAAAAAAGATTGGGACTATAACTATTATGCCTGCTTCATAGAATTATTCAATAAAGAAAATTATAATAGTCTTTGGTGTTCTGATTATTTTTTAACCTATTAAATACACTAGAATGTAATTAACTGGACAAACCATTATTCAAACTGCATAAAATATAGTTTCATAGTAAGTGTTAGAAACTTTAAATTTATTTTAGTGATTCCTATAACTCTTAAATATATGACACACTTCACTTTGTATGATCTTTTTGAAATCACGGAAACGTTAACAAAAATATAGTGAGTACTTCAGTTTCTTACATGCTATGATTATTGTATTTGAGTTAATCATTACAATATTTACAGTAGCGGATTATTTTAGTTTTGCCTTCAAATATATTACAAATAATTCTCACAATACAGAATTATTCTTAACATGCAAAAGAAATTGCTTGTGATATAAGGTACTGTATTGGCAAACTAGCAAGAATGCTGATATTTATGAGGATTACAGCGCATGGAAAAGACAGTTAACTCCCAATTTAATAATTCTGCTCAATCCCTGAAATCTACTCATGTCTGTTGTTGACTTACTTATAAAACCTACTTTTATTGAAATCAACTATTTTTTAAAATGAACCTTTTGAGGCAGCATAAATGTCCTAAATAAATAAAGAATATCGAGATTCAATGGAGTTTTATTTGGGAAAAGATAATACACAGATATTTAAAATAATATATATGTGTTATTTAAAATGTTTTATTGAAAATGAGAAAAAGAAAGAACATACTTGTTATGCTTCTGAAACAGTTTACAGAAAATAACAAAATAAATTGAAATTCACGTTTAAAATGCAGAACATTTTCCTGTTCATAGATACTTCTTATGCAACTGCACATTAGGCTTGATCATATTTCAGTATCCAAAGTCATATTTACATTTCATAAAAGATTTGAATTTTGTATTAATAAGCTATCTAGTTTTACAGCAAGAAACAATGTAGAAACCCGAGCAAGTTTATAATGCCAAGATAATTAGAGCTTCTCTTCATATTTAATTTGTTTCAATTTAGGGAATAGAGTTCCGTTGAAATAATGACCACTGGTGCACAATATAATTATTAGGTCAAATGTCTGAACCATCAAAGAAGATTAAATATTTATATTTTACTTTCTTAACTAAAATGCAATAAGATGAATAAATTTCTGAAAATGTTTTAAAAGAGAAAGATATTCCTCAATATTTTTAAATAAATAACAAATAACAAATAATGTAAGCAAAAAAGAAAAAAAATTCTGATGTTCTTTAAATTAATCAGATTTTTTTTTAAAAAGAGAATGAAAATATAGTATTTATCTTCTCACTGTTTATACTTTTATGAGTTAACCTGACTGAATTAATTTCAAATTGACTAACATTTTTCTTATTAAAAGCCAGTCAAAAGGCTCTTTACAATGGTGAATATTAAAGTCAATACAAAATGAAATAGTGTGGTTCAGCCATACATTAAAAGCAAAACCAAAAACCTAATCTAATCAGAATAGAGCTGGAAGCAACCTTGGAGGTCTTCTAGTCAAACCCTTTGCTCAAGCAGGAGACCCTATACAATTAGAGAAAATAACCATTGGCTTACCTGAAGGGTTGTTCTCTGTGCGCTGCCGGAGAGTCCAAGCATGGGTTAAATTAGTCTGGTTGCCCAAGGACTGAGTTCAATTTTCTTGACCACGCCTCCTGTTCCTCCTTAAGGCCAGTTTTTCAACGAATGCTGGAGCCAGAGAGGCGTGATGAGATGACGTGTAAATATTCTGGTACTCTCAAACCCTGGACCTGAGACACTCTGGGTGGGGTTGGACTCTCCTGCAGTCCACAGAGAACGACCCTTCAGGTAAACCAATGGTCATTCTCCTGTGCGCTGCTTGAAGAGTCCAAGCATGGGACATACTCAAGTTAAATGTCACTAGGGCGGGTAGAAGGTCTGTCCAGGGTGTCGGCTGTGGAGTGAACCCTCTGCAGAACTCTTCTGCCGAATGATGCCTCAGCGTAGACAAACATGTCTAATTTATAGTTCCTAACAAACGGAGAGGGAGAAAACCATGTAGCTGCCCTGCAGATCTCTTCTATTGTTGCCTGGGTTGCCCAGGCAGCCTTTGTGGAGATGTTCTGTGTGAAGTAAGCGGGGATATGGCAAGGGACCATTCTCAACTGTTGTTTGTAAGTGAATATGATGCAAGCCCTCAACCATCTGCCAAAGGTAGAAGATGTAACTTTCCACTCCATGAAAACTGGCTGGAAAGACGCGAAGAGGGCTTCAGATCTGCGAAACTCCACTGTTCTCTTAATATATCTGTACAGCACCTGTCTGATGTCCAGGGTATGCCAAGGTTTTTCCCTGGGATGTCTGGGGCATGGGCAAAAGTTCAGTAAAATTACAGATGGAAAATGCATAAATAGTCCTGGACCAAAAGGGCCGCCAGCTCCGATGTTCTCCTTGCCGATGTTATGGCTACAAGAAAAACAGTCTTCAGAATCAGGTGTCGCAGGCTGACCAAATGAAGAGGTTCAAATGGGGCTGTCGTTAGAGCCTGCAAGACTACTGAGAGCTGCCAAGTTGGATAGCAATGAACCACGAGGGGCCGTAGGTTTCAAGCGCCCTTGAGGAAACTACATACCCTTGGAAGTCTGCTGAGAGGCTAGGATGGATGCCCAGACCATGCGGAGGGTGTTGGACACCAGTTCCTTATCAAGACTTTCCTGCAGGAAATCCAAGTTGCAGGGAACAGATGCTGTGACAGGATCTATATTGCGGGTGGAACACCACGTTGCAAATGTGGCCCACATTGAATTGTAGATTCTGGTGGTTGATGTCTTCTGGATGCTTGTGGCTCTATCTCTTCCTCAATGCCCATTGGGGGGCACAGTGGAAGGGGAAGGCAAGGACCCCCCACCTCCACTTGAGTGATAACAGGCTGGCTAGGAACCCTTCCCTGACATTGGGCCTTTTCAATCTGCTTCTCTAGTTTATTTATTTATTTATTTAAATTTATATCCCGCCCTTCTCCACAGAGGACCCAGGGCGGCGCACAGGAAATTTAAAAACATACAAAATACAATAAATATAATTTAAAAACTATTAAATAAACCTATCCTGCGCTAAAACCAAATTTTAAAAACCCAATTTAAAACTATCTAAAAGTCCCCATGGGAGGTTAGGCTAGGCCGGCTTGTTGAAACAAATATGTCTTAAGACATTGGCGGAAGAGGCGGAGGTCGGTGATGGTACGTAATTCAGGGGGTAGGTCATTCCAGAGGGCTGGGCCCGCCACAGAGAAGGCTCTCCCCCTGGGTGTCGCCAGTCGGCATTGTCCGGCCGACGGCACCCTGAGGAGGCCCTCTCTGTGGGAGCGTATCGGTCTAAGGGATGTATGGGGCAGGAGGCGGTCTTGCATATAACTAGGCCCCAAGCCATGGAGCGCTTTAAAGATAGTTGTCAAAACCTTGAAGCGCACTCGAAAGGCCACAGGAAGCCAATGCAGCTCGTGCAGGATCGGTGTTATGTGGGAGCACCTAGTGGCTCCCATAATCACCCGCGCGGCTGCGTTTTGGACTAGCTGTAGCTTTCGAGTGCACCTCAAGGGAAGCCCCATGTAGAGAGCATTACAATAGTCGAGTCGGGACGTCACGAGAGCTGTTGGTAGTGCATGCTGGCAGTGCTCAGCAGCCTTGTCAGCAGCCTTAGAGGTGGGCCTTTTACCCTTTCCTGCTGCTTTGCCCTTCCCTGCCTTTCTGCCCCTCCCAGTGGTAGCTGTGGGGCTAGGATCCCTGGGGGTATCCAGTCTACCATAGGCAGAGTTGGAAGGGCCTAGCTGCTCCAAATCTTCCTGAACATCGGCCATGGCAAGATCCGTCAGTAAGCGAGGTGACTGTCGCTGGTTGAGATCTTTAGTGGACTCGCACTGGAACAGCTGCACGGCCTTGGCAGATTACCCCAATTGTTTGGGGACGAAGTATGACCAGGTGGCGGCCAAACATTCCATAACTTCCTGGCACACAAAAAGAATGAGCGGCAGCGACCCCCTCTGGCGATCTGAACAGGATCAGCTGGCCACTTGACGGCAATTTACTGCAGCGGGCTCCCGCGGCTAGCTCTCAGGCCAAAAAGCGCGCAAAGCAACTGCTGGTAAAATGGTCGTCAGGTGGGTTGGGGGCGATGAGAAAATGGCAGCCGCAGTAATTGGCGCCGAATTCTCCGAGCAGCAGTGGTGGCTGCAATTCAACTGCACTGTCCAGCTGCCATTAAAAAAAGATGCCGCCAAAAAGCCATTCAAAACAGCCTGCCTCCGGCTACGTGAGGTGGAAAAGGCAGGAAGCCCCCAACAGCCCGCTCATATCTCGCTCTGATGAAAAAGGGATTCAAATTCCAATGAAGGGTGAAGAAACAAACTAAAACAATAAATGTAATAATAATAAATTTAACTTGTGATAATTGGAGATTATAAGCCTGAATTAACTAGCTGGAGCTCAATCAACTGTGTCCTGACAGGCCAGACTGAGTTGAAAAACTGGCCTTAAGGAGCAACAGGAGGCATGGTCAAGAAAACTGAACTCAGTTTTTGGGCAACCAGACTAATTTAACCATTCTTGGACTCTCCAAGCAGCGCACAGGAGAAATGGCTGTTCAGTCTCTTCTTAAAAACATAAGTGATGAAGCACTCCCAACTTCTGAAGGCAAGCTGTTATACTGTTATAATTGTTCTGTTAGGAAGTTTCTCCTTAATTCTAGGTTACCTATCAAACCTATCAAACTCTTTTACTGTGATGTTGCAAAGATCGGTTAAAAAAAAAGACAAAATGGAGCTCAGGATGCAATTCAAATTTTATCTTCTAAGTTTAAATGTCAAGTTGGATGAGACATACAATTAGCACAATTTGAAAATGTGTGTAAACTTGGAAATTCCCCCAGTGTTTAAGTGTTATACTTTATGAAGGAAACAAGCCTCCTTTATATTAGCATTAGAATTATCTAGCATTGCAGTTTAAATTCTGCAAAGCTTCTTCCTTCCAATTACACTGTCATAAAAAGTTCTGCATATTTCATGAAAGGAAGATAAATGAATACATTTATATTCCATTTTACTATATAACTTTAGTAAAACATATTTTAGTTTTTAAAGAACAGCATTGTCTAATATTTTTAACATTTTATTTCATTTAAACCATTAGAAAATTGAGAAACTTTTAAAAACCATACATTTTTAAATAATAAAATTGAAGTTTTATTGGAAGAAAATAAATTAGCTTGTTTCTACATATTTACTATATAGGAGTGTTGAACAATACAGGTAGTCCTTGCTTACCAACCACTTGTTCAACGATTATCCAAGGTTACAACAATGCTGAAAAAATAACTTTACAATCAATTTATTAACTTTGCAGCATTCCCCAACCATGTGATCGCCATTGCTGTCAGTACCAATTGTCCTGTCTGACCTTTTTATTTTTTTCCTCACTTGAGAGTGAAGAGGAAGGGTTTGGAAGAGATCAAACAGGTGCACAATAGAGAATAAACATTGAAAACCAGCAGTCATAAGCACACTAGGCAAAGAGCTGGTGCATTCCCCATTGTGTGACAAACACAGTCCCTCTTTTCCTTTCACTCCCCACCCCCATGGAAAAGAAGATCCTCACAAAACAATTTCTCTAGGCAATCTTCTTTTGTTCCACCTCCAGAGTGGGGAGATTGGAATGGAAGATATTAGAGAGAGTAAGCAAGCATACAATGAGGAACACACCAGCTGTTTGCTGAGAGATGTCTATTCTCCATTGTGTGCCCACTTACTGTCTTCTAATTCCTTCCACTCCGATGGATGGATGGGTGGAAACACATACACACACACACACACAAATTCCATTCTTGTTAATTATTAATTAGCACTGGAGTGAGTGTTCCAAACAACAGGGGAAATGGTTAGGCGGCAAACAAAAGAAAACTGACAGTGAAACTGACTAACCAGGCCTCTTTGTAGTCAGAAAGTACAGTTGTGGTCATGCTCACTTAGTGACTACTTTGCTTAGTAATCAAGTTGCCAGTCCCAATTATGGTCCCTAAATGAGGATTATCTGTGCCTAA
The DNA here is from genome assembly GCA_039707465.1 of Rhabdophis nuchalis. NCBI lineage: Eukaryota > Metazoa > Chordata > Lepidosauria > Squamata > Natricidae > Rhabdophis > Rhabdophis nuchalis. The sequence continues at coordinate 49,053,825 of CM077648.1, forward strand.
TAAAAGTTACAAAATAAGATTGGAAAAGAAATAAAAACTAGTTGAAGGTGGAAAAACCTCATCCCTTTTTCTTTTACTATATGCGCATGAAAAGAAAAAAACTGCTAAAGAGAAAGCAAAATATAGTTCCAATAACTTTTTGCTAAGTTTATGGTTGACAATATGAAAATAATCAGGATTTTCTAGGCATGCTTAGTTTATACCATTAGCTAGAAATAAACAAAATCTAGTTATTGAGAAGTCAGATGTAGCACAATTAACACCATTTAATCCATGTTTTTGTATAAAAGGATTCCTTTTCAATGTTTCAAAATAATGAATATAAAGTCACAATTATGAATTACATTTAATTTAGTCTCTTCACAAGCTTGATTTTGGAAAACAGCAAAAAAAAAAAAACCAATTTGCAGGCAGATAATATGGACTGCTGCGACCCATTGTAAATTTGAGCCATTTGCCAAAGCACCTGAAATGCAACAATGTGACCATGTATGTGAGACATTTTTTTAAATAAACATATTTTTTCAATTAAAATCATTTAGTTTATGTGTCTTTTAGAAAGTAAAGCCTGACAGGATGAAATAATGTACTTGGTAATTTAACTAGGCATATATGTGGAGCAAGGAAGGAGTCATGTTCTGATATTTAGCCGAAACAGGTTGATTTGTAACATTTTGTTGAAAAATTGAAATATCAAGAAAAATGGGCGGAAAATGGCTTCTCTTTGTCCCCGACTGACTATGACCTATGGAAAATTACCAGTGTCTCTTTGTGATTTGGACTTCCTCTAATTATTGATGAAGAATTTTCTTTTTTTGGATTTGTGTTTTCCTTTCTGGATTGCCTTCGTTATTATACCTATGGAGTTGGAAAAGTGTTTCTCTACTGGTTTCTGAATTTTGCAGCTATACAACTTTAAGAACTTTGGACTCCTGATCTGCCTCACCAGCCCCACCCTAAAAACGCCATTTTACTGGCACGGATTTTAACAGCTAAACATGGCACAAGAAGCAACGCTGGCACGCCTTGAACAAAGAATGACTGCCCTTGAATCTGTTATACAAAATTTGGTATTAGAAATTAAGGCCCAGAGGGCAGAAAATGTCAACTTTAAAAAGGAATTATTGGACACTCGAAAACAAGTGCTTGAGAATACACAGAAGAATGAAGAATTGAAAGGGGGGCTGGAGGGGGCTAAGGGAGAGATTAAAAATGTTTCTAATGAGGTTGTGGAAATAAATGGGCATGTGACTAGGATAGATATGGAAAGGATGACATACTTTTTGAGATTTCAGAATATTTCTGAGATGGATGGTGAATGTCTCCCTGATCTTATGAGTACAATTATTGCAGACTATTTACATAAACCTAAAGATGAGATCAGAGGGGACATTGACCTAGTCTACAGAATAAATTCTGCATATGCCAGGATGAATGAAGTACCCAGAGAGATACATGTAAAATTTGTTAGAAGGTCAACCAGAGAGGAAATCTTGAAGGCGCAAAGAGGGAGTCCTATGATTTACCAACAAAAGGAGGTTACCATCTTGAAGCAGATTCCAAGAAAGATTAGAGAAGCTAGAAGGAAATTTTCCTTCTTGTCTAAAACATTGTTTGATCATGGGATCTGGTTCAAGTGGGTGATACCCGAAGGGATGCTGGTGTTCTGGGAAGGAGGTAGAGTGAAGATTAAAACAGTTGCTGAGGCGGAAGCCTTTCTTAAAAAACATTCCTCTGTCCTGGGAGAAGATCCAGGGGGGGCAGGGGGAGCCATGGCCCCGTCCGCTGGGGGCCCGGGGGAGAAGGGGGAAGATACAATTGCCAAGAGACTTAGATCTAAAAAATAACTTTGCCCGTGTTTTTTTTTGAGTAATATTGTATGATATTTGTAATCTGGATTTTTGTAATTGACTGACAGTATATAACTGAAAAATTTAGTAATATGTACTTGCTCCCAGCTTGTAGTGTTATGTGAAATGTTTCTTTTCTTTCTTTTTAATAATGTAACTTGTGGTACCGGAGGAGCCGACGACTTTGACGTGACTACTCTCAAAATTTCTATGTAACCCTTACCCTACCCCACAAAAAATGTAAACTCAATAAAACTTTTTCAATATAAAAAAAGAATGACTCAAATATTTTATATTCTACATAAAACAAATCTAAATAAAAATTTCAATTGTTCCAGACAATGGTCCCTTGTTCCTTCCTCTTTCATGTCAGATCTATAAAAAATAGGAAAAGAACGTTGGTCCTTACCTGAACGTTTCTTTTCAGCAGCCAAGAGGCAAGGGCTATACATGGGATATTTCGAAAGCCTGATTGGTCCAAAGACTGAGGAAACTTCTTTTAATCACCTTTCCCTGTTGGCCCCCAGTTCCTTGAGGACACTGGGCGAGCTGTAGAAAAATGTGACAACTAGGGAAAACCTCCCGACTGCCCCACACCCCACTAACTAGCAGAAACTAACTGGGATGGGAAGTAGCCCCTCCCTCTTGGCTACTTAAAAGAAACGTTCAGGTAAGGACCAACATTCTTTTTCCAGTAGCCTCAAGGGAGGGGCTACATGTGGGACGTACCCAAGCTCTGTCCCAGGGAGGGAACCTAAGACTCGGGGGAAGGGACAGTCACGACCTGCTGAAGAACCTGTCGCCCAAAGGATGCCTCAGCAGATGTGAAGTCATCCAGCCGATAATGGAGGATAAAGGGAGTTGGGGAAGCCCAGACAGCTGCCCGACAAATGTCCTCGAACGGGGCCCTCAGGGCCCACGCTGCCGTGGTGGCAGCGCTCTGGGTGGAGTGGGCCATAATCCCCGAAGGGGGAGAGCGGCCCAAGGACTCATGGAAATGGCCTGACGCAGCCACCGGCCAATAGTGGCAGAGGAGACCCTAGCCCCTAGCGAGCCAAGCATCAACGAGATGACGAGGGCTTCGGATCGGCGAATGTCCGCTGTGTGATGCAGATAGATGTGTAGAGCCTGTCGCATGTGAAGACAGTGCCACAAGTGCTCCCTCTAATGGGAGAACTGAGGACAGAAATCTGGGAGGATGACTTCCTGCACTCGATGAAAGGACGAATTAACCTTCAGGAGGAAGGTAGGATCTAGCCGCAGGACCACCCTGTCCTGATGAAATTGGCAAAGGTCCTCTTTGGATGACAAAGCCCCCAATTCGGAAATGCGCCTAGCTGAAGTCACGGAGACCAAGAAAGCCACCTTCCAAGAAAGAAACTTGAGGTGCACCGAGCACAATGGCTTGAAGGGAGTTGCTGTCAAGGCCTTGAGGATTAGAGGTAGGTCCCATGTAGGGAACCTGTGCACAGGGGAAGGGGAAGGCTAGCGGCTCTCCGCAAAAAATCTTTTAACTAGTGGAAGATGGGCCAGGGACAGGTGATCCTCCCCAGGTATAATTGAGGCCAAGCCAGCTACCTGACGTCTAAGAGTATTATGGGAGAGCCCCGCATCCAGTCCTTTCTGAAGGAAATCGAGAATCTAAACGGCCGAAGCCTCGGCCAGACATATCTGGAGAGGAGAACACCATCTTACAAAGGCCGACCATGTTATAGATACATGTAGTGGATGGGCGCCTAGAGGCTTCTATGGTAGCTATGACTCGAGATGATAGATCAGCTTTCCTTAGGAGGCTCCGCTCAATTGCCAGGTGGTCAGGTGGAGCCACTGAGGCTCCAGGTGGATCAGGACCCCATGGCACAGGGAGATCTCCTCCTGAGGAATCCTCCACAGGGGAGCGATGGAAAGCTGTACTAACCAAGGCCGTCTGGGGCAATGTGGCACTATGAGGATTATGTCCGCCCTCTCTACCACTACCTTCCATAAGGTCCCCGGGATCAGGGGAAGGGGAGGGAAGGCATAGAGAAGACCCCGTGGCCACTTGCCTCGAAGGGCATCGACACCTTCTGCAGATCAGGATGGAAAGCGGGAGAAGAACCTCAGGAGCCGAGCATTTGTCGGGGTCGCAAACAGGTCCACCAGAGGAAAACCGAACCGGTGACAGATTTTCTGAAACAAGTCGGGGTGAATCTGCCATTCTCTGTGATCAATTGTCATGCAGCTGAGCCAATTGGCCTGGTGGTTGGCCGTGCCCAAGATGTGCTCCGACACCAGCGATGCCAGATGTCGTTCCTCTCAGGAACCGAGCTTCAGTGCTTCCAGCCAGAGGGCTCTGGAGTGAGTCTCACCCTCTCGGTTTATGTGAGCCTTCATGGCCACATTATCTGTAAGTAGAAGCACACGATGGGCGGCAAGAGAGTCCACAAACCATTTGGAGGGCTAGGCCAGCCTTCAACCCCAGACAGTTTATGTTGTGGCACAAATCTGACACAGTCCAGCACCCTTGTGCCAGCCTGGAGTCCATTAGTGCCCCTCAACCGAAAAGGCTCGCGTCCTTGGTGATGGTAATCCGGACCGGGTCACAAATGAGAGATCCCCGCCGCAGAACCGGAGATTGCCACCATTTCAGTTAAAGTTGAACACCCGCTGGGAGATGGACAAGTTGTAGGGAATTGCTCATGTGGTTCCGGTGAAAGGGAATGAGGGCCCATTGTAAAGTATGGGAGTGAAAACGGGCCCAGGGCATGATCCCAATGCATGATCCCATCTTGCCCATCAGGCGGGCCAAGGTCAGGATGCAAACGGACCTGGGGGCAGTGATTCCGAGTGGAGGGTGAGAGGTGGCTCTTGGGAAAATTGATGAAGAACCCCACGGATTGCAATGTTTGAATGGTCAGGCAAAGTTCGAGGACTGCCTGTGCATGGGAGTTGGCCTGAATGAGCACATCGTGTAGATAATATTGGAGTCTCACCGAGACAGAGCGCAGGTGAGCTGCCAATGCCGCTAGGACCTAGGTGAATGTGTGAGCAGCTGAGGCAAGACCGAAGGGGAGGGCCCTGTACTGGAAATGGCACCCCTTGTGGGAGTACCGAAGAAACCTGTGATGGGCAGGCAAAATCAGAATGTGGAGATAGGCCTCCATGAGATCTATTGAGGCCAAGTAATCTCTCTACCTGATTCCCTGAAGGATAGAACCCAGGGAGGACATCTTGAACCATCTGTAAAGTAGATAATGGTTCATCCATTTGAGATCTAGACTGGCTCTCCATCCCCCCGGGTTCTTTGGGACAATGAACAGGTTGGAGCAGTGACCTAACCAGTGTTTGGCTCCCGGGATCAGCTCCACCACCCAAATTTCCAGCAGATGTTGCATAGCTTGCGCCATTAAACTGGAGTGAATTGGATCCCGGGATCGGGGAAACATCTGGAAGAGGTTCGGGGGAATGGAGAGTAATTCCAGATGCAGGCAGTGTCTGACTGTGGAGCGCACCCAGGCATCTGAAGTGATCTGATCCAACTGATCTGCAAATAGAGCCAGGCGGCCGCCGATGGGAAGACTCGGGTTGGAGTCATTTCCCTCTACGGAAAGGACGGCGCCCCCCCTCGAAAGGACAACCTGGACCGGCCCTAAAACCTATCCCTGTCCTGATAGTACGGCCTCTGCTGGGGCCTGGCTGACCTGTAGGAGAAGTACCCGGATTGATGGTACCCTTGGTCAGGAGCTCTATAGGAATGCCTACGATAAGGGGTCAGATGGTTGTCTGCTTTTTTAGAATTGGTTGGCAATACCTTCTTTTTATCTTTGTTTTCTATATAAGGAGAAGATCCAATGGATCCCCAAACAGGTTAGGCCCTGAATACAGGGCGGATGCTAAGCCCCATTTGGACTTGTTGTCCATTTGCCAATTGCGAAGCCAAAGTAAATGCCAAGATGTCACCGAGGTAGCTAGGGCCCGGGATGAAAATTTCATGGCATCGAGAGTGGTATCCGCAGAAAACTGCGTAGCTGCAAGAATCTTGGTGATATCCTTTTGGAGCCGTTCATCCTGGACAGGAATGCAATCCTGAAGCTGGCTGAACCATATGACCGCCAAGTGGTTGAAATAGGCTGCGGCTGTCCAGACAGAAGCGTTGAAGTTCTTACGCAAGGTAAGTTCCACACGCTTGTCCTCCAGTTTCAATTTGTCAGCCACATTGCCAGACACGACCATGGACCCATTGGCTAAAGAGGCCACTGGGGCATCTACCGTGGGCAACTGAAGAGCTTGGGAAAACCCATGTTCCATGTTTCTTTTCAAGAAACGCCGGTTATTACTCCCAGGGTTGGGAAATGTAGAAGGCCGGGCCCACTGATTTTTCACCACTTCCAAGAATAAAGGAGGAGCAGAAACCTCCTCTTTATTCGTGGACGTGTTGGAAAATATGATCAAGTTGGGATCCCTAGGAGGAGGTATGGCTGGGTCCCCAGTCCCTACCTTAGTGGTCTTTCTGGCCTTATGAAGCAAGGTTTTGAACATAGGAGGAGCAAAAGGTCGGGAGTCAGGAAGAACCCCATCCTCCGAAAACTCCATGTCCTGGCGAAGATCCTCGCCCAACACGGAACCTTCACTAATCAGCCTAGAAGTATTATGCCTTTGATGAGAAACAGATTCTCTAGCCTGATGAGAAGAGTGGGCCGCCCTCTCCCCCTGGAGGAAGGTAATCCCTATGGGAAAGAGCAGATGTAACTCCCTTAGAAATGGCTAAGGTAAGTATCTCAGGTAAGTATTCTAACTCCTCCATTTCATCATGAAATTGGTCTGCCATGGGGTTGATGTGGAAGAACCTTCTAGAGGATCTTCTTCAATTTCCTGTGTCTCCTAAGGAAGAGCAGGAGGGGAAGGTGGAATGTCCATGCCCCGTTGTCTGATAGATCTGGTAGGGGAAACAGACAGAGATGAAGGGCTAAACCCCCTGGGAGGAGTGCCCAATTGGGGAAAATGAGGTCTGGTTGGGGACCTAAATATAGGGGAATCAGGCCTGGGGCCCAGGGCTTGCTCCACCCTGGCTACTCTCTTTTCAAGAGCCCTTTGCCTTCTTTGTTCATCCCTTTGGGCCGCCTTAGAAGGTCTTTGGGTGGCCAAGGGTTTGGATGTTGCAGCCCTAGTTCTGGGGCCTTCCATTACCCCCACTGCAGCCTAAATACTGGCCTCCCCGGGCCCCCGCATTGCATCAGAGCTCATCTCCGCCATCAGCCACTCACGTAGGGTATAATAAGATAGCCAGGGACACCAGCCGGTGCAGAGGCTCGCGGGACAAGAGCAGGCTGCCGAAGCTCCGATAATCAGTCCGACGCTGTGGCTAGGAGACTGTCTCCCAAAGTGCCCCAAAATGGCTGCCTCCATGTGGAGAAAACAAAATGGCGACCGGAAACTCCTTGTGCTGCTTGAAAGAACTCTTTAGCACAGCCGCAGCTAGCTGGAATGACACGGATCTTTAAAATGTGCCACGGCTCGTTAAGTGGATGCGCTGCCTTAGCAAAATTGCAACCCGCCGCTGCCGACCTTTCTGGCTGAAATAAAAGCCACTCTGCCCGCCTAGCTGTCGAAAGAGACCCCGACACCCCCGCAAATCCGGGAATTGGTCAGAGCTCTCAATGCCATGAGAGGAGAGCGGAAGGCCAATTAGCTCTTCCCCCAACATGCTGCGAGATGGAGGGACCCGGTCTCTGTGAGGCAGCAGGTCAAATTTGAAAGTGTAGCGTATCCAATATACCAAATTTAATCAAATTAATTTACATATCGTAATTGCTCACTCTGGGAGCCAAAAGCAGATGTTTGGACCAAAGACTGAGGAAGTGGTGGCCAACAGGGAAAGGAGGTGATTAAAAGAAGTTTCCCTCAGTCTTTGGACCAATCAGGCTTTTGGAATATCCCACGTGTAGCCCCTCGCTCGAGGCTACTGGAAAAACTGGTATTTAACATGAAGAGGTTTTTTTAAAAACTAACATTCAGTAAGAGGATGAAAGTCTCAGCAATTGGATTGCTTTCTTCCTTTATGGTTCAATTTATTTTTCAGATTCCTAAGATCAGGACCTTATCAATCTCTTACTCAGGGTTCCTATGTGAACTAGTGAGGATCCTTATAATGGAAGAATATCCAGCTTGTTATAATATGAACCTATTTCCACTTTGAAAGATATATTTAAACCATGTTGGCTGCTACTTACCATCTAATAGGTAACAATTAAGGCAGCAGAGTAACACTTTAGCAGTTTACATAAGAGACACAAAAAGTCAGAGGAAAATCTGAGTCTATGTTGATGATACCTACATATATGCTTAAGAACCAATATCAAAATACACCTCTTCTTCCCTTTCCTGTTGGTGACTTGCTATGTAAAAGCAATCTACAAAGATCTTCCAAATGTAAAAAGCTGTCCTCTGTAAGATCATCCTAGGACTATAGTAAGCTTTTTAGTGCCATCATTAACAGTCATGGACTTTACTTCAGGAGGTGACAGTGGCAAAATTGCAGTGACAAAATTCTGTGCTTCCGCAATGTCCATAAGAAAAAAATTGGTTATAGAAGGATAGTTGTGATCTTGTACCAATCATTTGGATATATCTCTTAACAATTTCTGGACCATGGTTTTTACATACATACTTAACGCTTTTGCACCTAGGTAAACCAGCAAATGACCTGAAGAAAGTGAGAACATGTATGCTACTTTCCACTTATAATGCTGACATTTTTAAAATTATATCTTAAAGTTATTACTTTTTAACATATGGTTAAATGTAACATGTATTGCTGGTCTTTGACCGTAATAAAGATTTATTCTATTCTATTCAGGAGGTGACAGTTCTTCTCTTAACAGAATAACAGAGTTAGAAGGAACCTTGCAGGTCTTCTAGTTCAACCACCTGGTCAGGCAGGAATCCCTATACCTGTGATGGTGAACCTATGGTATATACCTGCCCAAATTGGCACAAGAAGCCAAGTCGTCCAGCACACCCAGCCTTGCCTGTTTATCTTCTGCGTTTCTGGCCTACATGCAACAATCAGCTGTCTTTGCATGCATAGCAGTGCCAAAAACCAGTGTATGCATGTGCGTCACCCAGCTGATTGTTGGTTGCACATATGCACCAGAACCTGGAAGTTCAGCTTTTCTGGAGTGTGGCTGCAACAAGCACGCACACGATGTATTGCCACATGAAACATCGGTGATGATAGGGCCATCACTGCCCTATACCATTCAGACAAATGGTTGTCCAATCTCTTCTTAATCTCCAGTTCAGGGATTGCTAACATTGCAGACTAGACTGACTGGGCAAATATCAAATACAATAATCTCCTCTGCTTATGCAGAAAAATTGATTCCTTCCCTCAACTTCATCTACTATGAAGTTGGCTGAGGCAGCCATTAGATAAATGTAGTTTATATTCTACTGGCAGAAGTTCACACCTCATTGCATTCTTCTCTTCAGCAAAGTACAGTCTACAGTAGCTTTCAGTCTCTGAACATGTGCTTAAATGATAGCTGTTTTCTCTTCAACACCATTATGCTTGGCCCTGGGAATGAGGAAAGAATATGTGAACAGTTAAAAGAGAGCTTTCCCCCATAATAGGCTAGGACTGCAGAAGTAGAAAGTGTGACAAAAAAAATCAACAAAAACTTCTCTTGATTTTGTTTGGAAAAAGATGAGCCAAAATAAACTCTGACAGGCTTTTAAAATTTTGATATTCAACTCAACAATCATAAAAAACATTGTGGAATCTCTGCCCTGCCTTGCCTACCTTGAAGGGCTGACAATCCCATCTGCTCATCATCAGAATCCAGTTGGGTTTTTTGAGGGGGGGGGGTGCCTTTGACTTAATATTTACTACTGGAGACTGCCTTTTTACAGTTTTCCTGGCAATATTTTGGAAGTTGTTTGCCACTGATTTGCCACTGCTTGTTTCCAGGAGCTAAGAGAAATGATGGCTCAAAGTCACCCAGCTGACTTGGTGCCTAAGCCAGGAACTAACATTAGTTGGCCAGTTTCTAGCTTGGCACTTCAGTCACTACACTTAATTGACTCTCTATGGGGTTTACTTTTAAGGTATATTTTAACAATTCCAATTTAATTAATGCTATGAAAATTGCATGTTTAAGAAAGGCATACACAAAAGAAAAGAGACAAGGAAAATACTTGTGATTTCTATTAAATAGAAACAAAATATTTGTTTTACAAGTTCAAATATGTAACAGATCTGACTTACTGAGAAGACAAGCAAATGTAAGGCAGTACAGGTACTCCTTGACTTATCACAGTTCATTTAGTGAGTTTGAAGTTACAAGATGGAAAAAAGTAACATGACAATTTTTCACACTTATGACTGTTCGGCTCCATGTAGATGCTTGACAACTAACTCACATTTATGACAGTTGCAGTGCCCCAGTCAGAGGTAGATTTCTGCCAGTTTGCTCTGGATCAGGCAAACCGGTAGAGACGGCAGCGGGAGGCTCCGCCCACCTGCTTGGACACTTCTGCGTTTGCGCAGAAACATCATGCAAGCGCAACAGTACTAAAATAAACTGAAACCCACCACTGGTCCCAGTGTCAAATGATCACCTTTTGCAACCTTCTGGCAATCAAAGTCAATGGGGAAACCAGATTCACTTAACAACCGTGTTACTAATTTAACAACTGCAGTGATTCAGTTAATAACTGTGGCAAGAAAATGGGGCAAAACTCACTTAACAAATTTCTTACTTAGCAACATAAATTTTGGGCTCAATTGTGGTTGAAAGTCAAGGACTACCTGTATAAAGTAGAACCCACCTCGTTTTGCTGCTGAGAATATTCTAGAAGGTCTACTGAAATTAATGCAAATTCTGTATAACAAGCAATGCAGTTTGACAGAGGGCTAACTAAAAGAACAGATTCAAATTTTAAACTAGTCATATAACAGTCTACAGATTGTATATTACCTTGCTAGGCAAATGCTATTGTGTACTTATCACTTGTAAAATCTAACTTACATTTAAGCAATTATGCTTATCAGAATTATACTTAAAATTAGCTTCTAGTTATATTTAGGCGGTTAATAATTACCTATCATGAATTTAAAAGTCCAGCTACATAAAGAATTATATTCAGAAGTAAACTGTGCTTTCAGTTTGCCCTTCTCAAAGTTATGTGCATTCTATAACAGTTTAGGAATAAGCATAGTAAATTGATACTTTCTGTACTTTCAATTTTCTTGACGTCTGTTCAGCAATATTTTTAAAAAATCAAGCTTTAACAGTCAAGATGCGAAAGGAAGCATTCTCAGACTTTTTGCACAAATTGCTTCTTTTTGCTCTTCTTGCAGACGACAAGAAAAATGAATTAATTCTTCTTTCACTTCTAGAGTGAAAGAAGTACTTAATCTTGAGTACTTAAGAAAAAAAGCACAATAAACCATGAGGGCCTTAGGAAGAAAATCTTCCTATCTTACAGTAACAATATATTTTCAGTGGGATATATGCAGGCTTTAAAAATTCACAAGGAAATTCTCTACAGAAACAAAGGAGGAGAGTAAAAACTGACTTGATATTGAAATTATCACAGTAAATGTACAAGCTCAAAGATGTTGGGTAGTCTCTTAAACTACGGTATCTTTATCAGGAAAACCTGAAAAAAGAATGTAGGTAGTTGTCTCCTCGTCCTCAATCATTTAAGATATAATGGGAGAGAAATGTAATCCAAAACTATAGAATACAAAGTCTCTTTTCCAAAAATCCACACCACCTTTTTCAATCAACCAAATTTAGCTGCTGCAGAACAATTTTCCTTGGCACACTGGGCATTTTTGCTTGTTAAGATCAAAGAGTTTCATGCCCATGCTTCTGGTTTACTGGTAAGTGAGCCATAATTTATCTTATCTTTTAAAACAAGCTACACATGAAACAATAGAGTGCCTGTAATAAGAGATTATAATTGGTAGCTGACAGGTTCAGTCTATACACTCACCTGGCTTCTAAATTTGTCTGATCTGGAAAGAGAAAGATCTGAACAAATAAGCAGGAGTAATTTTCAATTCAATCTCTCCTGAACTAAATATGCTTTTTAAAGTAAAAGATGACATATGAGAATAAAAGGGATCACTCTGCTCTTTCTACCTAATTTTATTGTGGAAGAGAAACAATTAGATTTAGAAAAAGAGAGTATGAATAGATATTGAACAGAATTATAGTATTCTGTATTTAAATATTTTCGCTATTAGCCAAACAAATCACCAGCTTTTCATACCCAGGGATTAAAGTCAAGGGATATCTTAAACAATATGGATATACAGATAACAGCTTGTTCACTTCTTAGCACTTCCCTCTACATTACATGGATATATGTAAATTCTATGTTCCAGTTATCCCATCTTGGTCTTCTCTCCAATCAATAAAAACACTTGGAAAAAAAGCCTGAAAGATACTGATTGCCATTTAACTTCAAAACATTCCTACATTGTAGAAGGAATCCTGCTAAAAGTACAGAGGTTATATTCAGTAGGTTCTGACCAGTTCTGGAGAACTGGTAGCAGACATTTTGAGTAGTTTGTAGAACCAGTAAATACCACCTCTGACTGGCCCCGCCTCCATCTATTCTCTGCCTCTAGAGTCCCAGCTGATCAGGAGGGAATGGGGATTTTGCAGTAACCTTCCCCTGGAGTGGGGAGGGAATGGAGATTTTACAGTATCCTTCCCCTGCTATGGTCACCAAGCCATGCCCACAGAACCAGTAGTAAAAATTTGTAAATCTCACCACTGTAAAAGTAGTATCATTTATAGTATTTTCACTTGTTTTCCTTATCTGGAAATCATTGTTTTTTTATATCTACTTAGGCACCATCAATCTAAAGGCAACACTACAGATGGAACAATCACCCCCAAAGACTATTTAGCCAAGATAACATGAAGACCACTCAATTCAGAACTAATAAATCATCAGAGTTTATGAAATTTGGCTTGCTGTCAATCCAAAAAATAGAAGTTATTTTCTTGACACAAAGGCTACTGAGCTAAAATACAAGGATCACACATACTCTGATTCCCATGCTTCAACATTAGTATCTGGAAAAATAATAACAAGAGTATAAATGTACAATATGCATGTAATAGTATCTAGTATGAGTTCATTTTATTTTCAAATAATTTGAATTACAAATAGAATAAAAACTAATCCAAATAACAAATGTTATAGAATTACAAAAAAAAGCATAGAAAAAGAAAGGAAAAACATAACTTTTCCCTGCATCTCAATAAGTAAAAACAATTTAAATAAGTTATCACTATCTGTTAATACAAAATATCTAGTTCCTTTTATCCTATAACTAATCTCTTATCTAGGAAATAAATTCAAAAGCTTTCTAATTCGTTCTTTGTCAGCAAAAATCCAGTAGGTAAACAGATATAATTAATTTTCTTCATTAAATAAGCCAACCCTGTATTCCTTCCCTGAATTGTCACCAATTTTAACATTTAATTACTCCAAAATAGTCTCAAAGCTTATTTTCTTTAAAAACTTTAACAGATGCCTTTTGTATTACTGTAAGTAAAGTTTATCCTTTTACTTATCATTTCTCATAAAACCCTTTCCAGTTTTTAATAGACCTCCTTTTTAATACCAGTAAGAAAGTTACCGAAACTCTTTTTCTTGTTTAGTTGTTAATCCCCTTTTTCCCGTGAAATAGACATCAGTTTTATCGATGTATCCAGTATATCTTTCTCTATATCCTTTTCTTTTTTCTTTTTAAAATATTTTTATTTATTTACAAACATACAAAATACACACACACAAAACTTAGACATACATTACATTTGCACAATACAGTACAAACAGGAACTTCCTGTTCTTTCTAATAGCAATTACAAATCGATACAATTCTCCTTATGTTATTTCCCCTTCTAGTATATTTCATTTGCATTTCACCATTTTTAATCCTCTTATTTTACTCATCTATCTGCTATATTGGGTGATTACCTCTAATAAATTTAAACCCTCTTGAGTGCATATAGTATATGTTATTTCTTCTTAAATACTATTTTTGGGCTTTATTGACTTCTTTCATTATCCTTGTTTCTTTTCTCCATCCATCTATACCATTTCCCCCATATCTGGTAATATTCTGTTTCTTCTTTTCCCTGAATTTGTTTGATTAATTTGTCCATTTCAGCACAGTCCATAACCTTTCTTATTATTTCATATTCGTTTGGTGTTAATTTATTTTTCCATTTCTGAGTGAAGGCAATCCTCGTCGTCATAATTATGTGTAAAATTAAATACTGGATTTCTTTTTTATATTTCACAGTCATTATTCCTAGTAGAAAGACTTCTGGTTTTCAATCTATTTTGACTCTTGTATTGACTCTAGCCAATTTTTAATCCTTTTCCAATACTTTTTAGCGTCCTCATGTATGTCCACCATACATGATAATATGTTCTGTGTGTTGATTCACATTTTCAACATTTTGGGGGGGTATATGCTGAGATTTTTGCTAACCTTAATGGTGCCAGGTGCCATCTGTAAAACATTTTGTACTGGTTTTCCTTGTATGCAATCGATAGTGTCATCATTTTTAAATTTGTCCCCCCAAATTTTTCCCATTTATGTAATTCAATATTGTAGCCAAAGTTCTGTGCCCATTTTACCATTTGTTATTTCAATTTCTTCGTCCATTTTATACTTCCGGAAAAATTTATATATTCTCCCTATCATCTTTCTCTCTCAGTTTTGGATTATTTTATCTAATTTGTGTGGTTCCATTTCGATGCCATATAATTTGGTATCATTATTGTATTTAGTTTTGATTTGCTAGTAGGTTAGCCAGTCAACTTTCATGTTTTGTTCTACCAATTCTTCGATTTGTTTTAAAATTTCCCCATCCATTCATTAAGTCTCTGTATCTTAACACTTTATTAATATCTGTAACATTTGGATGTGTCGTCCTTTCTGTCGGGGATAGCCTATTCGGGATTTTCACATAGTGGTTTTTTAAAAAAAATTTGAGCCAGTTTGCAATAACGCATTTCTAATTAGATATTTTTGAAAGTATTTGTGCATTTCATTTTTATCATCCCATAGGAACGTATGCCAACCCGCTTGCAGATCATGGCCTTCTAAAGTAAATATTCCTTTTTCTTTAATTCTATCCAGTCTTTCACCCATGTTGTTGTTACTGCTAATGTGTATAACTAATTTGGTAATGCTAAGCCTCCTCTCTCCTCTCTACTTGCTATCTTGCATTGAATTTAGTTTAATTCTCGCTTTTTGCCCTTGCCAGATGAACCTAGCAGTTAGTTTGTTTAACTCCTGAAAGAAAGTTTTACCCGGATTAATAGGTATGGCTTGCAACAAAAATAAAATTCTTGGTAAAATATTCATTTTAACTGTGGCTATACGTCCCATTAGTGATAGCTGAATATTTTTCCAGCTTTCTAAATCTTTCTTTATTTGTGTCACTAGTTTATTATAATTGTCGTCTTGAATTGTAGAACATTTTGCCGACACCCAGATCCCCAAGTATTTCACTTTCTTAGTTATTTGCATTTTAGTTACTAATTCCAATTCCTCTTCTTGCTTTTTTTGTCATATTCTTAGTTATCATTTTTGTTTTGCTTTTATTAATTTTTAATCCAGCCACTTGGCCATATTCTTCTAATTTTTCAATTAATTTTGGTCTGGATTCTAAAATAAATACTAAGTCATCGGCATAGACTTGGGTCATATATTCTTCATTTTTGAGTCTTAAACCTTTTAGTCCCTGGCCCTTCCTAATTTTGTTTAATAATTAGAATAATTAAGAATTAGAATTAGAAATCATCATCATCATCATCATCATTATTGTCATTGAAATTGGTTTGAGCATTGTGTTAACATTTGCATCAGGTGGAATATAGACAGCAGTGATAACTATAACAGAAATCTCTCTAGGTAAATAAAATGGCCAACAAATGACAGTTGAGAATTCTACGTCTGGAATTCCACAGTGTGTATAAGCAACTCTACTGTTAGTACACCAGTTATTATGTGTGTAAATACACCGTCCTCCACCTTTGCTTTTACCAGAGTTGTTGTTTCTGTCAAAGCGGTGTGTCGTGCGGTTAGTTAGCTCCACAGACACATCCGGTACAAGTGGATGAAGCCAGGTCTCTGTGATGATCATCACAACGCAGTCAGGAATGAGCTTATTCGCTGCCATCCATAGCTCTAGTTCATCAGTTTTGTGGACAAAGGATCTAGAGTTGGTTAGGAAATGCTTGGTAATGCTGGTCTGTGAGGCTGCATCCGTAATCGAACTAGCAAACCTGCTCTGCATCCCCACTTCTGCTTCTGCTCTTCGCTGCCTCCTAGGCCAAACAACGATCCATGGAGAGACCCTGGCAGTCTTACTATGTCACTCGGTATATTATGAGACTGCTGGAAGTCGCTGGTAATTTCGAGTCGACTAGAAGATCCAATCTTTAATAATAACTTAATAACTCTTAATAACTCTTGAATAAATTCTACAATTCAATAAACAGCAAAGGAGAGAGGGGACATCCCTGTCTAACTCCCTTTTTTATTTCGATCTTCTCTGTTAGTTCTCCATTCATCAGAACTTTGACTGTCTGGGTGTTATAAAGTTTTTCTATCATTTTTGTAAATTTTTCTCCAAATTTCATCCTATCTAGTTGTGTTGTAATAAATTTCAAAATTGTATTGTCGAATGGTTTTTGTGCGTCAAGGAAAACCAGTACCAATTGCTTTTCTGGATGTGCCTCATAATATTCTATTATGTCTAGGATGACTCTTATATTATTTTTAATGTGTCTGTGGGGTAAAAATCCATTTTGGTCTGGGTGTATTCATTCATTTAAAACTTGTTTAATACTTCCTGCCATTGCTGCAAATATTTTATAATCAGAATTCAATAGTGAAAATGGTCTATAGTTTTGGGTTTCTTGTAAATTGGCTTCTTCTTTTGGGATTAGCGATATTATTGCTTCCGCCCATAATTGAGGCATTTGGCTTTTCCTAAGACTTCGTTAAACATTTCTACTCCTAATTCTTCCAATATTTTTCTGTTATATTTGTATAACTCCACCGGGATTCCCTCTGATCCAGGGGTTTTATTATTTTTCTGGTTTTTCAGGACTAATTCCACTTCGGCTAGCGTTATTGGCCTGTTTACTACCCCCCTTTGTTCTTTTGAGATTGGAATTATCTTTTCTAGGTTTAAATATTGTTTTATATTAGTTTCCCCCATACTATCTTGTGCGTATAGTTTTGCAAAGTATTTTTGAATAATATGCTTCTTCCGATTAATGTTGAATATTTCCCTCATCATATTTTAATTGGTATATCATCCTTTTTTCTCTTTCATTTTTCAACCTGTATGCCAGCCATCGTCTAGGTTTTTTGGCTTGTTCAAAGTAATTTTGTTTGGCCGCTTTAATTTTCTGTGCTAATTCTTTTTGAGTTATCTTTTTTTTTTCTTTTTTAATTTTATTCTTTGGGTCTTTCTATAATTCAGCCTCGGCATCCCTAAGTTCTTTTTGCATATGTTCTTTTTGCTTTTTTTGTTTTCTGATTTTTCTCACAATGTAGACGATCGTGAGGTCTCTTATGTATGCTTTCCTGGTGTCCCAGAGATTTTGAATTGAGGTATCTTCTTTTTTATTTATTCTAAGAAATAGTTTTAATTCTTCTATTTTGTTTACGATATTTGTGTTCATCATCCATCTTTTTCTTCTTTTTTGGCCTTTCCATTTTAATTTTATTGGGTTATGATCTGCTCACACATTTACTTCAACTTTGGTTTCCTCTAATTGCTTACATAGTCCAGATGATATCCAGGCCATGTGGATTCTCGAGAAGAACTGGTAGGGGTTCAAATAAAAGGTATATTGCTTTCTTGTTTTGTGCCTTTCTCTCCAAATATCATGTAGTTTATATTCCATTGCCATCTCAAAAAAGGATTTAGGTAACATTTTTTTGTCTTATTATTTCTTTTACTTTGATAGTCCAGCTTTTTATCTACTTTTTATCGAGTCCCTTCGGGGAGAGAGAGCAGTCTATAAATTAAAATTATTATTATTATTATTATCATTATTATTATTATTACTATTGCATTATAATCCCCAATTAAGCAAATATTCTAATTCATTTAGTTTGCTGTGTAATTTACTATAGAATTCCACTTGTTTCTGATTTGGTGCAGATATCACTATTAATATCGGTTTTTCTGTTGTCTCTAATTCAATCATTAGACTCCTGTCTTCTTCATCAGAGTAGACTTATTTGGAGTTCATTTTTTCCTTTATATAGGTTGCTATCCCTCTTGTTTTTAATCTGCCATATAGTTTTCCTAATTTTTTGTTTTCCAGTAAATTAATATGTTCCTTTTTAATGTGAACTTCCTGTATGCAGGTTATGTCTGCCTTCAGTTTCCTAAGTTTGTTAAACATCTGCGCTCTTTTCTTTGGTGTTCAATCCATTCAAGTTTACCAAGATAATTGTTATTTCCTGGTCCATCTTTAGATGGAGTGTTTTTTATTACTTCTGGTTTACAATAATACAATACAATACAATAGCAGAGTTGGAAGGGACCTTGTAGGTCTTCTAGTCCAACCCCCTGCATGGGCAGGAATCTTATACCATTTCAGACAAATGGCTGTCTAACATCTTTTTAAAGACTTCCAGGGTTGGGGCATTCACAACTGCTGGAGGCAAGCTGTTCCAGAGGTTAATTGTTCTTACTGTTAGGAAATTTCTCCTTAGTTCTAAGTTGCTTCTCTCCTTGGTTAGTTTCCACCCATTGCTCCTTGTCCTGCCCCCAGGTGTCTTGGAGAAAAGTTTGACTCCCTCTTCTTTGTGGCACCCTCTGAGATATCGGAACACTGCTATCAT
The DNA here is from genome assembly GCA_039707465.1 of Rhabdophis nuchalis. Taxonomy (NCBI): domain Eukaryota; kingdom Metazoa; phylum Chordata; class Lepidosauria; order Squamata; family Natricidae; genus Rhabdophis; species Rhabdophis nuchalis. The sequence continues at coordinate 49,072,569 of CM077648.1, forward strand.
GTCTCCCCTGGTCCTTCTCTTCATCAAACTAGACATACCCAGTTCCTGCAGCCGTTCTTCATATGTCTTAGTCTCCAGTCCTCTAATCATCTTGGTTGCTCTTCTTTGCACTCTTTCCAGAGTCTCCACGTCTTTTCTACATCGTGGCGACCAAAACTGTATGCAGTATTCCAAGTGTGGCCTTACCAAGGCACTATACAGTGGCATTAACACTTCACGCGATCTAGATTCTATCCCTCTGTTGATGCAGCCTAGAACTGTGTTGGCTTTTTTGGCAGCTGCTGCACACTGCTGGCTCATATTTAAATGGTTGTCCACTAGGATTCCGAGATCCCTCTCACAGTTGCTACTATTGAGCAAGGTACCACCTATACTGTACTTGTGCATTTGGTTTTTCTTGCCTATATGTAGGACCTTACTTTTTTCACAATTGAATTTCATTTTATTAGACAGTGCCCAATGTTCAAGTTTGTCTAGATCCTTCTGTATCTTAAGCCTATCTTCTGGAGTGTTGGCTATTCCTGCCAGCTTGGTGTCGTCTGCGAATTTGATGAGTTCCCCATTTATCCCCTCATCCAAATCGTTGATGAAGATGTTAAAGAGTACTGGGCCTAAAACAGAGCCTTGGGGGACTCCACTGCATACTTCCTTCCATGTAGATGCAGTTCCATTGAGGACTACACGTTGAGTGCGGTTGGTCAGCCAGTTAGTTGGTCAGCCAGTTTATATCTGACTTTTCCCTCTCGTGCCTCCCTTTTCTGCTCTCTCTTTCTTGCTTCTGTTCTTCTTTCCTGTTTTTTTCCTGTTTCTTTCCTTGTCTTCTGCTGTTTCTTCTTCTTGACTTCTACTTTCTAGGTCCTCTTTACTTCCTTGTTCGTCTTCCCCTGTGAAGTATTTTTCGTAAAATTCTTGCACTTCTTCTATATTCTCTATTTTATATCTTTTTCCTTGCCAAGAGACCAATATCCCTTCTAGAACCAACCATCTGTACATTATTCTGTTTTTATTTAACTGGTTAGTTAAAAATTGGTACCGTCTTTTTCCCAGACTCTCTGTGGTATCTGTTTAAGAGTAATCACCTCCTTTCCCTTGTTATGTTATTGTCCCTTCTCTGTTTTTTTTTGTACACTTCGTCTTTAGTTGGTTTTTGCAAATCTTACATGCACTTCTTTTGGTAGCCTATGTCTTCTGGCATAATTGATATGCACACGGAAAGCCTCATCGATGTCTCCTCTCAACTCTTGTTCCTTTCTCTGTAAAATTTCAGCAAAGATTTTGATCATTTTTCCTTTCAGGTCTTGTTCTTGTTCTTCAACTATGTTTTGGAATTTTAGATAAAATAAAGCTCTTTCGTTTTCAAGTTGGATTATTGATCTATATCCTTTTCATTGTTAGACACAAGCCCACTTTCAAAATAATTTCAAGTTATCTGTTGTAGTTTGTCTTCTCCTGCAATTTCAATGACACACATTATTCTATTATATCAAGTAATTTTGAAGATCCATGTTCAAAAGGTTGGAGGCTGGAACGGCAGGCGACTGAACAGCTGAGCTGGGGGGTACCTGAGCTGAGTAGCCTGGTTGCTGGGCCGAGAGATCGGGCTGAGCGGCCAGGCGGCCTGAAGAACAACTGGGCCGGTAGGCCGTAAAACAGCTAGGCCGTAAAACAGCTAGGCCACAGCTGAGGAGCCGACCAGCAGCCAAGGAATAACTACGCTGGCCTGGGAAGGCCGAAACAACTGAGCCGGTGCCGTGGCTGAGGTGCAGGTCGGTACGGGAGGCCGTGGGCTGGTCGAGACTGGTCTAGGCCAAAAATCAAAATCATCGATGGCCGAGGCCCCTGAGTTGAGATGCCGGGTGCTGGGGGCTAGAGGAGGCCGTTTAAAATCTAGGCCTCAGTTATGGAAGTACAAGGCCGGGGACTTGTTTCGAGTCGAAGGCCATGCCTGCTCACCAGACTTACCTTGCATGGACCACCTATTATTACCAACTTGCTCCATTACCCTGACTCTAAGAATTATTTCAAGAACTATTTTAAGAACTATTTCTAAGAACTTTTCTAGAGCCAGATACCATACTCTCCTGGAATTATGTGAATTTTTGAAGGAATTTTAATATATTTAATATATTTAGGTAAAATAATTTTAGTATATTATTTTAGCAGCCAGGATGCCCATATAATTAACTCGCGATCTATTTTATATCTATTTTATACCTATTTATATATTGATTTTACAGCTACTTATATCTATTTATGTACTCCAGATCAGACCTGATTCGACTGTGAGAATCCCCTTACTCGCAGGTATGGCCCTCCGCTCTAACGAGGGCCCACCTTGATGAGGGATTATGCAATCAAGAGAGGTGGGTGAAACGCAGATGTAGGAGTTTTTTAGTTATAAGTCTGGTTCGGATTTTAGGGGGTTTCAGGGTGGAGGGTGGGGTTAGTCAGGCTGGGGGTGGGAATGTTACTAGGTCGGTGAGCAGAGTGGAGAAGGAAGCGGAAGGGTCCATTAAGAGGGGGGAGACACAAGTTGTTTCCATTGAGGGTCTACCGATCAAGACGGTCGTAGGGAGGGGCAGGTGCGATGGGAGACAGGTTTTTCTTTCCCGGTTGGGGGCACAAGGCCGATGCTTGCAAACGGTCAGGTGCCACAACCCTCGCAGGCTAGGTGGTCAAGGACTACAGAGCCAGGGCCCGAGGCTGATGTTTTGCAACGCCAGGTCCGTGGTCAACAAAGCCCCCCTCGTCCACGACCTTGTGTCGGAGGGGGAGCCGGACCTGGTGGGAATTGCGGAAACCTGGCTGGCCCACGAGGGAGGACTCCCCCTCGTAGAAATGTGCCAGCCAGGTTACCGCGCTTTTCATCAGCCACGGGCCCTAGGCAGGGGTGGAGGGGTAGCGGTTATTGTTAGGGAAAGTCTTGAGCCGAGAGAGACCACTGTACCACAGACCACCAGCTGTGAGTCCCTCTGTGTGAAGTGGGGCCTAGGGTGGCAGTTGGGCGTGCTGATTGTATACCTGGCTCCCCGCTATGTAACAGCAGCCCTGCCTGAGCTCCTTGAGGTGATCGCCGAGATGGCGGTTGAGACCCCCAGACTGGTTGTCATGGGGGACTTTAACCTGCCATCGGTAGGCGAATCATCAGAGGCAGCCCGGGAGTTCATGGCCTCCATGACGGCCATGGACCTGACCCAAGTAATTCGGGGCCCCACCACGAAGGAGAACACACGCTGGATTTAATTTTGGTCTCTGGTCAGTGGAAGAGTGATCTGGGTATAGGGGACGTAGCCATCATACCCCTGTCATGGTCAGACCACTCACTTTTCCGGCTCGACTTTCCAATTGCTACACCCCACCGCGGGGAGGCGGAACCTAACTCACCTATATGGTTCCGCTCCAAGCGCCTGATGGACCCGGATAGGTTCCAGACGGTGCTTGGGCCATTACCTGTGTCCTTGACCCGCGCCCCGACAGAGGACCTGGTGGCCGCATGGAATACTGCGGCCACAGGGGCCTTGGATCGGGTCGCGCCCTTGCGGTCCTCTCGCCTCTCCTGTTCAACACATATATGAAGCCGCTGGGCGAGATCATCTGTGGTTTTGGGGTAGTTTACCACTTCTACGCAGCTGTATATATCTACCCCAAACCACCCCAACGATGCCGTAGAGGTGATGTGCCAGTGCCTGGAAACCGTGCGGGCCTGGATGGGAAGGAACAGACTCAGACTCAACCCGTCCAAGACCGAGTGGCTGTGGTTCCCGGCATCCCAGTACAACCAGTTGACTCCATCACTGGCCATAGGGGGCGAACATCTAACCCCTGTGGATGAGGCACGCAACTTGGGCGTCCTCCTTGATGCACAGCTGTCCATGGAAGATCAAGTGACGGCCGTAACCAGGAGGGCATTTTACCAGGTCCGCCTGGTCCGCCAGTTGCGTCCCCTATTGGATCGGGGTGCCCTTTGCACAGTCACTCATGCTCTCGTGACATCCCGACTGGACTACTGCAATGCTCTCTACATGTGGGGAGAGGGAGCGGTTCTACAAATTAAATTTGAATTGAATTGAATTGAATGGGGCTCTCCTTGAGGTGCACCCGCAATGCTACTGCAATGCTCTCCCCTGCTCTCGTGACATCCCGACTGGACTACTGCAATGCTCTCTACATGTGGGGAGAGGGAGCGGTTCTACAAATTAAATTTGAATTGAATTGAATTGAATGGGGCTCCCCTTGAGGTGCACCCGCAATGCTACCGCAATGCTACTGCAATGCTCTCCCCTGTGGGGAGAGGGAGCAGTTCTACAAATTAAATTTGAATTGAATTGAATTGAATGGGGCTCCCCTTGAGGTGCACCCGAAGGCTTCAGCTTGTCCAGAATGCAGCCAGTTATGGGAACCTCTAGGTTTTCCCATGTAACACCGCTCCTGCGCAAGCTGCATTGGCTGCCTGTCGTCTTTCGGGTGCGCTTCAAGCTGCTGGTTATCATCTTTAAAGCGCTCCATGGCACGGGACCTAGCTATCTGCGGGATCGCATCCTGCCCCATACATCCCTGCGGCCGATTCGCTCCCAAAGAGGGGGACTTCTCCGGGTGCCGTCCACTAGGCTGTGCCAGGGGGCGACGCTGAGGGGAAGGGCCTTCTCTGTGGCGGGCCCGACCCTCTGGAACAACCTTCCCCCCGAAATTAGAACAACTATGGACCTCCGCTCCTTCCGTCAAAAATTAAAAACACATTTTTCCGCTTGGCCGGCCTGGGGTAATCAATTGTTTTTAGGGTTTTTAGCGACTTATTTTTAGTTTTAATATGGGATTTTAGCGCAGGGTTAGTTTAATTCCATTTTAATATTGTACTATGTCTGTGATTTTATATGTATTTTAAATTCCCTGTGCCCCGCCTCGAGTCCCTTCGGGGAGAGAGAGCGGGCTATAAATTAAAAATTATTATTATTATTATTATTAAAAACATTGATTTCTTATGTCTGCTAATAAAGCAAATTTATTATCTGCTACCTCCTTTTAGTGTCAAACCTTTAAGGTCCCATTATCATATTTCTTTTTAAAAGAATCGAAACAATTATTTCCTGTGGGAAGAATACTTTTGATTAAATGAAAACTATAGTTAGTCCTCAATTTAGACAAACACTTCCTGTTGCTAAATGAATCACACCTAATTTTACATTCTTTCTTTACACCATCCCTGCAGTTTATGTATTTACTCAATTTGTATAGCCGCCAATGCTACCAAGTTGTTAAGTAAATCCCACAATCAAGCAAATCCAACTTTCCCAATTGACTTGTCTGTCGGAAGCCAGCTAAAAATGCTTCAGATGGCAAACATATGAACTTGGAATGTTGCAACCATTGTAAATAAATCCTAGTTGTCAAGTGTCCAAATTTTGATGAGGTGGTCATGGGGATGCTGCAATTGTTTAAGTGCAAGGACTGGGTGCAATTTTTTTTCAATGCCACTGAATGGTGACTAAATGAATAGTCCTAGAAATTGAGAACTACCTGTAATTTCAATTATGTCTGTCAAGGCTTAATCCAAAATCCATATTCTAAACACCCCTTTGCTGTTTAATCCATAAAATATTTTCCAGAGCTTTTAAAATCATATTTAAAACATCTTAGACAAGGAGAAAGCAATTTACCTAAAGAATTCAGTAAAACCTTGCTAATCTTAAAAGTCTTAATTATTTCTGGAACAAAAAAATTAGAAATAATCTAAAGACAGGATTAAGAAATGGGGCTCAGGTGAACTTTATGTTCTTAAAAGACTGTATTATGAGTATGAGTTTAATGATACTCCTCGACTCTTAGCCACCTAGCTCATAAGACACTAGGTAAACAATGTTGTGGCTCGGACAATGAGGAGGATAACACCTAACTCATAAGACACTACGTAAACAACAGTTCCTGCGGTCTACTCCTGAGGTACGAAAGTTCACAATCATGAGTCATTTCAACAATCTCTCCTTCCTCTAAATAGATTTTACTGGTCTGCATCCAGCATTCAGCCACAAATTTCCTTGTATAACTATTAATTCTAATAGTATCTTAAGAAATTGTACCTTTGAATATAGTGCCATGGCATGCTGAACATAGTTCCTTTTTTACAAGAAAATGTCAACTTGCCATGGCACTATATTCAACTTGCCATGGCACTATATGCAAAAGTGCAATTTCTTAAGATAGTATTAGAATTATTTGTGCATAGTACAAAAGACAAACTGAAATATGTGTTTACATACTGTATATCACACATATTTGTCGATAAACCAAGAATTTTAGGTTCCAAAATATACCCCAAAATTGGGTTCAGCTTATCTGTGGATGGCCTTGACTGCAAGTATATAGGGCAGTACTTTATAATTACTATACATTCTGTATGTATTCACATTCCTGGAGCATCTAGAATTTTGTGGCACATATAAAATACAAAATTCTCAAAATTGTATGTTATGACCCAATGAGTGGGTCATAATTTTAGAACCAGGAGTAGAAAATTATGCAATATTCCTAATCTAGATAATCTATGGGGGGGGGGGAGTTTTTTGGGGTGAGATAAATCAATTATATAAACAAGACAAGAGAGTATAAAAAGTTACTGGCTCATCCAGAGACTGAATAAGAATTTGTATGTTTAGAAATTTGAATGTTTAAAATATTTAGAAATATATTCCTAAAATATTTAGAAATATATTCCTAAAATATTTAGAAAATATCTGATTTCAGCATAAGTTTATTTATTTAGACACATGGAAAAGGAATGAATTTAAAAGTATGACTGGTCAACTTACTACTGATGAAAGATCAAGAAAATTTGTAAAGGGCACATTAGCTGAACAAACATATGAAGAAATGAATGGATTGGAGGCATAAACTGAGAAAGTTACAATTTAATTGAGTTAGTGAGATTGTCAAACAAAGAAACGAGGAAAAACAATATATGAAAGAGTGCATGGAAATATAGTTTGCAAATATAGGAAGGCACAGAGAGATAAAATAAAGGGTGTTGGTGCAAATTACATTAAGAGCGCAATTTTGTACAAAAGTACAACACATGTATGACTGTTTATTTAAACACAGAGACACATAATTGTTGTATTATATGTTTTGAATAATCACTAGAGAAAGGTAACTATTGTCTCGCTCTTTAAAATAGTAATTCTAAGTAATTCAACTGAGTAACATTAATATAATTTGTTTCTATTTTTATATATATATATATATGTTAGATTTTTAAGGGCTGAAAATAAAGAGACCAGGATGGATCCATTTCAGGCTTATTAGCCTTCTTCAGCTGGCCATACTCCTTCTACTGGGATTTGAACCGGTGCTTTCCAGCATATGAGGCAGGCTTCTCTATGCCTTGAGCTATCCGGTATCCCTGATACATCAGCCAATTTACAGGACTCTTAAATGAGAGAATATTATTATCACAGCTCCTGTTCAGGGTCCCTTTAAGGGGAGGAGACTTAACGTCATCCCTCTATTATTTTATTTTTAAGGGCTTATTTTCAGCCCTTAAAAATCTAACACATATCTAAAAAATGTCACACAGCAGTAATCTAATTGGTTCTCTGTCTGGATGATCTCTAGGTTGAGTCGAAGGGCAGAGAAGGATGACAAGTTTGTCTCCTCCCTTAAAAAAAATGGGCCTAAAAATAACAGGAGCTGTAAAATATTCGCTCATGTATGTATGTATGTATGTATGTATGTATGTATGTATGTATATGTCTTTGGTTGTTCGGGTTTTCTCCCGCGTAGAATTGGAAGTATCTTCACGACGTTTCGATGAAATCTCATTCATCATCTTCAGGCTGGTGCTTCCGGCTTGGTGCTTCCAGGAGCACTGGAAGCTTCCAGGTGCTTCCAGGAGCCCTTGCTCCTGGAAGCACCAAGCCGGAAGCACCAGCCTGAAGATGATGAATGAGATTTCATCGAAACTTCGTGAAGATACTTCCAATTCTACGCGGGAGAAAACCCGAACAACCAAAGACCTACATACAAACACCCGCGAAAACCTCAGAAAACAAATATACATATATGAGAGAATATTATCACAGCTCCTGTTCAAGGTCCCTTTAAGGGAGGAGACTTAACGTCATCCCTCTCTGCCCTTCGACTCAACCTAGAGATCATCCAGACAGAGAACCAATTAGTTTGCTGCTGTGTGAATTTTTTTTAGATATGTGTTAGATTTTTTAATATATTTTATATTGTCCCTCCTATTTTGTATGCTAATTACATATTACATTATTCAAGTATTGTTTAAATTAATTCCTGGAGATTACATTACATTTTATTATATTGCAATATTTTAATTATTCTGAACTAAACCAGAGAGGCTTCCAAAGTTAGTAATCAAATGGTAGCTTAAAAAAAAATACAGAATTTCACAAAGAGCTACAAATTATTTTTAGCACAAATTTGAGAATATCGGCATCATTCTAATATATACAATTCAAGATTCTTATCTAATATTATGCTTCTGTAGCATTACAACAAGACTTTTGTACTCAAAGGTTATGTAGCAGCTTTCAGAAACACCTTTAAGATTTGTTGGTTTTATCACCTCTTCCTAGAGTGCCTGCTGACAAATCAGCAGCATATCGCAAATAAGTGAAGAATATGAAGATATACAAGTGTGAAATTTATATAGTCTGTTGTTCCTACTATGTCATATATATTTGGGAAGCACAACAATGTAAGTACTTAGTTTCAACACCCCATGTTGTGCACTTCATCCCAGTAGCAATTACAGCAAGAGTCCAACTGTAAAAACGTGATGGAGATGCTGTGCAGATTCAAAGAATCAAAAGCACAATTCATTAGAAGTGCTTCACTTGGTTTCTGAAGCATTTTTGCTACAGGCACATGGTGGCTATGAGTTTCAAGGTTATTTTTAGTCTTATCTTTTTCCAACTCTGCAGAGCTGAAGCTATTCCTAAACAACCGAGAAAAGTAAAATGATCTTAGATATCATTTAAAATTGGTACAGAAAATGTGAGTATATTAAGAGTCAGTGAGTTAAAAATAATATATTCAGACACTGGATATATTTCTGATAAAGCACTCAATTTATACAAATAAAAAACCATCATTTTAATATTTTGGCAAACTATACTGACAGCTATCTGAAGCAATTGTATGAGTCAAATGCTACAGTTTCATTCAATAATAACCAAATCATGCTATTTTATATTCAGACAGCATAACAATAACACTTGGTAACATTAAAATCAAATGTGTCAACTGAACTCTTTAAATAATTCAATCACATTGATGACATGAAATACAAAAGACTATTTCTTACTAGAATGCAATGTGTGTCTATAGCAGTGATGGCGAACCTTTTTTGGCTCGCGTGCCAAAAGCGGGGGGAGCGCAGACGAGTCGTGCGTGGGTGTGCCACACCCATAATGCTATGTGCGTGACCCCCTGCTTTTGGCACGCTTTTTTCGTCCTCCCCAGGCTCCAGAGGCTTTCTAGGAGCCTGGGGAGGGTGAAAACAGCCTCCTCCCCACCTCCAGAGGCTTCAGGAGCTTCCCTGAAGCCTCCAGAAGGCGAAAAACGGCCTCAAAAGAAGGGCTAAATCAACTGGCCAGCACTAGAAAGTTGGCTTTTTTAAAAAAGTACACATTCTTTCATAAAATTAAATTCCACACTGGCATCTCATGTACCATTTCAAGTTATATGTTTTAATTTCTATAAAATGATGTCCTTCAATTTATGAGATATGAACAACAAGCATCTATGCATTTATCTAAATAGCATGCGAAGCATTACTCCTTTCTTTTGAAAACAAAAGTGGGGAAAGTGTTGGGTATAAAAAACAGAAAGCAAAGAAAGGGATTAATATAATAACATATCAAAGTAATTTAAGAATGAATTAAAATAAATTTAAAAATATAATCCCATTTTTTATGCTAGAGTTAAGTGAACTTTTAACTGCAAGGAATCTGTAGGCAGGTTTGATCAGACTCTTGTTTAGTTACTTTAAAAAGATGAGGTAACTACAGAAAATATTCATTTAGGAACTGCCTTTTTAAAGATCAAACTTAAAATGGTATTTAAAAAGTAACTTTACAACCAATCCTCACATTTATGACCTTCACATGCTTGTAAAGAAAAGGAAAGTTGAAGTAAGACCATAAGCAAAATTGTATCTTCATCTAGAAAGCGCTCTGTTTAATGGTCAAGTTGTAGGGCCTAATTATAGTTAAATGAGGACATGTAGTTAAGATCCTGTTTAAAATTAAGCAATCTTTGCATTAAAGTGTGTGGTGTTTTATAATAACCTACAGCTAAGCAATTAGTCAGAAAAGCAAGGTGTTAGTTATCATCTTCAAAGCGCTCCATGGCTCGGGACCTAGCTATCTGCGAGATCGGATCCTGCCCCACACATCCTCACGACCGATTCGCTCCCACAGAGAGGGACTTCTCCGGGTGCCGTCCACTAGACTTTGTCAGCGGGCGACGCCCAGGGGAAGGGCTCTCTCTGTGGCGGGCCCGGCCCTCTGGAACGACCTTCCCCCTGATATTAGAACGACCACAGACCTCCGCTCCTTCCGTGCAAAATTGAAGACCTATTTCTTTCGACTGGCCGGCCTTGAATAGTTCTCTCTGTCTATTGATTCCAAATATTTTAATGGGTTCTTAATCTTAATTATTTTTAGCACGGGTAACATTGTTTAATTCTATTTTAAAGTATGTATTTTGTATTTATTGTATATTGTTTTTAGCTTTTCCTGTGCACCGCCCCGGGTCCCTGTGGGGAGAGGGTGCGGTTAATAAATTTGAAAATTTGAAATTTTTTTTTTTTTAGAAATAAGGATTCATAAGCGAAGAAAAATGGAAATAGATTATATTAATATTTTTAAGAAATAACTTTTTAAAGTTTTGGATTAAATATGTTCAATACATTCTAAATCAATGAGTTCCTCTTATTTTTTAAGCAGCTATTAATTTGTCATAGAAGAAAAAATGGCTACAGTTTTTACTAACAGCGCACCATTTTGTGATAAATTATATATTTTCAAATCCTTTTCTTCCGACTTATAAAGTTATCTGATATTTATGAATTCCAATGATCAAAATAATTCTGCCAATTATGGTGTTTCATTTGGCAGCACACAGTCAACTATGTAATGCAATAAACTATGCCTGAATGGTCCGTTTACCCCACAGCAAGTTATAAGGAAAACTCTTTCCTCTTAAAGGATTTGTCTCTTTGAAATGCACAAACTGTCAAGAAGCCAAGGGAAACTGGTGCTTAAAAAAAGACTGAGCAATGTCTGTGTGCATTTCAATTTCAGCCAACCGCAGTAAATGTTATTGGAGTTTTTGTGCTGTAAAATTGCTGCTTTCATGGCCACTGCATCTGACAATAGGACTCCTTGAGCTAGGATGAGGGAAGAAGGTTGATGTGCCTTCAAGTCAAAACTCTGTATTCTTTAAAAACCAAGAATACTATTTCAGAGTGTTCTTAATGGGTTAGTGACAGCAAGATTCATGTCAATAGTGCATTCAGACAAAGACACTAAATTGAGAAATCTCTTGAAAGATGTAAGAGCAGAAAATTTTATTCTTTCAAAACTATCTAGTTTTTACTGGAGAATAAGGTGAAAGGTTATTGAACTATTAGCTTTTTGTCATTGTTATCTTTTTTGCTGAATGTTACCATTTTAATTTTACCAATATTTTATTTTAAAAAGTTAAAAGAAAAAAAAATCCCTTTAAAACTGAGATACCCATAAATCTGGCTATAAAGAAGCCTTTGAAATGCTCATACTGCATTTGATGATTTTCTTGAGAAAATCATAGCAATTGTAATTGTTAAAGGCTAAAACTTCAAAGTAGCCAATTATTGTTCTTTCATTTTAAGAAATAGAGATGAAACTCGAAAAATTAGAACATCGTGCAAAAGTTCATTCATTTCAGTAATGCAACTTAAAAGGTGAAACTAATATATGAGATAGACTCATTACATGCAAATCAAGATAGTTCAAGCCGTGATTTGTCATAATTGTGATGATTATGGCCTACAGCTCATGAAAACCCCAAATCCACAATCTCAGAAAATTAGAATATTACATGCAATCAATAAAACAAGGATTGTACATAGAACAGTATTGGACCTCTGAAAAGTATAAGCATACATATATACTCAGTACTTGGCTTGGGCCTCTTTTGCAGCAATTACTGCCTCAATGCAGCGTGGTATGGAAGCTATCAGCTTGTGGCACTGCTGAGGTATTACGGAAGACCAGGATGCTTTAATAGCGGCCTTCAGCTCTTCAGCATTGTTCGGTCTCACGTCTCTCATCTTTCTCTTGGCAATGCCCCATAGATTCTCTATGGGGTTCAGGTCAGGCGAGTTTGCTGGCCAATCAAGCACAGTGATCCCACGGTCATTGAACCAGTTTTTGGTGCTTTTGGCAGTGTGGGCAGGTGCCAAGTCCTCCTGGAAAATGAAGTTAGCATCCCCATAAAGCTCATCTGCGGAAGGAAGCATGGAGTGCTCCAAAATCTCCTGGTAGACGGCTGTGTTGACCCTGGACTTAATGAAGTACAGTGGACCAACACCAGCAGATAACATGGCTCCCCAAATCAACACAGACTGTGGAAACTTCACACTGGACTTCAAGAATCTTGCAGTGTGTGCCTCTCCATTCTTCCTCCATACTCTGGGTCCTTGGTTTCCAAATGAGATGCAAAAGTTGCTCTCATCAGAAAAGAGGACTTTGGACCACTGAGCAACAGACCAGGTCTGTTTTCCTTTAGCTCAGGTAAGACGTTTCTGACGTTGTTTGTTGTTCAGGAGTGGCTTGACAAGAAGAATACGACATTTGAAGCCCATGTCCAGGATCCGTCTGTGTTTAGTTTTAGTTTTATTTGATTTATATACCGCTCCTTCTCCATGAAGATCGACTCAGGGCAGTGTGTGTGGTGGCTCTTGATGCACTGACTCCAGCCTCAGTCCACTCTTTGTGAAAGTTCCCAACACTTTTGAATGGCCTTTTCCTGACAATCCTCTCCAGGCTGTGGTCATCCCTGCTGCTTGTACACCTTTTTCTTCCATGCTTTTCCCTTCCACATAACTTTCTATTAATGTCCTTTGATACAGCACTTTGGGAACATCCAGCTTCTTTTGCAACTACCTTTTGAGGCTTTCCCTCCTTAGAGAGGGTGTCAATGATGGCTTTCTGCACAACTGTGTTTATGAGATGGCAGTGTCCAGGAGGACTGAAGTGCTGCGCCTCTATTGGGCCTTGCTGCGAGAAAGCCAGGCTTTTAACTCCTACAGCTATAGATAGGAAGACGGGGGCCTCTTGGGAGTGGAGCCTTCAGTGCCAAGTCTCTCTTTTGCCCCCATGAAAATAATCACCCACCCCACCCGCTCCAGTTAAATGTGCGTAGGGTGATAGGGTTTATTTTAAATGGATAAAAAGAGCTGTGCTGCTTATTATCAAAATCCGAGTGAAAGTGAGGATGCCACCAATCCCCGTGGCCTGGAACAGCTGGGGGCATTCCCCCGCCAATTAGCTGCTCCTGCTGAATTAGGCTGCAATAATGTGCTGAAGCTGACTAGGCCGTTTTCTGTTTGCTGCAAGGATGCTAGCCAGATAAATACCTATGGATGCTGGTAGGCAGAGGCAGATTTTTTCCCCCTGTTTTCCTCCCCAAAAATTAAGGTGCATCTTATACTATGGTGTATCTTATATTGTGGAAAATATGGTAATTATTTTTAACAAGGCTCTAAATTCAGTTTTATCAGCATAGCTACTCAGTGAACCACCAAGTTAATGAAGGTTTACCAATGGAAATATTTTTCAATCATAGAAGTTTAACATCGACCACAATTGGAAAATATTAGTTGTGATGTATTTTTCTCCCAAAAAATGTCTGGGAGTTGAATGACCAAAAAGGAAAAAATTAAATTGTTCCCGGGGGGTGGGGACCTTTGAATCCAACAGTCCAATTAATTTAGTCCAGACTTCAATGAAACCCCTACTTTACTGAAGCTCAACAAATTTTATTCTAATAATTTCCCAAGGAGAAAAACTGATGTGAAACAGAAATGCAAGACTTACACTACATAAAAAATTATCCAGAATCTAACCTTCAGGTAAGTTTAACCATAAACTGCAAAGAGCCTTGAACCTAACCTCAATTGCAGATTATTGTCGAGTATATGTTTGCTCAAATCTTGCTTCCAGGAGTAAAACTCACCCAAAGTAAAAATATAGGACTCTAGTATCCTTTAAAAAAAAATCATTCTAAATTTAATCATCTTCCTAGTTTTTAGCACATGGAAGCTTAATAATATGCCTAAGAGAATATATTTGATCACAATATATTTTCTATGAATTATTCTCAACAACCAAAACCAAGGAAATTAAGAAATATAAGAAATGGGCTTCCGGTTCCGGCTCCTGCGGTGACGGGCGAGCCTAGCGCTCGCTCGCCGCTTTGTTTCTCTTTCTGCCCCCCCACGGGGGCGAGACTCCTCTTGTTTGAGGGTCTCCCGTAAAGCCGGCTCGTCGGGGGGCGCCCCCCCCACGGCGGTGGAGGAAGTGGCCTCCGGCGCGGCTTAGGTGAGGGAGAACATGCTGCGCCTAAGGAAGACGGCGCCATTTACAACAATGAAGAGGGTTGATCGGCTCAGTCGGAAGGTCTCCCGAGGCTTCAGCTGCGAGGGGAGAGTGAGTTTTTAAAAAAAACTTTTTTTCTGCTGTCAGCCAGGCTGAAAGGACTGGGAGGGGGGAGTTTGTTTTTAAAAAAAAACCCTCGGACTTAAGCGGCACTTGGAAATGGCTTCTCTGGAAGAGAAAGCGGAAATCTTAAATCCGGACTGTCTCTAACAAGGGAAAGTGGTATGCGGCTACTTGCAACATTGTGTCTAGGTCTGGCTGTTTAAAAAAAAATTTATTTTACTACTCTCTCCTCTGGGCTCTGAGATGGGCGGTGGAAAGTGGCTTTTCTTTGCCCCTGCCTGACTATTTTAACTATGGGAAATTCCCAGTGTCTCTTTACAATTGGGACTCTCTCTGGATATTAATGAAGAATTTTTTTCTTGTTGGATTTGTGGTTCCTTTCTGGATTACCTTCGTTATTATAACTATTGAGTTGGAAAATTGTCTCTCTCTTGGTTCCTGAATTTTACAACGTTTCAACCTTGATCTGAACTTTTGGCTCCCGGTTAGTCTCACCAGCCCCACCCTGAAAACGCCATTTTGGTGGCACTGACTCTAACAGTTAAGATGGCTCAAGAAACAGCACTGACAAGTTTAGAACAACGGATGGCTTCTCTTGAAACTGTTATACAAACTTTGGTTCAAGAAATTCAGGCCCAGAGGGCTGAAAACATCATTTTCAAGAAGGAGCTATTGGATATACGGAACCAAACGCTGGAAATCACACAGAAGACTGAAGAATTGGAAGGGGGGCTGGTGGGGGTTAAGGGAGAGATTAAAAATGTTACTAAAGAGGTTGAGGAAACAAGTGGGCATGTGTCTAGGATTGATATGGAAAGAATGACATATTTTTTGAGATTTCAGAATGTTTTTGAGCAACCTGGTGAATGCCTCCCTGATCTTATGAGCACAATTTTAGCAGACTATTTACAAAAACCTAAAGATGAGATCAGGGGGGACATTGACCTAGCCTATAGAATTAACTCAGCATATGCCAGGATAAATGAAGTGCCTAGAGAGATACATGTGAAATTTGTTAGAAGGTCAACCAGAGAGGAAATCTTGAAGGCGCAGAGAGGGAACCCTTTAATTTACCAACAAAAAACGGTCACTATCTTGAAGCAGATTCCTAGAAAGATTCGAGAAGCAAGGAGGGAATTTTCCTTCTTGTCTAAAATTTTATTTGATCATGGGATTTGGTTCAAGTGGGTGACACCCGAAGGGATGCTGGTGTTCTGGGAAGGAGGAAGAGTGAGGACTAAAACAGTTGTTGAGGCGGAAGCCTTTCTTAAAAAACATTCCTCTGCCCTGGGGGAAGATCCAGGGGGGACGGAGGGAGCTACGGCCCCGCCCGCTGGGGGCCAGGGAGGAGAAAAAGAAGATACAATAGCCAAGAGACTTAGATCAAAAAAATAACTTTGCCTTGATTTTACTGAACAATTTTGCATAATATTTTCTGGATTTTTTGTAAATGTCTGACAGCATGGAATTGAGAATTTAGGTATATGTACTTGCTTTTACCTTGTAGTGTTATGAAAAATGCTTTTTTTTTGTTATTTTTTTTATTGTGTATTTTGAGGTCTCGGAAGGGCCGACGACTTTGACGTGAATGCTCTCAAAATTTCTTTGTATCCCTTACCCTATCCTATAGAAAAAATGTAAAACCAATAAACCTTTTTCAATATAAAAAAAAAGAAATATAAGAAATGCACTATCCATAAAGAAATTATGCTGACTCTAACCTACCTGCTAGTTTTGGCAGAACCTTCAAGGCAGCCAACTGCATATATTGGGTCCTTATGTATTTTTCCGTAATTATTTTTCTAGGGCTGAAATTTTTTTTTGCAGCAGTATGTTAAATCAGAAACATAAGTGAATGAAAACACTAAACCCGTGATGGTGAACCTATGGCAGACATGCCACAGGTGGCAAGCAGAACCCTCTATTCGGGTACGCGAGCCATCACCCCAGCTCAGTTCTGCCATGCATATGTGCGTGCCTCCCGCCATCCAGCTGATTTTTGGGTCTCTGCTGTGCATGCGTGGAGTGCATGGGGGAGATGCACATGCATGCGCAGGGGGAAGGTCATGCATGCAGTGTGTGCCTGCATGCGCGGGGCGTGCATTAAAAATCACCCTGAATTTGTTTGCCAGTTTTAGCTGAGATGGCAAGGAAACAACAATAAATGCAGATATTGGGTCAGCATATTTTTTTCCTTAAATATTTGCTAAGAGTAAAACTCAGCTAAAATGGAAGATATCCATAAAAAATCCAAATTTAACTTTTCTTCTAGTTTTTAACACAAAGGAAACTTAATTCTAATTCTAACTGGACATTTTATGTGAGAATGAATTTTAACCAGGCTTCAGGGAAACCATCCCTAAGTAAAACTGAAAATTTTGGAGCAGAATACTCCCCTTCGGGGAGAGGGAGCGGTCAACAAGTTTAATAAATTATTATTATTATTATTATTTTTCCTTATTTTTCCTTCCAGGGACAAAACTTAGTATAAATAGGATACTAAACACAGGCAGGGTGACTATCTAAAACTGGGGTCCCCAACCTTTTTGGCACCAGGGACCGGTTTCATTTTAAATAAAATTCCGCAGACTGGTGAGCATGGCTCGGCTGGCGTAGAGGTGGAGCGGGGGGAGGAGGAACAAGCAGCGCATGCACGCGGGGGTGTGTGAGTTGGCTCACTCACCCCTCTCGGCCCCCAACGGCGCGAGCGGCCGTGCTTGCGCTCTCCCGCTTCTGGTGCGCGCTCTGCCCAGGGGGCTCCCCCTCCTCCCTCCTCCTCCTCTCCAGCCCTGCAGCCCGGTTCCTATCAAGTCACGGACCGGCACCGGTCCGCGGCCCGGTGGTTGGGGACCCCTGATCTAAAATACTTTCATATATAAAGATTTTTGGAATATGTTTCCTTTGTGGTTTTAACAATCTATTTCTAAGTATTACAGTTGTAGAAATTATATTAACATTTACTTTAGACTAATACAAATTATTCTGTTTTAGCACTGTTTTTATTTCTATCTATTATTTTCAAAGCAGTGTAGAAACAAGCCAAATATAGATGATTTTCTTCTGAAGCTAAGTGATGAACTAGCATTAACAGGACTAAACCTCAAGGACAGAAGCTCAACTTGAACCAGTAATTATTTTTAAGCAGATCTAGATTTCTCATTTATCAAATCTGTTTATCACAGAACAATATTCAGGACATACTTTGCTAATATACTTTTCTTAAAATGTTGCTTTCTAAAGTCTTTGTTGCTGCCATTAGTAAATCTAAAATTAGTAATTTGACAGATCTAGTTTAAAAAGTAATTAAATAACTGTTAACACAAATAATTATCAATTTTATAATTTCACCATGGCTATATTTTTATCAATCAATCAATCAATCAATCAATCAATCAATCAATCAATCAATCAGAATAGAGCTGTAAGAGATGTTGGAGGTCTTCTAGTCAAACCCCCTACTCAAGGAGACTATATAATTTGAGACAAGTGGCTGTCCAGGCTCTTCTTAAAAACCTGCAATGAGGAAACACAACTTCTGAAGGCAAGCTTTTCCACTGGTTAATTGTCCTCACTGTTAGGAAGCTTCTCCTTAATTCCAAGTTGCTTATCTCCTTGATTAGCTTCCATCCATTGTTTCTTCTCTTGGGGCTTTGGAGAATAAATTGCCCCCTTCAATACTGGAGATCTATCTATCTATCTATCTATCTATCTATCTATCTATCTATCTATCTATCTATCTATCTATCTATCTATCTATCTATCTATCTATCTATCTATCATCTATCAATCTATCTATCTATCTATCTATCTATCTATCATCTATCTATCTATCTATCTATCTATCTATCTATCTATCTATCTATCTATCTATCTATCTATCTATCTATCTATCTAGCACTCCAAGGTCACTTTCAGAGTTACTATTTTTGAGCCATGTTTCGCTTAATTTGTACCTATACTGTTAGTTTTTCCTGCCTAAGGGTAAAACACCTTGTTTTTTCCACATTAAATTTCATGATGTTGGATAGGACCCAATGTTCAAATCTGTCAACATCTTTTTAGATACTGAGCTTGTCATCTGGGATGTTGGCAATTCCTGCTACCTTAGTGTCATCTTCAAATTTGATGAGTTCCCCTTCTATTCCATCAACTAAGTCATTTACAAAGATATTGAAGAGTACTGGACTTAAGATTGAACCTTGTGGCACCCACTGCTTACTTCCCTCCATGCTGATGTAATAACATAAAGAACTACGTTTTGACTATGTTTTGTCAGCCAGTTACAAATCCATCTAGTGGTGGTGATGTCTATCCCACATTTTCCCATTTACCAAGAAATAGGTTGTGTTGTACTTTGTTGAATGCATTACTGAAATCTAAGTCTATTATGTCCACAGCATTTTGCAGGTCTACTAATTTAGTCACTTTGTCAAAGAATGAAATAAGATTGTTTTGGCATGATCTGTTTTTAACAAATCCGTGCTGGCTTCCAATTATAACTTTACCGTATTTTTCGGAGTATAAGACGCACCAGAGTATAAGACGCACCCAGGTTTTGAAGAGGCATTTTTTTTTAAAAAGTAGGTACTGTAGGTAGATAGAGGGATAGAGAGGGAGAGAAAGAGAAAGAAATACAGTAGGTAGGTAGGGAGAGAGAGTAAGTAGGTAGGTAGGTAGGTAGATAGGTAGAGGGAGAGAGAGAGAGAAATACAGTAGGTAGATAGGGAGACAGAGTGTGTAGTTAGATAGGTAGGTAGATAAGGGATAGGGAGGGAGAGAGAAATACAGTAGGTAAGTAAGTAGGGAGAGAGTGTGTGTGTAGATAGATAAGTAGGTAGAGGGATAGAGAGAGAGAAATAGAGAGAGAGAAAGAAATACAGTAGATAGGTGGGGGAGAGAGAGAGTAGGTAGATAGGTAGATAGAGGGGAGAAAGAGAGAAATACAGTAGATAGGTAGGGAGAGAGAAAGTAGGTAGATGTTTCCAGGTGT
The DNA here is from genome assembly GCA_039707465.1 of Rhabdophis nuchalis. Lineage (NCBI taxonomy): Eukaryota > Metazoa > Chordata > Lepidosauria > Squamata > Natricidae > Rhabdophis > Rhabdophis nuchalis. The sequence goes on from CM077648.1 coordinate 49,092,285, forward strand.
ATTTACCCATGTGCTGGAGAAGGAAATCACTGACCATCTTTGGAACAAATCTTCGTTTCTGCAGGCACAGTACTTGACCAACGTAATTCTCACCAATTACTCTAACTAAACAGCTTTCCGAAAGGGGGAAAAAAACCCTTTTTGCACCGTGCAAACTTCCCCCAAACGGCCCGTTTTTCGCGAAAAGGGGCCTGGGTTTTTTCCAAATAAAAGGCATGAATAACCTTGGGGGTGCTTGCAGAGTGCTCCTGGGGGGGGGAGCAAAACCAGGAAAAACGGCCTGTTTTTTTCATGAAAACGGGCCATTTTTTGGTCAACAAAAGCTCTCTGGAAGCCTCCATAAGGGTATGCACGTGGCCATTTTGGTGAAGGGGTGAGGTTTCAGGAGGCAAAAAATGCTGTATTTGATGTATAAGACGCACCCAGATTTTCAGCCTCTTTTTAGAGGAAAAAAGGTGCATCTTATACTCCGAAAAATACGGTATTTAGATGTTTCTAGATCTGTTTATCATCATCATCATCATCATCATCATCATCATCATCATCTTTTCCAGTATCTTCCCATGTATTGATGTTTGTTTGATTGGTCTATAGTTTTCTAGATCTTTCTCCTCACCCTTTTTAAAGAGGAGAACCACATCAGTTCTTTTCCAACCCTCAGATAGTTCCCCTGTGCTCCAGGATTTTTGAAAGATATGGTGCAATGGTTCTGAGATAACATCTGCCAGTTCCCTTAGAACTATGGAATGTAATCCATCAGGTTTTGGTAATTTATATTTGTCAGATATAAGATAAGGCAGCTGTTCTTTTACTATTTTCTTGCTTATTTTAATTTTTATTTCTACATGGTTTTTAATGGTTATGTTTTTGGTAGCTTGGGCTAGAGTTTCTTTTTGCGTGAAAATTGATACAAAGAATGAGTTAAGTAGCTCTTAAGTCATTCTTTGCATTAACTCATTCATTCTCTGAATTCTTTGCATTTCTCTATTTATTTATTTTATTTTATTAAATTTATACCCCGCCCTTCTCCTTGTTAGGACCCAGGGCGGCACACAGGCATTATTAAAACCATAATAAAACAATATACATCGTTATAAACATATTAAATTATATAAACCCGTGCTAAAAGACCCATTTAAACCCTGCCTAATTATAATTTATCCATAAACAGTCAGAAACGGGGGGCTATGCTAGGCCGGCCTGTTGGAATAAAAATGTCTTAAGACGTTGGCGGAAGAGGCGGAGGTCCGAGATAGTGCGTAGGTCGGGGGGTAGGTCGTTCCAGAGGGCCGGGCCCGCCACAGAGAAGGCCCTTCCCCTGGGTGTCGCCAACTGGCATTGCCCGGCCGACGACACTCTACCTTGATAGCTTATTACAAGTCCCACTTCAATCACCTTCTACGTTCTTGAAACTTACTTTCATTTCTGCTAGAATCATCTAATTCCATTCAGCATGTCAACTTGTCAAGTAGCTTTCTGCGTAGATAATGTTAGTAATATTTAAGACCAGCTGGTGGTCATAGATATATCTTTTCTTCCCACCTAAAAGAGTAGTGTAATCAGTGTTATACATCTGACATTGGTCATTGAGCAAGCAACTGTTAAGCTCAGATGCAGCCTCCCCTGGGTTTCCCCACTCACTAAGGCAATCCATGCTCCTTACTGCATTATCTCTCCACTCAGGGGCTGAAAATTCAGCTTGGGTTTTAGCTACCTCTCAACTCTGTCTGATAGTGTTCTTTGCTGAAGGATTTTAGCTCCATGCCTGCTAAGATTTTGGATGCCAGTATGCTTGCATGATATTGAAATTCTTCAGCAGGGAGCTCTTTCAGCCAGTCCTCAGAGATGAGGAGTTCTCTAAGCAGCTGAGTCCTCTAGCAGTTGGCAATTGGCATATATTTGTAGTGCCCTGGCTCATGAGATCACCATATGTAACCTTCCCAGTTGGCTTTTGACAAGCAAAATCAATGGGAACACAGATTAAATTTATGACCTGATTTACTTAACAATCAGCAATGATTTGCTTAATTGTGGCAAAAAAGATCATAAAATAGGACAAAACACACTTAACAACAGCCTTCCTTAGCAATGGAAATTCTGGTTGTAAGTCAAGGACTACTTGTATAAAAAAATTAACCCTAATCTCAGAAAGTACTATACCGATCAACATCAAATTTTCACACAATGTTACCAAGGACTTCTGATGCAATCATACGTACATTTTGTGTGGCTAGCACACGTGTGTCATGTGCAAGCAGCACAAACGTAAAAGGTACTCACTTCTCAGGTTTTCACCTCCCTGTAGCTCCTCCCATCCGGCTGCTTCTTATGATGCATCACACACACACACCACACATTTCCAACAGGCATTTCCTCAGCAACCGTATAAGCTTCCAATGTTCCCACACTGCATGGAAGCCTACTAGGCCGAAAACTAGGCATGGGAGGTGACACACTCCCAGGTGGCCCATTTGTGGTCCCAGGAGGCTGTATGGTTGGTAGGTAAGTAGACGGATAGAGGGGGGGGGGGGAAATACAGTAGGTAGGTAGGTTGGTAGAGGGATAGAGAGAGATAGGAAAAATACGGTAGGTAGGTAGGTAGAGGGATAGAGAGGGAAAAATACAGTATGTATGTAGGTAGGTAGAGGGATAAAGAGAGAGAGGGAAAATACAGTATGTAGGTAGGTAGGTAGAGGGATAAAGAGAGGGAAAATACAGTAGGTAGGTAGGTAGAGGGATAGAGAGCGAAGGAGAAATACAGTAGGTAGGTAGGTAGAGGAATAGAGAGAGAGGGAGAAATACAGTAGGTAGGTAGAGGGATAGAGAGAGGGAGAAATGCAGTAGGTAGGTAGGTAGGTAGAGGGATAGCGAGAGAGAGGGAAAAATACGGTAGGTAGGTAGGTAGGTAGAAAGAGGGGGGAAATACAGTCGGCAGGTAGGTTGGGGGTTATACGGTGGTTGTGTGTACGTGGTTGTGTGTGCAGGTGTAGATCTACACACAGATTGGTTGGCCATTTAACCAGACTGGGCCACAGCAACGCGTGGCCGGGAATGGCTAGTGCTAAATATGGAAAATAGGACTCAGTATGCTTTTGGTCTAATTCAGGGGTTCTTTTCATATTAAATATTTTTTAATATAACGTTTATTTTTTCATTTTCATAACATAAATGAGGCAGAAGGATAAAAGGACTAGAAAATATAGGAATGACATTAATTGGAACAATATCATATAATGAAGAAGTTCATTATAGAATAATAATAATAATAATAATTTTAATTTTATATCCCGCTCTCTCTCCCCAAAGGGACTCGAGGCGGGGCACAGGCAATTAAAAATACAGTTAAAACCACAGACAGAATACAAAATTAAAAATGAATTAAATTAGTCCTGCGCTAAAAACCCATAAACTAAAACTACCCCTAAAACCCCTAACCTTAACAGAGACTACCCAAGGCCGGCCAGGCGAAAAAAATGTGTCTTTAATTTTAAACGGAAGGAGCGGAGGTCCGTAGTTGTCCTAATATCGGGGGGAAGGTCGTTCCAGAGGGCTGGGCCCGCCACAGAGAAGGCCCTTCCCCTGGGCGTCGCCCGCTGACAAAGTCTAGTGGATGGCACCCGGAGAAGTCCCTCTCTGTGGGAGCGAATCGGCCGTGAGGATGTATGGGGCAGGATCCGATCCCGCAGATAGCTAGGTCCCGAGCCATGGAGCGCTTTGAAGATGATGACTAACACCTTGAAGCGCACCCGAAAGACGACAGGTAGCCAGTGCAGCTCGCGCAAGAGCGGTGTTACGTGGGTAAACCTAGAGGTTCCCATTATTGCTCGCGCGGCTGCGTTCTGGACCAACTGAAGCCTCCGGGTGCACCTCAAGGGGAGCCCCATGTAGAGAGAGTTACAATAGTCCAGTCGGGATGTCACGAGAGCATGAGTGACTGTGCAAAGGGCGTCCCGATCCAATAGGGGGCGCAACTGGCGTACCAGGCGATCCTGGTAAAACGCCCTCCTGGCCACGGCTGTCACTTGATCTTCCATGGACAGCCGGGTATCCAGGAGGACACCAGGTTGCGCGCCCCATCCACAGGGGCAAGATGTTCGTCCCCTATGGCCAGAGATGGCATCAACTGGTTGAATCGGGCAGCCGGAAACCACAGCCACTCGGTCTTGGTCGGGTTGAGCCTGAGTCCGTTACTTCCCATCCAGATCCGCACGGCTTCCAGGCACTGGCACATCACCGCTACGGCATCGTTGGGGTGGTTTGGGGTAGATATATACAGCTGAGTATCATCAGCGTAGAGATGATACTCTACCCCAAAGCCACGGATGATCTCGCCCAGCGGCTTCATATATGTGTTGAACAGGAGAGGCGAGAGGACCGACCCCTGAGGCACCCCACATGTGAGGGGTCTCGAGGTCGACCTCTGCTCTCCCATCAACACAAATTGCGATCGGCCAGAGAGGTAGGAGGAGAACCACCGTAAAACGGTGCCTCCCACCCCCAACCCCCCCAGCCGATGCAATAAGATACCATGGTCGATGGTATCGAAAGCCGCCGAGAGGTCTAATAGAACCAGGATGGAGGAACAACCCCCATCTCTGGCCCTCCAGAGATCATCCACCAACGCGACCAATGCCGTCTCGGTGCTATGCCCGGGCCGAAAGCCGGACTGGCGCGGGTCTAGATAATCAACTTCCTCCAGGTGACGGGGAAACTGTTGTGTTTCAACCCATACTCTGACAGAAGCCCACTGTGCATGTGTAAGCCAGATTTGCATAGCCAAAGTTATAACACCTTTTCCATTTCTTGCAGAAGCCAAAATTTTTGTGAATTTTATGCACTATGCTATGTTTTGGTACACCATACGAAATAAATAAAATAAATACTTTTTGTGATCGAGGCCTGGTGTAGAGATCAGAAGTAAAGTAGCCCAGAAACAGTTTCTTTTGGGTAAGATAAATCTAGCCAAGAGCACCTTATTATAGATGATTATTTTATTTTCATATAATTTTATTAAGATTGTACTAGTTTTATTAATAAAATTAAAATGAAGTAAGAAAAAGAAATAAAAGAGAAAGTTAAAAAGAAATGAAATTAAAGTAAAAGATAAATAGGAAAAAAAGTTACAAAGTAGTAATTTCTGATCCTTACAACAGTTATAAGTACAAATATAAATTTATCTCTTAATCTATGGTCTTCTTTCTATAATTTATCCTGTCTAATCATAAAAATCATAATTCATTAGTTCATTTAAAAAACAAAACAAAAAGTCCATTAGAGGTTTCCAGTCCTAACAAGATTAGTTTAGCTGTGATATTTTAGCTTATCCCAAATTTCTCTCTGCTCCACATTATTCTAAAGAAAACAAAGAAGGGCTAATTATAATAGGTTTCAGGTACTTTTTCTTTTCAGGATTATTTTCTGAAAATTCACTCTTAACAGTTTATTCATTCTTTCCCTACTCCTAAGATCAGAATTTTCTTATAGACTTTAATTAAATAGCAGTCTTAACATTTCATAAGCATTCATTATTTGAAAATGTATCTTTCTGGTTAATTCTTATACTTCAAATATAAGTGTAAAATATGGTTAACACTATCAGTTTTCATGATGTTATGCACTTGGTGATATGCATGTTTTATTCTAAATTTCTATTGTCAACAGATAACCCTTCTTGGAATTATACTGAAGCAGATAGAATGATGTAGTTACAATTAGTAAATAAATAATTGTTCTTAGCATCTCACTCAAATAAAAGATCGAAAATACCTTTTTTTTAAAAATAGAAAACAAATTTAATATCCAATATTTTATTATAAGTAATTGCCCACCACTCTGTATAATTTGATTTTGGTGAGACGAACTTGAAATGAGGGGGAACTTTAATTTGATTTTGGCAGAACAACTAAATGCTTAATTAAACAGAACTATACACTTTTTTTTGCAGTAGAAGTGCAATGCTGACAGATTTTTGGCAGGCTATGAAGAACAAGATAGATTAATCAAGTCAATTATAAGAAAGAGTCAGAAAAAAATAATCTGTGAAGGATTTAGAAAGGTTTATTAATTTTTAAAAGTTATTCTGTTTTCTTACAGCATTTTGAACAAAGAAATTTTTAAAAATATTGATCTTTGTATGTAGATAATACAATATTCAGCATTGTCACTGTTCTAGTAATATGCTTAAACATGTCTGTGCTAGTGCAAATTAATGAAATTGAATTAATTCTCTCCCCACTTTTACACACACACACACACACACTTTGGGCATCCTTTGTTTTCCTGAAATGATGACAAATGCATAAATAATAATATAATTAATAATATGATATAATATTGATATCTTAATATAATATTAAGATATTAACATAATATAATATATAAGTTGGCATATACATAATTTGTGTTTATTTACTTATTTGTTATGCAGGGCATATTGGAGGTGGTGACCCTTTGAGAGCTGTATGCAACAACATTTCATTTTAATCTATGCCAATTAGTGTACATTCAAAGTGGCAATAAAGTTATTGCTCTGCTCTGCTCTGCTCTGCTCTGCTCTGCTCTGCTCTATTCTATTCTGCATTATCCCTATCGTCAAGGCAACAGAACTGAAATTTGTACACTGGGATAATTGGCCAAAAATAACCATACTATATTTACAAAAATGGTGATCTGTTTTTGATCTTCAAATTATTATTGACTCCAGGTGACTGCCTGGACAAGTCCCTGCAGTTTTCTTGTCAAGATTTCAGAAGTTATTTGCCATTTTCTCCTTTCTAAATCTGATTGAGAATGACTGGCCCAAGGACACCCAATTTGATGCATAAGGCGGAACTCTGGTTTCTTGCCTGATGCCTTAACCCAGGGGTGTCAAACTCGATTTCATTGAGGGCTGCATCAGGGTTGTGTTTCACCTCAGAGGGCTGGTGGGGGGTGACAAGGAGTGTCCATGGTCAGGGTGGCCGTAGCCAGGGTGGCCGTGACAGCACTCTGCCAGCCAAAAGAGGGTGCGGGGGTTAATTACAAATTGTGGGCTTTGCTTTGTGACATCCAAATCCAGTAAGCAAAAGGTATGAAATGCACAGAAAATACACTTCTTTGGTTAAGAAGAAATATCCCCAAAGTACACAACTTCCCAGCAAACAGCAATTTTTGAAGCTCCAGGTAAAGAAGACTCATTTTAGGATGAGTAACCACAGCTTGCATGTTGGAGGTTCTTAAAAGAATGCTGGGAAACTCTGTATTTTAAAGAATATTTTAAGGATGAGTGTAGAATAGACCTTCTCTGCCTGAGGCTGTAGAGAACTGGCACTAATCAAAACACTTTTTGTGAAGCAACTGATTACTGATCACTTACCACTGACAGGGTAAGACACTAGTATATGAAAATAAAGAGCAAATTCCACTCCCTTCTAGTACTGATGATGTTACTTATTTTGGTAATGAAACATCTCCAAGAAAACCATTAAGCTCAGAGAGCACCAAGGACCGCACAGTTCAACCCTGAATTACAAATAATCTCTTCTATCGATAAACACTTTTTAGTTAGAGGGACTCAGAGCCTGCCTATATGAGATGGCTCACAGTGGATTTCATTCTAAATTTTGATATGATGTCTGCAAATAAGGAATGGCTGAGTCTTTGATCTTTCATACATAAAAAAATTCAAAGCTAAGGGATTAACAAAAAACAGATTTAAAAAAAGGAAAAACTAAGGAAAGAAAAAGTTAAAGTGTAAGAAATAAAGAGGAAAAGAAGGAAAACAAAAAAAATGATTTCCAACTTTTTTTTGGTACAAATATATGTAAAAAATATATCACACTCTTATTCTAAGATTAACATTTGTCTACATTATTTCCATAATCCCATATCTAATCATCAAAGCCCCAGATCAACTGTTAATTTCCGTTTCTCACAAAAAGTCCAATAATCGGTAAGTTTACCGATAACGTAAAGTTCATATCGCTTTAATCGCTATTTGTTATTTATTATTTTTATTTATTTTTCGAATTTATACCCCGCCCTTCTCCTTGTTAGGACTCAGGGCGACGCACAGGCATTATTAAAAACCATTACAAAACAATATATACTATTAAAAACATATTAAATTAACTTAAAACTCGTGCTAAAAACCCTTTAAAACCCTAAAAAATTAAAATTTATAAATATAGTCAGAAACGGGGGGCTACGCTAGGCCGGCTTGTTGGAATAGGTACGTCTTAAGGCGTTGGTGGAAGAGGCGGAGGTCCAAGGTAGTGCAAAGGTCGGGGGGTAGGTCGTTCCAGAGGGCCGGGCCCGCCAGAGAGAAGGCCCTTCCCCTGGGTGTCGCCAACCGGCATTGCCCGGCCGACGGCACTCTGAGAAGGCCCTCTCTGTGGGAGCGGATCGGACGAAGGGATGAATGGGGCAGAAGGCGGTCTCGTATATAGCTAGGCCCCGAGCCATGGAGCGATTTGAAGATGGTCGTCAACACCTTGAAGCGCACTCGAAAGGCCACAGGCAGCCAGTGCAGCTCGCGCAGGAGAGGTGTTATGTGGGCTTGCCTTGGGGCACCCATAATCACCCGCGTGGCCGCATTCTGAACTAGCTGTAGCTTTCGAGTGCACCTCAAGGGGAGCCCCATGTAGAGAGCGTTACAGTAATCCAGCTGAGAAGTCACAAGCGCTTGAGTGACTGTGCAAAGGGCCCCCCAGTCCAGTAAGGGGCGCAACTGGCGTATCAGGCGTACCTGATAAAATGCCCTCCTGGCCACGGCCGCGCCATGGTCCTCCATGGACAGCCGGGAATCCAGGAGGATGCCCAAGTTGTGCGCCCTCTCCATGGGGGCTAGTTGCTCGGCCCCAATGGCCAGTGTTGGACTTATCTGGCTGAACTGGGGAGCCGGAAACCACAGCCACTCGGTCTTGGACGGGTTGAGCTTGAGTTTGTTACTACCCATCCAGATCCGTACGGCCTCCAAACACCGGGACAGCACCTCGACGGCATCGTTGGGGTGGTTTGGGGTGGATATGTACAGCTGGGTGTCATCAGCGTACAGATGGTATTCCACCCCAAAACCACGGATGATCTCGCCCAGCGGCTTCATATATGTGTTGAAAAGGAGGGGCAAGAGGACCGACCCCTGAGGAACCCCACATAAGAGAGGCCTCGAGGCCGACCTCTGCCCTCCCGTCAACACATATTGCGACCGACCAGAGAGGTAGGAGGAGAACCACCGCAGAACGGTGCCTCCCAGCCCCAAGCCCCCCAGTCGGTGCAATAGGATACCATGGTCGATGGTATCAAAAGCCGCCGAGAGGTCTAATAGGACTAGGATAGAGGAATAACCTCTATCCCGCGCCCTCCAGAGATCATCAACCAACGCGACCAATGCCGTCTCAGTGCTGTGTCCGGATCGGAAGCCGGACTGGCGCGGGTCTAGATAATCAACTTCCTCCAGGTGTCGAGGAAACTGTTGGGCCACCACACTCTCAACAACCTTCACTAAAAAGTGAAGGTTGGAGACGGGACGATAGTTTTCTAATAATGCTGGGTCCAGGGATGGCTTCTTGAGGAGGGGCCTCACCACCGCCTCTTTCAAGGACCCCTCACTCAGAGATGAATTCACAATGCCCTGGAGCCAGCCTCGCTTAAGGAAACCACAGCTTATTTATTTAACTGTACCAAACTCTAAATAAAACAGGAATGGAAAATCTAAACTCTATCCATCCTTCTCAACATTGGCAAAGTGCATTTAATTCCCAGAATACCCCAGGCAGCATGAAGTTAAACATCTTAAACTTGCCCAGACTGAGAAATGCTGATCTACAGATAGGGATTTTTCCATTCCTCTTTTATTGGATCTTACTTAAAGTTTGTGATTCTGTCCATTTTGCCAGCCAAATCAGGATGCAGGGGGACTGCTCGTGCTTCCACCCCACCCCCGGCAGCCCATTTTTGGCTGACAGAATGCTGCTGGAGGCCAGGGTTTATTTATATAATAGAAATTAAAGCTAATTTTAATAATAATTTTAATCAATTCTTAAAAGAAATAGTAAAAAAGATAATCAAATTTAAATTTTAGTGCAATCCTATATGTTCCACACCAAACTATTATTTATACAAACACACACACACACACACACACACACACACACACTATATTTTTCTATAAATAATAATAAGGGATGAAGATGTTGATGACAACATCAACATGATGCTGATGATGACAACTGTCAAACTATTTACTAATACTGTATTACTATTATTCTTCTCATCCTTCCTATTACCTATCTCCTCCCACTTATTATAGCCACGTTGCTTGTATTTTTACGATTTATAGTTTTGTTTCCTAGTATGATTTGATTGCTTATTAGTAAACTATGATTAACACTAAGTGTTGTATCTTATGATTCTTGATGAATGTATTGTTTTATTTTATTTTCTTTTTCCCCCTTTTATGTACACTAAGAGCATATGAACCAAGGACAAATTTCTTATGTGCCCAATCACACTTGGCCAATAAAGAATTCAGTTCAATTCAATTCAATTCAATTCAATTTTATTTCTATTCTATTCTAGGGTATTTATTTTCCACTTCCCAGTCATGATTTTTAAAATATTAAAATTAAATCAGGATTTTACTTTTTGAAGTATTACTATTATTTCTACTGCTATCGTCTTAATATTGATTTTCTCGAGAACACGTCTTAATTGAAGATTGGCATACTCTTTAAATATATATAAGCTGCCTAAAATAGCCTCATGCCACAATAAGCAGCAAAAAAAAAACACCAAATAAATAAAATTCACATATTGAAGATGTATAAATTTATTCTATAGTTAATATGAGTGGCGTGCATATTTTTCCTTCCAACTATCTCTGAAATTTAACAAACAATAGTATTAGTCTAAAACTGCGAAAGAGCTGCTGTTTCACTAAGGTTGAAGCTCATTAAAACGCTATTGCAAATTGTTCTGTTCTGAATTCTTTTTCAATTTCCCTTACGTTTGGTGACTTCAGAACCATTTCCTTCTAACTTTTGCTTCGTTCTATAAGATTCTATATTATTATGAAATTTATCTAATCTGTAGTTTTTATACTTTACCCAAAAATTGTTTTCTTATGCTTTATGTCTAAGAGAAGCCATGAAAGTAAAATGATATGCTATGATGTCATCCCATAAACAGCATTTCCATCAGATTATGTACATCATTACATAATTGCAACCTTTGTACAATGACATGTGTAATTGTTGCTTATTAATGCTTTCAATGTGAATTAGGAAAATAATATTTTTCCCAACAGAGAACTTCTGAGATGAAATCACATATCCTTCTATATTCTAATAATTACCAAGTTGGCATAAAAAATAATTGATCTGTGCCTCCACATAAGTTTTTTTTTTCATGTGTGTAAATGAAATGTACATTACATACAACGTTTTCTGCAAATATTCAGCAGACTTCCAATGTGATTAACTAGTAATTGTCATAGTTCACCAACCCATGAATACTATTTTTTTCATTCACATGAAAAATAATACACTGAAGACTACAATCTATATTGTATTTCCTATTTATTCAGAAATGAATTGCACTGTATTTAATAGGAGCAATCACAAGAAATAATGTAATTCCAAATTTCTTCTACTATTTCTACAGTTTGGTTGCTGTGAAAAGCCACAAAATAATTTGTCAGGATTCAAGACTACAAAGATATAGACAGAATAACATATTGTGAACACAAAATTTTCAATGTTTTCCTTTGTTACCCAGGCAACCAAACAACACTGGCTGCTTTTCTAGAAAAACTTGATAACCACGCCCATATTCGAAGCATTCCTTATTTATTGATCTGAACCATGGCATAGTCAGAACATCAATCAATGAAACAGGGATAAGTGTGATATAGTCATTAAAACATTTATTTTTTCCAACTACTGGATCAATTCCATGAATTACTGCTTGAATCAATTTAGGTAGAATCAAATCTTGTCCTTATAGTGCAGCAGTGCTATTATACATTATAGCAACTCCCTTCCCCCCAAAAGCCAAAATGGAACCAAATTCAACTTGTTCTTTTGACACACTTAAGTCATTTCAGCTGTATTTCAGCTCTTTCCAAAATCTTCTTCTGGGGATTCACATATCACAGCACAAATTGTAACCTTCATAAATGCATTAGACTAGTTCTAAAAGGTACCTTGTCGTAATCTTTCAATATTCTACTCAATAATAGTTAGGTTAGGAAGGTGAAGGTAGAATCTTGTGCACAAGAATATAGGTAACATAATACATCTTTTTTTTTTTACTAAGACTGCATGACACCAAGAGGACAACTGCATGAATCTAAAAAAAACCCATCAGCTTTAATGAATTACAGGCAGATGTTCTGTTTATGTTCTTCAAATCCAAAATACTGCACAGCCCTATTGTCACATCTCACATTAGATTCAATCGCAGAATCAGATGCTACAGACAACCAACTTTCAATATAAAAATTCTGTGGGGTTTGTTATTGTCCTGAGAACTCGAAGCTTTTGGAAATGAAAATGAAGCCTGTTAAGAGATGTCTGGATTGTGATTGGACTGTAATTCCTCAGATTCTTTCTTTCTTTCTTTTTTTGGGGGGGGGGGGAGATACAAACATTTTTCTCTTCCAGTTATCTGACCCATCATCCATGATTTCTTAAACATTATACAGGTCAGACTGGGAAATCAATTCTGAATGCTAACACTACTTTTATTAGAAGGTTCAGTAAGAGAACCTGCACATTTGAATAGGTTTACCACTTTTTTTCTCTTTATCTTTGTGGGAAATATGGAAAGTTCTATCTGAAACACCTTCTCAAATTACATTTGTGTCTCAGACTCACATTAGTTTTATCTGACCATTATCTTGGTTGCAACTCATCCTTCTGTTCCTCAAGGCTATCCCTATCCCTTCTGTCCATTACAGTATTGTTTGGGCTAGTTCGTCAACTAGTACTTTTACTAACATAAGATGTAATTATCTTTTTCAATTTTAACTGGAAATAAAAAAGGTATTATTTCTATCCTCTTTTTATAGTTGCATATCTCTTACTTGCAGAAAACTGAGGATAAACAGAAGTTGAACAATTCTGAATTTTATTTATTAACATTCTGACATCTCTGTAGACAACTAGTGTACTGGTTTTGTTTCCTTTTATCTCGAGCATATTTTCTTTGTTCCTAATATTAATCTTATAAGTACCTCATTCTGAACTTCAGTTTTTTTCTGACTCTATCTATCTATCTATCTATCTATCTATCTATCTATCTATCTATCTATCTATCTATCTATCATCTATCTGTCTGTCTGTCTGTCTGTCTGTCTGTCTGTCTGTCTGTCTGTCTGTCTGTCTGTCTATCTATCTATCACTGGTTATCATACCTCTTTCCACCTCTTATTTTCACCTTCAGTTGTTCAAACTGCTACACGGTGGGGGCCACAAGATACCGTCCTGCGGGCTGCAATTGGCCTGCAGGCCGCGAGAATGAGACCTCTGTGCCACAGTATTTTTGCAATCAATTTATTATTTTTGCCTTCCTCGTTGGATTTTTCTGAGATTGTTATTTTAGGAGCTCAATTTTCAGGAATTCTTCTTGAATTTGAGTTCCTTTTTCCATTAGCTTTCCTTGCATGAAATCTTGCTCTTGTTGTTCTCACTTTATTAAAATCTGTTTTCTTGAAGACTAACTCCATGCTTAATTATGCTTTTTCTTACATTCAAGAAGTCCAGATTAAATGGTCACTTCCACTTTGACAACTAAGTCTTCCACATTAGTTAGTGTCAAATCAATGACAAGTGAGTTTATATTAGTATCAGGATAAATAATCAGAGGAATTCAGGGAAAACAATGGTGAAAGAAGTCTGATAACTCCTGATGTAATTGCAAAGACATCACACATTGAAAAACATAGATACTGTCAAGGCTATGGTTTCCCCAATTGTAAATGATAATTGTGGAAATTGGGTCATTAGGAACTCTTAATGAAGAAAAATTGATGCCTCTGAATTTATGATTCTAGAGAAAATTGTTGAGAATACCTCATGAGATCTCAAGCAGTAACTGATGGACATTTTTGACAAACTGGTAGGTTACAGAGTCAGAGGCAACCAAACAACAAAAGACAAGTGGAAGCAGATAGTCCAAAGGAGCAAGAGGATCAGGAAGCTGAGGGAGTTCAACAATATAAAACAAAATCTCATTGTGTAAGCCAATGCAGAGCCTCCTGAGCAAGCCTCATACGCCCAATTCCCCAGAGTAGGATACAAGTAATTTATCCCCAAACTCAGAAGATGCCAAAGAATCATTGGGGGGGGGGGGGGGATGTTGTGGTAGCAGACCATTTTCTGTTAAGAGGAATGCATTGTGAAGACTTTATGTGACATTAGAGAAAGTATCTGGATACAGATATCTGTATCCAAGATGTAATGGACAAGCTGATGAGACTCTTAAAATCCATCAAGAACTATCCATTTATTCATGTGAAACAACAACACTGCCAAAAGAGACTTTCAATTGATTTCTCAACACTATGAGGTCCTACATAGGAATATAAAATAATCAGGGATTGCAACTTTAATTTTTATCAGTATAAACAACAGCATTTATATTTGTTATTAAGTAAAGGGTGATGATATTAGAAAAGAAAAGATGCTGGGCTATGTTGATATTTAGTGAAATCCATTTTTCCCTCCATCTGCACAATACTGTTTTTCCTATGCCATAGAATCCCAAACCTTATTAAAACTGTCCATAACAGTTAACAAGATATTTCCCCCCTGAAAATAGATATGGATATCCAGCTAGTAATTAATATTGTATTGACCATGATTCTTTATATTTAATTTCACTCAAATATTTATCTTTGCTTAAAGTATAATGGTGAAAGTCTGAAATACTGTTGCTTTAAGAGCCAAAACTTTCCATTGGAGGGAAACTCCAACAGAACAGAATACTCAATCTCTGAATGCCTTTTAAAACAGTCTACCCAAATACTTCAAATTAAATAGGGTTATTTGTAATATTTTTTTTCTGCTTGGCTTAAACTGGGTGGATAGAGTCTATCTTGGAAAGAGACTATCAGAAATACCCAGTCCCTGATGGACTTAATTTAATCTGAATCTAGAATTGTACTACATTGAAAATACACTAGCATTGTACCTCCTTCAGTAAGGGGGTAGCATGATAGGAACAACACTACTCAAAACAGGCTGCTTCATTTTGTATCAGTTAATGTTTCCAGATGATCATCAACTAATTTAGTCTTATAACTGACAACCTTCATAGTCCATATTACCAGAAGTAAGTGACCCGACCCTACCCTACCCTACTCTGATCAGGCTACATTACAAACTTGTGTCCAATTACAATGTAAAATGAACATTATCAAATGATTTCAAAAGTGACTACAAAAATTATGAGGAACTGGAAGCTAAATCCTATGATGTCAGTTAAAGGAACTAGATATATTTAGCAGGAAAAAAGGCTTAGAAGAAATAAGATATCTTCAGATATCTAAAAAATTGTTGTACAAAAAGGAAATGTCTTGTTATCTACTATCTGCCAGGAACAGGAGCACAACCAATGATATGAAATAACATTGAAAAAGGATTCAAGTTAGATGTTAGCATTATTTCTGTCTTATGGTAAGAGATGCTGATAAATGCAATAGCTTGCCTCATACACCAGTATGTTCACTTTCACTGGGGGTCTTTAAAAAGAGATTGGATAGCTAGCTCTATGAAATTCTTTAGTAAATCCTAGTCCGTGATGGTGAACCTATGGGACGTGTGCCGCAAGTGGCACACAGCTATCTCTGCAGGAATGCATGCCATCACCGATTGCTCTTCTGGGTTCCGGCGCACCAGCCAGCTGGTCTTTACGCATGTGGGAGCGCCGGAAAGCGGAAGAGCAGCTGCCTGGTGCACATCCGTGCGCTTGCCACCTAGTCTTCTGGTTTCTGGCACGCATGAAGATCAGATGGCCAGTACGCATGCGTATGCCAGAAACCAGAAGACCATCTTCCTAGCACGTGCATGCGCACCAGGTGGCTGCTCTTCCAGTTTCTGGTGTGTGCATTCCCGTTTTGGCACTTGGTGCAGAAAAGGTTCACCAATACTGTCCTAGTCTGAATAAGACTAGATGACTATTGAGGTTCCTTTTATTTATTTATTTATAAAATTTATATAACCGCACCCTCTCCCCGAAGGGACCCGGGGCAGTGCACAGGAAGTTTAAAACAAACACAATACAAAATATAAATAATCAATATTGAATTAAATAGATTATCCCTGTGCTAAAATTTAAATAGTTAAAACATAATCCCTTAAAAACCCAATTAAAACAATTTATAATACAGACTAAAGGCTAGGTAAATAACTTAGGCCAAACCGGCCTGATGGAACAGGAGTGTCTTTAATTTCTGGCGGAAGGTGCGGAGGTCCGTGGTTGTTCTGAGGTCGTTCCAGAGGGTTGCGCCCACCACAGAGAAGGCCCTTCCCCTGGGCGTCGCCCGCTGGCATTGCCTAGTGGACGGCACCCGGAGAAGTCCCTCTCTGTGGGAGCGAATCGGCCGCAGGGATGTATGAGGTAGGATGCGGTCTCGCAGATAGCTTGGTCCCGTGCCATGGAGCACTTTAAAGATGGTAATCAACACCTTGAAGCACACCCGAAAGACCACAGGTAACCAGTGCAGCTCGCGCAGGAGCGGTGTTACATGGGAATATCTAGACGTTCCCAAGATCGCCTGCGCGGCCGCATTCTGGACCAGCTGCAGTCTTCGGGTGCACGCCAAGGGGAGCCCCATGTAGAGAGCATTACAGTAGTCCAGCCGGGATGTCACAAGCGCGTGAGTGACTGTGCGGAGGGCGTCCCGGTCCAATAAGGGACGCAACTGCCGCACCAGGCGTACCTGGTGGAAAGCCCCAGTAATTTTATTACTGAACAAGGGTTGGAATAAATACATTTAAAGCAAAAATTAGCTAATTCTGAAATATTGGAAACTTTGGGATTGGTTGAATTAAAAAACAAGCTGTTGTGTTCTGTTTAGCGCAGGGCTGTCAAACTCCCAATCCACAGGCCAGATGCGTCATGTGCTGGCCACGCCCTCACTCGGTTTAGTGAAAGGGGAAAAATCCCAATGTCATGTGATGCTGCCGTGACAACATGGGTTTGACACTCCTGTTTAGCTGAATGCAATATTATTAGGAAGAAAATTAGTTGTGCTGAATTTGAAGTAATAAATAAAGCATCCTTTACTGGCCTGATTATATGCTTTTAATAATAGCATAATGCAGTAAAAAATGCAACCATTTCACAAACAACAACTGATCTAGCTCAAAGTTGCAGCATTCTTTTCTTTCACTGTTCTTTGTGATTGATAAAACATGACACAAATATTCCTTCAGTGCTGGATTTTCTGGGTTGTCTGTTTTTTAGAAGAAAATAGATGATCAGTTAAAGCAATACTTTATAAGGAATTATAAAGCTTCTGAGAACTATCATGTACAAAAGATAAAATACTTGAATTAGAATTACTATAAATACTTATGTTTACTAAACTTACTTACTACCAACAATTACAAACATTATGAAAGTTATGATATTGAATACAGATGTAGGCACACGGAGACAACTTGACAGGTTTTTCCCTCTTTTCAATGGCAGCCTGCCTGTCCTCTGAAAATAATGTACACAGTATTGTGGAAGCTTCAATAAGGTGAGATATCTTCCAATTACATTTTAAAGCAACTCTTAGATAAAATATGTAACTCATCTTGCAAAACTCTCCTTTCCTTTTTCCATGCCACTTTTCTCAAGAGAATCTACTGGTTCTTTGTAGGGCATTTCTAAGAATTTAAAAATAAAATTGGGGAAAATTGAGCCGAGAAATCTGTTCCTTTCAATCAGGTAGTATGTATCTGTATCTAAAATAAGCCTACTTATAAGCAGTATAACTTTAATTAGTCATAACTAACTTATATCCCAAAGATTCTGAAAGGTCTACTTTAAATTGTAAGAACTAAGACTGTCAATGTAAACAAACTTCCTAGGGAATAAACCCCAATTAATGTAATCATGGTTTACTTCTGAGTAGACGTTGAACAGTACTATTAGACAAATGCTGATAAGTTCCAAAAATCTCTATAGTTAAGAATACCTCCTGCTCTTCTAATTAAAAGCCTACTATATCTGGATTTTTTAATTTTAATATTGGAAAAGTTAAAGATAATTCAGTTCTCCTACTTTTTTCTGTTTAATAAATAAAATAGATTTATATTATTTCATATACATTTTCAAACATAAAGTAAAAACAATTATTGTTTTGTCAGAGTATTTTATTTCAAGATGCAAAAGAAAAACTACGGACAAGATGTCCTATTCTTACCATGACCTGAGGCAAAAACTGAAACAGGACCGGTCTGTACTAGGTAAGAGCTGGCAGTATAGTCCTCATCAGTGTCAGAGTCCTGAACTGGCTGGATAGCACTAGTACTTAGCAACCATCTCTGGTTGTCATGGAGATTTGGAGATGGAGGAGGGGAATGTAAATGTTCAATAACGGATTGACTAGATGAAGAAGATGGCATGGGAGGACCTGAGGAAAAAATATTAAAAAAAATAGAATAACACACGGAATAGTTCAGAAATTGCTTACCTTCGTGTAATTATTTTTTAAAATATTTTGATAAATTATAGCTAAGCAAAATTATGATAGCATGTGATGGAAACGTTTACAGTTTTCTGAAATTCATTGTGGAAGGGATTATCTTTATTAAATGTTTCATTTCCTAAATAATTAAATGCAGGAATCAGTTGTATGTTGCTTTTTAAAAAAAAAAAACTTCGTTACATTTGTTGCATTTCATGTTTCTATCATATTTTCATCCAGTTTAAAAACACTAATTTAGGTATGAATCTTGAGGCTTGGTGGTCTTGTTCTAGATTCATAGGTTAAACAATTATACAACTAATGTTCATTGCCTTGCCTGTGAATGCAGAGAAAGAAATGGCAGAATGGTTATAGCAGGATTCTCAAGTTTCCACCTATTAATTGCACACAAATAATGTTTTGCACAACACTTTATAGGGGTTCAGGATGCTGTCCATCAAGTGCTGCAGACTTGTAAGCGGAATGAAGATCTTGAAGAAAAAAGAACTGCCAGGTCACCTGACCTGATGGGTCTCCTGGCAACAGTGGTCCTAGTTGGCTGGGCCACACAATTAGTATCTTGAATCCTCTATCTCTGAAAGTATTGTCCTGCAGGAATCTATGTTCACTGATGTACTCTGTGAGGTGGCATTGGGGTGTCCAGATTGTGTCAGAAGGGAGACAAAGCTTATGTATGGATGACAAATTGAGGAGCTAAAACTGCCAGGGGAACAGAAGGATGAGAAGATGAACCTTTCTTTGCTGAAGAAGAAACAAGATCTTTCTGCCACACAAGGGAAGAAAAAAATGAAGAAAAACTAGAAAAGTACCTCTTGGAATGGATTTTCTAAAATGATATTAAGCAATGATCTTGGGAAAAAAGCACTACATATCAACTCAGATAAATCTCTCTTCCTTAAGTTAAAGCCATTATTCCATGTTGTGTACTGCAGGAGGACAGAAAATATACTCTCAGCATCTGTACCCCCTCCCTTTTTCAGCTAAAGAGTATAATCCTGTTAATTTTCCCAAGGCTAAAAGTACCCAATTCTTTCAACTTTTTTCAACTATTTCCTGATCAGCCACCCTGCCCTTCTCTGAGCTGTTGCAGTTTATCTGAATTATTCTTTGAAACTATACCCCATCCTGGAGGTGTGATTTGTTCAGTGCAAAACAAAATGAACAATTAATACTTAATGTGTTTGGAAACTTTATATCTGGGTATATAGCCTTAGAATCAATTTATGAATTTTTACCACTATTACACCAAATCAGATAGCTTTTATACCTTGCATTTTATTTCTTTTTGTTAAATGATGAATTTTGTCTCTATTAAATTTTATTTCATTATTTTCAATGTATTTTTCTAATATATCACTACTGTTGGTATAATTTCTGTCTCCAAGATATTTTAACCAATTGTTTGCCATCAGCAAACTTAGTAAATATTTCCTTTCCTTATCAAATCAATAGTAAAATTGTGACTATACAAGGCCTAGAACTGGACCTTGTGGCATCCAATGCAATATCAGAGATATATAGCCCATGGTGTTAACTAAGTTAACTAACACAGTCACTTAGCATTTTAGAATATTAACCTTTCTGTTTTATATTTGTGGGGCTGCCTGATGAATCTTTTCTGAAATTATTTAAATTGTTTTGGAGTCAATATTCAGGCTGGGTTATAGCAGTGAGATAGTCTGTCACACTTATGGATTAAACTGTGAAGGATCCAAGATAGGATATTGCAACTATCCTGGCTTCTTGGACTTCTCTGTGGTTTTCAATACCACAAAGCACAATATTTCTTCACTAACTATGGGGGTTGGGGAATGGTGGGGATTCAAAAAATTTTACTACCGTTTCTGTGGGCGTAGCTTGGTGGGCATGGCATGGCTTGGTGGGTGTGGCAGGTTACTGCAAAATCCCCATTTCCTCCTGATCAGTTGGGACTTGGGAGGCAAAGAATAGATGGGGGCAGGGCCAGTCAGAAGTGGTATTTACCGGTTCTCCGGACTACTAAAAAATTCAGCTACCGGTTCTCCAGAACTGATCAGAACCTGCTGAATACCACCTCTGGGGTTGGGTGTGGGGGGGCATTGGTTTGTAGTGGTTCTCCTCCTTCCTCTGTGGGAGATTCAACTATTACTAGGGGGTGAGGGAGAGTTGGGTCCTGTACACCTGATGCCTGATGTCTAATGTTTGGATCCTTTGCCCTTCCTCCTTAACATATGCTGTGAAAGGCCATCTGATGGCCCAGGATGCAGTATGATCACTATGCTAATGATAGTCACATATCTCTTTGATACTGCCAATCAAGGGACACTGTCCCAGGTATTGGTCGAATGTCTGAGGTTGTAAAGGCTTAGATATGGAAAAAAATAGTTTCAACTCAATCCTAGCAAAATGTAGTTGCTCTGGGTCTCTGGTCCCCAAGTTCTAGAGAGCTAATGAGCAATTTGGAGGCCTTCTTGGATTCATAACTCCTGCTTAAGGAACAGGTGGCAGTTATGGTTAGAGGAACCTTTGGTGCAGATTCATCTGCTGCATCAATTGTATCCATTCCTAGATTGAAAGATCTGGATCATAGTCACTCAGTTTCTGGCTGAATTACTGCATTGTGTCTACATGTGGCTACCCTTGAAGACCATACAGAAATTATAACTGGGGCAGAATACTGAGTTGCATGATGTTTTGCTTGCTTCACAGTTTGTCCTGTTATACTGCTGATGCACTGATTTCCAGTTTCTTTCCAGGTCAATGTCGCAAATCCAGGTTATTTGCAGGATTGCCTCTCATGGACAGTATCTTCTCATTCCACCAGATCAGATTGATTGGGCATACTCCAGGTCCCTTTCTTAATTTTGCCATTAATTAGAACCTAGCATAAAACCTTCTCACTAGTGGTCTGTGCCCTTTAGAGCACCATGCCCTGTAAGGCCCAACTCTTTTAGCTTTCTGGAAACCTTTGAAGACACACTAAGATACATGTACATATGGCACATTTAAGGGTGCTTCATGCACACATTCATGGAAAGAGCAAGTCTCCAAGATTGTGTTTAAAACTGGCAATCCTTGATTGATAAAGGTAAGAAGAAACTGTGTACTGCACAGGACTTTTTCTGAGTTTGTATACACATACAAACCCACACACATACCCTTCTTAACTTTTTTAAGGTTATGTTTTTAATTTTTATAAATTTGTACAGGGGTTTATTTAATTTGATTTTAGTTATATGTATTATTGATTGTAATGGTTTTAATTTGTACCTGTACACCGCCCCGAGTCCCTTCGGGGAGAGTGGGCGGTCTAGAAGTCCAATAATTAATAATTAATAATAATTAATAATAATAATAATTCTTCCACCTACTCTTACTTTTGGAGGGAAAATCATTTTAAATTCAAGCTTATCTTCCTTTCAGGTAAATATGATACTCTTCTACCATTAAATTGCCAGGTTGCTGGCATTCTTTCTTTTATAACTTTGTAATGAGTGGCTTTTAATTATAAATCCATTTTATATTATAGACCTCCTGTATGCTATCCAACCCATGTAACGTGGCATTGGCATTTATCTCTCTGCTGGATACAAGAGCCTTCTGTAGTCAACCTGTGGTGACAGTTATATGTTAATTAAAAGCCTACATGCAAATAGCATTATTGAAAAGTGCTGTGGCAGATCGCACACAAAGCACTCTTATTTGTAACTGCACAGACCTTGTTATCAACTGCTTTAATACTGAGCAAACATTGTATTTAGCGTGAATCTCTCCCTCTGGGAAATATGCTAACAAACACTTATTACCTAAGTTAGGATAGTTAGAGATCATTCAATAGTTATTACACAGTTGTTACAATGGAGACTTCAGACAAATGTTAATTATAGAATACATACTTTGTTATTTTTTAGCATAATGGTTAATGACCAATTAAACCTTGTCAAAAATTAGAAATATCTAAAATACAGATAGCTGTATTTTATATCTAAGATACTGGGAAAATTGCATGTTTACCAATAAGTGTGCAAAGCTATCAATCTTGTGAAAAGAGATAAAATGGTCAATATTTAAACTCATGGCAATAGCATTGCTTCAAAAAAAAAACTATGTTCCAAAACCCATACCAGAAAATAAGATACCTCTGTTGCAACTGCATCCTTAGTTCATCCTGAACATGTATACTGAGTTTCTGATTCTTTTATATTCCATTACAAATATCATAAAAAGATGGTACCTTTCTTTTGCAGTCAGTTTTGCAGTCAGTTCTCAAAGTCAGATTGTGATGGGGATAGTATCAGAGGTTCCCAAACTTGGCAACTTTAAGACTTGTGGACTTCAACTCCCAGAATTCTCCAGCCAGCAGAGCAGAGCTGGCTGGAGAATTCTGGGAGTTGAAGTCCACAAGTCTTAAAGTTGCCAAGTTTGGGAACCTCTGTGATAGATACTACCAGTCCCCATGTATTGAATCTTGTTATTTATTTTTAGTTTTAAACCTTTTCATTTTTTATGTATTTGTGATTCTTTATTTGGCTTAAAATATGTCGAAAAAACCCAAGTTTCTATAGTTCCCTAAGTTACATTAATCAACTACATTCCCTTCAATTGTGCAATGTGTAAATTTCTTAAGATATCACTGAATATTTACAGGAAAAGGAAAAAAGAAACCAAAAAAGCTAAAGCAATTGTTGACTAAAACTAACTAAAATAGCCAACTGGAACCAGAATTATTTTTTTCACAAATGTTTAAGCCAATTATGTGATCAAACTAGGTTAATTAAATTTCATTTTAATGGATTGATATTTATCTCCAACTGGAAAGAACAATCAATTCTTGTTCTGCTAAATATTCTAAAAGAATGTACATGTGAAAGGTAAAGAGGAAGTGAACCTGCTGGAGTGACTAATGCATATTCGTTAGACAAACTTGACATCCCAATGCTGCTTATAAAAAAGCATAACGAATTGGATAAAAAAGGGGTAACAAATTGTTCCGTTTCTAAGAGAAAGCCCTCACAGTTAGACAGAATGAAATAGGAATCTCAAGTTAAACACAAGGAGATGTGTTGGGTTTGCATTTTATTTAATATTTCATGGTGCATGGCATGGGCCAGTAAAAAAAAAAATCCATACTGTCTTTGTTTACGTTAAGCAATTAAGTAGAACCAGACAACCTGTGCCCTGTCAGGTCATCACTTCCTTACCTAAACAGAGAAACAGAATGACTGTGGGTGGGCAAAGAGGCAATGGGACTGGGAACAAATTCCGCTTCTTTCTGGCTAGCCCATTAACTTTCCTTGTGGGAAGCTAGCAGGGAGTTTCAGAATCCTTCCTCCCCCCCCCCCTTGCCAATAGCACTTAAGACCCACAGTGCTTTAAAGCAGTCTCTGAGTGAGTGGTTTACAATGTCAGCACACTGCACCCAATAGTTTGGGTCCTCATTTTACCAACCTTTGAAGGATGGAAGAATGAGTCAACTTTGAGCTGATCAGAATGAAACTCCTGGCTGTGGAAAGAATTAGCCTGCAAAACAGCATTCTACCCCTTGCACTGCCACAGCTCCTAATGTCGAAAACGAAGAACATGTAACTGCAGCAGCGACATAGTAGCACCGAAGCAGGCACAACTTCCTCAAATTCCATTCCCTTGGGACTCATCCATACAAAATTTGGGATACATTTTGTAACTCAGCTCATTTGAGGTACTTTGGTTCAAAAACTATTACCCTATGATAACCATTTTACTCAAAGTTCATGACAATGAGAATTTTAGTAGTAAATAGACAAGAAAATTCTTGCATTAAAATAAACACCTTATGAAACCTAGGCTCTCAATCTTTCCATTCTGAAAGGAGCCAGCTTCTTTTAAAGTTCTCTGACTAATTATTTACAATTGTTTTTGATTAAAACTAAAATAGTTTTTTTCTGAGATCTTAAGAGAGCATTAGAACTATTCTTCAGAGTTTTTTCCAAATATGATTTTATATACAGCAATTTTATTCCTGAATCTTCCAAGCTTCTCACTCTAGTATATTTATTTTTAGAACATTAGCTACTTCCATTAAAAATGATAAAGAAATTATTGGACAATTTATCCTGGAGATTCCACTATTCATCTGTATACACAAATATTATAACACAGTGTTATAATTTTTTTAAAAATTAAAATATTAAAGATATATACACAGGCATGCAAATTAAAAGAGAAAAACAATGTAAGCAAAGCAATAACTTAAAAAGTCATGGACAATACCTGCGAATTTATTTTATTTTCAGAAACGATATGCTGTCCTTCAAGTGCATACATATTTTCAAGATGGCGGTGCACTTGGGCGCTGCGGCTTTGACCTCCTGGTGTCACAGTAGAGTTAGGCAAAAACTAGTCTATACCCGCAGCGAGTTATTAAGTTATTATTAAAGATTGGATCTTCTAGTCGACTCGATATTACCAGCGACTTCCAGCAGTCTCATAATATACCGAGTGACATAGTAAGACTGCCAGGCTCTCCATGGATAGTTGTTTGGCCTAGGAGGCAGCGAAGAGAGCCGAAGCAGAAGTGGGGATGCACAGCAGGTTTGCTAGTTCAATTACGGAAGCAGCCTCACAGACCAGCATTACCAAGCATTTCCTAACCAATTCTAGATCCTTTGTCCACAAAACAGATGAACTAGAGCTATGGATGGCAGCGAATAAGCTCATTCGTGACTGCTGTGTGATGATCATCACAGAGACCTGGCTTCATCCACTTGTACCGGATGCGTCTGTGGAGCTAACTAACCGCACCACACACCGCTTTGACAGAAACAACAACTCTGGTAAAAGCAAAGATGGAGGACTGTGTATTTACACACATAATAACTGGTGTACTAACAGTAAAGTTGCTTATACACACTGTTCTGCAGACATGGAATTCTCAACTGTCATTTGGCAGCCATTTTATTTACCCAGACAGATTTCTGTTATAGTTATCACTGCTGTCTATATTCCACCTGATGCAAATGTTAGCACAACGCTCAAACCAATTTCATTGTAATTTTATTACAATGACAATAAAGATTATTATTATTATTATCATCATCATCATCATCATCATCATCATACATATCACTAATAGCAGTAGCTGAAATCAATACAATGATTTGAGGGATAATTCTAAGTGGCTAAAGGTTGCTTTTATTTTCCTACAACCTAGCTTTTACTGCTAGCAGGATGCAGCAATACAAATCTCAAATTTATAGGCAGGTTTATAGTAGAGATATGTACTAACCTATATATTTTTTAACGCCAGTTTATTTGTTAAAAAGCATTGTGATTTTTCAGGCTTATGCAGAACCTGACAAAAGTAGACTACCTTGCAGAACAGCAGAGAGCATACTTCCTTATATGATACCTGAAACATTTCTTTCAAACTTTTTTTAAAGGACACACAGCATATTACCACTTCCTATCTGTGCAATTTGGTCCAGCTGGAACATTTTCCCTCCATAGATTAGGATGGCCCTGGCTCTGTTGATCTTTTGTAAGGCCTTGAAGACCTGGTTATGTATGAACATAACCTAATATAATGTTAACAATACAATCTTAAAATTGTATTTGAATTTTTTTTAGTATGTTTGGGTCACAGGGTTTTGGTATTGGTCACATATACATTCAAAAGAAACTGCACTTTTGCTTTCATCTGTAGAGGGCACAGTAGCACAAAATCTGCTGTTTGTTTTTAACATTTCAGTCCCCTGTATTGATAAGGGGGGAAAACGGCAGCCATTTCTTCCTGAAGAACAGTTGAAAAGGAAAATCATTATAGTTGGGCCAATTTTTGGAACTTTCAGCTGTTTTAATATAAATGAGCTTTAAGGAAAAATAAAAAGATCAGCTATTCTGATAGAGCTAGGGGAACATAATGGGCATCTTAAACCTCTAATAGATTTCAGAAACTCCTTTTTTGCTGGTTATCAATTGATGATTCTGTTGTATTCGGAACTAGTAAAATATCTGATATTCAGTCCATCATGGCAACTAGAGCATCATGCTCATAAGGTAAAGATAAAGGTTCTCCTCCCACATATGTGCTAGTCATTCCTGACTCTAGAGGGCTGTGCTCATCTCTGTTTCAAAGCCGAAGAGCCAGTTCTGTCTGAAAAAGTCTCTGTTGTCATGCAACTAAACACCGAAGGCACACAGAACACTGTTACCTTCCCACCAAAGGTGGTTCCTATTTTTTTCTACTTGCATTTTTACATGCTTTTGAACTGCTGGTTCTGATCAACAACCTCAGCGTCTTAGCCACTGAGCCACCGCATCATTCACACACACACACATATAGTCTTTTTCACATGAGCAAATTCACAATTATTCCGGAGAACTAAAATATAAATATGTATATGTATTTTTTTTAATTATATAGTACTCCAAAAGTTTATGGTGCAAAAAATATGTAGTCTATTATCAAAATATTCTTGCCTATCATAAAAAATATTTCTTAAACACTTTTCAATCTGTAACAAGTCAATTCTCCCACCTCTTTTGTATAACACTGAAAGAACCATTTTAATATAAAACACAAATTGCATATAATAATTGATATAAAACTTTAGAAATGTGCAAAGTTTATTAGGAAATATCTAATATTAAATGCATCTTCAAAACAACATAATATTGAGAGGGAAAACTCACCTTTCACTGTCAATTACAATGCATTTTTTTCTATAAAGTCTAGAATAAGCATACATACCAATGGTGAATTTTATTTTCCATTCTTTCTGAAGGCTAAATATTCTCAACTCATCACCATTCAAACCCATCAGACTACACTGATTTGAGTAATAAGCATTATGCAAAGTACAAAGAATAAATAGCAGTGACTACAACAAATTTAAGGCACAAAATAACAGAAAATAAGTTTAACTACATCTTTGAATCTATAAAGTACTATACATTATACTTCTCAATATCTTTTTATTGAAAGCTTTGCACTGCCTTTATGTATAATCTCTTAAGTTTCTCATCACTTTTATTAAAAAAATTATAAGTACAACTTTCCAAATCTTCTCTTCGTCTCACCTATCCATACTTGACTCTATATTTCTCTTATTTTAACACAAAGATTTATGTAAGCTCTTCTAACTGTTATACACCTGGATTTTCCTGACATACCGTATTTTTTGGAGTATAAGACGCACTGGAGTATAAGATGCACCGGAGTATAAGGTGCACCAAGGTTTTGAAGAGGTAAATTACAAAAAAAAGTAGGTAGGTAGGTAGATAGATAGAGGGAGAGAGAGGGAGAGAAAGAAAGAGAAATATGGTAGGTAGGTAGATAAAGGGATAGAGAGAGAGAAATAGAGAGAAATGCAGTAGGTAGGTAGGGAGAGAGAGAGTAGATAGGTAGGTAAAGGGATATATAGAGAGAGAAATAGAGAGGGAGAGAGAAATACAGTAGGTAGGGAGAGAGAGTGTCTGTGTAGGTAGGTAGGTAGGTAGATAAAGGGGAAGAGAGAGAAATACAGTAGATATGTAGGGGGAGAGGGAGAATGTGTGTGGTTAGGTAGGTAGAAAGAGAAATAGAAAGATAGAGAAATACAGTAGGTAGGTAGGGAGAGAGAGTGTGGGTGTAGGTAGGTACGTAGAAGGATAAAGAGAGAAATAGAAAAAGAGAGAGAAATACAATAGGTATGTAGGGGGAGAGGGAGATGTGTGTGTGTAGGTAGGTAGGTAGAAGGATGAGAGAGAAATAGAGAGAAATACAGTAGGTAGGATTGAAGAGAGAGAGAGTGTGTAGGTAGGTAGGTAGAAGTATGTATGTATATATATATATATATATATGAAGATACTATGTTACAGCTTCCTGCTAGGCCTGTTTATGGGAGGAGACAAACTTGTCATCCTTCTCTGTCTTTCGACTCCTCTTTGAGATCATCCAGACAGAGACCTATTAAATTGCTGCTGTCTTTTTTTTTTTTTTAGATATGTGTTAAATGTTTTTTTAAAGGAATGATTAATAATTAATTAAGAGACCAGGATGGATCCATTTCGGACTTCTTAGTCCTCGTCAGCTGGCCATACTTTCCTACAGGGATTTGAACTGGTGCTCTCCAGCATTCGAAGCAGGCTTCTCTATGCCTTGAGCTAACCAGCTTCCCTGATTACATCATCCTTTCCACAGGACTTTATAGATGAAGATACTATGTTACAGCTTCCTGCTAGGCCTGTTTATGGGAGGAGACAAACTTGTCATCCTTCTCTGTCTTTCGACTCCTCTTTGAGATCATCCAGACAGAGACCTATTAAATTGCTGCTGTCTTTTTTTTTTTTTTTAGATATGTGTTAAATGTTTTTTTAAAGGAATGATTAATAATTAATTAAGAGACCAGGATGGATCCATTTCGGACTTCTTAGTCCTCGTCAATGTTTGTCTCCTCCCATAAACAGGCCTAGCAGGAAGCTGTAACATAGTATCTTCATCTATAAAGTCCTGTGGAAAGGATGATGTAATCAGGGAAGCTGGTTAGCTCAAGGCATAGAGAAGCCTGCTTCGAATGCTGGAGAGCACCAGTTCAAATCCCTGTAGGAAAGTATGGCCAGCTGACGAGGACTAAGAAGTCCGAAATGGATCCATCCTGGTCTCTTAATTAATTATTAATCATTCCTTTAAAAAAACATTTAACATATATATATATATATATATATATATATATATATATATATATATATATATATATATAGAGAGAGAGAGAGAGAGAGAGAGAGAGAGAGAGAGAAATACAGTAAGTAGGGAATGTGTGTGTGTGTGTGTAGTTAGGTAGAAGGATAGAGAGAGAAAGAGAGAGAGAGAAATACAGTAGGTAGGTAAAAAGAGAGAGAGATTAGGTAGGGAGGTTGATGTTCTCAGGTGTATTTATCTATGTCCTGCAGAAGGAAATCGCTGACAAATCTTAAAACTTCGTTTCTGCTTGCTCAGAAACAGTTAAAGAGCCTTCCGAAAGGGGGGGGAGCCTTTGCATGGGACAAACTTCCAAAACAGCCCATTTCTCCGTGAAAATGAGGCCGTTTCCCCCCCCAAATAAAAAGCATAACTAGCCTTGGGGGGGGGGGGAGGCTTGCAGAATGCTCCTGAGGTGTGTGTAAAAAATGAGCAAAAAACCCGCCCCATTTATCGCCCGTTTGAGGCTAATTCCTACCCTCCCCAGCCCTCAGGAGCTGTCTGGAAGGCTCGGCACAGCCAGTTTGGTGAAGGGGGCGGGGTTCCAGGAGGCAAAAAGGGTTTTTTGTGCTTTGCATACTTTCCCAAACTGCTCTTTCTCCGCGAAAACGGGGCCGATTTTCTTCAAATAAAAAGCATAACTATCCTTGGGGGGGCTTGCAGAGTGCTCCTGGGGGGGTGGGAGATAAAAAATGAGCAAAAAACCCGTCCCATTTATCGTGAAAACGGACCATTTTATGTCAAATAAATTGCATGCATAGCCCTATGGAGGCTTATAGAGTGCTGCTGGGGGCTGGGGGAGGGGGGAACGGCTCGTTTGAGGCTAATTTCTGCCCTCCCCAGCCCCCAGGAGCTCTCTGGAAGCCTCCATAAGACTAGGCACAGCCAGTTTGGTGAAGGGGGTGAGGTTCCAGGAGGCAAAAAATACTGTATTCGATGTATAAGACGCACCCAGATTTTCAGCCTCTTTTTAGAGGGAAAAAGGTGCGTCTTATACGCCGAAAAATACGGTAATTAATTCTCTATTTTACATAGACAGCATTTATACATAGCACTGAACTACTAAGATTTTAATAGCTTATCTACGATCAACATCTGATTATAAACACTAGTGGCCATAGGGTACATAGGGAACAAATAACTTTGTTGATTAATCTTATGAGAAACTTCACTATCAGCTGCTGTTCCTAAAGGCTCTCTATGTTTGCATCTGGGTTCTGCATAAAGTAATGCATTATAAATGATAAAATAAAAATTTCAAAAGGCACACTAATAGTAGCTGAAGTAAAGGATTCATTAGTTTCAGCACAGGTTTACTATAATGCCCAGCATTCCAGTTGCAGTTTTAACTTTATTTTTAAACATATTTAAACATATTTAAAATTGAATATCAGTTGCCACATATATCAGTATTTTCTAATATGATTGACAAAACGTTCAAAGGATGCTGATTCAAGATATTTGAATCAAATAATTTGATTTGAATTCTGCTATTAGCAAATAGCGGATACAGTGGAAATGTTCAAACATTTTAATCAGTAGTGTTCTGAACTGGAAATGTTAGTCTTGGTCTTAATTTTGAATATTATAAGCTTAATTTAAAATAGTCATTGTCAGATTTTTTGCAAGTTAAGAACAAAAGTTTAATTATCCACAGTGGGAGAAACAAAGGCTGTTTTTATTTCAACAAAAAAGAATGCTTGAAAAGTCTGCGTTTTGCTCCATCAGAACATACAACAGTTGAAAGATTCTAATGAAACATTTCAAATTTATGGCTGATTCATTCCCAGTTTGGAACAAAATGGGTCTCCTTTGCACATAAATGATACACCATATATTATTTTTAATAATGCAAATAATAAAAATCCATAATAAAAATCAGCTAAAATAGATAAATATTAACAGTGAAAAATATAAGAAAAAATAAATTTAAAGTAAAAATCTTTGTTAGCAATTTTAAATATTATTTGGGAGTTTCAGCTCACATGTAATTTTGTCCACCTAATCCATCATCACTGAGATAATAGTTTTGGGTTTAGAACATTGGTTTTTGTAAAATTGGGTATCAAATAAAATCTGCTAAATAGCAGATAGAGAGTGCTAAAAAGGGAATTGGTAAGAAAAAAAGATTTTACATACATTCACTTTCCATATATTTCAACAGCATATGGCCAAAAAGAGGCAGAAGCATATGGAAATGAGGGATAAAAAGCAGGAAGAAATTTAAAAAAGTTAAAGTGGCTTAGTTTAGATATGTTAAGTTTTATACTGCAGAGATTATAGACAAAAAGTTTTAGAGAATTTGTGAAATGGTAGCACTGATGTTCTTAATTAGCTCTTGTATATGAGCCTAAAAATCTATTCTAGAAAAGGTATTTAAATATTGTATTGGAACTTGCTTGAAAGAAAAATGCAGCTCAGAAATATTTAAACAATACGAGGTAAAACAATCTCTCACGGCTGAATGCTAGAATTAGGCTGAATATACTGACAGGGCTTCGTCTTTCAAAGTAAAACATTTGTTTTGATTTGCTTAAAAAAAACCAAAACTCAATCTACTCCTCAAATGGGTCTGGTCAGTGTGAAAAGAAAACAAGGGTGTGAGAACTTTTGTCTGACTGGCAAGAGAGGAAAAACATCCCAGGAAATTTGTATCAGTAATCTCTAGCAAATGGTTTACAATTTTAAAGTAGTGATGCTCATTTATTACATTTCTCTGTTAGCAGCATTCCATTATTTACTATATACACCTTGCACAGCGTTAAAAAAATTGCTGAATTTGACAGCTTACAATTTAATAATCCTTTTTAAAAATTTAAGATTTAAATTTTAAATTTTAAGATTTAAAATTGTAGATTTAGTTTAGTTATGGTCCATTTCAAAAACATTTGTAATACCCAAACACAGGTTTTAGAACCTATCAGCATATTAAGACAATTTATGACATATAAATAATGTATCAAAAGACCAACATGGACATCAACCCTTTCAAACTGAAATAAAGAGGTTTACAAGAGCTAGTTCATGGAAATTACAAGTACACTTGAATAGGTATCATAAGAAAGTTAAATGAAGCAAAGAATAGAAAGAAACAGAAATTTGCATTTTATTGTTTGCACATAAGAATGGGAAAAAAATTACTAAAACTGGTTTATCTGATTTTGATTAAATAATTTCCTCTATTTGATTATTCTTCATGGTTATCTGGATTGGATACTTTTCTTTTGGAAATGTTTAATGGTGTTTAATGGATTTGTTCATAATATTTATATTATTATTTTTCATATTTAAATAGGAATAATTTTCTGGTAACGTTAAGTAGTTTTTAATTCCTTAATTGTTAAGAGAAGGGTGATGGGAACTTGGGTATTTTTCTTAATTTTTCCTGTATCTTTGCAAATTAATAGAGGAGAGAGCTGAAGATTTGAAGATGAGTTTATAGAATATGGAGAGGTATAGAAGTGTCGTTGGCTTACCTGAACGATCTTCTCTGTGTGCTGCGAGGAGAGTCCAACAATGGGTTAATTCTGCCTAACTGCCCTCTGGACTGAATTGAATTTCCTTTAAAAGCCACGCCTCTTCCTGTGTTGGCCAGAAATTTCAATGTAAGGCGTGGACCTGCAAGCGTTTTGGTTGGTGCTCATGTAGCCGCAATCTCAATCGCACAAGGTAGCTGGCATCAAGCCTGTAAAAGGAAGAAGAACCTCCACCGGAAAAAACGGAATCTACATTGTAAACAGGGCGGGTTTGGACTCTCCTCGCAGCACACAGAGAAGATCGTTCAGGTAAGCCAACGACACTTCTCCTGTGTGCTGCTTGGAGAGTCCAACAATGGGAAATGCCCAAGCTAAACCTTCCCTGGGCAGGAAGAGAGTCGCCAGTAGATTCCGCTGGCAAAAAGAAAACCTGCCGCAGAGCCCTGCTAGTGAAGCTCCTGCCCTGAATCAACAAGGCTGTACATCATACAGCCGCGCACGGACGTGCAAGGGAAAAAACCTCCCGTGGTGGCCCGAAGAAGTCGACAGGTGCAACTGGTTGGGCCCTACCGCCGATGCCTCCGCCTACTCGGACAAGTGGCCCCTGGCCTGCGAAGCCAGCCGTGGAGCCAATGGTCGGAGTCTAAAGCAATGCTGCACATGATTGCCTATCTGCTGTAGCTGAGGGGACCCCTCGACGCATCCTGTGAGGCCGGAGGGCGACCAGTAGGGCCTCCGATAGCCGGAGAGAAAACGGCACGCCCCACCTATGACCTGAGCGAGCTACAAGCGGCGAGGTCGTGCTGGCGACGCCCTGTGTCACGGCCAGGTCACCTGCAGAACTGAAAGGATGACCCCCTGACTGCGATGGGGTAAAGGGAGAGCTCCCCCCCGGAACGAAGGTGGATCCGGGTCGCAGGACCCGACATCCGTGTGGAACCGCAAGCGTCATCCCCGACCGATGAGGTCGCAGCTCTGAAACCCCGTGACCGAGGGAAGGGGCACTGACGACAAAAATCTAAGTGTCAGTCGGTGTCGGGCATGAGTGCGAATGAACTGAAGACGAGCATCGGAGCCCGAGATGATACTTAGAGCTCAGGTCGCGAACTGGAGGATGACCAGGGGGTCAAGGATGGCGGCCCCCTCGGCAAGCGACCCACCCAGGGACGAAGTTCCCTGGAGGAGCAACATTCCAGGACCAGGATCATGGAAAGATGAGCCGCGGGACGGCTGAGAGTGCAGGCCGCCTGGCCCTGGCGAGATCACAAGTTGGAGGGATCCCAGGATCACGGGGACTGGATCATACCACGGCTGACCTGACGTGAGCCGCGCAACTGGCAAGGTTGACCAGGTCGCTTCCTATATTCCTGCAAGGTGCATGAGAGGGGCGCACGGCCCCGGCGAACAACGTAGACCTGTCTAGGCACAACCTTCAGCTGGCAAGCTGCGAGGCACATGAGTGAGGCTGCAGGAGCGAAGGAGGCCTCTGAACGATCGACATCTCCTCCAGTGGGATCATCAATGGCTTGCCGGTGTGGGGGCTCTCCAGCTCCGTGACCGTGACCTCCTGGCCGAAGGTGGTCACCAGGGTCATGTCCGCTGTTGGGAGAAAGTAATCCGAAAACAAGCAGGGATAAATCAGAGTATCAGTAGAGACGGCGTACAGGCGGACCTGGAGGCCAATGACATTGGAGGGCATTGGTGCCCCTACCCCTTGATATCTGTGCCTGGAGGAGTATCGCCGGTAATTGTGCCTGCTGCGAGACAATGGCGGATCAAGCGCTGAAAATCGAACTGAAATTTATTTCCCTTTACTGGGGCGGGGGTAAGACTGTGCCTTGGGTCGCCGCCACGCATTCCAGTGACAGAGTGAATAACGTGGCTGAAGACGACGTTGGATGACAAGGCATGGGAGGAAGCCGGCTGACGGCGGGGTAGCATGGCGTGGAGATTGACACCCCCCCAGCCTCCCAGGACTACTGCCTGGAGTGGAATCGCCCGCTGCTACCAATGGCATGCTGCCGGGACCACGTGATGTGTCCCTGGTCTGGGGGCAGCTGAGAGGACCAACATATTTTTTCCACGCAGGGAATAGGAGGTTCTTGTGACAGACCTCCTCAGGCCCCTCGCCCTCTCCCATGAGACCACCAGGAGGTCTGAAGGTGGTGGTGAGCCGGGAGCAGAAGACTGCCCCTATGCCACGGAGGGGCCTGGCTATCCTCTGAGGTTCACCAAG
This sequence comes from Rhabdophis nuchalis, assembly GCA_039707465.1. NCBI lineage: Eukaryota > Metazoa > Chordata > Lepidosauria > Squamata > Natricidae > Rhabdophis > Rhabdophis nuchalis. The sequence goes on from CM077648.1 coordinate 49,127,354, forward strand.
GAATACAGCTTAATGTAATGCTGTCCGTGACTGCGGGGCCCGTCGAGCCCCTGGCTGTGACCCTGTACGGGGGAACCTTCAGATACTGGGATCATGACTTGGAATCCTGGAATCAGGAGTCCATTCCACTATCCGTCACAGGAGGGAATGCTTCATGGATGCGGGAGCCCAGCCTAGTTGGAAGACTTCTCGATGCAGGGACACCGCTACCGTCACTAATGGGCAACGGAAAGAGAGGCCGGCTAAGGCGTTCTCGAGATAGCTAGCCCTACCCCTGAGAATTTTAGCTCAGGGTCCAATGTCATTCGCTACCGTGAAAGCGCCCTAGTTAGCATCGCAGGTCTCATAACGGGTCACCAGATGAGAATCCTGGCTAAGGTTTGACGTTTCCCACAATTGGGAGGGTGAAACGTCTTGTCCTGTGTGGGCGGTGAAAAGAGCCCACCTATTAACTGGTGGCCTGAGACCCTGGGCTTGCTGTCCCATCATTAGGAGAAGAAGGCCTCATCCGAGAGGCTGCATCCTAGCTGGGAATCCATAGCCTTGAAGCATAAAACAGGCTTAACCTGCGCAGGCCTCGAATGTGAGAGGAGGGGTGAACACGGCCTAGGCCTTGGAAAAAACCCTTCCCCCGAAGGGGATTACGTCTCCCATCAAAGGAGGGCACCGTGTGTGCCTCAGGTAGGAATACCTATTCCTCCCCCTTTCCTTTCCCGTCTGGCAAAGGGATGTCTTGGAGCCCAGGGAAGGGATCTTCCTGGGCCTCCCCTGCAGGAGCATCCTGAGGACAACCTGCCTCGAGCTTGGCCTAGACCAGGGCCTTATCCTTGTAGCGCCCACTGGCAGCCCTGCCCGGGGCTGAATCCTGCCACCACCCCCTCGGTGCTGAAGGCCTCCATGGCAGCCAAACTGGACTGCTTGAGGGGCCCCTTACATGTGGATGGCCCTCCAGTGCGCAGTCCTGGGAAGGACTATCAGACCTCACGGGCCCCGGTTACTCACCACCTGAGTAGGGTGGGCTTCAATGGATCCATCAGCGAAGGCAGGCCGGGAAGCAGCAGTGGGGGGTAGTAGCCGCTAGACAAACAAGCCAGCTCCGAGGAGACTGAAAAGTTGCCTTCCGAGAAGGAGGATACATAAGGCAAGGAGGGACTGCCGGATCAGGCCGGACAGAAACCTTCCCACAACCTGCTGCAATTGGAAGCAGCTGCACTTCTTCATTCGCGCCTCCTGAGCCATCCAGGGATTGGCGCCATCCTCCAAGGCCTGCGAGCGGATCTGGGGCTTCCGGAAGAAAGCGCGCCTCAATTACGCCGCCCCGCCTGCAATTCAAGGGTTCTGGCTTGAAAAAGCCCAAAAAAATGGCGGGCGCAGTGCGAAGCCGCTGGCGCGAAATTCAAACCGCAGGGATGTCGGCCGTTCCAATCGCGGCAGCGCGAGCGGTAGGGCACCTTCGCCACTAACCGGAGCGCTGCCAGAGATTCCTTAAGGCAATTCCAGCCTGGAATCCGATCCAAGGGACCCGTGCGCGCCCGGGCGAACCCAGGACGCGTCGGGGAAGAGGAGGCATAACGCCTGGATGCATTCTCACCGATGAGAAGCAGTGCTTCTTCTTGCTGTTTGGAAAAATGCTGAAAAGGAGAAAAAATGCTGTTTGGAGAGTCCAACTATTTAAGTCTATAAAAATTTTGTTGGGAGCACCAACAAACGCGTCCATCTGGGCATCAGACTGAATTGAAATTTCTGGCCAACACAGGAAGAGGCGTGGCTTTTAAAGGAAACTCAATTCAGTCCAGAGGGCAGTTAGGCAGAATTAACCCATTGTTGGACTCTCCAAGCAGCACACAGGAGAATGAAGAAGTATTTTATTGTACTTTTAAGAGAGAGTGATGATTAGTTAATGTTGAATAAACATGATGAGGATGAAGTGGGAAGTATTTTTCTCCACATTCTTTTTTCTTTTTCTTTTTTGGGAAGGAGGTTTATGCACTTTCTTAAAAAAATATCTTTTTTTATCTGTTTTATTTATGTAACATAATCCTTAATAATATTATACAGGAAAAAGAACGTATTAAAACAATTTAATAGCAAACATATACATGAATCTTCCAGGGGTTTCTCTTAATATTAAATAATAGAATCCTCTGGGGATCCCTAAAGACAGGGTCAAATCTCCCAAGCAACTTTTTTGTTGCTTTAATAAATAACTCTCCTCTTTTGCATTTCAAAATCACAAAGTAAATAAAAATAAATATCAATAAAATATCCAAAAATAAATATAAAAGGAATCAAATGTTTGGGAGCATGTTCAAAACCAGACTTATAATAAGCACTCATGCAAGAACAAAATATTTGAAAATATGTTCTGCTATTTTTTTTTTTTACTTAAAACATAGCCTTAATTTCAATCTGATATTGTATTTCCTGTGGAAGTAATTCTTTTGTGCTACTCATTTAACACTTATTTTAGAACACAGTTTTATTTTGTAAATTAAAAGTAAAAATAGAGACTAGCTTAAAGTCAATTTAAAACAGAGGTATCTTGAAATTTTACTCAGTAATACAAGACCCTAACAGGACTGAAATTGAAAATGCGCATACATATAAAGCAGGGGTCACAAACTCAATTTACCTGGGGGCCACTGGAGGCAGAAGCTGGGTGAGGCTGGGCCGCATAAGGGATTCCTTATATTAATATTAATACTAATATTATACTTTCATATTACGGTGGGAGCCACAAGATACCGTCCTGTGGGCCGCAATTGGCCCACAGGCCGCGAGAATGAGACCTCTGATATAAAGGTTCCTCTTTCAGTTGTGTCTGATTCTAGTGGGCAGAGCTCATTTTTGTTTCTTAGCTGAGGCAGCCAGCAATGCTCAAAGACATTTCTATGGTTGTGTGGCCAGCATGACTATGTGCCAAGGCGCACAGAATGCTGTTACCTTCCCTATTGGTACCTATTTAGTGGTACCTATTTATGTACTTGCATCTGCATGCTTTCAAACTGTTGGTGAGTAGGAGCAGTGGCAAGTAATGAGAGCTCACTATGTCTTGTGGCACTTGAATCTCAAACGCGGACTATCGGCTTTCAAGTGACAAGCTCAGTGTCTTTAATTGCTGAGCCATTGTGCCTCTCATACATACATACAGGTATATTAATATTGAAGTTCTAGAATTTCAGTCCCAGTAAGAAGAAACTTTTAAGACTGAAAAATTATTCTTTCTCAAAATAATAGCTAAAGCTATACACTTGTTAAAGTATGCTTTGTTTTAGCCTATGGTTTTTAATTTGAATTATAAATGTTTAATTGTTAGCTGCCTTGAGATTTTAAAGGAAAGCAGTATAAAAAGTTTGTCTAGTTTACAAACACAGTCATGTATGTGTATATAATGCACAGTGCACTCACAGAGAGGTGTTACATCTGTGATCTGAAATATTTTCGGCCCTTGAATATATAGTAAAAAGCTGCGGTGTCATAATAGGAAATTATTGGTTCACTTACCTCAAACATTGGGAAAATTTGTGCCACCGATTTAAAGAGCACAAGGTTGGTCCATACCATACCATAGTAAATAAAATTTTTTATGGCAAGCCAACCAATATGTTGTACCTTGTCCTGCACAGATATTGCCTAACTTTGGTTAATGCGGTCGTATGCTGACTTCCAACAATCCTTTGCATTGTTTTACTTCTCTGCTTTAGTTTCTATGTCCACTTAGGAGGATTGGGGTTTAATGTTATTTTCCACTGGTGACATTTTTAAACTAAACTGCACTACATCATGGAATTCCTTTGATAGATCTGTTAATTGAATGTGAGAAGAACTATGTCAGCAATTCCCAAAGCAGAGCAGCAAATAACTGGTTAGAAGTTATAACAAGTGAGGCAACCAATCTAGCTGTACCAAGTTTGTATCACATAGCTATGCCATTTCGGCATTATTCCATGAGCATCGAGTAATCATAGCAGAAAATAAAGGTAGGGGTACACATGAGTGAGAAACTCCAGACACATAGGGATACACATTCTGGTTACATGATTGAAAAACCCCACTACAATAATTTCATGTACTTGCAAATAAAATTGTTAGCAATGTAGGGTCAGATTTCACAGTTTTCCAGGCAAGTGGCTCATCAAGACATGAAAAATTATTTTTGGTTCCTTTTATTTTATAGATGAGCGAAAAATCAGTAGGAAGACTTTGTGTATTCCATTGTATTTGTAGAGAGCCAGTTTATCTCAAAATTATTTGTATTCATTAGAATGAAATAATTTATCTTCATTGTTAATACTACTTAGCAGCTTTGGTTAAATCTCTACCATACTCTACTTCAGCCAGTATCTTTCTCTATTTTGGTATGTTAATGTTCAATTTCTGAAATTATGAAACTGCTCCATATTTATAGGTAAACTTAATACGAACAATTTTCATGTGTAAGGCTTATACTACATTATTTTCTAAAAATACATATTCATATGTTAAAATTTAATAAAATTTGCAGAACATGAAATATGAACATGAATAACTTTACAACTAACAGAGAATATTGAAGACAAAATAATTTGTAATTAAATCAACAAACTATAATTATACTAAGGAAAGCATGTGACAGCAGATTAATATATAAAAAGACAAAACTGTTAGGATATTGCAGTTCTCAATCCTACCTGATAATTTTGATACTCTTATTTTGTATAATCAAAATACTAGTCAGTACAATATAAACATCATTTTATAATGCATGCCTTGCTACTTGTCCCAGATAAAGCAGACTGCTGTTTTTCAAGTGAAAACTCATAAAAGATACTCAGCAGGAAGTACACTTGGGAGGAAAAAACCTTCAGCCGTGGAATGGCATTATTTTAATGAAGTCAGAACATAGAACACAATACTAAATAGGTGATATTTATGAATAATGTTTTAATGACTACACAAGCAGAAATCCACTAAATAACAATTCTCTGTAGAAAAAAGAATTATCTGTTTTTTCTTAATAAAGTATCAAATTATCTGTATCACATTTATAACAACATAGCATATTACAGCTAAAATTAGGTCACACAAAAATGTAAGGAATTCATGTTGCTGAATACATACACAGTTAATACGTTTCTATGTGTTTATAAAAGAGTAAGGAATAGAAAACTACATCAAAGTAAACACATTTTTTTCAATAGATTAAATAGGCAGGGCTAATTCATTACATTTATAGTAATGTCAAGTTGTGCTGCTTGAGCTGTAATATTAAACTATTTTCAGCAATTGAACAAACAGTTAAATTCATTCCTTAAAAGGGCTTGACATATACAGATTAAAACTTTAATCTCATCCTGTCATTAGAAAATGCTGAATAAATGAACTTTTAGAAAAGTCCATTATAACTGGGTTACTCATTACAGATCTCATTATAAGCTATCTTTATAATGTACACCTGACAATATCATGTAAATGCTGAGCTTTAAAGGTCAACTTAACTAACAGACCAATTCTACAGTTTGTAGCAAAGGGTGAACTTTTTTTATTTGGATGCTTAAGCAGCTAACCCTTGAGTTTAATGTAATTAGGCAAGGGATATTCAATTTACAGTATCCACATGTAATGATAATTACATTGGTCCCAAAAAGCGGTGGGTAAGCATAAGAAACCTTTGTAATTACATCCTGTTTTCAAAATGACTTTAGTGCTGTGAACTTGAAGCATTTCAGCAAATGAAGGCCAATGCACATAAAATGAAAACTACAGAGGGTTTAAGAGCAACACTGTTTAACATAATGAGCAGTATTATCAGGGGGAGATCACAGAATGGGTTTTATAATTTACCCGGACAACTCATATTATCTCTTTTTCCCTCCCAAATATCAGTTTAAAAATATAAAGAACAGCTTCTGCCACTTTTCCTTCACAAACACCTTAGTGTTCATGGATATCCTTTTCTGTGAAAATTATGTTAAATCATCTCAATCAATTGTTTCTGATTTTGTTTTCTTCAAATAAAAAAAGCAAAAAGCAGAGAGCTACGAGTATAATACTGTTCTTCCCACTATGCATGGAAGATTATCTTTGACAGGATTCCAGGAGAACCAAGCTATATAGTAATATCAATGTTCCTAGCAGTTGCAGTAATCACTGCCTAGAAAAATATTATGATGTCATAAAAGGCATGACTCTAATTTCAAAGCACATGAATGAAGAATTGAGTATCAAATTAGTCATGAAGTTTTTTTTAACTCAAAAATGGATAGGAAAAAGTTGTTAAAATCTATTAATAAGATAGCTGTGACCAGGTTTCTTCAATGATTTAGTCAAGAGTTAATACCTGAGGAAAAAAGTAATTAATTAGGAGTAAAAATTAAATATATTTTAAATATAAGGTTAAATATTGCAAGTTAGCAAAAGTGAGTTGTGGAAAGGTTGTATTAGGAAAGTGTGCAATTTGCAAAAAAATAACTGATCAAGGATATTTTTTTTCATTACAGTCCTGGGTGATAGTGGATTCTTGTAGGAAATAATTTATTTGCAAGTACCATAAGCAAAGAAGACAGATACAATTCTAATCTCTTGCACAAGCTGCTAAATAACCCAGTCAATTCCGCCCTTGGCTGAAGTGGTTGGAAGGAGGGATGGAGTTTGATATCGGAAAGCCTTTTTCAGATAGGATTGGGGGGGGGGGGGGGCGCTAAAGATAATGGACCTTAGGGGAGAGATAAAATAAAGGATAAAGACTGATGTAGTAACTGACAGAACACATGGAGGGAGAAAGTGGGCCGCTCTCGAGGAAACAGAAATTGGATATCTGAGACCAATTATACTTCAGGCCTTCAGACCTTTGTGTTAGAGCCAAATTCTTGCAGAGGTCAGTCTTTGGCGGCGGCGACTGCTTTGCCAGTACTCATGGTAATAAACCACTCTATATCCTTTATCAGAGTATGGATATCTGAGGACAGACCTGGATGGTATTACTGACTCCTGTTATGGTTGAGGAAGGAGGTGTTCTCTTTTCAGACATCTCCTTATCTAGATTTTGAGCTTGGCATTAGCCCCAAGCCCAGAATGTATGAAGTGGAGTGGCAACAATGACACAGGAAGACCTGCACGTTTTTAAAGGTAAAGTTCAGTAGATAGCTAGCTGTGTGTGAGCCTTGCTTTTAAGTTGGGTTCAAAAGGCAAATAGGGAATGCTGCTTTTCTACTACCTCCTTTCTGTACAGCAGCATACCTCCCAAACTGTGCGGATTGGGAACACCCATGCGGGTGGAAGCCTTAGCTTTGTTTAAAATAGATTTAAATATAGTGTTTCAAAAGGCCCAGGGGGCGGTGCTCATCTCCATTTCAAAGTCAAAGAGCCAGGGCTGACGTCACTGTGCTCATGTGGCCAGCATGACTAAATACCAAAGGTGCATGGAACGCTGTTACCTTCCCACCAAAGGTGGTCCCTATTTTTCTACTTGGCAGAAGCTGGGTAAGTAACGGGAACCCACTCCATTATGCAGCACTAGGGATTTGAACCGCCAAACTGCCAGCCTTTCTCATCGACAAGCTCAGCGTCTTAGCCACCACCTTAATCTGGATATACATTATAATACTGTTTATAAAATTCTTTGATACCTATTTTTCTAGAGAAGCTTCATTTTCATTAAATATTTTGTTTGCTAAAAGTATAGATTTCTTACTCAAACAACTGAAAGAACTGCTGATAAAAAAATAACATGAAATAAAGTAAGAAATTTATGATACTAATTTTAAAAGAAACTCCCCATCAAAACAATCTACATCAAAACAATTGTTGTTTATAGTTAATACTTTAGCAAAACTTCAATTTACATATTTGATTGATTAAATGAACACTATCACCCTATTGAGAATCTTATTGTACCAATCACAGACACATTTCGACATGCATTCTGCTAATCTTTTCCACTAACAGCTTCTTTTGGATTCCAGCAGCACTTGGGAAATCTTTCGACACTCCATTAATTACATTCTGGGGAAAAGAATGTGTGTGTGTGTGTGTGTGTGTGTGTGTGTGAAACAATTCCAAAAAAAGGTGAACCAAAGTCATACAGGATTCCCAAAGTTTGAAGCCATTTTTCATTTATTAAAAAGTATTTTGTGCAGGATATCTTTACATAATACACAATTTTAAATGAACTTCTGTATTTTGAATTCATGAGCGTTTTTTCAATAGTTGATCAAATCATTTCAGAGACAAGCAAAAACAGTATTTTCAATTCATATCCTAGTTTTCTTTATTTAAAAAAAAATCTTAATAACTAAAACATAACTATATCTAGAATTTTGACTGGCAAGTAAATAGAACACATCAGACATAAAAAAAACCAATACAAATAATCCTTGATTTATGGCCAGAATTTAGGTCATTGTGCAAAGCAGTCATTAAACGAGACATCACATAACTGCCCATGTCAACAATCACAATCCCAGTATTTCCACAATCATTAAGTGATCTCGCAAGTCATTAAGTTGTCTGGGTTAGGAACATGGGCTGGGGGAGACCGAGAAGGCTACACTTAGGTGCTAAAAGACTTAAAGACTGAAATCCAAGCAGGATTTTCAGCCCTGAGTGGAGAGACACTGGTGTGGTCTAGACCAGACTTCCCACAGCTGCCTGAGGTACCCTGCACCCCTTACATTACTGTGCTGCCTCTCTGCTCTCTGCTTGTATTTTACCACCCTACCATCTCTGGAAGCTGGCTGAAACAACTACCTCCACAGAAGGAATCTCCTTTGATGGGGTGAAATTGAGCTCTGTTTTTGCACTCCACCAAAAGAATTTAGCTCCCTTCAAGGCGTGAAAAGGAATTCATTTGTCAGAATGTCAGAAAGAAAGTAGATCTTCAGAAGAGTTCAGCTCCCCTTGGCAGGCAACTCTTTCTGCATCAGAAACTAGAGGGAGTCCTCTTGGCAGGTGGTATTTACTTATTCTCTACTTCAGAGAATAAAAATTAGAAACTGTAATAAACAGTAGGGAAAACATAACATTCATTATATATAAGGACAAAGGGAAATAATCAAACCTTCCTCCCCTACACACATTGCTTAAAACATCAAGTCAATGTATTTTCTCAATAATCTTGCACAACCATTTTTAATTTCTTCATATACTGTATTTTTCGGTATAAGACACACCGGAGTATAAAACACACCAATATTTTGAAAAGGCAAATTAAACAAAAAAAGTTTTTGCACTTTGCAGACCTCCCAAAAACAGCCCATTTTTCACAAAAATGGGCCCGTTTTTTGTCCCCAAAAAAGGGGGGGGAGCATGCATTAGCCTTTAGGAGGTTTGCAGAGTGCTCTTGGGGAGGGGCAAAAATGACCCATTTTTTGCTCATTTCTGCCCTCCCCAGCCTCCAGGAGCATTCTGGAAGCCTCCTAAAGGCTATGCACGGCCATTTTTGCAAAGGGGGCGGTGTTTCGGGAGGCCAGAAATACTGTATTCAGTGTATAAGATGCATCCAGCTTTCCCCCCTCTTTTTTGAGGGAAAAAGGTGCGTCTTATACTCTGAAAAATACGGTAATAGCTGTGAAAATCCAATGAGTGCTGCCAAAAAGGCCTTAGAACTAGCCATGATGAGCCTTTCAAAGGATGCAATGCCTCAATACTTCAAGCAGCCATAGAAATACTTTCTTCAATTGGTTTGCACAGCTTTATCAAATACAGATAGTCCTCAACTTACAACTATTCATTTAGTGACCATGCAGTTACAACAGTACTGAAAAATGTGACTTATGATGATAGTTACAACCCCATGATCATGTGATCAAAATTCAGATGCTTGGCAACTGGTTCATATTTATGACCATTGCTGTATTCCAAGGTCATGTGATCACCTTTTGCAAACTTCCTACAAGCAAAGTCAATGGGGGAGCCAGATTTAATTAACAACCAGGTTACTAACTTATCGACTACAGTGATTCACATAACAACTGAGGCAGGAAAGGTAATAAACTGGGGGGCAAAACTCACTTAACAAATGTGTTAACGAATGTCACAACAAATTTTGGGCTCAATTGTTGTCGTAAGTTAAGAACTACCTGTATTATTCAGGCACTATTACTTATTTATCATTAGGTTGTCCTTTCTGTTATTCATAGATATTCAAATAATTTTTGAATACAAAAATAATTTATAATTCTATTTATTCATCTATTTAATTTTTAAAATTTATATGCCATCCATTGCACTATTGAGCAACTCAAGGTGGCTTATACCACCATAAAAACAAGATAAATAAAAATATTAAAACATTAAATGGGTCTGCTGAAGCTTACTTTTCACTCCTTTATTTCTCAACAAGTTTATGACTCCTAAAAAAGAAGTTTTGTTTTCAAAACAATAGAAGTGGCCTGAATTGCTACTAAAGGGAGACTTCAAAATGACCATATTTCTCAATCTTCCGTTTAGATCACTACCATTGGTTTTTGTGAACCAATAACTAAAATAAATAAAATTCAACTTTTTAGACATATCCTTTTGCTGGTGAAGCTCATAACAAAGCTTTAGTAATACATAGGAATATATTTATGTCAGAGACATCTTTCCTATGTTTTCATTACCATTGTTGGTCAGATGATAACAAACATTCTGTCCGTGAAATTATTTTGGATTGTGTTATTTTTTTAAATCTTTTAAATCTAGGAACAAGCAAATTCCCTTACCCATCAACCCTAAAGATGAACAGGAGGTTAGAAAGTAACTTCTAAATGTGACCTGGCTTTCTGCAAGTCATAAATTAATTAAGCATTCTTAATTAATACACAAGGCAAGACTGTCAGTCTTATTCAATTTGGATCAAGACACTGCTGAGCTTGATTCAAAGGGCAAGGAAATAACACAGTTAAGGTGAAGCAGATCAAGGATTCCAGAAGTCATACATAATTGTACATAATACAGTCTGAGGCTCGCTAGAATGAGCATTAGCAGGAAGTCATTCGAGCACTCAATTGCACTTGGTAAAGACTTATATACACAATTTCTGTCAGCCTCTGCCCTAGCACAGCTGGTACTTATCCATCCTAATACTGAGTCTGATATTTCAAAACCATGCTTTACTTATAAACAGTCCTCTTGTGAGTTTCTCCTTGCAAACATGCACTTCTGTTTTTTTGTACAGGAAGCTGATGATGCTATCATTAGCTAAGTGTCCTAGTAATTAATTTAATGTCAGAGTTTGTGCAGTCCCAACTAAGTACAGATGATGTTACCAACTTGGGTAATGAAATGTCTGCAAGCAAGCAAACAACTTCAGAGAATGAATTCTTTGTTCCGGTCTTTACTGCAGACGATACAAGATATAAAGCCCAAGAGACTGCTTTAAAAAGAGATCAGGGGATATCTGGAAAATTGTAAGCTGGTCAGCTAAATATCAATTTAAAATAATTTTGTCTCAATAACTTTTTTAAAAAAAACTAAGTATAGAGGACCAAACCTTGAAAGAAAATGCCACACATTCAATAAATTTTATTTGTTCTACATTTTTCTCAAGATTGAACCAGAATTATAAATGGATTTGGATTTTCAAAAACTTTTGACAAATATCCTGATCAAAGGCTCTTAATTAAGTTTAGCAATTATAGGCTAAGAAGACCCATCTTTTTATGAAATATTAAATAGCTAAAAAAAACTAACAAAAGACCTTTTCAATGGAGCCAAGTAAAAAATGGCAGTCCATAAAGCATCTGTACTGAAATTAGTATTTTTTTAAAGTTGATCATAAATTATCTTGATTTAGAGGATAAATAATAAGCTGTCAAGTTTTCAGTATGCTAAAATACTGAGAATGGTGAAAGCAAAATGGTTGTTATCTGAAGAAATGGGAATTCACATGGCAATTCTCATGGTGGAAGCAATTAAGGTAATGAGTTATTTGTAAAAATAATAAAGATGGGATATAAATAAATAAAATTTATAATCTTTTCTTTTGTATTTTCTATTTTATTTATTCACTATTCTTTACTTTCTTTTTTAATATTTGCACTGCTTTTATCTTGTTGAAAATTTCTTTATTTAACTACTGTTAAAAAGATTGGAAGCTGCCTTTTATAATATCTTCTTACTTTTTTCTTTTATTGTTTTCTATTTTCTTATTCACCCTTCTTTGCTTGCTTTGCTTTTCTAATATCTGTATTGCTTTTATCTTATTTTAAATCTTATTTTGTTAAATATTTTTAACAAAATATAAGTATATACTTATGTATAAAAGACATATTACACTCTGACCAGCTGAGCTTTTTTCCAGATATATTAGAGGGATAATATCACATATATTTTATAGATGGTACTATAAACAGCCAAAGACTTCATAGTGCAGCTATTGCTGTGTCCCCTCAATCATGTGATATGATTCTGGTGCTTGGCAAATAACTTGTAATTATGATGGTCTGTAGTTCTGCATTAATACAGCTAGATGGGCACGCACTATGGAATGTTGGTGGGAGGTGCTGTGAGCTCTACAGAGTAAAAGATAGGGGGGGGGGTCGGGTCCTGAAAGCAATTTACAGGAACCTCCATTGATTTTACTTGTGGGAAGCTGACAGGAAAGACTGAAAATGGTGATCACATGATTCTGAGACACAGCAACTGTTGTAAGTGCAAGCTGGTTGCCAAGTGCCTGAATTGCATCATGTGAATGTGAGGGTGTTGTGATGGTTGGAACTTTGACAACCAGTCGTAAGTACCACTTGTTCAGCACTGTTACAAATTTGAATAGCTGCTGAATGAATGGATTGTTTAGCAAGGACTACTTGTAACATCATTAGAAGAAAAAATATATAATAATGTAAATAAATTAGTGATAAATATATTATTTTATTTCATTAATCAGTATGTCATTCCAACAAAAAAAATTAACACTCTACTTAACTAGCCCCATGCTGTAAAGTACATATCTCTTTCAGAGCAGAACTATTTTGGAGAAATCCTTAACTGTCAGTGTTGCAACAAAGAATTACTGCAGCAAAAAAAGTAATACATTTGTCTTTCATGCCCCATCAAAGCACTGAGACAATCTGCTTTATTTTACCTGCCCACTTCACTTTCCCAGAAATATCTTCTGGATGTATGAACACATATACAAAAGCTCACCTTACATCATGTTCATTATTTATAACAAATACACTCACACACACCCTCCTTCCCTCCCTACACACACACACACACACACACACACACACAAACACGAGAGCTCCATTCTCACACATGTATCGGATTAAAAATAAAGTAAACCAGCATTTTACAACCCAGTGACCTTCAAATTTGCATAAATTTCCCAGAATTCATAGCAAGGAGGGTCTCTGAAATTTTAGACTCACATATCTGGAGAGTTACTAATTTAAATTATTAAATTTCAATGTGATTTTTGTTATACCCTAGTTGAACTATAGAATTTGATATGGAAGATGACAAACAGCTTCTGTACTGTTACAGTGGAATCTATATGAGTACAATAGTGCTACTAGGAATTTTTAGTTTATTTCTTTTGCAGTATATAAATTCATTATCAACATCCCCAAATAAGTTTACAAAAAAGCCCTCTAACTTTCATATTTTCATTTTGTTACTTGATGCAGTTCTGTCACATAGAATCTTATGAGATAAACACACTTGAAAGTATTTCACTATGCGGTGACCCAAATACTTTAGAAACTTACTGAAACGTAAGCATTCACTGACCATCATCTGGCACACAAATCCAAAAAGCTTCCTAAATAATTGCAATATTGAAAACTTTAAGGAGCAAAACCATCATCTTATATTTCAAGTTCAGGTAGCTATAAAAGTATGGTTTATTATCTAACATTAATGAATTAATGAGGGGTAGAAACCATTTTTCATTGTTCCAGAACTACTGTATTTATCTATCAATGAGAATTAAACATAGCCATTAGAATAAAAAATGCAGACAAAGTAAAACTTTTTGATAGCGTGAAACATTGGTCATACTATACATCTTTGTTGAAGATCTGAAATATTCACTGAGACCTGTGACAACAGCACATATATTATATTAGCAAAATTACATTATTGTGAATTACAAACAATAAAATAGGTTTCCATTTTTAAGCCATTATAAAGATGGAGCGCTGAATTTCAACCTACATATCAAATCACCTAGAAGATATATAATTAATACATAATTTTGGGGAAAAAATGACAAGTTCATAAAAATTCATTTGCATGTAAAAAGTCACGAGAAGCTGGTCAACATTAGCAACATACATTCTGTATCTTATTATTAAGCTGTGAATTTTACAGATGTAACAAGTACACATTATTTCCCTATGAAGAAGTTTACTGTGCTATTTTATAATCTTATAGACCCGGAACCAAGATTTGTATTTCCAAACTCTTAAAATGATGCACATTTTTTTATTTTTTTAAATGCAAGCGTTTACATTTTTCATAGAATTCAAAAGGAAATATAAATTTATTTAGCTGCCTTTATTTAGGACAATTGAATATAACCTAAGAACAACAGAAACTGCAAGAATTGTTTGACTATCAAATAATGGGACAAAGAGGAAGGACAAAATATAAAATACATCAATCCCATTAGTACTATAGTTCAAGCTAAGTAAAAGGAATGCCACTAAGAGGAATTACTGTTCTCAAAACTGAGTAATTTGAATCATCCAGTTCTCGCTCAATTTTGCCTGAAATAACTTGAGAAAGTTACTAAAGGAGAACAAATCTAAAAATTTCAAGATAGGAGCTATTGTAAAATCAGCTTTATTTCTGAGAAACTTTTTGTTTAGCACAACCAAACTTTTCAACTATTCAATTCAAAGAACATATATGTTGCCATTCTATACATACTTTGTGATGTTCCAGAAGTTTATATATTTTAAGAAAGATTAAAGCAAAAACAAACAGCCAATTCGGTATACTGTAATGCATGGGTCGTCAAACTACGGCCTGCCGGCGGAATGTGGCCACCAAAGCTATTAATCCATCCCGCACAGGACCATGAGGCTGCCCTGCCCACATCACCCCACCCACCCTTTGGTCAAGTGCAGGACTTACCTTCAAGAGTCCTGTGAGCTGAAACTGAAAGATAAGGCCAACAATTTTGGCCTGCAAAGACATTCTGCAGGCGGGGGAGGTGAAAAACTGGGTGCACAGATGCCCCAGGATGCCAAAAAAACAGGTGAAAACAACCCATTTTTCATCTTCCCTGCCTGCAGAAGATATAGACAGAGAGATAGAGAGAGAGAGAGAGAGAGAGAGAGAGAGAGAGAGAGAGAGAGAGAGAGAGAGAGAGAGAGAGAGAGAGAGAGAGAGAGATTGATTTCTCAAGCACCTTGGGGCTGAGAAGAATTGCTGCAAAATTGATCTATGAATATGGAGAAAGCCCTCTCATGGAGACAGGTTAGTCACTTGAATGGGGAGATTTGAGTAATTAAATTAATATACTATACCCTGTTTCCCTGAAAATAAGCCCTCCACGGATATAAGTCCAATCGGGCTTTTGAGCACATGCACTAAAATATCCCTCCCCAAAAATATTGCAACACGGCAGCAGCCATGAGGTGACCACACTCACCGCCTCCTGCACCTCAAAAATAATAAGACCTCCCTGAAAATAAGGCCAAGCGCTTATTTTGGGGGTCAAAAGAAAATAAGGGAAACACAGTAGATGGCGAACAACTGGAGGAAACTAAGATAGATCAGACTGAATAATGGGTTCACACAGATGACACCAATGTTGCTCCTTTATAGAATAGCTAGTCCTCATTTAACAACTGGAATTTCCATTGTTAAGTGACATAGTAGTAAAATGTAAACATCATATGACCATGCTGCTTAGCAATGGCAATTCCAACACTTCTGGTTGTCCTTAAGTGAATCATCATGGGTCATTAAATGAAGATGTTATATTTGCCATTTGCAACCTGCTACTGGCTTCCCCATTGATTGTCTGTAAGTTTCATATGATCACATGATCATAGAATGCCGCAACATTGTAATTGTGAATCGGGTGCCAAGCACACAGATTGCAATCACATGCCTGCAAGGATGTTCTGATAGTTGTAACTTTGAGAATTGGCTATAAGAAGCATTTGACTAGCATGGTCATAAGAATGGTTGCTGAATAAGTGATTACTCAGGAAGGACCACTTGTTTTAATAAGGTAAACAAATAATTGGTGATGAGTTGTGAACAAGCTCAATAATACTTTGTGGTCAAAATGAATTGGTTCTATCTTAATTATAAAGCTGGGAAGGTATGACCTTAGTAACTGCTTATCCTGTTATTTTAGAATCATTTTTCATGATACAGCAATTTATTAATTATAACTGAAATAATACAACAAAAAACCCATGTCGCAAATGTTGAATTATACCTAAAAGATTATAAAAATTTACAAATCAATACAGAAGTTATTAATTAACCTATAACTGAAAATGAGATCAAAGAAGCAATAAACATGAAACTGAATAAAGCTCTAGGACTGAAAACATTTCTGCAATTTATTACAAAACTTTCCAAGAAATTCTGATGAAACCTTTAACTCAAATAATGAATTAGATTCAGCTATGCCAAGAAATTCTTTCATCATAGAAAGAAAGAGCTTTCATTTCTTTGATATATAAAGAAGGAAAAGATTCTATCCGTCCTGAAGCATACAGTTCAAGCTCTCTACTGAATGTAGATTATAAACTTTATACAGAAATTCTTTCCAATAATAATAATAATAATAATAATAATAAATTTAATTTGTAGACCGCTCCCTCTCCCCGAAGGGACTCGGAATTAAAACATACAAACATAGTAACATAAATATATGTAAAATCAGAGAGATTAAGTGGCCTTTTACATGAAATAATACATCCTAACCATATGGGCTTTAGTCTGATGAGATATATGAGAAATGATATTATACATATTTTAAATTTTATTGATAAGGTAAAAAGCTGGTATCCAAGCTGATAACACAGTGGCTTCCAAAATAATCTCTTGACTTGCAACAGGACTTTCTCTTTCTGGCTCATCTTGATACCTCCCAAAATGCCATCCAATGGTAAGAAAAGAATCTGAAGTATATAAGAAAATAATGTGGCCTAGTTGTCTAAAACTATAGACTATTATCAAGTTACTGCTTAGAGTAGACTTTAGAATGGATTTCATTTCCATATGGTCAAATAATTCAATTGAAGAACAAGATCTTCTAGAGCAGGGATGTCAAACTCAATTTCTTCAGAATTGCCCCATAGAAATATTTTTGTTAAAAAAAGAGATGTCAGTGTAATATTCTATACTTTTTTTTCATATATCCACACTTTATTTCTAATAGTGCAAGTAATTTGCTACATATTTAATTAATTAAAGGGCTGTCAAATAACTCTGGAGACCTGATAATTTAGAAACTAAAATACAAAAACATAACTGATTAGAAGAGCAAAATATCAAAACAAAACAAAACAAAATGGGGCTCTGCAATTCCCAATTGCCAAGCTTCCAACAATTTTGTGCAATGGCATAAGACTGGGAAGCACACAAATTGGTGGTGGTGGTAGGGAATTATTCTCCATCTTGGTGGAGATAGCATACAGGAATGGGTTGACCTCATCTGCAAGCTGATTGGACTGAGTCTGTCAAAGCTGTTAAGTCACTCCTCTATTGCTAGGGTTCCTAGCTTTTTGACTCAGTATTCAGCTTGAACAGACGTGCCAAAATTCCCTACTTTTGGAATTCAAGCCTCAACTATCATTTAAAATAAAATCGAACTGTTCAACTGTAAGTAAACACTGCTGAATCCCAGTAGCTTGGTAGAGTCCAGTGACTCCTTTGGAGGCAAGAGTTTCAGCTCCAACATTTAAAACAAGCCTCAGAGACTCACACCATTTTTAAACTGTCACAAGTGACAGGGCACCTAGTTTGAACTGGCCTGGCCTGGAAAGAGTTCTTTACTGACATTGACAACCAGGGGCTTGATAGGCTTCAGAAGCCTTGAGTTTCATCGGAGCCAGCGAACTTATCGCTAGAGTCAAAAGCTTTGTGCTTCACCGTGATCAAAAAAGTGGTATTGCAGGCTTCAGAAGCTTCGTGCTTCAATCGGCAATCAATTTACAGTTTCATGCTCCACTTGCTCATTGACTGTCCCTTGCAGCAGTGGATCGAGCAGCCCCCTAAATAACGCCGCACTCAAGCCACCGGCAGATTGGCCACCCAAGACTCGATCAGACTCCCTTTTGCTGCCCGTGCCTGCAGTATCACAGGAGCTATCGTGCTCAATTAGCACCTGCAGCCATTACCATTTGCCACCAATGTTATTTTAAACACTGCCAGCACTTCCGATCTTCAGATAGGACCCTTTGATCACAATTAGAGCCACAGGTTGCTGGTCCCAGGAGTGTTAAGTGCTCCACCATTAGCACAACTAATTATGGCACTTCACTGAAAGGAGAGCTAGCCCTGATAACAGCGCCGCAGAGGAGTTACCCGCTCCAAGAACTGTGCTTGAGGCGGCACAGGCACTTCAAAGTGAAGTTCCAGGAGTACAGAGAGAACTGGCAGGAGCTCTAAGCACTCCAAAGCAGTTGAGAGAGATGAGCACAGAAAAGACAGAGCTTTAGCAAACATATGTGAGAAGTCTGCCAGAAAAAGTGCACTTATCTCAGACAGGGGGGAGACAAGCAGCACAAGCAGATTGCCTTCCTTAGTCTATCGCCAGGGGAGCTGGCGATCAATCTTCTCCAACCAACTCCTTATTGCCCATTAGCAAAGCTGACCTATGGGGCTCAATATCAGACCTGCAAGAGGCTGCAGAGGTTTCTGAACAGCCTTTCGAGCGGCCAAGGGTGGTGCCTGAGGCCACCTTTACTCCCACCTCAGCTGACATAAGACCAAAGAGGGGGACAGGCCTAGTAGACCCTGTTAATATGCAGGCCATCATTGCTGAAGCCATCAAACAGGGCATACAGGCTGGGCTGCAGCAGTCCAGGCAGGCCTCCTCATAGGCCTCTGCAATCATGATGGGACAGGGCCAACCCTCATCTCACCAAGGCCAGCAGGAGCTTCCTTCCTTCCCTGAACCACACTCTCCAGTCCCATTGCACAGGAACCTATCTCAGTCCCCACCTTCAGATGATGAAGGACGTAGAGACATTGAAATATCAGATGACGAGGGGATGGTTCCAGACCAGCATGCCTTTGTGGGTCTTTTTCAACCTGGACTGTTCAAATCACTCCTTTTTAAGCTAAAAACATAGCATGCCTTGGAGCCAACTCTCTAGCTCCTGAGTCACAGCGCCGGTCCAGCCCAACTGATCTGCTTTTCAAGGAACCCACAGCACAGACAGAGGTCATTCCCTCACTGAGATTAATTGATGTTGTACAGAGGCAGTGGCCATCTCCTGTGACAGGACCTAAACCATCATCAGCCAACAGGAGATTGTACAACGTGGGCCTGGAACTGGCTTGGGTCTTACAGACGCCAACTGTTGATACTCCTGCGGCGGCCTTACAACCTTTGTTCTCAATGCCAGGGGAATCAGAAGAGACCCTTAAACCAGAGGATAGGATGACAGAGTAGACACTGCAGGAGATGCATCAAGCGGTTGCATGGGCAGTCCAGATGTCGACGACAACTTCATTTTTTAATCGCACATCCTTGCTTTGGCTACAACTGCAGGAAAGGATCCCTGCAATGGATATAAGACCACAAGACATCAGCAAGCTCATGGCTGCGGTCCAGTTTTCTGTGGACGCCACACTGAATGCAGCTTGCTTTGCATCAAAGACAACAGTGTTGTTGTTGTTGTTGTTGTTGTTGTTATTATTATTATTATTAAATTTATACCCCGCCCTTCTCCAAACGGACCCAGGGCGGCGCACAGGGATGTTAAAACACATATAAAACATATAAAAATTTAAAAAACTTATTCTAATAGACCCTGCGCTAAAAACCGAATTTAAAAAACCCAAATTTAAAACTATCTAAGAGTCAGTAATGGGGGTTACGCTAGGCCGGCTAGATGGAATAGGTGTGTCTTCAGACACTTGCGGAAGAGGCGGAGGTCGGAGATGGTGCGGAGTTCAGGGGGTAAGTCGTTCCAAAGGGCAGGGCCCGCCACAGAGAAGGCTCTTCCCCTGGGTGTCGCCAGTTGGCATTGTCCAGCCGACGGCACCCTGAGGAGGCCCTCTCTGTGGGAGCGTATCGGTCTGAGGGATGTATGGGGCAGGAGGCGGTCTCGCATATAACTATGCCCCGAGCCATGGAGCGCTTTAAAGATGGTCGTTAAAACCTTGAAGCGCACCCGAAAGACCACAGGGAGCCAGTGCAGCTCGCGCAGGATAGGTGTTATGTGGGAGTGTCTAGGCACTCCCGTAATCACCCGCGCGGCTGCATTCTGGACTAGCTGCAGCTTTCGGGTGCACCTCAAGGGGAGCCCCATATAAAGAGCATTACAGTAGTCGAGTCGAGAGGTGACGAGTGCTTGAGTGACTGTGCGTAAGGCACCCCGGTCCAGTAAGGGGCGCAATTGGCGCATCAGGCGTACCTGATGGAACACCCCCCTGGCCATGGCTGCCACATGATCTTCTATAGACAGCCGGGAATCCAGGACGACACCCAAATTGCGCACCCTCTCCACGGGGGCCGGTGTTTCGCCCCCAATGGCCAGAGTTGGAATAATCTGGCTGAATCGAGGCGCCGGAAGCCACAGCCACTCAGTCTTGGACGGGTTGAGCCTGAGTTTGTTACCACCCATCCAGATCCGTACGGCCTCCAAACACCGGGACATAACCTCGACGGCATCATTGGGGTGGTCTGGGGTGGATATGTACAACTGAGTATCATCAGCGTACAGATGATATCCCACCCCAAAACCACGGATGATCTCACCCAGCGGCTTCATATATGTGTTGAACAGTAAGGGCGAGAGGACTGACCCCTGAGGAACCCCACATATGACGGGCCTCGAGGCCGACCTCTGCCCCCCTGCCAACACATATTGCGACCGACCAGAGAGGTAGGACGAGAACCACCGCAGAACGGTGCCTCCCAGCCCCAACCTCCCCAGTCGGTGCAACAGGATACCATGATCGATGGTATCAAAAGCCGCTGAGAGGTCTAATAGGACTAGGATAGAGGAATATCCTCTATCCCGCGCCCTCCAGAGATCATCAACCAACGCGACCAATGCCGTCTCGGTGCTGTGCCCAGGTCGGAAGCCGGACTGGCGCGGGTCCTAGATAATCAACTTCCTCCAAGTGTCGCGGAAACTGTTGAGCCACCACACTCTCAACAACCTTCACTAAAAAGTGGAGGTTGGAGACGGGACGATAGTTCTCTAATAATGCTGGATCCAGGGACGGCTTCTTGAGGAGGGGCCTTACTACCGCCTCTTTCAAGACGGCAGGCAAGGACCCCTCACTCAAAGATGCGTTGACAATGTCCTGGAGCCAGCCTCGTGTCGTCTCCCAGGATGCCAGTACAAGCCAGGAGGGACATGGGTCCAATAAACTTGTGGTAGCCCTAAGTCTCTTTGACAACTTGTCCATATCCTCGGTGGTAACAAAATCAAACTCCTCCCAAGATGGTGTCACAAGAACAGCCTCGACCTGCTCGACTGGACCACTGTCGATGGAGGGTAGCTCGTTCCGAATCCAAGTGATTTTCTCCTGCAGATAAATCCCAAATTCCTCTGCTCGACCCTGTAAAGGGGCTTCCCGCGGCCTCTGTTGAAGGAGGGAGCGGGTCACCCCAAACAGGGCGGCAGGGCAGTTATCTGCGGATGCAATAAGAGTGGCACAATACTCACGTTTGGCCACTCTTATCGCCACTAAGTAAGTCCTAATATGGTCTCTCACTAGTGTTCGGTCGGCTTCGGAGTGAGAAGATCTCCATCTGCTCTCTAGGCGTCTCTTGTGGCGCTTCATCTCCCTAAGCCCCTCGGTAAACCAAGGAGCCCAGGTGGTTCGTCGCCGCAAGAGAGGCCGCAAGGGTGCAACTCGGTCCAAGGCCTCCGTGGCCGCACTTAACCATGCAGCCACTAGGTCCTCAGTCGAGTCGCGAGGCAAGTCCACAGGAATTGGCCCAAGCTCCCTCTGGAACCTTATCGGGTCCATCAGGAGCCTGGGGCGGAACCATATAGGAATGTCCGGTTCCGCCTCCCCGCAGTGAGGTGCAGCGATCGGAAAGTCGAGCCGAAGGAGAGCGTGATCTGTCCATGACAGGGGTGTGATGATTAAATCCCCTATTCCCAGATCACTACTCCACTGTCCCGAGACGAACATGAGATCCAGGGTGTGTCCGCCCTCGTGAGTAGGGCCTAAAACTACCTGGGTCAGGTCCATGGCTGTCATGGAAACCATGAACTCCCGAGCTACACCAGAGGTTTCGCCTGCCGACGGTAGGTTAAAGTCCCCCATGACTAAAAGTCTGGGGGTCTCAACCGCCGCCTCGGCTATCACCTCTAGGAGCTCGGGCAGGGCTGTTGTTGCATAGCGAGGAGCCAGGTATACAACTAACACGCCCAACTGCCTCCCTAGGCCCCACTTCACAAGGAGGGACTCGCACCCGGTCGTCTGAGGGATTGTGGTCTCCTTTGGCTCAAGACCTTCCCTAACCATAATCGCCACCCCCCCCTCCCTAGGGCCCTAGGCTGATGAAAGGCTCGGTATCCTGGTGGGCACATTTCTACGAGGGGATATCCTCCCTCGTGGCCCAACCAGGTTTCCGTAATGCCTACCAGGTCCGGGTCCCCCTCTGACACAAGGTCATGGATGAGGGGGGCTTTTTGTACCACGGACCTGGCGTTGCATAGCATCAGCCTACCTAGTCTGCGATGGGGACAGGGGGAGTTGGAGCGCATGACCACCCGTAACCAGCGGCCCCGGTCCTCCAACTGGTGATGTCCATCCCCCTTCCCACTGCCCCTGCCCCTCCCCAAGACCGTATTGATGGAAAATACCCCAGTGGAAACGACCCCCTCTCCCCCCTCCTCCGTTACTCTACTTCCGCTTCCTGCCGGCCCTTTTTGGCATACCCCCACCTGACTCTCCCTCCCCCCCTCCCTGGAACCCCCTAAAAGTCGAATAAAATGTTTAAATAAAAAACCCCTTAGTCTGCGCTGCCGGGCAGACTAAAAACCCCCTTAGTCTGCGCTGCCGGGCTGTTGTCCATAACAGCCCAGCACGTGCTATGACTCTGTCATTGGTAGGCAGATGCCTGCCACAAGTGGCAACTTGCTTCAGCCCCTTTCAAAGGGGAACACCAGTTTGGTGAAGCCCTGGAACCACTATTGATAAGAGCCCAGGGACAAGAGGAAGATCCTGCCGTCCTTATCCAGGAAGTCCTTTCGGTCATCCCCATATTCCCGCTGACTACCCCTTTCAGGCTACAGACGCAGGTGCCGGTTTTCCCAGGGGCCAGGGGAGCTACCATCCCAGGCAGAGGCAGTATCGTGACAGGGCACCTAGAGGTAGACCATCGAAGTGCCCTTTTTGTGGTGGAGGCGGCCATTACTTTCACATAATTGCACCTCCAACCCTCCAATCAGGAGCGCCTGACCCTCTTCGCTGACCGATGGGAGGAAATTACATCTGATGACTGGGTCTGGGAGACAATGAGATCCAATCTTTCCCTGGAATTCCTTTCCACACCCCCGAGGTTCTCCATTCGTTACCCTGTGTCTAAGTCACTGGCTAAGAAGGCCCTCATAGCATCAGCAATACTAGACATCCATGCGATTCAACTAGTTCTAGAGGGCCAACAGGGAGAGAGATTCTATTTGATCCTCTTTGTGATTCCCAAGTCCTCAGGTGGTGTGTGTGTGTGTGGTTATTCTAGACCTCAAAAGGTTGGATTGCCATCTTGTATACAGGCGGTTCAAGATGCACTAACTTCAAACCATTCTGGGGGCCGTCAGGGAGGGCAAGTTCCTTTTGTCCATTGATCTGATGGAGGCTTATCTGCACATCCCCATTAGACATCTACAACTGCAATACCTCCAGTTTCATTATGCCGGACAGCACTATCAATGTAAGGCCTTACCCTTTGGGTTGTCATCTGCACCAAGGGTGTTTACGAAGGTCCTGGCCGCCTTGGCAGCTCATCTCTGCACCCTATCCATTCGTGTCCCTTGTTATCTAGATGATATCCTGTTTCAATCCTCCTTGGCCCTCCAAGCTAGGGAGGAACTGCAGGTCACCATCCAGGCACCAGAACACCACGGGTTCTTTATCAACCTAGAGAAGAGCCACTTTGTTCCCATGAACCACCAGCTCCTTTTAGGAGTCATCATTGATACCTTGACGTGCAGGGTCTATCTATCCCAGGAGCAGACCAGCCTCAAGGACTTGGCAGGTCGGGTCAAGACAGAGCGTACAGTGTCCTTAGCCATACTCTCACAGCTCCTGAGCAAGATGGTAGGCCGCGCGGCCTCCACCCGGCCTGTGCAGTCCCTGCCCAATCCATCTTGATTCGGGCCGGTTTGGGAGCTAGGGACGAGGCAAGGATGGACGGATGGACTGGTGATCGAACGGGCCGAGGAGTGGAAAGGCGGGATGAGAGAACTATCTGGGGGAAGAGTATTTCTGCCATCTACTACCCCCCCCCCCCCGCTGGAGAGACTATTTCCACCCCACCTGGACTACCTGCCGCACTTTATCATCTATCTTACCTTACGCTTTTAAGTTTTAGCTTGCTGTGTTAATTCTGACTTGCATTGTACCATCTTAGACGATTCCCCCCCCCCTTTTTTTATGTTATTGTCGTACTCCAGAACAGAGCTCCTTGGCCTGCGAGAGTCTCCCCTCTCGCAGGCTTGACCCCCTCATCTAACACGGGCCCACCTCGATGATGGACTGATTGTTCCTGAGAGGGGGTTCTTGGGTAATTTTTTAATTCGGATCTCTGGAGGGCGCGGGATAGAGGTTATTCCTCTATCCTAGTCCTGTTAGACCTCTCGGCGGCTTTTGATACCATCGACCATGGTATCCTATTGCACCGACTGGGGGGGTTGGGGCTGGGAGGCACCGTTTTGCGGTGGTTCTCGTCCTACCTCTCTGGTCGGTCGCAATATGTGTTGACGGGAGGGCAGAGGTCGACCTCGAGACCCCTCTTATGTGGGGTTCCTCAGGGGTCGGTCCTCTCACCCCTCCTGTTTAACACATATATGAAGCCGCTGGGTGAGATCATCCGTGGTTTTGGGGTGGAGTACCATCTGTACGCTGACGACACTCAGCTGTACATATCCACCCCAGACCACCCCAACGATGCCGCCGAAGTGCTGTCCCGGTGTTTGGAGGCCGTACGGATCTGGATGGGTGGTAACAAACTCAAGCTCAACCCTGCCAAGACTGAGTGGCTGTGGTTTCCGGCACCCCGGTTCAGCCAGATCACTCCAACTCTGGCCATTGGGGGCGAAACACTGGCCCCCGTGGAGATGGCGTGCAATTTGCGTGTCCTCCTGGATTCCCAGCTGTCCTTGGAGGACCATGTGGCGGCCGTGGCCAGGGGGGCGTTTCATCAGGTACGCCTGATGCGCCAATTGTGCCCCTTACTGGACCGGGCTGCCCTTCTCACAGTCACTCAAGCTCTCATGACGCCCCGTCTCGACTACTGTAATGCTCTCTACATGGGGCTTCCCTTGAGGTGCACTCGAAAGCTACAGCTAGTCCAAAACGCAGCCGCGCGGGTAATTACGGGAGCCGCCAGATGCTCCCATATAACACCGATCCTGCGCGAGCTGCATTGGCTTCCTGTGGCCTTTCGGGTGCGCTTCAAGGTTCTGACGACCATCTTTAAAGCGCTCCATGGCTCGGGGCCTAGTTATATGCGAGACCGTCTCCTGCCCCATACATCCCTTAGACCGATACGCTCCCACAGAGAGGGCCTTCTCAGGGTGCCGTCGGCCGGACAATGCCGACTGGCGACACCCAGGGGAAGAGCCTTCTCTGTGGCGGGCCCTGCCCTTTGGAACGACCTACCCTCTGAATTACGCACCATCACCGACCTCCGCCTCTTCCGCCAATGTTTAAAGACATACTTTTTCCATCAAGCCGGCCTAGCCTAACCTCCCATGGGGACTTTTAGAAAGTTTTAAATTGGGTATTTTAACAATTTGGTTTTTAGCATAGGATCGGGATAATTTAATATATATTTTAAATTATGTATTTATTTTTCTATTTTTGTATATTTTTAAATTTCCTGTGCGCCGCCCTGGGTCCCCTGTGGAGAAGGGTGGGATATAAATATAAATAAATAAATAACTAAATAAATAAATGGTGTCTTGCATCTCCATCATTCCTTGGGCACATCTGCACAGCAGGGATCTTCAATGGTTTCTTTTGCCTTTTCAGAGAACAGGCAGGAGCACTTCATCAGCCATGATTCGTGTGCCAGTAGAGGTCCTTCGATCTCTCCATTGGTGGAGGTCCTCAGCCATCTCCAACAGCTTAAGTAAAAGTAGTTGCCATTTCACTTACTGATCAAACTGCCAGTCCCAGTTACATCACTAAATGAATACTAAATTAAATGAATGTATTTAATTATTTTGTCCTAAAATATCTTTAAAAAAACAGAAATCCAATCTTTATGCACAAAAAAATGTATAAAAATTAAAATTATGTGATTAGAACATCAATTGGGACCAGAAACTCCTACTTAAGCAACATAGTCTTATAACCTGACAGATTGCTTACCAATGGCAATTCTGGTACTCTGGACTTTCATGTGCATTGTTAAGTGAGAATCTAACATGATAGTGACTTCTGATTTCCTGCTATTGACTTTGCTTGTGGGAAGCTGGCAGGGAACATTGAAAATTGTAATCACATGACTAGAGAGATTAAAGAACACTTAGAAACTGTAAGTGCCCTTGACTCAGTGTGGTCATAACTTTGAATGCTGTTCCTTTAATCGTTATTGTTGTGTGTAAATAATACAATTTTGCCTGCTGTTCAAAACAAAAGTTTTGAGCTTAATAATTCAGTATGTCTGAATCTAGTACTTGCCTCTTGTTGACAGGCCTTTTTCAATGAGGAATTTCTACTGTCACAAATTTTCACATTTTTTCAGTATATTTTCTGAAAACTGCTGGAAGACAGGCAAACCTCCAAGAATAGCATCCTAGGTAGCAGTATTCACTGCATGGGGAGGGCGGGATCACTTTTTTCTCCCTGCTACTGGTCAGAAAATTCAATGGAAATCCACATAGGATTGTTCATACATGGTATGACTAGTAAACTCTTTCTTACTAATTGTTCATTTTTAGAAATGAAAACTAGCTTAGAAGTGCATTCATTTGTTACTTGATTCCTTTTTTTTGTCTTAACTGAACAGAAAACTTGTCATCTATGTTCACGAAGCACTGTTACTCTTCAAAAGTTTAGAATCCTGATGGCAACTCTGGACAACTGTCTGGCTCTGTAGTATTTCTCCCACTTTGTCAGAAATAATAAGTTCTATGCTACCTGCCAGATTAAATCTTTTCTCTAAAACGTTTCATTGGCATGACACTCCACAACATCTGTTCTCACAGTTTTTTGCAAATACCAGGAACATTAACATTCTTAGCTACTTCCAGAATTATCTTTTACAAAACTATTTTTGCCAGACGAGCTATATGAAAACAAAAAAGGTAATTCTTTTATCTCCTACGCTACATAGAGGTGATGAAGGTAAAAATCTCAGTTTCGTAAAATTAATCTTAGCAAACTGAATGCAATTAGAACTTGGTTCCAAAAAGCAAAAAGCTTCTAAGAATATGCTTCTGGATTTTTGCAGTAATTACTTTATTAGATTCCTGAGTAATTTCTTGCTGCCCGAACTTCTTTGTATATTGCACACTCTAAAAACACAGGTAACTAAGACCTATCTGGTTGCTCTTGAAATAAAAGTGCAAATAATAGTTTTAAGCTTGGCTCAAGTAGAAACA
Source organism: Rhabdophis nuchalis (assembly GCA_039707465.1). Lineage (NCBI taxonomy): Eukaryota > Metazoa > Chordata > Lepidosauria > Squamata > Natricidae > Rhabdophis > Rhabdophis nuchalis. The sequence goes on from CM077648.1 coordinate 49,155,262, forward strand.
TTTTCATGGAAAATTTCTTGCTCTACACTAATAGATGATTTTAAAATCTCTTCAGTTCTATTCTTAAAGTAAAGCCTATTAAGATACAGGAAAAATCTCTAAAAATTATACTGAAAACAGATATTTTTTCTAAGAAAAAGAATAGAGTTCTTTGTTTAATTTAATGATCAGTATATGATAAAATAGGCAATCTATATGTTCTAACATAGTATGTTTTGACTATTAGGTAATATACACTTATAGCAGTAGATTCAAGAATTTCCAACTGTAAAGTTTATTTGGTAAAGGGAATAAGAGGTATTCAGGCCTAAATAATCTTAATGTACTCTTAAATTTTGTGCAACTCATTATCACATCATTAATATTTCTTCCAACAGCTGCTGCAGCCTGCAGCATAGTTAAACTGTCTATAATAAATCGAGAGTGACAAAAAAGAAGCAGATTTTATATGTACTCATCTGTCATACACAGATTATAGAATGGCTGTCACATTTGGCAGGTCAATGTACGATCCATCTTTTTCCATCCCACCTACACGTATTTAGAATGACATTTTCTATTTTATGTCTCTCTTTTTCTTCTTGACAAAGAATTCAAAGTATTCTCCTTTTTTCAATGTGCTATAGCCGTTAAAATCTTTAAGTCCCATCTGTTTATGGAATAATAAATAAATTACAGCAACCAATATGAACACATAATAAAGAAAACTATATAAATTAACATTGCTTGTTAGCACTTGTCATTTAAAGCAGACATTCTATAAATATATTAAAGTAAGAAGGGAAGATGTAAAAAAGATTGAAATAAAATTAATTTACCTAATTTTATAAAATCAATAATTCAGTACCAAAATTTTACTTGGAATGGCAATATTTTTGCTTTTGTGATTTTAAAAATTATTGTTAAAGATAATTTCATGAATGAAATCTATCTATACAATTTTTATCAATTGAAGGACAATGAATACCATATTTTTTGGAGTATAAGACACATCCCCCCCCCAAAAGAGGCTGAAAATTTGGGTGCATCTTATACTCTGAATGTAATTTTAAAAAACTTTTTTTCAGTCCTAATGAGGCGCTAACAAATGAAGTGTGCTTTGCCTGCTTTTCTCATTGCTGCTTCCTCTGATGATCAGCGGTGCTTTAAAGCTTTTTTTCAGCCCTAATGAGGCACTAACAAGTGAAGCCATCTTCCATACTTTGCTTGCTTTTCTCATTGCTTCTCTCCCCCACAATCAGCTGTGCTTTAGAAGGTGTTTTTTATCCCCAACCAGGGGATCAAAAGTGCAAGCACACATGCATGCTCAAAACCATCAAACTTATTTGCTGAAGCTGACCAGACTAAGGATACTAGCCAGATGAATACCTGGTAGGCAGATTCCCCCCCCCCCCCTATTTTCCTCCCAAAAAACTAAGGTACGTCTTATACTCCGGTGTGTCTTATACTCTGAAAAATACAGTATATACTGAAATTATTCCTTCAAAGATGACCAGCCAGCATTCGGTTATCCAAGTGGCAATAAAATGAATTTGTGGATTTATTGGAAACAATTGTTTGACAGTATTCTTTATCATATGCAATGAGCATATCCATATGCATCAAAATATCCTTAGGAATACATAGTTTTTTAAAACCTCTAAGGAATTAACCATCAATTCAATATAATAGTTTCCTTTATTGCACAAAGCTGTCAAATAATAGCTACTCTTAAATTCGGGAATGTCTCAAGGCAGGAGAAACAAGCCATACATGTGATTACAAATATATATAGTAGAGTCTTTTTAAGAACTTGCTTAATCTTGCTTTATCACCTCAAATATTTTTACTGTAACAAGTAGACTACTTAGCACTATTGAAACATTGCCAGCATACATCCAGTAGTGAAACATTTTTCAGAATATGATTTTTATGAAGTCTTTAACTGAAGGAGTTGGGCAGAATACTCAAAAGGATTGCTAACTGTACAGCAATGTTATCCTTCAGGTAGGTGTGTACTAATATGACAACTGTTATGGCAATAACTATGAAATATACTTCATTAAAAAAGTGTATTTTTGTTGTGGTTTGGTGAGATTGTGCTCACTGAACACTTCTTCACAAAGAGATAATGCTTGTGATTCAATACAGGTATACTCTGCTAAATTATATTAGGAATCCAAAAGCAGATAGATTTAGATCCAATAAATACAAATGGAAAGCAAACAGCTAAGCATAGCATAATGTAACACTAACAAAAAGATTCAGAGAAAGTTAAAACGGCTTGTGTGTCAAATTCTATATATCTTCTGGTCAATCCTTTGAGAAGTCCTAACTATTTTAGAATTTAATTGTATTTTCTTACCACAGTTACAATTTGTGTGTACAATATATAAATAAAAGTAATATAATTTATAAGTACTTTAATATATTTTTCCAATTGGATACAGTAGCAATTTTGCACTTATTTTATATATTATAAATTACCATGAAAAAGAACTTCACAAACAATATACATGACAAACAGATTTAACCAGCTTTGTATGTCACAGTTTTACATAATTCCACATCTATCACAAAGTGAAGCTGATATTCTCAGAAAATGTCTAGCATTTCTCCATGAAGTAGTCTTTCTTTCATCGTTAACTTCAGCCTATACAAGTTTGACAGGCGTATTATAGGGACAGAACAAACAGAGTTGGTCTTGAAATGGATGGTGAATGACTGGATTTGGAAGATTCTTTCTCTGTGAGATTGTCTTTATTTCCTTTATACCCCACCTCACAAATGCATAGCTATTTTTCCATGAAGCAACTGAAAGGGTCTTACATTATGAAAAAGTATCTTAAGCTAACAATGTGTTGGATCATCCTGAAATTAGTACTAGAACAAACTGGAAGATTTTAAATTCTAATTCCTCTATTTGCCTGATCTGAACTGAAACTAAGAATATTGTACAGCTTAGACCTTAGCCATGAAAAGGGTCAGAAGACTATGAAATAAATTATGAGCAACTTAACATAGTTCTATTTATAAGAAATTCAAGTTAGTGGGAAAGAAAATACAAATTAGCTCCAACTGTGATACTTAAGATAAGGAGATAAAATCTCTTATATCACAACTACACAGAATTTTACAGTCACTGAAAAATGTAATTTTGAAAGAAAATCTACGACCTACTTCTCAATATTTAGGGATATAATTTGCTGCAGATAGTTTGCAAATACTATGCCATAAACCAATGTTTACAAACTATTATGCTAAAATTATGACTAAGGAAATTCATATTGTTCCTTTATGATGACTGCTTGCTCATTTGCATCCTTATTCATGATCAAGTTGCTTTTTCCAGTGGTATTTCCATCTTGACTGCTGTTAAAGGGTTTCTAGTTTATTGTCTGATGAAATGGGATTATTCCACTAGATCCTCGAAAATCTTTAAAATACTAAGCAGTTTTAGACCTGGTAAAAAAATTAAATGTTACTTCCTTTTTTCTCTGAAATACTCCTATTTCAAAAATGATTGTAAACACAAAAATTAAAGGAATATTTCATTTACTCCAGATTATTTTATTCCTCTGTCCTCCTAGTAAAACATCAAAGCTAATTATAACAAGCAATGCAGCTGTCAAATTTCAAAGTAGCACTATTCAAATGTGCTTCAGTAAACCAGAGTGATATTTTTATAACATTTGGGTTTTTTTAAAATAGATATTAGTTTTCTAGAATAATTTTGGCAAATAAAATAATAAAATAACCATTGTGATTATTAAGGTGATAAGTGGTTATTATAATCAAGACAAACTACATGCAGCCTCTTTAGAGATAGTATGTTCTTTTGGATGAAACCTTATTAACTGAAAATGTTAATTGATTGTTGCTTTTAAGAAAAACAACTTAACTTTCCATCAAAATATTAAAACTATGCTATTTAATCATTTCACAATTTAAGAATTGCCTACTGTACTTACTTGAAAAAACTTATACAATGACAATTATACTCAGCAGTGAAATTCTAATCTTATTTTTTAGGTTAGCACAGAGGTTTCTCTGATACTTTATTATTTAATACAAACATATATAAACATTTCAAACAGGTTTATATGAGTTTAGAATACAAACAAAACATTGCAATAAATTAAAAAACAGAAAAGAAAAAAAGAAATTCTCAAATTTTAATTTTTATTCCCCACTAGAATATAATTATGACTTATTTGAATATGGTTTAGTTTATTATTTCAGTCAGTGATCATAAATTAACAAATAGCGAAATCTTAATGTAGTTTGCAAATTATTTTGGATGTTAATATTTTTAGCATATTGCTTAAACAAGTATTTGGCCTGTTCAAAATTCATTGAGATCAATATATCAGTGAAAGTTTACAATATCTTGGGTTCCATCAAATGATTTTCACCAAGAGTCAGAGCAACCCAAAGTACTTGGGTTGAAAATTAATTTAAGCCAATTGCTAATTATGCTATTTGCTCAAGTTCTCTGAGGCCTTTCCAGTCTGAATCTGGAATACTGAATGGTGGAACTAGAAATAACTGAACATCATGTAAGAGCCCCATATCATTATAAGTATAGGATAACTATTCTATTACTTGACCTTAAACATAGTTTAATAAATTAACTGAAATTTAGTGGGATTATACAATACCCTAAACTGTGATATAGCTAAGTATATTTTGGCTTGTCCATGATACAGTATATGAGCCAAGCTAGTATTTTGATATCTGTCAAAGTATGATTATAATGTGTTTAAGACAGGAGAAATGTAGAAAATATAGAACAGCTTAAAATAATAAAATGCTTTATTATGAATCTCATTATTAAACCTTTATCCAGTAGAGATAAAATATTAAATATTATTGTGTTTTGCCCTGTCACCTAAAACATGCTAAATTTTAGCAATGGAACAAAATTTATTTTATAATGAAGTAAATGCCTATAAGGTTGAAGGAGGACGACACTGGAAAGCAACAGTGAGCACTGGCAAGGCAAATACATGAATCTGTAAACAATTGAGAAGTTTCAATTACTTAGAAATAAGACTACTTAAAAATAACAAGTACCAGAATAATAAAATATTAATACACTGAAATTATTTAGAGATTCCTTTATTTCACTGAGTTGTAGTTTAATGGGCCAATGCAGAATCATATTTATTCATAAATGTCTAATGTATCACATAAAGTGATTGCCACAGGATTAGAGATGTTTAGATATCCTTCAGTTTTCTTCAAATAATTCGAAGATCATTATAAAGGAAATTATTGGCATATCCAAAAAGCCTGTATATTAAAAACTAAGTTGAAAGAATCAGAACAAACAAGGAGTTGGGCAACTGGCAAAATATAGGTAGCCCTCAACTTACTACCACAATTCAGCCCAATTTTTGCTAAATGAGACAGTTCTTGAGTGAGTTTTGCCCACTTTACAAGCTTTCTTGCCACAATTGTTAAGTGAATCTCTGTAGTTGTTAAGTTAGTAACCCGGTTGTTAAGTGAATCTGGCTTCCCCATTGACTTTGCTTGTCAGAAGGTCACAAAAGGGGATCACAGGATTCTGGCCACTGCAACTGTCATAAATATGGAAGAGAGAACTTATTTACTCAAGAAAACTCTTGCATGAAATTTAACTCAGATACATAACAAGAAAGGATATCTGAGTTGGCTGTTTGAGAACTACTGTTGTATGCAGGCAGAGTAGAGTGCTAAAGACATCAAATCATCACAATGAATGTTTTTGTAAGTTTTCTAAACTCACAGTATCTACTTAAGAAGTTAGTGGCAAATTGCACCTGTTTCTGGATCTAGAAAGTTCCCTAGACCAGGGGTCTGCAAAGTCGGCTCTTTTAAGACTGGTGGACTTCAACTCCCAGAATTCCCCAGCCAGCTATGCTGGGAGTTGAATTCTGGGAGCTATGCTGGGAGTTGAATTCTGGGAGTTGAAGTCCACCAGTCTTAAAAGAGCCGACTTTGCAGACCCCTGCCCTAGACAATCATTCATGTGTTGGCCACCCTGTATGGACTATTGCAATGTATTTCAATGCCCTTGAAAACCCTTCAGAAGGGCAGAATAGGCAGTTATTTCTTGCACCAATGTGTTTCTGGGTTCAATTTACTTATAAACATAACATAGTGCTGGTCTATTTGAGAGACCGACTGCTTCCTACAATGTCCACCCATCCTGTTTGATTTGAAATAGCTGACATATTTCAAATCCTGTCAATTTAACAGTATCATATGTTGGGTCTTACAAGCAGGCCTTCTCTTTCATTGTGCCTGACCTCAGGCTCTTTCCCGGGCCTCAAGCTATATAAGTTCCTCTTGTAGGAATATTGGATATTAGACAAGGTATTGGTTTTACAAGGTGGAGCCCATCATTTTTTCTTTGTTTTTTTATGTTGCTTAATCTGTTTTAATACTATCTGCATTTAGAGTTCTCATGGAGGGAGGTGGTCTTACAAATGTAATAATAATTTGGTTTAAAAAAATAAGAATGAAAAGGCACGCCTGTGAAAAGAAAAATATGCAATAAAAATATCTAAACTATATACTTTGGATTTTTTTAAAAAATCAGGATATTCGAGGTGTTTACCAAGGAAATCTAACAGCAAGCTCAATTGTATTTTTAATTCTACATGGCTATCTATATGGGGAACACACCGTAAGGCTATGCAAATACTCAGAAAGAACTGCTTGGCAATATGCAGAGGAGAAAATAGCTTCTCTTAAAATTGCCTTTTTACAGGCTCAGATGGCTACTTTGAAAGCAGCTTCTGACCATTCTGTTTATGAGTTCATGCATAGACCTTGCTGTGTCTTTTTATCATGTTGCAAAGCACATTTTCCAAAGGATTTGCATAGCCACTCTGAACTTTATTTGAAATATCAAAAGTCTTTATTTATCTAAATCACTTTAAATAAATGTAAAGGCTTAAAGAACAAATCATTAAAAATTATTACAGCCTACGTCAACATGAAATTATCCTGGGTATTCTTTCAATAGATCAATATCATTGTTTAAGCAATACTGGAAACTAAAATTCTTTCACTTTGGAAGGAAAGACAATGAGATGATGGCTTTCTTTGGTTGCAGATTTTCTTGCGTTATGAATTCTCAAGAACTAGTGAGGTACTATCACTGTTAGAAAAAAACTTCAGTTTAAATTTTCACTTAACTATAAAGCTGAGCTGAATTACTTTGGATCTCTCTCTGCTATATTTGCACAGCAGAGTGACCCATAAACTAGCCAATTATATATTAGCCTATTGTCTTGTATGAACATGACTTCTGTGGTGTTCATTTATGGTTCATGTTGTATGAACCTAGAAAACTGAAGTGATTAAATCATAGTTCAGTTAATTACAAGCAAATTTGTCATAAGAACACATTTAAGCCTTTTGTTGTGTGGAACTGCGCCCCCTAACCTTTCTGGCTCCATGGACCAGCAATGGTGGCGGGGAGGGGGAATGGTTCACATAGATCACATACATGCGCAAATGAAGCTTTGTGAACATGTCACTTGCGTGATCCACTTCCCAATAGGCTGTGGACCAGTTTCAGTCTGCAGACCAGAGGTTGGACACTTCTGTATCTATTCCACAATTCTCAAGCAGACTTTTATGTTAGAATGTGGTAGCACTTTTTTGAGAATAACCAATTTTATTAAAAATCACAAGATTATGTGAGCTATAGCTTATTCTTGAGAAGCATTAACAATAATAGTCTAAAAAGTAATGACAGATTCTTCCCAAATTTTGGCAACTATACAACTTTTTTCCTAGAAAGCAAACTCATAAAGGTTAGTGCCTATTACAAAGTTAATGAACAATAAAGAGTTCTATATAATGCTGCTTTAGCAGTAATCTGAAGCAGCATTAAATAGAAATTATTGTAGCAGTAATCTCAGAACATTTTTCACTTTTTCAAACAAATTCTATGCTAGACAATGCTCTGACACACACTGATATTAACATAAAAAATCTAAACCTTTTCACAGAACGTACAGTAAATTCCTGCCAATAATAAGTTGTGGGGAAAAAACTTTCCTAAAATTTTAAATATAGATATTTACATTCCCTATTATTTACATGTATTATTATTTAAGGGATTAGACTAGGAGCAGGATGAGCTGGGATCAAACCCACCCTCATTCTAAAGCTCATCTTTGAGTTCATCATGCTCTCAGCCAACCTAACTCATGTTTGGAGAAGGAAGACAATACATATAGTCCTTGACAGTTTGTTTAGTGATGTTCGAAGTTACAACGGAACTGAAAAAAGTGGCTTCTGACCATTTTTAAATTTACAATCTTGCAGCATCACGTCATCAAAATTCAGACATTTGCTAACTGGCTCATAGTTGATGAATGCAGTGTCCCAGAGTCATGTGATCAACTTTTGTGATCTTGTGACAAGCAAAGTCAACAGGGAAGTCAGATTCACTTAACAACTATGTTACTAACTTAACAACTGCAGTGATTTATTTATCTAATGTGGTAAGATAAGACTGTAAAATGGAGCAAAATTCAATGTCTCACTTAGCAACAGAAAATTTGGCCTTGTGGTTGTAAATCAAGGACTACTTGATATACCACTTTGAGCTCCTCATGAAAAATAGGTTATGTCAACAATATTTAAGTCAACTATTTAATTTTAATTTTTAAAATTAATCAATTTAATTTTTAATGTAATTAAATTAAATTACATTTTTTTAAAAATCAACTACTGCTTTGATTCAAGCTATGCATTGATTTTTTTTGTGGGGAAAAACACAGGGTAGCCAAAACAAATTGATCATTTATATGGGAGATCATAATTTCTCATGCTTTATTAAGTCATTAATGGCTGGACAAGATCTAATGTCTTTGTCTTGTTTAAATTGTTATTCCAATGAAGCCAAACATGAAGGAATAATACCCACCCCAGTTGAGGTCCTCTACAGATTTGATGCCCAGTCCAGAAAAGAGAAACAAGGTAGTTTGGATTCAGTGTATACACATACTCATTCCTATTTCAAAAGCTCAGAAGCCTCAAAAGTAAAAGTGATTCTCTGCTAATGAAGAGATACTTTTCCTATCTTTTTAATCTTTAAATTCTCTTCTAGCAAGATCTAAGTTTTCTCTGCCTCTAATGTTTTGACAACCATAACAAACAGGATGAAACGATCTTCTAAGAAGGATTTTCTCATTCAGTTTTCCAACGAATTATTGAGGAAATAATTCAACATTATGTAACAGCTAGGAATTGTTTCAAAGGATAAAGATGTTTTTATGTCATCTAAAAATTGTAGAAGATAATTACTTTTTAAATGCTAGCTATAATAAAACTAATTTACTATCACAGGTTAAAAAAACTGAATACCTTTTACAAAAATCAAAATTCAAGTCTAGTACCTATAAAGTTTAAAGACATTTTTTTAAATTAATGGGAGTTGTGGAAAGTATTTTTAAAAGGTCCTCAAATACATTAGCAAGAACAAATCATTTCTTTTCAAAGCATTAAAACAGCCATGTCTCTTGCACGCCTCCTTTGTGAGTTTTGAAAGCTGTCTCATTTTTTGCCATGCGTGCTTGCAACCACAGCACACAAACTTTGCTTACAGCTTCAGAATAAATGCCACATACAGACAATTCAGACAGCATTCAATGAAAAGTATTGTAAAGGATACAACACTTGAACAAACGAGAAGTGAAATTATAGGAGACACACATTCATCTTGCTAAAAATAAAAAGCATGATCCTGGAAAACTTTTCAAAGCAAGATCTACAGTAGATAAACAATAACATAAAAACAATAGCTAAATAAACTCCCCCTCCCATCAGTTAAATTGCATCCAAGTTTTACTCTCTCTAGGCTAAGGTGCAAATAAATTGCAGGAGCACAGAAAGAAATTAGCAGATGATGACTGGTAAGTTTGTACAAGAGTTGTAAGATCATTTGGAGGTGAGGAAAAAGAGTTTTTGTTAGAGCATTGTTGGATTTTACCCACATATAAAATTTTGAATAAAAGGCTACTTAGAAATAAAAATTAACAAGGAATCTTATTAATGTTTTATTATTGTATAAAAATGATGCTCTTCTGACCTTTAGCATCTTTAAACTTTGGGATGTACTTCCTGAAGAGCAAAATACTAATTATATAGCTTGTTTGACCCAACAAAATCTGAACTAGTTTAGCCAGCATGACCCAGAATTGCCTTACAAAATAATTATTTGAGGATCTTAAGATATCTACCGAAAGGGAGTTTTTGCTATTTTTTTCCCAGTTAGATACAAAAATGCCTTCAGGAAAATTATGGCTTGCAAATTATAACGTTGTCCAAATAAGTCTGCTACCAGTTACTTAAGCAAAAACATATACAATATATACATATATACATATATCACATAAATAGCACTAGCAATACTACTTAACAGTGATTTACAGCCCTCTCTAAGCGGTTTAGAGTTAGCATACTTCTCCCAAATATCTAGGTCCTCATTTTACCAACCTCAAAAGGATGGAAGGTTGAGCCGGTGAGGATCAATAAAATATTAATTACTCTGTTCAATGACTAATAATAATCTAGTTTCATTATACCATATTAGAATGTTGATAAGTAAACTTATGGGAAAAAATCCCTCACAGCATTCATTCAAAATTTGTATATAGGAACAAAAACTTCATTCATTACTGCCAACATTATACTAGAATTGGAGACTGAATTTTGAATATGTCTGAGCAAAACAATTTTCTTGTTATGTTACATTTAATTAGACATACTCTCTAATGACAAATAAATGTACCCACTAATTACAGAACTTTATATTTCTAATAACAAAACACTAAGCAATACCAAAACCCCAAGTAAGTTTTTCAGTAAAAAAGATCCTGTGACCTGAATTCAGTTTACTGCCATGAAAGCAACTGCAGCATTGCAGAATGAAGATATACATCATTTGACATTCTAAAACCAATAACATAAGGTCTATACTTTTTTTACTCCATAATTTTTGGTTTGTACTTTGACTATGGCACTTTCATCAAACATATATATATATATATATATATATATAAATTTAAACTGTAATACTGTGACTAGATTTCACAATGATTCCTGGTAAGAATTATAAAAAAAACAGAATATTAAACAATTCCACACATGATCTACACTAGGCCACTTTTGTATCTTTGTTAGTAGTAAAATTTTCTAACCGCCCACGGGTTCCACAATAATGGTGATTTATAAAGTAGGGAAGTCAATTAAAAAAAGGAACATGCTTCGGTATCAGACAAAACCCTCACTGCCCATCATGAAAGCTGGAACGCCCACTAGTGGGAACTAGGGACCAGGTTGACTACCACTGATCTACACAGACAAAAATAATAATATATCAGTAAATAATATTTTTCACTAATCAAACACATGGACTATATCTACATTTTTAATTTTAAAAGAAATCTATATTTAGAATAGGCTTGGCAAAATTAAGCCAGATATACACATTTAAAAATCAGGAGATTAGTGGCCCCTCTCCAGATTAACAAATGTTATCAAAAGCTTTCATGAGACAAAATATTAGGTCTTTTATTAAACTTGTTAATTTGAAAGGGTGCTACAAAATTTCTGATTTTTGCCTACACAGCTCTCCTACAAAACATGCTCACAATCTTATGCTGCATACAATCAGTAGTATACATTCAACTGCACTAGGGTTGCTGAAAAATATTTATCTAAATTTCTGGGAAGCATCAATTGCTTACTGTGATGGCACTTTGAAAAATGTATGTTAATAATTCTATTCCATCTTATTTTTTTAAAGTTCATTTCAATTCTAATGTATGCTGAAAGAGCTTAATCCATGAACTCCAATATTATTTGTGTGTGTAGGACTATGGCATGCTAATTATGCAGATACTAAAAGGCCTATTTTGCGGTGGGGGGGAGGCTGTATTCCTCATTCTCAGTACACTGCACTGTGTAATCTTCAAAGCCTTCATGCTCCAATTCCCTTGAGACAACTCTCACTATCTAACAATAACGTTTTAAAAATAGAATTTTCTCCAACTTTTTGTACCATTTCATTTCTTTCAATAGTTTCCTAACTATATTGTTTCAAAATATAACTGTGATGACCCACTCAGCTTTTAAATATTTTTCCAATAATTTACTTAACTTCTTTCCCTCATATTGACCTCAAGAGTATTCTTAATGTTAATATATTAATTTATTACTTTATATTACTATTATTTTATTACTCCTTTTATTTTTAAAACATATCTGCAACTGTTTTTAATTTATATCAGCTTATGTTTTGTATTTATACTTAGACATATTTTTCTTTCTTCAAATTTAAATACTGAACTGTTGAAAAAAACCACAAAGCTTTATCACACACACATGTATGTATGTGTGTGTGTGTATATATATATATATATATATATATATATATATATATATATATATATATATATATACACACACATATATATATACATACAATACATACACACACACACACACACACATATATATGCATACATACATACACACATGCAATATATATATCAATTGGTCCACTAATATGCCTTCTGTCTGCATGAAATTATCACTTACTTTTATAATTATCTACAACATTTAAACTTATTTTATGGTAGTTCTCCCTCTATTAGCATATCAAATATGAACAAAATTATACTTAAAATAGGAAACATACATAGTTAAACCAAAAGTGATAGGAAGCAGGGATGTACGGTAATTGTTTATATACTAATGTTTGTATAACAACCCTTTAACGTATTTTCATGTTTTTTTCTGAAACTTATTAGCCTCCTTGTGGTGATATATTGATGTTATTGATCAATATTCTTCTGGAAAGTCTACAGCTCAGCAGAAAATGTCAAAAAAGTCTGGAATTTTGTTGTTATTGCTGAATTTTCTGTATAAAATGTTATTAGCACACAGTTATTAGTGTATGGATGGTACTTTTCTATATTAAAACCATAATGTAGCATTATCTGTAAAAGTCTTTTAAAGAGAACTTCTCCAATGGAGGATTTCATTTTGTAATGGAGATTCAATGTCAACCATATACCTATGATACTAATGGAAGTATCTCATTTTAGTCTTATTATACAACATTTTTCAGATGGAGATGCACATTTACACCTTTGCACTATCTTAGAAATTGTGCAATCAAAGGTAAGCAAGATTGGGATAATAACTAAAAGTAATCATTAACATAATTATTACTTATTACTAATTACTAGTATGTACGTTTTCTCCAATCTATTAAATTTAAAAAGTTATAATGTGGACAACATTGAGAGGGGTTTCAAGGTCTGTATCTAAAGCTTTTGCACAGCCATATAAAGCCCAGTGCCTCAGGTAATACATTTCCATCTAATTAATGGACTTAAGAAATACACTTAATTAGTGATAAGAATGTTTCTCCTTCAATATAAAAAATGAAAATGGTTCCAATAATCTGTTTATAATGGGATATTTTTATGATTGAAAAACAAATCTGAATTACTTCATAAAATAATTTTATCCATGTTACATTCTGCTCAAATTATTAATTGCACTGTATTTTTTAATTTAAGTAAGTCAACTGTAGTTTATTCAATACTGAAGATAAAAAAGCCATCAACTTTACATGTGCATAACAACTATAGCTAACATTACGAAGTTCTTAAGCATCTGGGTCATATTCATTTAATAAATTATTTAAATATACTCTTGAAAGCTGAGATACTATAGCTTTCAAATTCTTTTTAGATATCTGAAAAGTAAAATCAGTTAAGATTTTAATGAGAATACACTGTCACTCACAATTGACTAAACATGGTTTGTGAATCTAAAGTTTACAAAAAGGTCCAAATGACTTCTGAAATTTGGAAGGAGACTAGTCTGTTATGTTTAAGTTTCAGTTAAAGTGCCAGAATTTATAACCTGCATTCCTAGAAGTGCAAATACAATCTGTTTTTAAATATTGCTTTTCAATATTATTAAATAGGAATAGTCTCATTTTAATACTGATTCAATATTAACTTGAATAATATCCAAGTAACCACACGTTCATATTTGTAGGTAAAAATCTTACATGGGCAACCAAAACAGCTAATGTTCTCCTTATCTTTTCCATATATGGAACATGACAGTAAATATAGGATAATGAATTGTTATCTTTAGAGCAACTGGTCTCAGTTTAAAAAATTAAAGAAAATCATTTTTTGAATAATAAAGTATTGAAAGAAAATATCTATTTCTATTTTCAACTTATTAATTAAGTATGACCAAGAGGAATAAAAAACTAAAACAAGAATTCTATGACAGTAATAACACAGGCCTAATGGAACTACAATTAAAACCAATACAAAGATTATCTTCACCAATTACTCTTCTGCCTATTTATTTATTTACCTCACTTGCACTTGCATTGAGTCTCATCACAAATTTAAACAACTTGTTTAAATACTTTGGTCTTTCAGAATTAATAAGATATGTTACCTTTACTATCACAAAAACTGAAAGACAAACTTTTCAGGGCACATTGTTGTGAATTTTGCAATAATGGACAGTATAACATTTAGGCAACAAAATTAATGAAATGTCTTAAGAATGTCAACTTTGTCTCATAAGGTACTTTTATTTTATTTAAATTGAACTATTAAAAATGCTCTCAGCTACGTTTTACAGTTCCCAGAAAAGAATGGTTTATGACTAAAAGTGAATATGTTTAATAAAAATTATAACATTAGAAATAGCAGTATAAGATACTACTTACTTATTTTGAGCTACACTAATAGTATAGTATAAAAATTAACATAAGCAACTGTTCAGGAGTTTAATGTAGTAATCTAATATAAAGCAGCACATTGTAAGCTTATCTTGAAGCATTTCTATAACTTCTTTTATCACATAAAATGAAGACTCAATGAAATGATTCTTCCCTCTTAATTAAAAAATTAACCAATTTGCAACACTTAGCAATTCTCCCCTTTAACAGTTATTAAACTACATTCAAAATTCAGTAAACCCTGTAATTTTATTTTATTTCCATTTAGAGAACTAAAATAGTTTTAAACACACCCTAATGCTTTAATAGGTTAACATCTAATCTACAAACTAAAAACAAAAAAAGAAAACATTGTATATACTTATAATTAGGTGAGCCTTTTACCCATTTATTTTTTAAAATTCCACTATGCCTTTTGACTGAATATGTGTTTTTAAGAGGGCTATAATATATATATAAATAATCAAAATTACCTCCAAAGTATTTTACCAAATCCTGTTTGTTAGTTTACACTTCAGGAATTATAGCCAAAACCTGAGAACTGCATAGCTAATCACAGTCAACAATCTGGGCCTAAAATATGTTCAACATATTATGAGTTATAGTTTGAGAGAAAAGTCTAAAAAGAAAATCAATAAACCTTCCAATTAGCTTCCAATTAGCTAAGTAACAATCAAGTATTAGGAAACGATATAAAAACAGAAATAAAAATATGTTAAATTTAGTAAAAGAATATTTTTCTTGTTTTCCAATAAAAAGCAAGCATGGCATAAGTTTACATTCAAATTGGTCTATAATCAAGTAATTTTTTGAATAGGTATCCAAATTATTCCTTTTCTTATTCTAATTTTATATTGCTCAAAAATAATTTTGAAACTCAATAAAATTTGAGAAGCAGTTTCTACTGTTATGTGATGCTTGGGCTCACTACTCATACACAAGTGGTAGTTATACTAACTCTGTTACTTATTTACAGGTGTTAAATAAAAATAAAAGATGAAAAAAATACTATAATTATTTACAATTACAAAGCATTAAAAAGTAAAGCTAATGAAGATTCCAAACATAATTTTTTTAGGAATTTGTTACTTGCTGTTTATTCTATATAGTAAAACGAAATCATGTGAATCAACTATCTAATCCTAAAGGTACTTAGTATGGAAATCAAATCCATTAAAATCCATGCAGCTTTATGCTTATAAATTTATTTAGAATCCACAAATTTATATTTAGTAGTGGATTTTATTCTATTTGATTTCACATGACCTATCAAGCAATTTTAAATTTGTTTCTCCATCTTAGGTATTCAATATGAAATATGGCTTCCCATGATGACTGATTGTAAATTTATATTTGTGTGCATGTGTGTAAAATATATCTTCATACATATATCTGTAATGCACACACACACAATCATCCATCCTTTCTTGGATATACCTTTGAAGGTACTGAGACTTTCAAACTGCAGAATTCAAAATATAAAATTGGTTGTCCAACAATTCTAAAGGATTTTATGTACTGAAATATGTACATGTGTATGCAACACAGATTTCTCTTTAGCGCTGCAATTACAGCTCTGAACATAATGCACATACATTATGGGAAAGTACATCTAATATATGAATGTCTGGAGCTTTCCCCAACAGAAAAAGATTTAGTGTAACTTTAAATATTTAAGTTTTAATAAACAATGATATTTGGTAGATTAATCAACCGAAATAGTGATTTTTAAACATTTCAAATTCCAGTTTTTAGGATTTAGAATAAAAGAATCTGGAAAGCAACTATTTTGATTAATATTATCAACATATGACTTGAAGAGCTATCAATATAAAAACAATTTGTATTTCTAACCTTTCCAATCTAAAATAAAATATATAGGCTTATGGGTTTTTCAAATAGTGTTCTGCTTACTAAAGTCTGCTGCTGTTCTATTCATTCTTTTCAGTGTGATTTAAGCAGGTCAACTGAAAATCTTTGCAGTACATTGTGCTCTCTCACGTTAACACTTTGTTATAGTATGGGAAAAACAAAGTTCCTATTAAAAATGACCATATTCTGTTTCACTAATCAGCAAATGTATTTGTAAAAATATTACTTAAAGTATGAGTTACCAATTTGTATTTCAAAATTTAATTCTTAATTTTGAAACTATTCCTCTACTACTTACACAGTAACAAATGCAAAAATATGGATCTAAAATTCTGTCGTTTTATATTACTTCCAGTGATGATGGATACTTAGCAACCATTCTCTTCTATAGAGGAATGAATACCTGAGTGACGCATGTAATATGTCATGTGGCATTAATTATCCAGATCATTGTATTTAGACAGCTATTATCACAATGTGTAAAATGCATTCATTTTAGATCCCACTTTTTTGAACCTCTTTCTTTTGCATTCTATGGAAGGAAATGCAAACTTCCACCATAAATATATAAATAAAAAGAACTGTCTAAAGAAACTGTTTTCTCCTATTTCTGATTACAAATAATTTGGATTAATTGGTACTTTTCTACATTTGCAAGAAGGAAAATACATAAAATAGATATATAAATTTCATTAACATGAATGTTTAGATATATGAAGGAAGAAAATGACTATCTAAATGTTTTCCAAAATAACTGAACATTGTGTTATTTCTGCACAGTGATTTCAAAATAAACTATTCAGTAGGCCATTAAATAGTATTTAGACGTGTTAGCAGTATATATAATAATGCAAAAATGTGCACTCACTTTTTTGCATTATTATATATAAAAAGGAATAGCGATTCATTCCATGATACAATAAGCATAAAGAATACACTATGTGTAATATGCTATGCACAAAATCTTCCAACTAGTAACTTTTCCTACATAATTGCATTCATTTCTTTTGTTTCTTTCTAGTTCTGCAGTAAAATAACTCTATTGTTCTCTGCTTTTCAAATTCCTGAACAGGTTGGTTTGCAGGGATTAGTTTTTGCCTGAAGGCCCACGAAGTTTAAACTGAACTATTCTTGAACTAGCTAAAAAACATCTTGGAAAGAGTAGTCTTCAAGAATGATGTCCAGGAAACTAAAGCAAAGTTAATTAAGAGCAGCTGTCTAGGTCTGTAGTGAAGTAGATCAGTATCCCATCAAATCCTCTAAAGATTCCCCACTTTTAAATCAGTATGTACTTCTATTTGCGTTGGGGAAATGATAAAATGTATTAAAAGTACTGCTTTAAATTCATATAACACGAGATGTTAGTATAAGTTTTTTTTAAAATCACTACATATTTTATAATTATTGAATGGCTGTTCAAAATCAGATGAATAATTAAGATTTTTAAAAAATATTTCTCATTTCATAAAGATTGTACAAAACAATGAATTTTTAACGCTTTAGTCAAACATTCAGAATTGGAGAACAAAAGATTTATTTTTGAAAACAAGAACTGCGGTTTATACAATTCCAGACATGAATCTGTTTTCAATTACTGAAAGTATTTCCACTTCAGTGGAAAGGGATCAAGTCTACAGCTACACAATTTTTGGGGCAATGAATGCAATTATATTAAGCTTTTATAAACAGAATGACTTTGTGACAGGATCATAGTCTGCACATTCCATGTCTGTTATGAGAAAAAAGAAAAGAGAATTATTACATTGGCTTTGCAAGTGTGGAGTGGAAAATACTATATGCTTCTCCCCCTTTCAAGTAGCATAATAAATGTCCTCGGATTTCCTGGCAATACTTTATTTCTAAATCAACGTTTTCCGATATGACATAAAAGTACACACCATATTTGCGTTTATAAAGTTGGATTTATATATTTAATTACTTTTTCTCTTTCATTACTACTATTTTTTTTTAAAACCAGCAGTATGCTAAACAGTGCTATACGGCGAGGTCCGTTATTTTTACACGCAGCCGATTCCTTTATTAGAAATATTTACTACCCTTTGAGAATGCCACTACACGTTCGCACTAACCAAGTCCAAAAGCCTAAGGAACTCAACCCAATTTTGGCTACATCCGAAAGCGCTGAAGACTAGATGTGCTATGCTAAGGTTTGAATGCAATAATTGGCGGGGGCGGGGCGGGGGGGTGTTAATCAACACGAAAAAATGCTTTGAATGTTAAAAGTCCTGCACGAAGAGTCGCTTTAAGTAACCGGAGAGCTTTTTGTAAGAGCATTAAGTACGTTGAGAAATAGGTAAAGTTAAAGCTTCGCCTTTGCTAGATCTTCGTCTAGCTCTTCAGGGGTTAACAAGCCACCTCATTTCCAACGCTAATATTGCCTCTGCACCGATTCCAAGAGAAGAGCAGCCTCCTCCTCCTCCTCCCCTTCTATAACACCGCATCGGAATCAAACATACATAAAAGGAGAAAGGAAGGGGGGGGGGGAGAGAGGGAAATCCGCACATTTACCTACACCACTAGCGCTTCTGTTTCTGCACGTTTTAAGTGGATCTTTCTCGAAGTAAGTATTCGCACTTTATCCCGCCTGGGCTGTAAGGTCAAAAGAAGGGTAGCTTTTCCAGTCACCCACCTTTTCCGTGGTGATTCCGCCTTCTGGATGTGACGAGCTGAGCGCAGCCCTTCCAAGTTGAATCCGTCTATAATGTATCATGTTACAGAGCCTGGCTTTCTCTTCAGGCACCGAACGGCAATCAGACATGATAGGCTGAGGCTCCTCTGTTTACATCCAAGCAGGGGAGGGGGGCGGGGTTGCCATCGCTTAACCCTTGCCAAGCCACGGGGCGCCTCGCTCTCTCGCCCCGTTTTCCTCGGACTGCCGTAGGACGGCGGAGTTCTGAGCACGGCCAAAGCCGCTCGCGCTTTTTCCTCTTTTCCCCCCCAAACGAACCTCCCCGCTTCTTTCAGATGCGTGGCAGAGACTGGCGGAGCCCCCGACCCCCAAGATCTATCGCGCTGAAGGACTGCATCGCAGCAGCAGCAGCACCTATTGCATGAAGAGCAGCCGGAATGGGGGAAAGGCTTTGGGAGGCGAAATAAAAATGGGTCTTTTGTGGCAGAGCAAAAGTGTAAAATAATAAAAAAAAGGGCAACAAATTAAATATCTGATAAAGATGGATGCTCGGGTTGTTCTTTGCTTTAAAGGCAAGTATGCATCGCTCAAAGTACTTCGATCTTTGAGCGTTAATAATTATTTTCTCCGACAGTCTGAAATTGCACAAGTCCGTTCTTCCCAATGGGCGCCTTGGAGAACTCCTTTGACTGGGGGGCTGTGGAAGATTCGCACATTTAAGGCTCGAGATCCATGCCTGGCGGGTTCAGGCTTCTGCGCTACTCAGACAACAGACAGCCTTAAAGATACGCGATAATCACAAACTGATTACCTGATCCCGTAGCATTTGCCTTTCTGATCCTGTAGCATTTTTGCATCGATCGAGGTTATATTACGTTGGGCTACCATTTCTGGCTGCAGAAATCGGGACAACCAACAAATAGCAAAGGGCCACACACACACACACAAAAAGGACCCCCTCCTCAAGTCTCCCTTGCCAGGTCCTCCAGATTTCTGCAGACCAAATACAGTAGCCCTAATAAAAGTGTTTTGAGCTAGTGCAGAAAATGCAAAATGGATTAAAGAACAGGATTCATTTTTCATATACTTGCTCAATTCTCTTGAGAGTTATTGACACAGATCTATCAACACTGAAAATACAGCATCCGAGAGTTGAAATTTTACAAAAATTTAAAGGAGCTGAGATGAAAGACACAGAAAACTGAAATTATCCAGAATATTGCTATATAAAGAAGGGTGTATCCCCAGGAAGTAAGGAAAACCCATTGGAAGCCCATGGCAATATTTTTGAAGGTTACAGGATCGTGGATCCAGAAGAATAAAGGGACTGGAGGGGGAGAGGCCTTTTGCCTTTGGAATACCTGCAGCCCCAGATCTTAATCATAAACGATGCTACTACTAGTAACTGATCTTGGTTCTATTTCACCTCCTGGTTGAGAGGAGAAAGATTTCTGCGAGTCAAGCGCACTGATTCTTCTGGAGGAACAGGGCAATTGTGTTATTTATACACTTCCTAGATAATAGATCGTGTTTTTATTTAGTTAAATTTAACTTTATAATATTGTTCTTTTAAAATTATTTGGATCAACCTCCATTAGAGACACATCAATTATTGGCATGCTGTATGAATTAGCTCATATGTGTGCACATTGCTCAATTTATGCTTATTCCCCCACCCAAATCTGATCAACCAACAGGGGGCTCTACATCTCTTACCACTAACTTAGAACAGGAACATTTAAACATTTGCTTTTAAATTTTTCTTTTAAAAAGTATCATAATTTTATTTCTGATATATTCTGTATTGCTTGGTATTCCTAATTGTATTCTGCATCAACAGTGATTTTGGAGGTTTAAATAATTTAATCATTGAATAAATGTCTTATGAACATGGAAAATCACAGGTTTATCATATTTGTAAATGCTTTGTTATTTACCTGTTTTTTATTATTTATAATAAATTCCTTGTTGTATAATTTATATGGTTTCTTAGATTAGACGAACAAGCGAAGAAAGCCCTTTACAAGCGAAGAAAGCCCTTTACTTTTCATCTAATTGTTTCACTTCAACATTCTGCAAGTAAACAACATATTTACTGCTACTTGTAAACTACGTTTGTCTCTATTATGTTTTTCCACTCGTTTCATGTGTTTGAGAGGCAATTTTCATACATTTGAGGTTTAAAATTATTTTTTCAAAATGAATATCCTCACATTCTGAAGTTCCTTATATTGTTCTTTATGTGTATGTTACTAAGAATTTCCCAAATCTGGAAATATTTTCAAATAATTCAAAATATAATTCAGATTCATAAATACCAATGTATTTATTAATATTCTATGTCAGCTTTTTCAGTTCTCTATCCAGAAGTTAGGCAATCACCAATGTAATGATAATTTACCAACATATCTTCAACTCTAAATGATCTCCGTAAATTCCTAAAATATTCAATGCATGAAAACATCAAATACTAAATTTAAGATAGAGAAACTCAAAATTATCTAAAAAGTGTGTTAAACATTACTAAACAACATAATTCTACCCAATTAATATAGATAGTTTATTAGTCATAAATTATGAAAAGACAAATTTTAAAGTGATTTAGTTCCTTGTTTTTGGCTTTCAAGCAAATAATAAGAATAAAGAACACAGGTCATTTATTATGGTTGCATTTTAAATTCCTTAAAATAACCAAAACATATTATTCTGATCTAGCATAAATCTTTTTTTTGTTTATAGAATAAACAGTATTAAGACATCACAGTTCTTACAACGTCCATCTTGTAAAAGCTGGAGGCTCCGGTAATGTCAAAGAAAGCAGGCAGAAACCTCTCAATGCCATTGGGAAAGCTACAATAGTCCTGGACAAAAGGATTGTGGCAGATAGAAAGATCTACAGAAATAAATTATATGAAGCAATATATTATGAAAAGATTATCGGAAAATGAAAGGGAGTACAGAGATAGCTAATGGGCAAAATAAAAATTATGAAAAGGACCGAGACAAAATAAATGTTTCTAAAATAAAAAAAAGATGGGAGAAAGGATAGACAGAGATTTGATATAAATGTATTTCATCATTATTGCAAGTCCCTTGAGAGGATGGGGAATCAACAAAAATACCATTGCCAAAACCTCACAAATCTTGGTTTACCTTACAAACCACACCTTGCATATTAATTAAAATTGATTCTCCCACACTTCTCTGGATGACAGATAATTTAGAAGCTATATGGGACAGGAAGAGGCAACTTCTCATATTTCTGCTTCAGCCTTTTGGAAATTGGTGGACTACATTACTAGCAATACCTTTTTCTGCAAATTAGAGCAACGTGATATAATCCACTTGCATTTGTCTATACTATAGTAAAACAATTACTTTTTCTGTATTGATGCACAACCCTAACATTTATTTTTCCCTCTGACCAGTAAAAAGAAAAAAGAGCATCTGTGACCTTGCATAGCCTTTTTTAATAAGCACAACTATGGAAGTTTGTATATGGCTTAATTCTGTAATCAAAAATTATTATTATTTATTAAATGTATGTGCTGTCCATCTTACTTCAGGGCTACTCTAGGTAGCTTGTAGCAGTAAAAACATAAAAATATAAAAATGTAAATTTAACAATAGTAAAACAATAAAAAATAAAAATAATGAAATTACAGCAATATGATTGAAAGATAGGCGGGGGAAGAGCAGGCTGCATGGGGTGAGATGGGGTCTTTTATTAGTCACCTCCAGTGTGTTATTCCCCCATTGGGTCTCCAGGTTAACTGGCAAAGCCAGGTCTTCAGGCTCTTAAGAAAATGCTGGTGGGTGTGGGCAGGGGAGGTTTAGGATGTTTTAGAAATATGTTTAGTTTGCTTCAATCATGGCTTCTAGACCAAGGAACAGGACAATTTTTTTTAAACAAAAGGAGATTTAGCATCCACTCATGCTTCATACAACTGCACTTGTCTCATTAATTTCAGAGAGCCATTTCAACATCAACTTTGTTAGATTACATATCATATATCAATTCATATATTAATATCTACTGGCCTAAGTAATAAAAACTGACCCAAATAAAAGTGTATGTGTGTCTGTGTATGATATACACATATATCTCAGTATTCAGGATAAACTACATTTTAAGGGGAAGAAATGAAGTTAAGATGGATCTGCTAAAAGAGTAAAGTTGATAGCCACAGCAGAAGAGTAGACTGATGAATAGATCAACTCTTAACTCCTCTCCAGACAAGTATACTATTTGAAATAGCCCAAAAGTGCTCCAGACAATTGCTCCTCATAGGGAGACTGCAAGAAAGGAATTACTAGCAGAATTAGAGATTTGGGAGATGAGACAATAGTTGTTTTTTTCTCCAAACTGACACTGGGTTTACATACTTCCCTTTCTAATCACTGTTGGTGATTACTTATTGTTTTTCAAATATGAGGAAATTTTGAATTGACAAGTTTTACAGAAACAGGCAAGTTTCCTTCAATCCTTAGCAAAATAACTTTTAAATACAAGTTGAAGAATTTAATTTAAAAAAAAAAACAGCAAATGGATGATTCGAACTTTAATTTTGGAAAGTTACAAACTAGTAGCCCAGATGGTCTTCAAATAAGATTTTGTATTAATTATAAGAAACTTTCCCATGGGAAAATGCTTTTGTTCTAAATTCTCTTAAAAATATGATAGGTTGAGACTTTGAAGATTGAACAGTAGAAGGAACCAGAATGAACTAAATATTGCAATTAAATAAGAAAAACATATTTGACTTACTACATAATACATCATCGAGAAAATATTTTAACACTGAACATATTGGATGATAGTTTTCAATAATGGAACCAGAAATTAATTTTAAGAGTGTCTGCCTTTATAGAAGGACTTTGTTTAAAATATGTTATGGAAGATGAACACGTTTTACCAGAGAAGATCAAGATTGATCTGTAATTGGATTTAAAAATGCTGCAATGGACATACAAATGAAGCTGGCGGATGTTTTCATAATTAAAAGGAAGATACAAACAACAAACAAAAAAGTGAGCTAGGTAACACTTACATTGGATTTACAAAAGGAGCTTGTTAAGTTTCGAAAAATTTTGTAAGAAAGGACAAAATAAATGAAAATAAATCAAATTCTAAAATATTATTTGAAGGGATGAAAGACTGTTAAACATAAAAGGAAACAATATAAAGTTGGTTTATTTAAACAAGGTTAAGATATGTATTTGGTACCTGCTAATCCTTAATGAAGTTGTGCAGATCAGGACTGAACAATAAAGCTTTAAGGAGGTGTTTATAAATAGATTGGATACAAGAATTCATTTCTTGTATTTTAAGAGATGATAATTTACTAAAATAGTTTATATTTGTTGTGGTGAAGGTGGAAGTAATTTATTTATATATTTGTTTTTCTTTATTTTCATTTTTTCTTTCTTTTCCATTTTTCCATTTTGTTCTTTTCTGCATTTTCTATTTTTATTCTTTTATCTTTGTAATTGTATTTATTAATAAAATTAGAATATACATTTGAAATTTAAAGTGTATGTTGTAGGTGTTCTCACAGAATAATTTCCTTATCATTGGAAGGTATATTAGTACCCTTCTCCATTATTCTATTGCCCCAGCTTCCTTTTTTTGTGATAGGGCGTTTTAAAACAATCAGATTGAACTGCAGCTCTCTATCATGCCTGAAGGCACAGTTGGAAAGAAAGAGGATGCTAGAAGCAGATGATTTGCAAAATATTAGTTTTCTTATCCAATCCTTTTTGTGAATTAAAAGATCCTCTCAAAACACTGTATTAACACAACTAGGCATATACATACATATTAACCTTCAGACATCTCGTATCGCTCCTTTATTGACTTTAGGTCTAGGAAATAATGCTAGAATTGTATTACACTCAGTAAATTGTGTGTTATCTTTTCTTAATTTCTGAAAAAGCCTGAACAACCAACATGCTAAAAATAATTTCAGACACTTAAAAAGGTGTTTCTTATATATTTGTGTATAAATTTTTATAAACAAACATGGATGCAATACTGAAGATATTCATTATCATAATTCAGATACTGTATCTCAAGATCAGAAAAGCTAGCACTGAAGAACTCCATTTGAGATGTGTAGTTGTGTGTGTCTGTTTGAACTATGAGCATGCTTTCAAGCTAATCTATATACTCATCATCTATGGATAAAGCAAACAGAATGTCAGTTGCTTTAAGGAAAAACTGACCTTCCAATCCTGTCAAAAAAAAGCAAGCATCCAGATTTCTTATCTCTTGATTCCTCTCTTGTCAGCATATGAACTATCATTCTTAGCTGCACTACTTAACTGCACCAAGAACATATTAATTTAGAATTGAAGTCTTTTTTTATTCTCACCTACCACAAATGGGCCCAATTCACAAACCTTTGAGATATTAAGTTTGTTCTTTTTTGAAGTTGTATAAGATTATTAATAAATGCTGCAAAAAATAACATAGCTGCTCCTCTGGAAATATTCTGCTGAAAATTGCCTTAGCTTTTCTATAAGCAGAGTCTGCTTCTTGGTGATGGAAGGTGCATTATTTGTTACCTAATTAGTTATGAAATTGGTCCCAAACAGTGAATATTTTCCAATGTAGTACTGTTATTCAGACCCAAGACTGGCTTACTAAAAGAGGTATTTTTACAGAATAAAAAACCAAAAAACAAAAAGCCTATTTTATGAAACACACTATCAGAACATAGTCAGCCAAACATGGCCATAATCCAGAAACACCAGGGGACTTTATGACTCTATAAACAGTAATGTAATCTTTCTACTTAAGACTCCATTTTAATATAAAAGAGCAGGTGATGCTCTCAGAATAGTGCCCCTGCCCATTTAGATAATTTGAGCAAAATCAAGTTCATGCTAAAATTGACAAAACCTGGCAGAATGAAAGATACGCTTGATGTTAAACCTTTCTGCACCTTCATTCTCAAATTTGCTCAGAAGCATTGGCCAAGCTGATACTGGCACACTATCAAGTCATAATCCATTCATTACAAAATTATTGTTCAGAAATTCTCAATAGACCCCAGTCATCCATGCAATAGAATAAGGTACAGGTTTGAAAGAAGCAGGTAACAGGCCTTTACAACAGCTCTTAAATTATTTCTTATCAATACACCTGTTAATCTCCATTCTTTCCAAGCGTTAAAAAAAGCTATAAACATTTCAACATTTTTTTACAATGAAGGAGAAATGACAAGTTAATATTATATTTCCATATTGTCTTTAAAATAAATTACATACCGTATGACTATCATGACTACCATCTGCTCTTTGAGCAGGAAGTTCAGAAGAAGCCCCAAATTGAGCATTCTTCTGGATGGAGGTATACCATATTTTCCGGAGTATAAGACGCACCAAGGTTTTGAAGAGGTAAATTACAAAAAAAAGTAGGTAGGTAGATAGAGGGATAGAGAGGGAGAGAAAGAAAGAGAAATACAGTAGGTAGGTAGGTAGGTAGATAGAGTAGGTAGGTAGGTAGATAAAGGGATAGAGAGAGAGAGAAATAGAGAGAAATACAGTAGGGAGGGAGGGAGGGAGGGAGAGTGTGTGTGTGTAGGTAGATAGGTAGGTAGCTAGAAGGATAGAGAGAGAAATAGAAAGAGAGAAATACAGGTAGGGAGAGAGAGTGTGTGTAGGTAGGTAGATAAAGGAATAGAGAGAGCGAGAAATACAGTAGGTAGATAAGGAGATGGACTGTGTGGGTAGGTAGGTAGAAGGATAGAGAGAAATAGAGAGAGAGAGAAATACAGTAGGGAGGGAGGGAGAGTGAGTGAGTGTGTGTAGGTAGGTAGAAGGATAAAAAGAGAAATAGAGACAAATACAGTAGGTAGGGAGGGAGGGAGAGAGAGAGAGAAGGTAGGTAGGTAGGTAGGTAGGTAGGTAGGTTGATGTTTCCAGGTGTATTTATCCATGTCCTGGAGAAGGAAATCGCTGACAAACCTTAAGACTTCTGCTGGCACAGAAACAGTTAAAGACCCTTCCAAAAGAGCTTTCCGAAAGTGTTTTTGCACTGCAAACTTCCCCAAAACTGCTCTTTCTCCGCAAAAACGGGCCATTTATCTTCAAATAAAAAGCATGACTAACCTTGGGGGGGCTTGCAGAGTGCTCCTGGGGGGCTGGGGGGGTGAAAAATGACCGAAAAACTGCCCCATTTATCGCAAAAACGGGCCATTTTTGTGTCAAATAAATTGCATGCATAGCCCTATGGAGGCTTATAGAGTGCTGTTGGAGGTTGGGGGGGGGGGACAAAAACGGCCCGATTTAGGCTAATATCTGCCCTCCCAGCCCGAAGGAGCTTCCAGAGAGCAAATACAGCATTTTATGCCTCCCGAAACCCCACCCCCTTTACTAAAATGGCTGTGCATAGCCTTATGGAGGCTATGCACAGCCATTTTGGTGAAGAGGGTGGGGTTTCGGGAGGCAAAAAATGCTGTGTTTGATGTATAAGACGCACCCAGATTTTCAGCCTCTTTTTAGAGGAAAAAAGGTGCGTCTTATACTCCGAAAAACACAGTAGCTTTTGGTAGTGTAATGAACACTTTCTTTATATCAAATGGCTAGGTCTTTCTCTAATTTTTTTTTTTGCAGATCACAGGAAATCTCTTCCAAAATATTCCTGTAACAGGTTTTCATGGTAAACCAGTAGAGAGACTGTACTCCAAACACCCATTTGGCCATGTGCATTTAAAGCAGAGATCAGGATCTTATTTATCAACTACCGCTATCCCATGCCATGTAGGGCTTTAAAGGTGATAACCAGCGTTCTGTATACACATGTAAGTCAATTGGAAGCAGTGCAGCTCATGAAATATCAGTGTTGCAAGGGCAAAATAAAATGCAGTCATGTTATACATGCCAATGCATTATGGATCAGCTGAAGTTCCCAAAGGTAGCTTCATATAATCCAGGTTACAGTAGTCCAATCAAGAGGAAAATAAGATGTTAGTGATCACGAACAGGGTCTCCTGCTCCAGAAATGGGCACAATTGATGCATTATCTCCAAGGACTTGAAATGGACACTTAACAGAACCATCATTAAAAAGGCACAACAAAAATGTTCTTCCTGTGTCAACTCAGAAAGCTCAGATTACCCAAAGATCTGGTGCAGTGGTGGGTTCCTAACTGGTTTACTACCAGTATCACTTGTACTATCGTGCACAACGCTTCTTCACATGCACAGTAGCATCCGTCCAGGTGGGCGGAGCCTCCTGCTGCCACCACTACCGGTTCGGCCAAACCGGGAGCAACCCACCACTAATCTGCTGATACATATATTGTATAGAGGAATTATTGAGTCTGTCATTTGTACCTCACAAATTGTCTGGTTTGGCACAGCAACTAAACAGGGCAGGTACTGCAGAAAAAAACAGCCTGCCATCCACTAATGATCTGTATACTGCACAAACCAGAAAGAGGACTGAGAAAATATCTATACACTACTCACATCTGTATATACCGGTAATCTATTTCAACTTCTCCCCTCAGGATGCTGCTATAGAGCATTGCATACATAACAAATAAACATAAATATAGTTTCCTCCACCCCATGCCATCACTCTGCTGTACACTTAATTCCCACAGCACTATTTCATTTCTCATCTTTCCTATTATCTTCTTCTATTGGTTTGTTACAACTTATCAATTGTTTGTTTGTAACATATTTAATGATTGTAATCATGATGTCACATGATTAATGATTGTAACTATGGTGTCACATTGGGCAATAAAGAACTCTATTCTATTCAATTCTAATTCTAATTCTAATTCTATCCCATCCCATCCCATCCCATCCTGATGTAATTATGCAAAGGCTCCTGCTCTTTAAGGTGCATCCAGGAGTAGTTCTGGATTGTGCACCAGGTCTGTATGGGATAGTGCAATTCCATCCAGAAATAAAGAGGGAGACCTCTAATTCCTGGATCTGGGGAGCTCAAATCTCATAATCCTTCAGTCTTGGCAAGGTTGATCTGCAACCTATTTTCCTTCATTGATAGCCTCCAGACATTAAGAAAGAACCTTAATAACTTCACTTGGATGATTGGGGATAGAGATATACAACTGAGCATTATCTGCATATTGCTTATACCTAATCATGTACTGGTAGAAATTTCCCCAATAGCTTCTAGATGTTGAAAAGGAGAAAGGCTAGAACCATGAGACATACTGGAAAACAGGATCTAGGATTTCACCATTCCCTTTCACCAACATCAATTAGAACTAGCCTTGGAGGAAGAAGAACTAGTATGCCCCACTCCCAACCTCTCAGTTTACGGTCAATGATGCGGAAGGCCACTGAATGATCAAGGAGAGCACGATGGAGCATAATTCCTACCTCAAACTCACAGATTATCAACAAGCTAAAAGGTGAAGGTTGGAAACTGTCCATATTGGATGGATTCAAAGATGGTGTCTCTCAAAGATGCATTTATCACTACATGAGTGCACCGAAATGCCTTCTCACTGGTGGCTTTAACCAACCAGGAGGATATGGATTTAATACATACATGGCTGCACCTACAGTGTTCAGAATCATGACCATTTTCTTGGGACTAACCGATTTCATTGTAATTTTTACAATGACAATAAAGATTATTATTATTATTATTATTATTTGAACTCCTCCCACATAACTTCACAAGAGTGTGCCTCAGTTATCTCCAGAAGACTTGCTCAACTGGAATGCAATTTGCAGGGAGTTGAGTGATTTTACTAGCCAAGTGTCCATCACAGTCCTCACAGCAACCCTTACAAGTACTTTATCAGTCCCTCCTGACCCAGAAGACACTGGCTTGTCCTGCATATGATTGTTGGCCAACACGTGGAGGAATTAATAAAGGCAGAGATACAAGCTTTTTTTTTACCAGCCTTATTAACTTCATAAGGAAAAGCTGCAACAAAAACTGCCACTTGCATCTGGTCACATTCATTTCTACTTCTCCGCTAATGGTGATCTATCTGTCTCTTCTATCACCTCATCTGCCTATGAAAACATGCAGGGGAGAGGGGGATATTGGGATCTACAGATAGAGAACATCTGCATAGATTGTCATTGGCTCATTCCAGGCAATGCCAAGAACTTAGTTAAACCTTGTTATCAAAATCTCAAGAAAAACCTCAAGCTCCCTCTAAAACCCAAAGGAACCTATTAGGTTCTTGGGACAGGCAAACTGAATGGATCCTGCTTCCCTATGGAAGGGTGTATGCTGTGGTAAACTCCAACATTACCAGTAATGATCAATTCATGACAACAGATAGATGGCAATATCCACCAACTCCTGGTTACATAGCTTCTGCTCTGAAGCAAAAGCCAGGTCATTTTTCTAACATTAAAGGAATCACATCTGAATATTTTGGCAGCCCTTTTTGGGGGGGGGGGGATATCAATAGTAAAGCCCACCATCCTGAGGAAACGACATAATTTCCAATCTACTTTACAACACCGGAGATAGTAAGCCAACTGTTCCTAACTTTAGTATTGTTCTTAGGCACAATTGATTGATTATATGCAAAAAATATTTACTTTGATCCTCTTGAATCTGTACAGAGAAGGTTTAGACCAGGGGTTCCCAAACTTGGCAACTTGAAGACTTGTGGACTTCAACTCCCAGAGCTGGCTGGAGAATTCTAGGAGTTGAAGTCCAAAAGTCTTCAAGTTGCCAAGTTTGGGAACCCCTGGTTTAGACCAATGCTTTGTTCTTTATAATCTGGTAAAAAAAAGCATAGTGATTCCCAGAGGAATTTTTTTTGTGGCTTTTGTATAGTTGATTTTTAATCTAAAATCTACAGAGACTGTGGGTCAAACATGGCCCAGACAGATAAAAAGCTGTTAATGTTTACCAAAAAATTATATACTATAATATAGTTTTAGGTATACTAGTCTTGGTAATTTGTTGGACTATATCATCACCCTAATGGTGAGGCTGGAATATATTTAGCCTATCTTCTTTCGATTAATATATTTACTTAACTAGCCTTCCCGGCCACGCGTTGCTGTGGCCCAGTCAGGGGGAACACAACCCTCATCAACTCGAGGGTGGAGTTTCTCCCTCTCTCTCTATCCCTCTACCTACCTACCTACCTACCTTACCTACCTACCTACCTACCTACCTACGTTGCCCTCCCTCTCTCTATCCCTACAGCTGCCTACCTACCTACCTACTGTATTTCTCCCTCTTTCTATCCACCTACCTACCTACTGCATTTCTCCCTCCCTTTCTCTATCCCTATAGCTGCCTACCTACCTACCTACTATATTTCTCCTTGAATCTTATGGACAGAGTATTTTATGTCATAAAGGATGACATAATACCTGTGGCCCACTGCTCTCTCTGTATCCATCTATCTACATTTTTTATATTTCTGTTGTGTGTATCTGGCACAGGTGTGACATCTATACAATCTATATATATATTATTGGTGCCGTACTTGAAAGGAACGTTGTGTGAAAATTTGGAAGCGATCGGTGCAGTACTTTCGGAGATTAGAGGTTTTGAACAAACTCTTGTTACATTTTTATTTATATAGATTGTGAAAACATTTCCTGAGCCAAGTCTTTATCCTTTTCTAGCAGTAGAACAATTCCAATTATACTACACGCTGACAATGCAGAATTTTGTATGATAAGGGCACATGATAAGGACACTGAAGTTTCCATCTATCTTTGGCAAAGATGAAAAGCTAATTGTTAACTTCCAGAAAATCAGGGTGATCATTTTTGCAAAATAACATTCAAAGATATATGCCTAATAAGTTAATAGGAATAGCACTGGATATTTATTTATAAAAATCTTGGCTTGTTCTTTCACACCTATCTGTCACAAAACAAGCACAAATATTCTACTATTTACATCCAGTAGAATATGACCACAACTTTATACTTTTCCATATAAAGAGGGGGTTTATTCTGTCCTGACGTCCTGTCCTGTAATATATTTGAAACTACATTTATCCATCAGATTCTGTATGGGATACCCATAGAGAACAACTATATTAAAAACGTTACAACATTTTGTCTATATTTGCTACTCCCAAATTTGTTAGAAATTTAATAAACAAACTAACAAGCAAGCAAGCAAACAAAAATAAATAAAATGTAGCTTTTTATTTTGAGGTGGAGATATTTCTTTGAAGGCCAGAACCTAGCAGGATATATTTTCCTTAATAGGTCTTGCCCAATTATTTTTTTAAATTATTTAACATTCAGATAAATAAAGCATATGATGAAATGTTGAATTTATAATATTTTTCTTTTAGGTTTTGGCAATGCCAAAAGACATCTTAGGCAGCTGCCAAACTGATGACAACTTCTTGAATTATGGGGTTTTAAAATAGGTCGATATTAGCTTGGATTCTTGTTAACAGAATTGCTTCAAAATATATATGCATCTGTTCCAGGATTCAACAGCCTGCTTCTTTGGTGTTGTACGGTAGATTTCCCAGCATTCTTATTTTGAAAACTGATATCCCTGTGGTTCAGGTACCTTTGAATGTACTCCTGTATTACTAATTTTATTTCAGATGGACTAGACCAAAAAATCAATTTAAGAGGAAGGCTAAAACAACTTTTACTGAGATTAGTGATTATAACAGAATCTTGCAAGCCTGATTTCGTTATACCACCTCCTGCTTCTCATAGTTCAATTAATTAGGGAGGCATATATTTACAGTAAGTCCCCTTCAAATGTTATATGGCTTTTTGAAATTAAAAAATGCTTCAGTTCCTTTTACTTATTTCTTGACCTATCCCTTTCAAATTTTCCTTGGTCTCTATAGTTTATAGCAGGGGTCCCCAACCTTTTTTGCACCAGGGACCGGTTTCATTTTAAAGAAAACTCTGCGGACCCGCTGAGTGGCTCAGCAGTCATGTGACTGGGTGGGCGTGGCCAATTTGGAAAATGTGAAACTCACTTAACAATGGTCTTGGTTAGCAACCAAACTTTTGGGCTCAATTGTGGTCATAAGTTCTCTCTCTCTCTCTCTCTCTCTCTCTTTCTTTTTCTTTCTTTCTTTCTCTCTCTCTCTCTTTCGTTCTCTATCTCTTTCTTTCCTTCCCTCTTTCTTTCTCTTTCTCTCTCTTTATTTCTTTCTCTTTCTCTCTTTCTTTCTTTCTCTTTCTCTCTCTTTATTTCTTTCTCTTTCTCTCTTTCTTTCTTTCTCTTTCTCTCCCTCTTTCTCTCTTTCTTTCTCTCTCATTTTTTCTTTCTTTCCCTCTTTCTCTCTCTCTTTATTTCTTTCTCTCTTTCTCTTTCCCTCTTTCTCTCTCCCTCTCTTTCTTTCTCTTTCTTTCTCTTTCTGTCTCTTTTTCTTTCTTTCCCTCTCTTTCTCTCTTTCTCTTTCTCTTTCTTTCCTTTGTCTCTTTCTTTCTCTTTTTCTCTGTCTGTCTTTCTTTCTCTCTCTCTTACTTTCTCTCTCTCTCCCACTTTCTTTTTCTTTCTTTTTCTTTCTCTTTCTCTTTGTCTCTCTCTCCTTCGTCCGCCCATCTCTGTCACTCTGTGTGTGTGTGTGTGTGTCTGTCTGTCTCGCATTCAGGCACTTAATCACTCATTCTGGCCTCTGTCTATCTTTCTCTCCCTCCCTCCCTCCCTCTGTGTGTGTGTGTGTGTGTGTGTGTGTGTGTCACTCTCTCTGATTCCCTCCCACCCTGTCTCTCTCTGTGTCTATGCCTCTCTCTGTCGGTCTGTCGTCGTCCTGTCCCGTCCCCTCCCACCGCGGAGTCTCCTCAGCCCGGCTCGACTCGCTCACTAGCCTTAGCCTGCCCCACCTGGGCAGCCGCTGCCGCGCTTGGTCCCTCGTGCGCTCGGTCAGGCTCCTTCCAGGAGCTGAGAAGGCTCCGTGGGGTGGGGGTGGGGGGGAGGAACCTCCGCAGCCCCTGGAAGAAGACGAGTGGGTGGCATGCTGGTTGGGGAAGATCTGGGGGGGCAGGGAGGAAGGGAATCCGTGGGCGGTAGGGAGGGCTGTTGCTGCGGCGCGCAGGAGTCCCACCGTCGACAAAGGTGGAGGAAGAGGCTCACCCCAACCGCGCGAAAAGCCCCACCTGCGCTCTCCCGCGCGCTCTGCCCAGGGGGCTGCCCCCTCCTCCCTCCTCCTCCTCACCGGCCCTGCGGCCCGGCTCCTACCCAGCCACGGACCGGCACCGGTCCGCGGCCCGGGGGTTGGGGGCCCCTGGTTTATAGGGATTGGCAGGTCCCTATAAATTATTCTATTCTTCAGAGAGCACAGGTAGTATTTTCTATTTATTCTTACAGCTAGTAAATTCTACCCATACTAACTACTGACTGATAAATCCTAATATTTATCTGGAAGTTGCTAAATTGTTTGTTGCTGTATGCACCATTCACTATTTATTCAGCTTTGAAGCATTACTATAGTGTTTGTTATACCTTTAAAAAAAAATTATACTAATTTTTTATTTTAATTGTAAGCTAATAATTGACCATAATAAAACTGTACTATCTAACTTGTCCCTTTTGCTATTATAAAAATTAGGTCTGACACACTATAAAACTTCATTCGTTGTTTTTTACAATAGCATACCATAGTAGCTTATAATCATTTTGTGATTAAATAAGACCCCAGGTCTTGTCTTTTCCTGTTGCTTTCAGCTTTCAGTTCACCATAGATAACAGAAAAACTCATTATTAACTCCCAAGGGTTTCCAAATACTTTCTTTTAATATTCTTCTAATTTGTACTATTACATCTCATTTCATTTCTATTACTTTAATCCACAAGACTACCCAATTTATCCCATAAACTTTTTCTAATTATCTATACTGAAGTATTCATACAATCAAGTGATCATCCTCTCAACCAACTATTTTTATTTCTCTGATCTCTATTTCTAAACAATCGAACAAATAAAAACTTGAAATATAACTTGTGCTAGTACTGCATGGTTTTTGTGAGCACTGTTACTACTTTTAGGAAACAAAAATTCTGTACCTCTTTGAGAATGGTTAGAAAATCATAATAAAAGATGGGTATTGAAAGTTGGGTATTAAAGGAAAGAATAAATTCCTCCTTTTGCCAAACAATATCCTCCATCTGATCAACTTTTGCATAACTGATTTCTTAACACTGGATTCATAACCCCAATACATTAGCGAAATACATGATAACTTATCAAGAAACTAATCATGGAACTGAGTAACATTTGAAGTGACAGGCAAATATTTCCAATGTCATCTACCTTACAAAGCTCCTAGTTTCCTTGGAGACAAAGTTGTCTGCTATATTTGTCTTATTTGATAATCCTCTTGGTACAGTATTTGTCTCCCAGTTGATGTCAAGGTAGCTAAAGTCTCCCATTGCTATTGGATTTATTACATAAATAGTTTTATTATATTTGCCTTTCAAACTTTAATAACAGACAATAATAATTACTCCACTGCAAACATGGATACTGCTGTTCCCCTCCCATTGCTCTAGTCCTCACATTATGATGCCAAGGATCTTTGAAATT
The DNA here is from genome assembly GCA_039707465.1 of Rhabdophis nuchalis. Taxonomy (NCBI): domain Eukaryota; kingdom Metazoa; phylum Chordata; class Lepidosauria; order Squamata; family Natricidae; genus Rhabdophis; species Rhabdophis nuchalis. The sequence goes on from CM077648.1 coordinate 49,191,049, forward strand.
GGACTATTATCTTTTCCAAACTGATTAATAACAAAAACTAGTATCAACACATCAGCTTATACATTACCCCAAGCCCAAAAATAATTTTAGCATGTTTATGTTTCTCTTGTGGCAAGGAGGGTAACATAACAATATTATATTTACAGATCAACCATCACTGTTTCCTAGAAATATTCAAAACGACAAATTCAAATCTACCTTAAGAAATAATTGTTAAAAATTTTTAATATTTGAAATTTAATATAGGATGAGAAAGGATGAAACTATTGACTATTTGATCAGTCACTGCAACAAAATTTCAAGTTGCTAAAATTATTCATTGGAAATTTTGTAGGCAGTTGGGATTTGAATGTATCAAGGACAGCCGAAATCATCAAGTTAAGGTTTTAGAAAGTAAATGTATTAAGATCTTGTGGAATTTTAAAATCCAAATAGGCAAGAACTTTGATTTATATATTGTTGCTATATGCCCAGGATGGCAAACCTATGGCACGTGTGCCAGAACTGGCACGCAGAGCCATCTCTCTGGGCATGTGAGCCATTGCCCGTTTCTCTTCCAGGTTCCGACGCACTGGCCAGCTGGTCTTCATTATGCATGCATCGGGAAGATACGGTTATATTGTTGATATAACAGTAATAGAAAAGAAGACTGTATAATTCATTGATGTTCTGCTACTAGGATTGAGGAATTAATTTGAAAAAAATTGCAAAACTGGGACTTGCACATCAAAGCTGTGCAACATTTAACATCTTCATCAACGATTTGGATGAGGGGATAAATGGGGAACTCATCAAATTTGCAGACGACACCAAGCTGGCAGGAATAGCCAACACTCCAGAAGATAGGCTTAAGTGTGCAGCAGCTGCCAAAAAAGCCAACACAGTTCTAGGCTGCATAAACAGAGGGATAGAATCTAGATCACGTGAAGTGTTAATGCCACTGTATAGTGCCTTGGTAAGGCCACACTTGGAATACTGCATACAGTTTTGGTCGCCACGATGTAGAAAAGACGTGGAGACTCTGGAATGAGTGCAGAGAAGAGCAACCAAGATGATTAGGGAACTGGAGACTAAAACATATGAAGAACGGCTGCAGGAGCTGGGTATGTCTAGTTTGATGAAGAGAAGGACCAGGGGAGACATGATAGCAGTGTTCCGATATCTCAGAGGGTGCCACAAAGAAGAGGGAGTCAAACTATTCTCCAAGGCACCTGGGGGCAGGACAAGAAGCAATGGGTGGAAACTAATCAAGGAGAGAAGCAACTTAGAACTAAGGAGAAATTTCCTGATAGTTAGAACAATTAACTTCTGGAACAGCTTGCCTCCAGAAGTTGTGAATGCCCCAACCCTGGAAGTCTTTAAAAAGATGTTAGATAGCCATTTGTCTGAAATGGTATAAGGTTCCTGCCCATGCAGGGGGGGTTGGACTAGAAGACCTACAAGGTCCCTTCCAACTCTGCTATTGTATTGTATTGTATTGTAAAGCTGAAGGGTAATCTTTGAAAATGTGAAATAAACAAGATCTATTTTATACTTATATATTTAGAAGGGCAAATACTATTGAATAATTGTAATGGAAACTTGGTGGAATGCCTGTCATGACTTGAAAAAAGTCCATATTAAAGTCCATATTGTTCCAATGAGAAGGAAGGGAAGAGAGTGATCATGCACTGTATGTTAAGAATATCTATTCCTGTTCATAAACTGAAATGTAGATCTTTTAAAAAGGCATGAACTCAAGTTCATGACATTTAATTAGAGGTTTGCCAAGCATGAACCTTAAAGACTATTCCAGATCTGTCTTGCTGACAAATTTGTTCTTCAAAAGTGAAGGAATACAAGAGGATTAGCTACAGATTTAATGTTTGTCAATGGAAGGAACTATTAAAAGCAAACAGTTATAATAAGGAAAGCAGAAGAGGCCAATGTAAATAAATGAAATCCTGAATGAGGGTTTGAAAAAGAGAGAGAGAGAGAGAGAGAGAAGGCTAAGTCATTAAAGAAGACTTACAGACAAATGGTATTAGGAAGACAAACGTTTAGAGTAAGACAAGATTAGCAAAGGATGCTAAAAATAACAAAAAGGTTAAGATACATTCAAAATAAAAGGAAAATAACTAGTACTGTACATCAGTGGACCTAACTCTAAAATATGACAGGTGATAAAGAAAAGGCAGCCAGGCAAGTGAATGAGCCAGTAACCAAAGTGATCAATCCAGTGACCAGAGGGAAGCAGACATGCCAGAGGATGGTGGAAGCGACCTGAGCCTGGCAAGTGAGCAATCCAGTGACCACAGTGAGCAAGCTAGTAACCAGAAGGGAGCTGGATGTGCCATAGGATGGCAGAGGTGAGCTGAGCTGTTTGAGCAAGTGAACCAATGACCAGAGGACGGCAGAGCCGAGCTAAGCGGGTGGCGCAAGCAGACAAGCAATCGCCAGTGGGCAAAGGTCAGAATGAGAGGCAGTGGGCGAGACACTGAGGAGTCAAGTGACTGAGAATGGGGAAGAGTCTAATTGCTTGGAGAAAAGGAAGAGGGACCTGGACTCTAGTGGCCCTCTTGGGGCAGAGCTACAGAAGTATACTTGTTTGGTAATTCTAGGATGAAGTTGGCAATAGGGTTAAAGTCATTATGGAATATGATGAGAGATTAATTTTTAATAGATCTAGAAAAATATATAAATGTATATTTAGCATAAAAACTAAAAAAAGATACATGTAGAAAGGAATTAATCCACTGCAATTATAAACTTTTTTTGGTGATCTGCTGTTGCACCTGTCTTTTTATCATTTATCTATATGGCACTAATCATTATATTTCTTAATTCTTTCGATTATCATTCTTATAATATATCCTACATATTTGTCTAAAATCATTCATGGCCAGCTCCAATATTATGAACTTTATTTTTTTACCTAATGCTTCTTCTAGAGATGGGATATTCCCAGTAAATCACTGTCTGATTTTACAACCCCTAAGAGATGAAATTCTAAATAGTATCTGTACATAGTTTTTGTGGATTTATGGGCCAAACTCAAAAGCTCCATTACTGATAAACACCTGCTCTTACTCATATAAGCTGTATAAAAAACAAGACCTAGAGTTAGGCATAACAGTGCCAAACAGCTGTCACAGCCAATTACAACGGTGCAGGGTTAGATGTATTTTTATCTGTTTTTGTTCAATAAATGCCCTGGTTAAATGCTTTCAGGAGCTACACTCCTAATGTGGCAGTTAGTGCTTATCTATTTTATTCTGTGAAAACTATGAAACAACCCTATCATTGACTTAGAATAATGTAAAGGAAGAATAACTTGTTACAGACCATAAAAAATACAAATACTATTTTCTCTAATGGTATCAAAATTCTTGGACATAAGTAAGAGTATTCTTTGCCTAAATGATATAGCTATTTTACGTGAATTCACATTTAACACTGTAATAAAGTATGTTATTTTTAATTTACATCTATTCTTCTAATCACCTTTTGGTCAAGCTCTATTGTTTTAGCTAAGACTGTAGACTAAAAAGGTTTAGTTTTGTGTTAATAAAACAAATTTATGAAATGAAATGAACTGTTCTTATGCTAACTGAAAACACTTCCAGTATAATGGAATATTAGAGAGAGACCATCTAATGCTGGCAAAGCAATTTGTACTATCTTTATATATTATTAACAAGAAATAACTCTTCCTGTGTAGTACATAAGTCACAGAACTAAATACTTACGCAAGTAGTTCTAGGTGAACATAAAGCAAAAAATTAATGTTTGAATCATATATCCTGTAAACCATTATGGTTATTTATCAACCTAAGTTATTACACTCACTAGCTCTTCAAATATGGTATACAGCTCATGCTTATTTAATTCATTACTGTATTTCATCATCAGTAAATTAAGGTTTAATAATAGCGATGGTGTCCTGGATTGGGCCTCCATCTACCTCTGTTGTGGCTGTAAATATAGAAGCTTAATCTCAAATTCATATTTCATTCAAATTAATAAACTGTAGCTAAGGTTGACTACTTTTTGTTTGAAACACACTCGTTTCAAATTAAGTTATACACTTAACGTGGTTTGAGAGAGCACAGCCAGGTTTACATACTGATTTGGATTCAGATGCAATGCTGCACTATGATAAGAAAAGAGTTTCCAACTGCCTGCCATACTTTGCCAAAAGAAATATGGCAGTTAAGGCTGAATAAAACGCATGCCCCTTATAATAAAGCCAATTGCCTAGTGGTGCATGGATCTCATCCCTGCTGCCTTGGTGTAGTTCCAGAGTCATCCAGACACTGCTAGCAATAATTACTTATACTGAAATTATTAATTTATTTCATAAAATTATAAATACATAAATAAATACATAGAGAATAATCATATAAATTTTATTTTATTTATACAAAATTAGTGTTCACCCAGACCTTATTCACTTAATTTCAATTTTGGAGATTTCTTCCCTTCTAGCATGCAACCCAACAGCAAGTGAAGTTTTGGCATGACTGAAAATCCCTGTAAAAAATTAAGCATATTTTGATTCTAAAGTATGATGAAAATGATTTTTATAAAGATAACATATGGAGGATAATTAATTTCTAAATCATTTCTGCTAAGGATACATGTTGGTGCCTATACAAATATAGGTTTCTGCTTTCCTGCTATATCACATATGATAATATGTGATACAGGAGAGTTGGGTATTAATTTTCTACAATGTACATGCATATTTTTATGGTTATTTTCATGATTCAGTAAACTCACCAGAAGGTGAGATTAATTTCTATTTCTTACAAAGGATTTCAAATAATGTTTCATTTAATGTTTAGTCATCTGTTGTTTTTTAGCCATAAAGCACAAGAAAAACATTCATACAATCATACAAAGCAAAGTTAAATTAATATTAGCTTGTTTACCTCTATATATTTATATTCATTTCTATATGGTTTCTTTTAGCATTCACATGCCCCCCCCCAAAAAAAAACCCAAATTCTGTTATATGGAAAAGGTGTTTCCTTTCAAGCTGACATAGAGAAAATTAGAGAATCATACTGAAAAAATAATATTAAATTATTATTTAGCAATTACTGTAGCAAATTTTATAACTATAAGACTGAATCCAAAACATGCTAGAGCTTCATGTTAAAAGTAAAGCACTTGAAAGACTGTTCTCTTTTTAACACTTGATGCATTAAAGAGAAACCCAAAGAAATTTATATTTTACATTTCTTTAAGAAATTTAAAGCTGAAGGAGACCACAGTCCCTCAGACAACCGGGTGTGAATCTCTCTGCGTGAGATGGGGCCTAGGGAGGCAGTTGGGCGTGTTAGTTGTATACCTGGCTCCTCGCTATGCAACAACAGCCCTGCCCAAGCTCCTAGAGGTGATAGCCGAGGCGGCAGTTGAGACCCCCAGACTAGTAGTCATGGGGACTTTAACTTGCCGTCGGCGGGCGAAGCCTCTGGAGCAGCTCGGGAGTTCATGGCCTCCATGACGGCCATGGACCTGACCCAGGTAGTTTTAGGCCCTACTCACGAGGGGGGAAACACGCTGGATTTGATCTTTGTCTCGGGACAGTGGAGTCGTGATCTGGGAATAGGGGATTTAGCCATCACTCCCTTGTCATGGACAGATCACGCTCTCCTTCGGCTGGACTTTCCAATCGCTTCACCTCACCGCGGGGAGGCGGAACCGGATACTCCTATATGGTTCCGCCCCAGGCTTCTAATGGACCCGGAAAGGTTCCAGAGGGAGCTTGGGCCAATTCCTGTGACCCTGCCTCGTGACTCGACTGAGGACCTAGTGGCCGCATGGTTAAGTGCGGCTGCAGGGGCCTTGGACCGAGTCGCGCCCTTGCGGTCTCTCTTGCGGCGACGAATCACCCAGGCTCCCTGGTTTACTGAGGAGCTTCGGGGGATGAAGCGCCGCAAGAGACACCTAGAGAGCAGATGGAGATCCTCTCGCTCCGAAGCCAACCGAACACTAGTGAGAACCCATATTAGGGCTTACTTAGTGGCGATAAGGGTGGCCAAGCGTGAGTATTGTGCCACCCTTATTGCATCCGCAGATAACCGCCCTGCCGCCCTGTTTGGGGTGACCCACTCCCTCCTTCATCAGAGGCCGCGGGAAGCCCCTTTGCAAGGGCGACCAGAGGAATTTGGGATTTATCTGCAGGAGAAAATCACTCGGATTCGGAATGAGATACCCTCCATCGACAGTGGTCCTGTGGGACTGCGAGACTAGTCTTGAGGCTCCTTCTTGGGAGGAGTTTGACTTTGTTACCACCGAGGATATGGACAGGTTGTCAAGGAAACTTAGGGCGACCACATGTTTATTGGACCCGTGTCCCTCCTGGCTTGTACTGGCATCCTGGGAGACGACATGAGGCTGACTCCAGGGCATTGTCAACGCATCTTTGAGTGAGGGGTCCTTGCCTGCCATCTTGAAAGAGGCGGTAGTGAGGCCCCTCCTCAAGAAGCCGTCCCTGGACCCAGCATTATTAGAGAACTATCGTCCGGTCTCCAACCTTCACTTTTTGGTGAAGGTTGTCGAGAGTGTGGTAGCCCAACAGTTTCCGCGACACCTGGAGGAAGTTGATTATCTAGACCCGCGCATGTCCAGCTTCCGACCCGGTCACAGCACCGAGACGGCATTGGTCGCGTTGGTTGATGATCTCTGGAGGGCGCGGGATAGAGGTTATTCCTCTATCCTAGTCCTATTAGACCTCTCGGCGGCTTTTGATACCATCGACCATGGTATCCTATTGCACCGACTGGGGGGCTTGGGGCTGGGAGGCACCGTTCTGCGGTGGTTCTCGTCCTACCTCTCTGGTCGGTCGCAATATGTGTTGACGGGAGGGCAGAGGTCGGCCTCGAGGCCTCTCTTATGTGGGGTTCCTCAGGGGTCGGTCCTCTCGCCCCTCCTTTTCAACACATATATGAAGCCGCTGGGTGAGATCATCCGTGGTTTTGGGGTGGAGTACCACCTGTATGCTGATGACACACAGCTGTACATATCCACCCCAAACCACCCCAACGATGCCGCCAAAGTGCTGTCCTGGTGTTTGGAAGCCGTACGGATCTGGATGGGTGGTAACAAACTCAAGCTCAACCCTGCCAAGACTGAGTGGCTGTGGTTTCCGGCACCCCGGTTCAGCCAGATTACTCCAACTCTGGCCATTGGGGGCGAAACACTGGCCCCCGTGGAGAGGGCGCGCAATTTGGGTGTCCTCCTGGATTCCCGGCTGTCCATGGAGGACCATGTGGTGGCCGTGGCCAGGGGGGCGTTTCATCAGGTACGCCTGATGCGCCAATTGCACCCCTTACTGGACCGGGCTGCACTTCGCACAGTCACTCAAGCTCTCGTGACGTCCCGACTCGACTACTGTAATGCTCTCTACATGGAGCTTCCCTTGAGGTGCACTCGAAAGCTACACCTAGTCCAAAACGCAGCCGCGCGGGTGATTATGGGAGCCACTAGATGCTCCCACATAACACCGATCCTGCGCGAGCTGCATTGGCTTCCTGTGGCCTTTCGGGTGCGCTTCAAGGTTTTGACGACCATCTTTAAAGCGCTCCATGGCTCGGGGCCTAGTTATATGCGAGACCGCCTCCTGCCCCATACATCCCTTAGACCGATACGCTCCCACAGAGAGGGCCTCCTCAGGGTGCCGTCGGCCGGACAATGCCGACTGGCGACATCCAGGGGAAGAGCCTTCTCTGTGGCGGGTCCAGCCCTCTGGAATGACCTACCCCCTGAACTACGTACCATCACCGACCTCCGCCTCTTCCGCCAATGTCTTAAGACATATTTGTTTCAACAAGCCAGCCTAGCCTAACCTCCCATGGGGACTTTTAGGTAGTTTTAAATTGGGTTTTAAAATTTGGTTTTAGCGCAGGATAGGATTATTTAATAGTTTTTTAAATTATATTTATTGTATTTTGTATGCTTTTTAAATTTCCTGTGCGCCGCCTGGGTCCTCTGTGGAGAAGGGCGGGATATAAATTTAAATTAATTAATTAATTAATTAATTGTCTATTGAACTGTTAATAAATAAAATGACACATAATAAATATTGTGTCTTTAAAAATTGGAATCTTTAATAATCAAATGTGATTTTGCAGTGGCCATTAGAATCTAAATGGCCATTCTCTAAAGTTTTTCCTTGACATATGAAGAATTTGAAAAGTATGCTAATTTCTACAGAAGACCAAATTATATGGTGCTTGGGGTTATCAATGACCATATTCATAAAATACTACAATGGATATTTTAAGTGAGTGGCATCTCTGTCTCAAAATCAGTATTCTTGTTTACTGATTTGTTTTTATAAAATTGAGATTCTCAAAAAATAACCTACAATGTTTCTATACTAGTATCAAGAACTTATTTTAGCAAGTCTTATAAATTGATTATGGCTTTTTACTGTCTGTTTAATTGTTGCATCACGTGCCAAGTATTTCTGTTAGTGTAGACTGGTTCTTACCAGTCGGACATAAACAAGGAAGCAAGGCATGGAAAGTTACCAGCGACACTCTCTGACACCCAACACCTTTGGAGAAAAGTTCCCACCTTCTTTGCAACGTGTTAAGTATCAACAAAGGACACGTGACTCTATTCTACTGTGTGGATTCCCATATATGGTTATGATTTGTATTTGTTTATATGACGTTTGCTTGCTTAACCCTGCCTTCTGATAAAGTTAATAAAAGGGCTTGCAGGCCTTTGTCTGTGCGCTGTTCCACCCCGTTCGAAGAAGAACCTGGTGTCGTGTGTCTTCTTTTCCCTCACCCGTGGGCCGCCCGCCTGATAACTGCGACAATGTTATTACAACAACTGGTGACCCCGACGTGATTCCCTTCAATTAGCTGTGGTTTCGCTTCGTCACGTCCAGCCTGAAGAACCCTCATACTTACGCCTGGGACAGGTTTCGCTTCGTCACGTCCAGCCTGAAGAACCCTCATACTTACGCCTGGGACAGGGCTCAATGCGTTTCAACTGATTTTGGGTTTCCTTCGTAAGCATGGGGGGCGGGTTGTCCAAGGAACAGATAAGACACCTCTGTCAGCTTGGAGACTTTCTTAAGGCTTCCAACATCATTCTTTTTAACAAAGGCATCCCATTGCCTCTTCTTAAAAATAAGCAATTACCCACTCACAGGGGCAATTCACCATCGGCCCCCCCTCTCCCTGCGATAACAAAAGCACAGGGAGAGGAATTCACACCTCCTCCAGCTATTCAGGAAGAGTCTGTGCTGGTTTCTGATTTTGTTGCAGACTTGAATCCTTTTTGCAAGCATTATCCATTGGCTTTAGTAAATCATTGCATGGATGATGTTTTAATTGGAACCCCAAAAGACAACACCTAATTGGCTTTCAGAAATGCAAAAGGATTTAGTGCTTATGAAAACTACACTGTATGAATGTTATAATTTTTTTTATCCTCTAGTTTGTGTCTTTGTTTGAATGTACATAAAAGTTGGGATATGTTACTTGGAAGTTTACAATGTTGCTAGATATAAGGCTATAGAGTAATTAGGATTTTGAACATTAAAGATCTTTTTGTATATAAGTAAGGATAATGCACCTTTGAATTTTGTAGAATTTCCCACCATGTCTCTTGCACATGTGTATGGAAATTCTCTCTCAGAACTTTAACTTTGATCAAAGAATAAAGTCTGTCCTCTTTGTTATTCAAGCCTCCGTTTAAGTCTCTTGTTTGGCTCATTGTGACTTGAACGTTTTCTATGGGTTTCAATGAATTTTCACCCAACGTGATTTCTTAAGGGTAGCCACATTTGGCTTCCCATACAGCTGAACCCCTTTGAGGTTCGGCAGGCATTCAACATGATGGACTGGATAAACTGGCGTGGGCCACAGACGATGTCAAAGAGCGCTCCTGGTCACTTTTGGACCAGTGACATGGGCTTGGCCGGACACCAGCAGATGCTGAATCCATCCAGACCTGAATGCCAAAGAGGCTTGAAGAAGATTGTACTGTGCTAGGTGAATAGAGAATTTTCTTTTCTTTTGGGGGAAAAGGGGAATTAGTTGCCACTATGATTTTGCTTCCAGAAGCCCCAATGGATGATTTATTGGCCTTAGAACAACCGTTACTCACCTCACGCCCCACGGCAGATTTTTACAACCAATGGGGGCGCTTGGGAGGAGTTTGACTCCGTTACTTCCGAGGATATGGACAGGCTACGTGGGCGACTGCGAGCCACCACATGTTTATTGGACCCGTGTCCCTCCTGGCTTGTACTGGCATCCTGGGAGGTGACACGAGGCTGGCTCCAAGAGGTTGTCAACGCATCCTTAAGTGAGGGTTCCTTGCCTGCTTCCCTAAAAGAGGCTATGGTGAGGCCCCTCCTTAAGAAGCCCTCTTTGGATCCAGCTTTATTAACCAACTATCGTCCAGTCTCCAACCTTCCCTTCTTGGCGAAGGTTGTTGAGAGTGTGGTGGCACAACAGTTTCCCCGTCACCTGGAGGAAGTTGATTATCTAGACCCGCGCCAGTCCGGCTTTCGGCCCGGGCATAGCACCGAGATGGCGTTGGTCGATGATCTCTGGAGGGCCAGAGATGGGGGTTGTTCCTCCATCCTGGTCCTATTAGACCTCTCGGCGGCTTTCGATACCATCGACCATGGTATCCTATTGCATCGGCTGGGGTGGGTGGGGGTGGGAGGCACCGTTTTACGGTGGTTCTCCTCCTACCTCTCTGGCCGATCGCAATTTGTGTTGGCAGGAGAGCAGAGATCGACCTCGAGACCCCTCACATGTGGGGTGCCTCAGGGGTCGGTCCTCTCACCTCTCCTGTTCAACACATATATGAAGCCGCTGGGTGAGATCATCCGTGGTTTTGGGGTAGAGTACCATCTCTACGCTGATGATACTCAGCTGTATATATCTACCCCAAACCACCCCAACGATGCCGTAGCGATGATGTGCCAGTGCCTGGAAGCCGTACGGATCTGGATGGGAAGTAACGGACTCAGACTCAACCCGACCAAGACCGAGTGGCTGTGGTTTCCGGCTGCCCGATTCAACCAGCTGACTCCATCGCTGGCCATAGGGGGCGAACATCTTGCCCCTGTGGATGGGGCGCGCAACCTGGGTGTCCTCCTGGATGCCCGGCTGTCCATGGTAGATCAAGTGACAGCCGTGGCCAGGAGGGCGTTTTACCAGGTTCGCCTGGTTCGCCAGTTGCGCCCCCTATTGGATCGGGACGCCCTTCGCACAGTCACTCATGCTCTCGTGACATCCCGACTGGACTATTGTAACTCTCTCTACATGGGGCTCTCCTTGAGGTGCACCCGGAGACTTCAGCTGGTCCAGAATGCAGCCGCGCGAGCAATTATGGGAACCTCAAGGTTTACCCACATAACACCGCTCTTGCGCGAGCTGCACTGGCTGCCTGTCGTCTTCCGGGTGCGCTTCAAGGTGTTAGTTATCATCTTTAAAGCGCTCCATGGCTCGGGACCTAGTTATCTGCGGGATCGGATCCTGCCACATACATCCGCACGGCCGATTCGCTCCCAGAGAGGGACTTCTCCGGGTGCCGTCCACTAGATTCTGTCAGCGGGCGACGCCCAGGGTAAGGGCTTTCTCTGTGGCGGGCCCAGCCCTCTGGAACGACCTTCCCCCCAACATTAGAAAAACCACGGACCTCCGCGCCTTCCGTCTAAAATCAAAAACACATCTTTTCTGCTTGGCCAGCCTAGGGTAGTCTCTCTTCTATAGGGTTTTTAATATATTAATTTATGGGGAATCTTAGTATTTTAATGGGGAATTTTTAGCACAGGAATATCGTTTAATCTGTTTTTAAATATGTTTGTATATTTATTGTTTTTTATCCTCCCTGTGCACCGCTCCGAGTCCCTATGGGGAGAGGGAGCGGTCTACAAATTAAAATTTATTATTATTATTATTATTATTATTATTATTATTATTATTATTATTATTATTATTATTATTATTATTATTATTATTATTATTATTATTATTACAATGTGGATTACCTAATCCAAATTTGATTCCTCAAAATTATGATTTATTAAAATTATGATTATTGATTTAAAAGATTGCTTTTTCTCTATCCCTTTGCATCCAGGGGATAGATGCTTGCTTGCTTTTACTGTCCCTGAACTTAATTCTATGCCCACCTCACGTTACCAATGGAAAGTTTTGCCTCAAGGAATGCTCAACAGCCCCACCATGTGTCAATTTTTTGTAGCACATGTCTTACATCCCTATCGTGTGCAATATTCAACTTTTTTGGTTTATCATTATATGGATGATATCTTAGTAGCAGCCCCTAGCCCTAAGGGCACAGTTTTAAAAACTTTACCTCATCTTCAACAAATTTTACAACATGGAGGTCCACAGGTACAGCTACCTCCAAAACCAACTTTGCTTCAATTACAACAATACTTGGGTTCTATTAATTGGATACGTCCCTATTTAGGTCTTACTACTGTTCAACTTTCACCTCTTTTCAATGCCTTGACCAAAGGAAAGCAACCAGCGGACAAAATCCCATTGCAAAAAGAACATTTTGAAACAATTCAATTAGTAAATCAGGCTTTAAAAACAAAATGGGTGGATCGTTTGCTGGATGGTTTTCCTCTTTCACTCTTGTTAATCAACACATTGCACTTACCTACAGGTGCAATTGTACAAGTTACACCCTCACTGTTAATTCTTGAATGGATACACCTTTCACATACATCTCGTTCTACTTTAATTGCAAAGCCAGCTCAAATGGCACTCCTTATTACGAAGGGTCGCCATCGTGCCAAAGCACTTGCTGGACAGGAACCAATCACACTCTATGTTCCTTCTTCTCTTGCAACTTGGGAAACTCTTTTGGCCTCCAGCGAGGCACTGCAGTATGCTCTTGCTGATTGGCCTGGTTCTGTCTCTTGTCATCATCCTCCTGACCCAAGACTACAGCTTTTGAAAACCACACCTTTTGTGTGGGAATCTCCTTTTGCCTCATTCCCAATTCCAGATGTTGTCACAGTTTTTGCAGATGGAAGTAAAAAATATGGTGCTTGTGCCTGGCAATCTGAAGGCCAATGGCACACAAAAATTACTCCACCACAGACTTCTGCACAACGCGCAGAACTGTATGCTTCAATTTTGGCTTTTCAACAATTTTCTGACCAACCTTTTAACTTGATTTTGGATAGTCTGTATGTTACACAGATTATCTCTTCTATTTATCAAGCTTACCTCTCACCTTCTATTGAATCCTCAGTTTTGTCTCTTTTTCTCACTCTTCAACACTTAATTTCTCAAAGAACAAATCTCTTTCATGTTTCTCACATAAGAAGTCATCAACCATTTCCAGGTATCATCCAAGAAGGAAATGATGTTGCTGACCATGCAGCTGCTGCTGCTTCTTCATTCACTGTTTATTCTCTTTCTTCCCTTACTCCATGGGAAAGTCACTCTTATTTTCATCAAAACAAAAAGGCGCTGATAAAACAATTTGGTATAACAACGGCAGAAGCAACTGCTATATTACAACAGTGCCCTACTTGTAGTAAACAAGCGCATTCTATCCCTATGGGAGTCAATCCCCGAGGGACTGAATGTTGTCAAATTTGGCAAATGGATGTTACCCAGTATTCTTCCTTTGCTCCATGGAAGTACATTAATGTGTCCATTGACACATATTCAGGTTTCATCATGGCTACCCCTCAAAGGGGCGAAGCCACAAAACATGTAATTAATCATTGCATTCGTACCTTTGCATCGCTGGGACGCCCAAACGAACTCAAAACTGACAATGGGCCTGCTTACACAAGCACAGCATTTGCTGCCTTTTGTGAAAAATGGAGCATAATTCATACATTTGGTATTCCATACAATAGTCAAGGACAAGCCTTGGTTGAAAGAGCAAATCAAACTTTAAAGCATGCTCTTGACCGTTACATTGGCTCAAGGGGGAAAACAGCCCCTGGTCTCCCAGCTGTGCAAGGCACCCTTAACTTGTGTCTTTATACCCTTAATTTTCTTAACCTGACTGGTCAACCTGCAATGTCTGCTGCTTGTCGTCACTTTTCTTCTTCCCCCTCTGCTGAACATCAGCGACCACTCGTCTATTACCGGTGCCTACCAGACCTGACGTGGCGAGGACCAGCAGAGCTCATCACTTGGGGACGTGGATACGCCGCGGTGGCACTCCCTGAAAAGACCTTGTGGGTTCCTGCTCGACACGTTCGTCCCTGTCATCTGCCACCAAACACCAAAGATGAAGATACATCTTCTTCTGATCCTGTCACTTCTCCAGATTCACCTGCTGTTTGTGACGACCACCACGATCAGTAAAGAACTTCCAACAAAAGACATCAACCAAACAACATCAGGTACCAAAGTACAACATCAACATAACAACTTCACAACACCTCCAGTCCCTTTGAGGCTGCGAGGGGACTTTGATAAACATTTTTACAAAAACAGACACAGTGTGCTGTCCGAAGATACCACACATTGCGCACCTTGCATCAAAATCACAAAATAAGAGGATAAGGTCATTCATACCTTGATATATAGCACCCAATTGAACTGTAAAAACAAAGCACTTCAAACATGTACACACAATGGCACTACTTATTCAATTTATATTGACAATAATCAACAACAATTTTATGACCCTACAGGTCCAACTCATAGATATACCATACAAATTACAGCTGGCAACAAATTAACGATCAACAAGGACTTTTATAATTTGGCAGTTCCTCAATCAGTCATTTTTGATGCATGTGAAAATACGTTCCTCAAATTAGCTGAAACCATTGCAAAAGAACTGCATGTAACAAACTGTTTTGTGTGTGGAGGAACTAGCATGGGTGAACAATGGCCATGGGAAGCTCAAGAGGTTAATTATGATCACATCCTCGCTAGAGGTTCCGAGAACACCTTTAAAGAGTTAGGAGAGGAAATATGGGCCATAACCACTAACTTGGTGGGAAATGTATGTTATCAAAGAAATCAGACTCAAAACAGAACACTTGATGCGGGTTCCTTGCGCTGTCTAGGAATCTGGAACAATGCCACCTGGTGGTCTGGGGAGAACATCACAGCCCCAAACAAATCTTTGGAAAAAATTGGTAACATGAAATTCTTGACATTGCCAGAAAACAATGACTCTCCCTGGTCAACCCCGGACAGCCTGTATTGGGTTTGTGGACGTTTTGCTTACAACAAATTACCAGCAAACTGGTATGGGTCTTGCGTCCTATCCACCATTCGCCCTGGTTTCTTCTTACTCCCACTACGACAACGACAAGACTTGGGAGTTCCAGTCTACGAAGACTAGGTAATGTGCGAGAACAAAGAGACCTTATGGACACTAAAGATATTCACAGAGGAGATTGGACTAACGAGCATTGGCCCCCAGAACGCATAATTGCCGTCTATGTCCCAGCAACATGGGCAGAGGATGGCACATTTGGATATCGTACTCCCATATACATGATAAATAGAATAATTCGTCTTCAAGCTGTAATTGAAATTATTACAAATCAAACAGTACAAGCCTTAAAACACTTAGCCCAAGAAAGTGCAAAGTCTAGAACATATATCATGCAGAATCGTTTAGCTCTTGATTACTTATTGCCTAAAGAAGGGGGAGTATGTGGTAAATTTAATTTGACTAATTGCTGTATTGAAATTGATGACAGTGGGAAAGTCATTCAGGAAATATCAGACAAAATGGTAAAACTTGCTCATGTGCCTGTACAAACATGGCATGGTTTAAATTTGAAAGAAATGTTTGGTTCATGGTTTCCAAAATTACCTAGATTGCAAGCTATTGTAGCTTTAATTGGTATGATTGCTTTAGGGTGTATTGTTTTACCTTGTGTTTTGCCTATATTTGTTCGTGCAATTTCTAATAGTTTATCTTTGTTTGCTGAGAAACGAGCTATAGCTCACATAAATGCGTTGTGGGAACAGAAGTATGCTCCTGAGCCCCAGGGAGACCCCCTGGAGAAAAAACCACTAACCCTAAGCAGTGACGAAGAGGAAGAGGTAATTTTCAAACATCGAATTAAGCCCCCTCTCAGGCTGCTGGATGGTGACGAAGAACATCTTTTTTGAAAAAACAAAAACAGAGGAGATGTTGCATTATGACACTTCATCACGTGCCAAGCATTTCTGTTAGTGTAGACTGGTTCTTACCAGTCAGACATAAACAAGGAAGCAAGGCATGGAAAGTTACCAGCGACACCCTCTGACACCCAACACCTTTGGAGAAAAGTTCCCACCTTCTTTGCAACGTGTTAAGTATCAACAAAGGACACGTGACTCTATTCTACTGTGTGAATTCCCATATATGGTTATGATTTGTATTTGTTTACATGACGTTTGCTTGCTTAACCCTGCCTTCCGATAAAGTTAATAAAAGGGCTTGCAGGCCTTTGTCTGTGCGCTGTTCCACCCCGTTCGAAGAAGAACCTGGTGTCGTGTGTCTTCTTTTCCCTCACCCGTGGGCCTGATAACTGCGACAATGTTATTACAACATTTAATTATTGCCATTTTAGTAAAACTGGATCTACACTAATTTAAATACAAAATAGCCATCAATTATTTTAAGAATACAAGAAAAAAATGCAATTGTCCTAGGGTTTATTAGAAATTAAAAATAAACCTTGGAGGTGGGTTTTGTGTGAAATTACAGCTTAGACATTATATGGTAACTTACCGTAGTGTTTATATAATGCATTTGCATGTACAACAGAAATTTGTACCAGAATTTTCACTGCTAGACGATGTAAGATAATGTGCGTGTACACATCATATTACTATAATCACAGTCCATTTTGAATACATAGCAGAAAAAAGGGTCTTGAGAGTTAACAAGGTTGATACAATATGATACAAAGCTATTAGAGAATTTAGTTGTTCTGCTTCGGATACCACAAAGACTCCTCTGAGTAGGTCACAAAGACAATATCTCTGACAATACTGCAGACCCTGGTCAAACAGCCTTATATGCTATGTCCTGGATAGAAGTAAGTAAACTTCCAATAATATTTTCTGCCATCGTCACCAGTTTCTATACAGCTTTCCTGTCCGAAAACAGTAATATTTTCAAACCACACAGTAATGCAATATGACAGGATGCTTCCAATTGTTGTTCTATAGAAAGTGGTAAGGACAGGGGAAGGAAGATGTATTTTTCTCATATGATGAAGAAAATGCAGGCCCTATGGTGCCTCCTTCACCAGTGTCTCACTGTTGAGCGACCAAATTAACCTGCTCATCAGCTGCACACTTAGAAACCTGATACTACTAATCACCTCCACAGTTGAATCATTAATACACAGAGGTGTATGGCTGTGCCTGTCTTTTCTGAAATGGACAATGATCTCTTTTGTTTTTCCTACATTTAAAACTAGGCTGGTTTTTTTTTTACACCAACTAAACAAATCCTCTACCTCTTTTTTTAGTAATCATCTTCATTATCATCCTGTTGTAAAATCTGTTGTATGATCTGAATAATTCGCAATATACGGTCAGGCAGACTAAACAATAACAGAGTTAGGACACAGGCCTGAGAAGAACCTGTTTTCAAGAACATGGTATTAGAAATGTTAGTCCCAACTCACACATATTGAGGCCCATCAGTGAGAAAATCAAGAATTCAGTTGCACAAAGGAGCAGTGAATCTTAAATTGCCCAGTTTGTCTACTAAATGCTGAGGAATGATCATATTAAATGCTGAACTAAAGTTGACAAATAGAATTCGCACATGAGTATCTCTTTCCTCTAAATGTGCCAAGCTCAGATGGAGAACAGAGGAAATAGCATCCTCTGTGGAATGATTTGGATGGTAAGCAAATTGAAGTGAGTCAAACACTGGAGGGAGGCTGGATACAATAAAGTCTTTTATCAGCCTTTCAAAACATTTCATAATGATGGACGTAAGTGCAACCAGATGATAATCAATTCTTGGCTTGGCAAGCCTTGCACTCCCTATTGCTATCACTAAGTGAGGATTGTGGGTCATTAAGCAAGCACCTCTTTGCAACTTTCTGTCAGTTTTACCAACCAAAGTCAATGGGGAAGTCAGCAGGAAGTTGCAAGTCCCCGGCAATTCGCAAGCAGACTGGCAGATAGGTAAGTGGCTGTTACCAGATGGGAGAGGATCCAAGGAGTGCACAGTTGGCAAAAGAGGCATGGCACAAATATAGCAAGGCTTGGGGTGGTTGTTGCCAGTGGGAGAAGATACTCAAGGATGAATGAGTGCTGTGAATGCAGTGACACTCAGGGAGGGTATGTAGGTGGCGAGATAGGTGCAACAAGACTCTGAGGGGGGTTGCTTGAAGATGGAAGACAGGTACAGTGCAAGAATATCACGGCCTTTGGGTCTATTACCAGGTGAGAAAGAGTGGGAGAACCCTAGTGGGTTTGGGAGAAAAGTGGCAGGATTGTGGCAGGACTGCAGTGGTTGCTGCTGGATGGGAAAGGAGCATATGTGGTGTGAGAGGCTTAGGAAAGGTGCACAAAGGTTACAAATGGCCAGAGAGCTGGAGTGAAAATTTAGTGAGGCTCTGAGTATGCAATGGCGTGCAAGGATGTGTGGATGGCCAGTGAGGTAAGGCAAGATCACAAAGCAGCTTAGAGAGGATGCATAGGTCAGGGAGACATCCAAGCGACTTGTGCTCTTCTCTGATGGCTTCCTCGATGAATTTAGTTGTGGGAAACAGATAGGGAAGGTTGCAGATTGTGAACACTTGAACACAGATATTGCAATCATTGTAAGCATGAACCAGTTGCCAAATGTCTAAATCGTAATCACGAGACTGCTGGAATGCTAGGATGGCTGGAACTTCAAAACGGGTCATAAGCACCATAGATTCAGTGCCACTGTAACGGTCACTGAATGTTAACTGAGAACTCCCTGTATATGTACTACAGTTAGAAAGAACTGTGGTTTTCTCTTTCAGTGACTTAGGGGGGAAAATCTGAATCTTAATGTTATTTTAACAAGGCATCCACAAAAAAGTAGAATAATTTAAAAAGGAAAGATATCAGAAAACCAGATGAATACTTGATGAATAAAGACATAGGTCCAATTGTTCCTATGCTGAAAAAAATGTTGACAGGTAAACATTACAATTAGATTTATAGTACAAAAAGCAATCTGATACTAGAATTAATTGCTCAGAAATGGTGGTAATGTTTAAGTAGCGTTAATAGTAGTTTATGAAGTAAGTTTAATTTTTATTCCTGCATTGAGCAGGAGTTCGGACTCAGTCAAAATAATAAGTTCTATGAAAGAGGAGTAACGAATTCCAATATAATGTAAATGATTAATTTAATTTTTGAATAGCTGAACAGAATCTGGAGACAGGCTTTTTTATTTTATTGTCATGAGATTTGTTTTGCCGCCCTGGGTCCTTTTTAGGAGAAGGTGCGGGGTATAAATTTGAAAAATAAAAATAAATAAATAAAAATATGGTTTTTGGATATTCAACAATTAAAGGACTAGATTGTATTAAGAGATATTTTGTTACTTCTGTTGTTTAGTATTAACATTCTATATACTTATATCCATGTGGCTATCTATTTCCAAGCTTTATTATATAAAACAAGCCCCCTCTTTCTCATTCACTGACATACACACACACACACACACACACACACACACATACAAATACAATGTAAAAGAATAAAAATATAAAAGTTATATAGAATTACATGTCTTCAATTTTTGTTATATATTGTTAACATTCAATTGAGTTGTTAATAGTAGGTAACTCTTTTTGCTCTGCCTATGTAGACAGCTGTCAGTCATCTTGCTTATATTACTATGAAGTAATATGCTCCCAAGTTAAACAACCCATGGCATACTCAGTTGCATTAATTCAATATACCATGATTCATAACAAATTAATATATTCTATATTAACAACATGTGATTGCCCTTTAAGATCAGGAATTTTAATATCAGAGATCAAAGTCAATTCACTACAGGTAGGTCAAGATTAGTGCAAATTTGAATAATGTGAAATTTTATCTGGTACAATTTATAAATTGATACGTAATTGCATTTAATGCTAACCAAAATTCAGCTACTCATATACAATTGAAGCTAGTGAATACACAGAGGCTACTGGAGTTTTAGATGCTAATCTAAAAATGTGAAAAATGGAGAAAAGGAAGAAAGGCACCTCAATTGTCACCTCCAAAGTCCTGGGCAAAGAATAAAGCCATTCAAAGTAGCAGTAGGGTGGAAGCCATTCAAATTTCAGGAAAAACCTTATTCCAGAGGGCAGGCACTTTGACAGAAAAGATGCAATTCTGGAGTTCCAGTTGCTAGCACTGTTTAATCAATGGAATAAAAATCCAACCATGTTTAAAACTGATGAGCTAAGCAATAAGCAGCCTTAGAAGTTTCTAGTTGAAAAGGTTCCATGACATCACTTTTAGGAAAGCTAATGATAACCAAAAAATGCACTACAAAATTAGAAGATTTCAGACTAGTATCACATGCAAGAAAGCATTCATGAAGAGTAAAATTTATATACTTTTTGAGTTTAAAGATAAAAGATTCCCAGATAAGGCAAGTGAGTAATTGCTTTAAAAAAATTATTATACAAAATCTACAAAAGTAAGGAAATGGGTCACTCTGGTAAAGGTTTTGTGGCATACATAACAATGCACACATAAATTAAACAGGATCTTGCAAAAGTAACTCATTCCTCATCATAATGCATTCTATATGAGACTTTCAAAAAACCACAGAAGTTTAATTGGTTCAGAATGCACAGTTCATTTATTGATTGATATTCACCAATATGTACAAGTCGCACCAGTTCTCCAGAACCTCAGCTGGTTTCCCATCCGCTTCGGAGTACAGTTTAAAGTGCTGATTTGGCTATTTGAAACCCTGTATAACTTAGTACTGGAGTATGTGGAGGAGCATATTTTGCAAAAGGTTTTGACCTATCCTATACATGCAAGAGCTATTTTGTGCAGTGGTTAGAACTGGAACTGGGAGACTATGAGTTCTAATCCCTCCTTAGTCCAAAGCCATCTGGATAATCTTGGGCCTGTCACATATATAAATTTGAAAAATAAAAAAAATAAAAAAAATACGTTCTCTGAGCCTTAGGAAGGAGGTAATGACAAGCTACCGTATATCTGAAAACCTTGCCAAGAAAACCTTGCCAGGCAGTCTCTAGAATTGGGCATGATTGAATGGAAGGGAAAAAAGAACTCCTTTGTGTAAATCAGAGGAATTTGCTAGTGGTCCCCCAATTTAGGAAAATCAAGGGAATGGAGGCAAATATGCACTGTTTTCTATTAGCATTTATGAACTGTGAAAAAATCTTTGCTATCTCCTCGTCCTCTATGTGGTTGGTCTTAATACCAGTGCTTTTTCTATTAAAAACTAAGCTTTGGGGGGCAAAGTGATGCCATTGGTTATGAGTTAAATGTGTGTGCATTAGGTGGATGTTTAGTTTGCTTTACCCTTTTATTTAATTTTTAAATAGCTATTTTACTGAACAACCTTGGTTGTAAATTACTAACTACATTTTTATTATGGTGGTATGAATAAATAGCATAAGAGAAACAGTATTTCCAGACAGAAAATCCAAGCCAGAGTAATCATATATTTGGGATATATTATCAACCCACCCATTTCACAGGAGACTTTCTTATTGTCAGAAACTACCCACAGATGAATTTCTTGTCAAATATTCTAAGATATGAAATCTCACTCATGGTAGGAAAAGATTATTAACATCTATTCCCAGATGCTTATGACCTCATTTTTTTTGTTCTATTAAAATTTTAAAACTGTAGAAAAAAATCTTTATGTTCCCTTTGATTAAACTCAGATCTGCATATAGTGAACATTTATGAATTTCTGTATTGTAGTCTTTCGCATTTATTTTAAATTTTGAAACAATAGTAATAAAATCTAAATAAATAAACAACATAGTAACAACAATGAAAGTGCATTATAATCAGCATATGAAATGACAACTCATTATAGTACTAACAAGAAATCAAGTACATTTGAGAAAATGATGAATCTGCCTCAGTAATATGTTAGTAGTGAAAATTCTCTTATAAATATTATTCAAATAAAAAACTAACTAAATCATTTTCTGTACAGTACAGCACAGTATTAAAATATTATAGTTTAAATTATAAAATGGACAAAGCTTTCCTAGTCTCACAGTGGATTATCCTCATAGTGATTCTCAGAAAATAAAGATCAATTCCTTTTATTGTTACAACAATTCCCGAGTTTTAGGTTGTTACTATTATACATGTTCTGATTTTCCTCTATTTGTATATAAACTATAAAGCCTAATTAAAGACGTAAGCAAGAAATGAATTCCTAGTATACTCCCATCCCCCAAAAGCTGGTTAAATTTCATCTATAGTGCATAAGTCATTATGATCCACGATAACATTTTATAAGAATCAAGAATTAAGATAAAATAGCCATGAAAGACAAGATCAATTTAAGAAATAAAGACACTTCCATGGTCATATGACCACTATGTACACCACTGCTGTTATCTTCCCATTGAAGTGGTACCTATTTATCTCCTCACACTTACATGCTTTTGAAGCAGGAGCTAGGGCAAGTAATGGGAGCTCACCCCCTTGTGCGACATTCGAGTCTCTACCCTTTCCAGCTGACAAGCTCAGCATCTTTAACTGCTGAGTCACCATACCTCCTATATGTTTATGTATGCATGTATATATGCATGTGCACACACACACACACACACACACACACACAGAAAGAAAGAGTGAGTATGTGCATATTATCTTTGTGTTTGTTTGTGTGTGTATGAAAATGGACGAACAAATTACAGGCAAACATGTTAAGCTTCAGAAAAGACAGAAATACTGAAACTATCCCCCAAAAATAGATTTTGTGTATTCTTCACAAAATTAACATTCCAACTGAAAAAATAAAACATAATTGCCATGCAATATAGAACCTTGTACACAAATGGATATACCCAAAGTTATCAAAAGGCATTTGCTTGTACAACGATTGTTAGAATATAATCAAGAAATTTGGAAATAAAATTATTTTACCTTCTACCTTTCTTCCTCCACCGCCCCAGCTAACAGAGCCCAAATCACAGTTTGGTGAATTTGAATGTGAGCAGTAGAAATCTGTTTTGTCTCCCAGATGCTTATTGCAAACATTATTGATGTTATTTAAAAAATATGAAAATATGAAAATTCACAGGCATTTTTCCCTTGAATTTCGGTGGTGAAATCATGCGTTATTAAGATGTTGAAAACGGAATTGTTACTATATTCTAGAGAAAGTGTAAAAAGGTACAATATTCAAAATGTTTCTATGGACTGCATATGTTATCTAAGTCAATAGGCATTTGAAAGATATTGATCAGTACATCTAAATATACCTTAGCAGATTCCTAATTTTAATTCTAGCACTGTATTTCAGGACACACTTATTTTTTACTGGCATAATTTCCTAGCAAGACAATTCAGACAATAATTTCCTGTTATAAAAACTATATTTAATTTAAAGTTTAAGTGCCAAAACCCAACTTTTATCATAAAGATAATATAAGGTTACTGAATTGTAATAAACGTGCGAAGCAGCATTTTGCTATTATTTACTTATATCATTATCTTTATTCTTATTTACTTGTATTTTCGTGGCATTCAGTATCTCCAATCAGGATTAGATCCTCATCATGATATGCAGTATTCCAACATAGGGTGGACTGAGCAGTGCCTGTTGAGAAAATCATAACATCAAAGTTGCATTTAGAGGGACTGAACCTTCCTGGAAATTGAAGGCATTTTAAAACTGGCAAAGAACACCCAGTGTCTTATGACATATTATCAAAATAGTTCAAGACATAACTATAATTTAGTTTAATGCACTTGATTCTAAATAAACAGGAAAAATATACATTTCTATGCAGCATATTTCCTGTGCCATGAGAACTACTATATAAAAAATTTCTACTATAAAATGTTTCCAGAGCTAACAATAAGTTACTAGTAAGATATTTTCTAAACAAATGTACAATAGTGTACTAATTTCAAATATAGTAATTCTCATGCCTCTTAAAATAGGTTCAAATCCCAGTAGAAGGAGTATGGCCAGCTGAAGAAGGCTAATAAGCCTGAAATGGATCCATCCTGGTCTCTTTATTTTCAGCCCTTAAAAATCTAACACATATCTAAAAAATGTCACACAGCAGTAATCTAATTGGTTCTCTGTCTGGATGATCTCTAGGTTGAGTCGAAGGGCAGAGAGGGATGACGTTAAGTCTCCTCCCCTTAAAGGGACCCTGAACAGGAGCTGTGATAATATTCTCTCATATATATATACGTTAAGTCTCTTCCCCTTAAAGGGACCCTGAACAGGAGCTGTGATAATATTCTCTCATATATATATATATATATATATATATATATATATATATATATATATATATATATATATATATATATATATATATATATATATATATATATATATATATATATATATATACATACACACACATACACACACACACACAACAGGTGTGTGAAACTCACAGCGTCATGGCAGCATTATGTGACATATCACAATTATTTTCCCTTTTGCTAAACTGGGTGTGGGTGTGCCTGCAGGCCGTGAGTTAGAATATTAAAAAACTAGAGTAGAGTAGAAATAGAATAGAAGAGTAATAATAATCATTATAACAATACCAACAAGGGTTAGTAAGGAAGGATAATAATAATGCTACAGCCATACAACATGGGTAAATGTACATAGACATTAGACAGTACTGTGAGAATTAGGTGTTCAGCAGAGTGATGGCACAAGGGAAGAAACTTTCCTTGTGTCTAGTTGTTTTGGGGTCAGTGCCATATAGCAGCATCCCGAGGGGAGATTAAAACAGTCTATGTCTATGTCCAGGATATGAAGGATCTGCAGATATTTTCTCAGCCCTCCTTATGACCCAGGCAATATACAGATCTTCTATGGAAGGCAGGCTGGATGCAGTTGTTCTTTCTGCAATCCTAACTATCCATTGGCATCTGTACCTGTCCTGTTTAGTTGCTGAACCAAACCAGACAGTTATAGAAGAACAAATGACTCAATAATTATTCTATAAAACTGTACCAACAGCTTTTGAAGCAGTGTGAACTTCATGAATCGACGCTGGAAAAACATACTTTGTTATACTTTTAAAATGATAGTTATATTGTTAAGTGTCCACTTTAAATACTGGGAGATTATAGAACCCCAACACTTAAAGGATACTACAGCTGATACTGTGCTATCAAATATAGTAAGAGGTGGTGGAATAGAAGGATTCCTCCTGAAATCCACTCTCATCTTTATAGTTTTAAGCATGTTCAGTTCCAGATTGTTCCAGCTGCACCACAGGGCGAGTTGCTCAAACTCCTCTCTATATGCAGACCCATCACAATTTTGAATGAGGCCAATGTCTATTGTATTATCTGCAAACTTCAATGCTTTAATAGAAGGTTACCTTCAGATGCAGTCATTGGTATAGAGAGAGAGGAGAGCAGCGGAGAGAGGAGCCCTGAGAGGTTCCTGTGCTCATTACCTGGGTACTAGATGTAATTTTCCCTAGCTTCACCTGCTACGTCCTATCTGTCAAAAAGCTTATGATCCACCTGGAAGTATGAATAGGCACAGTGAGTTGAATCAGTTTAGAGTGAAGAATTTCTGGAATTATGGTACTGAATGATGATGTCTATAAAACTAACCTGTACATTGGTCCCCAGGGATTCTGGATGTTGTAAGATATAGTGCAGTATCATATTGACAGCATTATCTGTTGAACTATTTGCTAAGTAGGCAAACTCCAAGGGGGTCTAACAGCAGATCCATGATGACTTTCAGGTGGGCGAGCAGTAACCTCTCAAAGCTACCTTTGAGAGATTAGAGCTATACTAATCTATACTATAAACGGCAGAACAACCAGCTTGTGGTCATTCAGCTCCTCATGGAGGCTTTGTCAGGAACTATAATGATTTTTGAAGTAATAAGGGACATAACACATCTCCAGTGATTTATTAAAAATCCATGTGAAGATGGGGACCAATTGTTCAGCACAGGCTTTTGAATAAGGAGTTACTCAGTCTGGGAATGGTGCTTTTCCAATCTTTTGAAACAGATGTAGATAGGTGAAGGAAGATTGACTACTTGATGCATCTTGGGTGAGGTAGGTAGTGGTAGATGACAATTATCTCTACTCAAACATACAGTAGAACACATTTAGGTCATCAGCCAGTTGATATTTTCTAAACAAATGGACAAAATTGTACTAATTCCAAACATACTAATTCTCATGCCTCTTAATATAGGGAATATTATATCACAAGAATATTTAAAAAACTGTAATTAACTTTGTCATGTAAAATAAATCCTTGTCTATATTTAACTCCACTTGTACCATCACCTTCAAATGATTAAATAATTATCAAAATTCTTGATAATTGTATTGGATATTGGCATGGAAATACTGTATATATCCAATTCACTATTCCTCTCAAAGATTTAACAAGACCTGGAGAGTATTCAAAGTAATATGAGATTATGGTTCAAATAATGCACAAGAAACACTGTCTTCTTAAAATGTTGGAAGCTACAATTATTAATTTTCTTCCATGGGTTCAAGATCCTCATCGCCCACTAATTCAGCATCCATTACTATTCTTTTACCTACTACTTCTGCTTGAGAGCCATCCTAAGTGGCATTTCAGGACACATTTTTTTAAAATACTGAATTCTAGCTGGGAACCAACATTGTTAGCACTAGCACTTACTCCCAACCACATGCTGAGGAGTGTTCAAAATACTCCAGAATTTAATATGCTTACTTCAATAAATTAAACTGAAAATAATTGCCATTAAATAGCTTAACTTAAGAGTATCACGTACATGATGATGACATTTCACAAATTAAACAAATTATACTACTTGCATAATGATATCACACAAATCATGCAAATAATATATTTTGTATTATTTACATAATGAATTAAGTAAATCATAAGAGAAATGTGGCATACTGAATGAGGAATTCCTTGCATCAAGATCTGGTAAACTAAAGTTGTATTGCTTCCTAAACACTCTTTATATAATTTTTAAAACATTTAAATGCTATCCATTACTATTTTGTTCAATGTTTTGACAATGATATATATCTCATCCACTTTAAAGTGTCAACAACTAATTCAGCATGCCTACCAGATACTAATCAATTCAAATCTTCTATAGACCAGCATAATTAAGATGGGGTATTAAAAAGGCATAAAGGATAGATCAAGAGTAAAAATAGAAATCTAAATCTGCTGTTCCTATGAGTCCAGAGCCACAGGGATATTATCTTTCCAGGTAAAGAATCTTTCTTTATTGGCCTTCAAGGTATACCTGAGGGAAATAGATGATATCATGCCAGAGTAAAAAGCCTTCTGTGTGTAAGTACAGTTTAGTTAGGTATGGTTGGAGTGGCAAAGTTACTGTCAGATTCACTGGCAATGTTTGGGGCCTGGCTTTCTCCAATTGTGTTTGCTATATACTGTTTAATGAGTGTTTTACCTGATCATATCCACTCTAAGCGCAAGACCTGCAGGGAAGCTCAAAGATGCAATTTTAGTTGCAATTGAAGCGAATATGCAGGAAAAAAATGCTTTTAAAAGGGTGTGGGAGGGGGGGAACGGTTCCGATGATTGCGCAGATCAGCTGTGAGCTGTGCAATTGTGGGAAACTCCCCTCCCACTTTTTAAAACATTTTTCTTGCCTATTCGCCTGAAACGGCAGGAAGAAAATGCTTTAAAAAGTGAAAAAAAGTTGGCTATGCCAACATGACCCCCCACACACACCAAGCCACGCCCACAGAACCGGTGGGCAAAAAATTTAGATTTCACCACTGATCTGCCTTATCATTTTATGTAACAAAACTTCATAAAAGGCCAATTCAAATCTGTGATATGTAACCTCAATGTTAGACTGTTAAATATTTATGAAAATGGATACAAATATCAATTAGAACATGAGATAAAAAAATAAATGTGGGCATAATAATGCACTCACTTGTTTTCTTCAGCTGGAAAGTAATGAACCATCATGAAAAGTAGCCATTTACACTCTCACCACGCCACCTGAGTGATCAATACTCTAGAACAGCAAGAATGCTGCAATCCTAAAGTAATGCAACCCTCACTCAAATTTTGTTCTGCATATTTGGTTAAGTAGGTACTGTACTTGTTTTTTGAAGTTTAATAAGAAAAAAGAAGCGCACATTTTAAAATTAAGGCTACTCAGACTTATTACAATTGACAAATTTTATGCAACTCGTAATCGTGGCTGCTATGTTTAATCAATATGGAATTCAGTTTTTGAAATACATTAAACCTTATGTAGAGATTACACCTTATTTAAGAACAAGTTATTATTATTTTTATTATTATTTGTTGCACAGTTAGCCAGTTGCTTAGACTGGGTTTGGCATTTTTTCCAGTATCAAGTCCTTCCCAAGGACCTGGAATAGTGAGATGTGGATATTTGATGGTGTTACAGATATTATCGCAGGATGTAACCTGTTCTAAGTAAAGCTAGCTTTTGCAATTGACTGATGTGGAATTTTTGAATGCTGACAGTGTTCAGGAGGTACTCCAATTGTTTTGGGACTACACCCAAGATGCCTACCTCATTCATGAATTCATTAATCAATTCATACATTCATTCATTATTTCATCTTCATTATTTTTACAAATAACACAAGGTGGTGAACATATCTTACTCACCTTCCTCTTTCATTTTAATTCCATTTCCAAGATCTGTCCTTAAGTCAAATTTATATGTAAGCCAGAAAAATATTACTGTATGATGGTGTGTATGTATAGAAGTAGTCTTATATAAATAACTTGAAGCATTGTGTATTTAACTTGAATTTGTTTATTTTAGTTGAATGTTGCTAAAATAGGCTCTGTTCTTCATCATGGGTTGTCTTTGAATTAATTTGTTATTAATTTGGGGATTTACTAAACAGCCCCCCCCCGAGGCTTTATTACTTTTCAAATAATAATAATATACCTGCTAAACAGAAATTGCAGGTAACAAGGAACTAATGTCAATATAAGTTAGGATTGCTGCTTTAAATAATAGCAGTTGCAATTATTCATAAGAGAAGTTATTACAGATTTAACTCCAAATGGCATCCTCGCATAATGTGAGATATAACTGTTGTAAACAGATTACAAAAATTGGCAAAGTGGAACTGGAAGTGAATATGCACCATGCGTATTTAGAAGACCAGCAAATGGCTTTAAAAAGTTATTCCTAGATTTTGAAAGACACAGTGACTTCAATGTTCCATGCAGATTTTATTTATTTATTTATTTATTTATTTGGATTTATTGACCGCCCCCTCTCTCCGAAGGGACTCGGGGCGGTGTACAAGATGGTTTCATGATATGCCCTTCTGAATGGTTTATGATATATATTAATGAATATATATTATATGTAAGTAGAAAACTGTTGAGCCAAAACAATACAATCATATCATAAAAGAAAAGTCTTAGCAATTTTTGTATCTTACTAAGGCATATCTATCTGTATTGTTAATGAGCAATGAGAAATTATATACATTAAATTTAAAAAAAAAAAACAAATCTCCACAAAATTAAACCAACAATGCTGAATAAAAAATGAATTTTTAAGAATGCATTTCCAAGAGCATTAAGATAAAATGTGGAAAGTACCATAACCCAAATGACAGACTATCCATACCCAAAGATTAATGGCCTGGATAAATCTCTGCATGAGGATGTTCCGAAAATGTTAACAGATGCAAAATTTGACACTGTATTACAAACTGTTCTACAATACTAAGATCATTTTTTGCTTGGATTGGAAATTGTTTTCCAAAAACAGTTTGCTTTATGGATGGAATAGTAGGCTTAAAAACAGTAAATAAAATGCAGTGAGGGCAGCAGAGATTTAGGGAAAGCTGCTTGTTTATTTTGAACTAGCTATA
Source organism: Rhabdophis nuchalis (assembly GCA_039707465.1). NCBI lineage: Eukaryota > Metazoa > Chordata > Lepidosauria > Squamata > Natricidae > Rhabdophis > Rhabdophis nuchalis. Next base: position 49,221,092 of record CM077648.1, read on the forward strand.
CCCGGCCACGCGTTGCTGTGGCCCAGTCGGTTAAACGGCAAACCAATCTGTGTGTAGATGTACACCTGCACACACAAACACGTACACACAACCACTGTATAACCCCCAACCTACCTGCCTATTGTATTTCCCCCTCTCTACCTACCTACCTACTGTATTTCTCCCTCTTTATCTATCCCTCTACCTACCTATGTATTTCTCCCTCTCTCTATCCCTCTACCTACCTACTGTATTTCTCCCTCTCTATCCCTCTACCTACCTACCTGTATTTTCCCTATCTCTTTCTATCCCTCTACCTACCTACCTACTGTATTTTCCCCCCTCTCTCTTTATCCCTCTACCTACCTACCTACTGTATTTTTCCCTCTCTCTCTTTATCCCTCTACCTACCTACCTACCTACTATATTTTTCCATATCTCTCTCTATCCCTCTACCTACCTACCTACCTACCTACCTACCTACCTACCTACCTACCGACCTACTGTATTTTTCACCCTCTCTCTATCCCCCTACCTACCTACCTCCATATAGCCTCCTGGGACCACAAATGGGCCACCTGAGAGTGTGTTACCTCCCATGCCTAGTTTTCGGCCTAGTAGGCCTCCATGCAGTGTGGGAACATTGGAAGCTTATTCAGTTGCTGAGGAAATGATTGTTGGAAATGTGAGGGGTGTGTGCGTGACGCATCATAAGAAGCAGCTGGATGGGAGGAGCTACAGCGAGGTGAAAACCTGAGAAGTGAGTACCTTTTACGTTTGTGCTGCTTGCATATGACACACGTGTGCCAGCCACACAAAATGTACGTATGATTGCATCGGAAGTCCTTGGGAACATTGTGTGAAAATTTGGTGTCGATCGGTACAGTACTTTCTGAGATTAGTGGCTTTGCACAAACTATTTTTCATTTTTATTTATATAGATGTGTAGAAAGTATTGTTTTTGTCTCTTCTTGTGGTAAATAACTATCTTCTCTATCCTGCCTTCTTTTAAGAGGAAAATTACTAAATGAAAAATTAACTACTTTTTATAATCAAAACCAAGCCAACCTTGCAATCTAACAAAAATGCTTTGGATGATTTGGCCACCCCAAATTTCTCTGATAGGAAGAAATTCACTGGGAACAATACTTCTTAATTTGTTCTTCAGAAGTGTCATTTGTGCAATTAATTATTTAGGAGGACTTAAAACAATGTGGCAAAGATTTCTAGAAGCTGTCTCCAAATTGGGATAATAGTCATAAAAATAGCAATATGATTCACTGATAATAAATGTACTATACTCAAAGGCAACATTTTGAACTAAATTCTGTATTGATGGTAACTGAAAGAGAAATATATATTGATAAAAAGCCTAGTTAAAATTTTGGAACAAATTATCATCTGCAATAAGAAGATAAAATCTATTTTCAGAGATCATTTGGAACAAAACTGAAAATTAACTGTCAATATAATATCTCAAATAAATTGGATATATTATCAAACTGTATCTGTGATGGTCATTTCAATTCAAAATAGGATTAGAAAATTGAAATGGGTACAGAATAGGATTGCTAGAATATGCAGGGAACTGGAGATCCTCTTATGATCAACTTGGACTGAAGGCTGGTAATCTAGAAAAAAAATATAGTAAAGGGACTATGATAAAGAAGAAAACAGGTATAAATAATATATGTCGATGGAATTCCCCCTACCATCATAATGGAGGAAGCTTCTTGGATGAGACACAAAATGTTTTGTTCTTTTTCCTCAAGGAAAAAACAATCCAGTTGCCTTTTGCGAAAGCACCTTTGAGGCAACCGTGACCTGGATGACTGAGGGTCTTTACAGACAATACAAAATATGTTTATTCTACTAGAATACATTGGTATGAGTCAACAGGGTGCAGAAGCAGCCAAAAAGCCAATACCTAGGTTGTATTAATAGAGCGACAGAATCAAGATCGTTTTAAATATTAATACCTCTTTATAATGCCTTAGTATAAGACCAAACTTGGAATAGTGCATCCAGTTCTGTTCACCACAACATAAAAACATGTTAAGGCTCTAGAAAGAGTGCAGAGAAGAGTAAAATGTTTTAGGGTCCAGCTGTTGGACCCTAAAACATACGAATAATGGCTGACTGGAATTGGGTATGTCTAGTTTAATAAAAAGAAGGACTAGGGGAGACATGATAGCAATGTTCCAATATTTGAGGGGTTCCTACAAAGATGAGGGGTTCATTTTCCAAAGCACCAAAAGACAAGAGAAGAAAAAATAGATAGAAACTAACCAAGGAGAGAAGCAACCTAGAACTAAGGAGAAATTTCTTAATGGTGAAAGCAATCAACCAATGGAACAGCTTGCTTTCAGAAGTTATGGGTGTTCTATCACTGGAGGCTTTCAAAAAGAGACTAGACAACCATTTATCTGAAATGGTATATGGTCTCCTGCTCAAGCAGGCAGTTGGAGTAGAAGACCTTCCAACTCTATTATTCTATATTCTATGACCAGGTTTATGCATAAACAATATTACAAATAATAATTCCTTATTTGTAAATAAGCTACTTAGATCATTAGACTGTACTACAGGAGCTTTCTAATCTCACTATATTATTGAAAAGCAATAGATAATATTAATCTTCAACATATATTATAGAAATAATCTCCAATATAGAAAGAGAAATCATTGTTAGTCGTATTCATTTTTCCATTAGATTATAGGATTTCCTTGTGTTTTGTATTATTATTAATTACAATTATTTTATCTCCTATTTCAGAATGAGCATTTTGAAGTACCTTCAAGCAACATGAAAAATCATAAATGAAATCACTATTAATAATTTAAAAACATACAGACTTCTAGGGGCTGTTTCAGAGGGAAGTGGTGATAATGATATGGGTAGTAGGAAGATGATCACTGTTCTTCCTTCTTTCCCATTCTTCCCTCTGTCTCCAGAAACCCTTCTTATGGTGGTGGGTAGTCATGTAGTCATCTCCTTGTAGGGAGTTTGGGGAGAAAGTGGAAAGAATCATGATTTACTTCTATCACTCTTGTATTAACAGAATTACTTTTTCCAAATATAATGAAACATAGCAATATTTTGAAAAAGGTGCCTCAGCTGATAATGTGCAATTAAGGTAATAGCTGCAGAGAGCTGAGCTGAATTTTTAGTAGCAATGGGAACACATAATTGTAGTTTTCAAGGCAGCAAATAGAAGTAGTTTGTAATAACTTCTTCTAAAATGTTTTATTCTCCTCCCCAGTCTAATCTATAGCCCTAAAATGTTCTACTGACCTTCCTTAAAATATTAGGTTCTGACATTACCAAGTATGGGGATTGGCCAAGTTTGGCTAGGCATTATCACTTGCTGTAGACAAATATTTAAAAAAAAATCTACATGAGGAAATAACTCAATGTTCATGTATGATAGCAATAGCAATAGCACTTAAGGCTTATATACCACTTTACAGTGCTGTTACAGCCCTCTCTAAGTGGTTTACAGAGTCAGCATATAGTCCCCAACAATCTGGGTCCTCCTCGTTTTATTGATCTCAGAAGGATGGAAGGCTGAGTCAATCTTGAGCCTGGTGAGATTCAAACTGCCAAACTGCTGGGAGCCGGTGATCAGCAGAAGCCTGTAATACTGTATTCTAACCACTGCACCACCCCAACTTTTGCTTTAAGGCAGAGAACGATGCTGCATTAAAACACACATTCACATCTAAATAATATAGTATGGATAATTATATCTCTGTACCTGCATTCTTATTATGGAAAGATAGAAAGTTGAAATACTGACTAAAATGTGTAAACAGTTTAAATATGTAGTTCCTAAATTACTCGTTTGAGTTATCCTGCCATTATTTTTTAATCATGAGGCAAATTAAGAACCAAAGAGAAAGAATGAAACATCTGGAATAAAACAGCCAAGTACAGGCAACACCAAGGACTGATCCAGGGGTGAAATCTACTTACCTTTTCTATTGGTTGTGAGCACACATCATCTCCATACATTCGCAGGACCTTACGCACATGCACAGTGTCAAAAACGGATGTGATGACATCCAGGCAGGTGGGTGGAGCCTGCTATTGAGCACGCCTACAAAGCTAAGTAGAATAGCTGCTTACAGCTACAGCTGCTACCGGTTCAGACCAGTTCGCTTGAACCGGTAGTAAAAAATGCTACTGGTTCGCCTGAAGTCAGCTGTGCCACGCGATTTAGATTAGCTAGAAAGCAGGAAATCTTGCTTTCTAGCTAATATAAATCACATGTCACAGCTAACTTCAGGCGAAGCGGTAGCATTTTTTAGTACCAGTTCGAGTGAACCGGTTTGAACTGGTAGCATTTCACTCCACTGATAACCCCAGAAGAAATCAGAAATCTTAGTGTAACATTTGAAAAAACTCTGTAAAGAAACATTTCCTCCAGTGGTGATAATTTATAATAACTACAATATCAGCTGATATGATATTACAAAGTTAACCTAAATCTTAAACAATGACATGAAGCTATTCCCTAGTTAAGCCTATTATTATAACCATTGTGAAAAAGTTAAACCTCTGAATTATTTAAAATAGATAAAACTTTAAAAAAAGGATTTTAGACTGAAGTCAATCTATATAATTATTGCTGGAACATGGTGTTTTCCACATGTCTCTATTGAGTTTTCCAGTTGCTTAAATTTTTATTATGTATTTCAGAAAAGGCTCCACTAACAATCCAATTCATAAAGAAGTTTGTTATATTCACTTATTTGTTTTAGAATGCAATTCAGCGTTATAAATCAACATGATAATGTTGTTTTGAGATTATTTTTACAATATAGATCATCAGTACAATTGTTTTTGATGTTCTAGATATAGAGGGTTCCTGTATAAGCTTCAAAAAGGTTTCTAATGTCAAAACAGAATTATATTAGAATTACATAATGAATTATTTGCCATCATTCAATATTTAATCCTAGAATGGAAGCTGTTGAAATGGCCAATAAATACGAATAAATTGTGATCTCCAACTTGGAAAATCGTACCCTTAAATATTAAAAGACATGTAGTCACTCCCATGGATACCGTTTCTATCAATTTTCTCACTTTGAGATTCGTAAATTAATCAATGTTACATTAATAAAATTTCTGAAGTGACAGGGATTCCTATTCCTTATATTTTAATAAAAGTTTTGGTTACTCTGCTATAAATGAGATAATCTGAAAACATTTTAACCAAAAGTATTTCAATTCTACAACAGCATATTTAAAAACTCTTCTATTCTTAAAAACTTCTGTATAGTACTAGAAATGTGATATTGTTATTTATGAAGCACAATACTTTTATTGCAGTACATGCAAAACAAGATGGTGGAATGTTGTAGTCTATAATACTATAAATTATACAAGTAACAGAGAGAATATCTGCCCTATGATCCTCAAGAAGAATCCATCCAGGGTCATTGATGGGACCCTGCTGAGAAATTAAATGTGATCTTGCCGAGATCCTGGCAAAATGAATACATTTCTCAAGACATCAAGTTTAATACCATAGAAATGGAAGGTGGGCAATATGACATTTTTTTTAAAGGAACGGAAGTTGAAATCTGGGAATTAATAAGCCACAATTGATATGGAATATTTGATATACACCATATACCTAGATTTTTAAGAAGTCTTGAATAAAGATTCTCATCAAAGGCTCCTAAGTAAACATATTGGCCAGGAGATACAAGAAGCCATCTTTAATGAATTATTAAGTGGACTAGAAGGATTAGAAACTGAAACTAAAATTGTAAGGAAAAACATCAAAAATCTTGAATATATTGAAGGAAAGAACATTTAAGAAATATTGTGTTGAAGGTCAAACAAGAAAGTGAAAAAGCCAGTCTCCTCTTCAGAAAAAACCCCAACTAAAATTATGTCAAACAAGCAGTGCCAATTTGTTGCAAATATATGGGGGAAAGAATTTTAAGTAATAATTATGTTCGTAGGTCCAAAATTTCAAGAGATAATTACTGTAGTCATGAAATAAGGAGACATCTGGTATTTGGAAAACGACTGTGCACATATAGACAAAATATTAAAGGGAAAAGACATTACATCGACAATAAAGTTACGTATGGTTTTCCCAGTTTTTACATGACTGTGAAATTTGTCTATCAGCAAGAAGATAAAATCATGTATTTTAACTATTTTGCATAAAATTGAAGAACAAATCATTCAACACTAACAAAAGCTGGATCATTGGAAGCACAAGTATTTTTGGAATTAAAACTAAAACCATTGGCATCAATGGAAGCAGAAGTATTTTTGAATTTAAAGTCCAAAAATACTCCTGCTCCAATGACACCAATGATTTTACTTTCGTTAGTGTTGAATGATTTGTTTTGCAATTTTCTGCAAAATAGTTAAAATACATCATTTTATCTTCTTGCTGATAAACCAAATTATCAGCAAGATAAATTTATGTAAAGTCCAAAAATGTAAAATCAATACAGAAGATCCTGCTGTTTGGAATAATTAAAGGCAAAAAGAAAAGAAATTGACAGAAGGCAAAGTGACTACTATTATGCAAGCATAAAACAAGAAACTGGGTTGGACTGCTGCTTTTTAACTTCATAAAAGATTTTTCATAAAAAATCTTCATAAAAGATTTTGACTTAAGGGTAAGTAGCCAGGGAGAAGTAAGTAAAAGCAAAGTTTGCCAAAATTTGTAAATAATACCAAAGGGGTTTATGAAGAACTTTTTAAAAACTGCGTAGTCAGTGCATGGCAAATGTAGTTCAACTGAAATAAGTGTAAATGATGTATATTGGAACAAATATCTCTGACTTTACATACATACAGAAAGAATCTGGCATATCTGAAAAAGAATTTGGGAATTATAATGGATAGTTAATCAAGATGATGACTATCTCTATGTGCATGAGCCTGGGTGTATGCACACAATTTACAATTTGGTTTATTGGTTCATTTTTTGTTCTTTTCACCTCCATTTAGCCCTTTTTGTCCTGAAACAGTGCATTTCATAGTTTGTGGGCAAAACAGAGAAAGGTCATCTTTCTCTGCGGCCTTTGAACTAGAAATATTTTTAAGAAACTATGTTCTACATATTTAAAAGACCAGATAGGCTCACAGTAAAATAGGCAGGACTTTAAATGGTTAGATAAAAAATGTAGATATGTTATTTAATTAAGCCAATTGTGCCTGAAGAAACATCTGACAATCAGTGCATTGACAATGGGAGTAATATAATCTTGGTACTGTGTCTCGGTAGCAAACATTTCAGTTAAAGCTTACAAGCCAACTTTGTGGATAATATCAAATAGAATACCTTGCCTCTGATGGAAAAATCCATGCATAATTATTGTCATAATTATCAGGCTCCTTACCATTGCTGCTGAACTGAAAGTTAAGACTCTAAGAGCATTTCCAAGCTTCAAACCTGATAATGCAATCTCATCTAAAATAAACTACACTCCAGTCTCTAAATTTGATTTCTCTTATCAGTGAACAAAACTGTTTGAATTATTCAAGATGAATGCTTTGCTTGTGCTTCTGCACATTGCAAAGCACCTTGCCTGAATAGTGTTCACAGCTGTATTGGATTTCTATTGGCAAAAATAGTCAATGAATATAAATATGTGTGATCCCTTCCATATTCCTTGCTTCTTTGCTTTTGTTTATATTATCAGTTACATGATGATAAGATCCAGATCGACTGATACATTGTACAACATTTCTTTTACCCTGTCTTTCCATTTTGCTGGAACAAGTCATATATACAAAGGGCCAAATAAAAACAAACTGTCACCTGGAGTTTCAAGGCAGGGTTTCCAAAGAATCTGAGTTTTGTGGATGTTTTAGTACCATATAGACTCAACCTGTATTCACTCAGATGGAACTTGTCCTCTGTTGTTCCAAACTACATTATTGTTCTTATTTTGTTTTACCTTTTAGTTTATTCTTAATATTCCCTACATGCTGTGAGTCAAATGATTTTGAAGATTCAAATGTTTGTATCACTAGTCCAAAGGTGGGTTGTTCCCAGTTCGGCCTGGATTGGACAAACAGGTAGTAGCAGCGGCAAGAGGCTCCGCCCACCCGCCTGGACCCTTCTGTATATGTGTAGCGTCACACACGCGCATGCATGAGCAAACCAGTAATAAAAAAATTGGAAACCCACCACTGCACTAGCCCAACAAGAATAGGAGTTGTGAAAAACAGAAATAACTGTTGGTAGTAAGATTGTTGGTAGTAAGAGTGCTTTGCAATATATTAAAGACTTAAAAGTTAAAATAATAAAGACTAAAATTAATGGATATTCCTCCAGCCAAAAAAGCCTTATTCAGAATAAAGTATGTCAAGGAAAAGTGTAAGTGTTATAGCTGAGACTCTTGTATTCTAATGTATATTGCTGGAAGGTTCCTGTTACTACAGAAAAGTATATTCTATACATATCAAATAGAATAAAAACTCTGAACCTCTAACCAAGCACTGCAAAATAACTAAAAACAGAGCCATGATTCAGACATTTTTATAATATCCATTATAAAGGTAAATATACCAGGCATTCAACTAGGATTTTCAATACCAAAAGGTATTTCTAAGCTATGTTTTACTTTTCAATTCACATGGGCAAGTTCTTCCCATAAAATGACCACAGGAAAAAAATCTGCTCATCTGAAAATTATGAAGCTTTAGATAAAGAACTACATTCAAACAAAGATATTTGATTAAAATAATTAAAATACTATGCAGTGTACAGCTATGGATTCATTTTGTAATCACTTTTTGGAGGGAGGGTAAGGCTTGCACAATTTGATGACATTTATGTAGTAATGTTGAATAACTGCTGACAATTAGCTTGAAGACAGAGCAGAGGTCTTATAAGAAAATTATTCCCTCATGATAAAAGATTGAAAATTCAATTATATTCTGTTTATTACATGCCTACTTCAGTAACCATATTCATAACCAGGTCCTTGATAATATACAAATTAATGGGAGCACAGGGGATTGCATTAGTAACTTTTTCCTCCTGATAGTCTTCTTCTATATTAAAATTTTAAATATGTCTTTATCTTTGTCTTAACTGTCTCTCACATGGTACTCTCAATAGAAATTCCCTTTAACTATCAACACAGTAGCCAAAAAAAAAACCCATTTAACCTTTAAAAATCTTTTAATATATACAAAACCTAAAATCCAAGAGCTTCTTTAAAAATATGTTTCAATTGTTTCATAAGGAAGGCTATATAAGGATTTTAAAAAAAAATCTACAGGAGTACTAAATTATAAAAAAAAAAACATCTTAAGAAGATGTAGAGATGATTTCAGTAGATAACTACACTGGTTTTCAAAAACTATTAGAGACTATATTGACCCCTTTATATATGCACAGAATAATAGGAAGATTTAAGAGCTACTTTAACATGTGCAGTAGAAGTTTGGTGTGAAGTGTGTATTTTCCCTTTTCAGTTCACATGCTGCAAAGGAAGGCTATTATAGCGCATCACTGTCTATTCTGCATTATCAGCAAAAGCAAATCTAATTTTTCCCAACTTAGTATAAGTATAATCTTTATTGTCATTGTACTTAAATATAAAGAAATTGATAGAAATTAGTAGAGACATTTTGGATGATGTATTTATATCCCAGCTTTAATACAGGGCCTCAAGACAATGTACATTATATCCTCCTTTCAAGTTGGGCTGAGAGGCACTGGTGCCAAGGGAGGTTCAGTTTAGACTTGAATTTGGTTCTCCTAGATGCCTGACCAACGCTTTAAAACAACACAGTATGTCCCCTGATTAAGAAATATATAAAAATGATTAATAATTAAAAACTAAATTTGTGATTTTAAAACTAATCTTAATATAATTTTTGAAGCATAATGCTATTTCAATTTGATGGGAGATAATAAGCACCTGTAACTTTAAAAAAAAAAATATATAGTTTTTTCCTGGCGTCATGCAATAGCCAAGGCTATAGTCTTAATTTAGAAATGCAACTGTTCTTCACTTGTTTTAGCCTCCAGTCCCCTAACCATATTTGTTACTCTTCTCTGCACTCATTCTAGAGTCTCCACATCCTTTTTACATTGTGGCAACCAAAACTGAATGCAGTATTCCAGGTGTAGCCTTACCAAGGTACTACTATTGAGCAAGGTAACACATATACTGTACCTGTGCATTTTGTTTTCCGGCAGCCTGCCCATAACCAAAGAACACACTCACAGAGTGGCCGCTGCTAGAAGAATCAGAAGCTGATTTCTGAAGCCAGAGAAGAAGTTTTACTTGGAGCTCGGCGGTGGCGGTGCCCTAGTTCTGCGAGGAGAGCTGGCCAAAGGGAAGATGAGGCTGGGAGGCATGGAAGCTGGGGGTGGAGCAGGCGCTTGCACAACCCTCCTCTCCAGCTGGGCAGAACTCCATGCATTGACCTAGGGGGTATCCCGAATGTGCCAAGCTGCGGGAGCTGGGGAGCGGGCAGAGCGCCACATGGCTTGGGGATACTCCCTAGGTCAGTTGTTATATCCTCAACCTACGTACCAGCCATTCAGTCTAGTGAACTTGGATTGACCCGGAGGTCTGTTAAACACTGTAACAGCCAGTCGCGTCTGATTGGCCAAGACGCGGCTGGCCGGATTCAGACTTTCTGTCTGGCTGAGGTTTTTCCCGCTCTAAGCTAAAGTATAAATAGCTGTCAAGCAGGGAAGCCTTTTCAGAACCGCACTTTTTGAACCTGTACATAGTTTCCTGTTCGTTGCAATAAACCTGTTATAATGACTAGCCTGTCTCGGACTGAATTCCTGCAAACTTAACATCAGTAAATGGTGCTCTGCTTGGCTGGAGAGGGGGTTTGTTGGGTGGCTGCTCGTGAGCATGGTCACCTCATGGCTGCTTTCCCCAAGGCTCTTCAGGTGACCGGTCACAAGGGAGCAGCCACCCAGCAATCCCAAAACAATAAGCCTTCCCCCTCTAATAAGCCCAAGGCCATATTTTGTGGGTCAAAAAAATGTAAGAAACACAGTATAGTATTAATACATTATATTTATATGCATTCATTATATTTTAATTCATTTTTTATCCACAACTGATGAGATAATCTAAGGCAGGGGTGTCATACTCCATTTCATTGAGGGCCACATCAGGGTTGTTTGACCTAGAGGGGGCCGGGGGGGACTGGCCAGATCGACATCACTCATGTTGGGGACACATGTGGTGGCCCGAGTGCCCTGCCAGTGAAAACGGGCTCCCAAGCTTTGTTTTCAGCTGCAATGGATTCCTGCAACCCTTCACCAGCTAAAACAGAGCTCAGGAGGCCACACTATTTTTGCTGACCGAGGCACCATGAGCTGATCCTTCGCTGTTTCCACGGGCCTTGAATTTGACACCCCTGATCTAAGGTATACAAGTATCGTTCACTTATTACCAATTGTTTTATGACGGTTTGAAGTTATAACAGCCACAGAATGGGCACTTTACAGCCCATAAAGCACCCCCAGCCATTGCAAGTGGATGAACATGTCAGGCAGGTTAGCTGCCTAATGTTAATCATGATGTTATGTGGTCAGGGGACCACAATTTGCCAGGTTTTGGCAAACAATGCCCACTAAAATAAATGGGTTCTTTTAACAACCATAGTGTTCACAGTTAATGACTGTGACAGTTGGTTAAGATATACAGAAAATTACATCTGCTCATGTGAATACTTTGCCTTACAAGCATAATGACCAGATTTCTGGTCCCAATTGATTGGAAGTTGAGAACTACTTATATTTAAATGGCTTTCTCTCTTCTTGATAATGGAAAGAGCTGTCCTGATCTAGGCTTCCTGAAACAGTACAAAGCACATGCTTAGTCCCAAAAACCCTCTTTTTATTTCAATATCTGTGATTTATATTCAATGAGTCACAAATAGAGCATAGAGTCAACTAAATTCAAGTCCTGAACCTGTCTTCCTCTAATAAGCTGGGCAAGACTAGGAGATAAATGTTTAAGGTTCATATGGAATATTTACATTTACTAGCAGATATATACGTATTATTTCATTATTTTATATAATGAAAATAGTTCCTGCATGCATAGAGCATTTGAGGCAATGTACTAAATCTTAACAGAGGGAATAATTCTGATATCCCAAACTAGATATTCCATAATTAGAATGCTTCAAAAGAATAGGAAGTGTTCCACATACAGAACAAAATTTCTTTCCATGTAAAGACATTCTAAAAGAAACTGTAAGATTATTGATAAGTTCATATGGGAAAATATGATACTTCAGAAATGATGGCTGCAAATCAATTAGGGTTTATGGAGAAAAATTAGCATTAATTAGGATTGGAAACCAAAATTGGTGGAATTTGATCTGTCAAATGCACATCACAAAGTAATCAGGACACTGTGTAATCACAATTATAAGTGTTAATGTATTCCAAGATTTAATCAGATATTAATAATTTATATAAGTAGAATATAAATAAGTAGCATATTATATAATGAAAGGCAGATGATACTTTATGAATGATCATTTATTTATTTACAGCATGTATCTATAAATTTAGAAGCTGCCCATCTCACCATCCAAATGAGTCTGGGCAGTTTACAGATAACTACTTGTATTAAACTTATTTTAATAGTTAAGAAGTGAAACACAAAGCCAATATAAAATTAATTCTCCAGGGGTATAATGTAACCATATATACAAAGGAAATCTGGACATTCAAATTGGCTAAGGAATAAAAAGATTTAAAAAAAAAGATTTTTCTAGCAAACTGAATATTTGCAAGACCGTCTCCTGCCGCATACCTCCCATCGACCAGTCTGCTCCCACAGAGAGGGTCTCCTCAGGGTCCCGTCGACTAGCCAATGTCAGCTGGTGACCCCCAGGGGGAGAGCCTTCTCTGTGGCAGCTCCGGCCCTCTGGAATGACCTTCCCCCTGACCTGCGCACAACCACGGACCTGTTCCTCTTCCGCCCGGCCCTGAAAACTCATCTATTTTGTGCGGCCGGCCTGGTGTAGCTTTTAAATCTATTTTATCTATTGGGTTTTTATTCGTTTTTTTTTAGAACAGGTTTCTAGTTTAATTTGATTTTAGTATATTTATTGTACTTGATGTTTTTATGTTTTTATGATTGCCTGTTCACCGCCCTGAGTCCCATAAGGGAGATAGGGCGGTATATAAATTTAAATAAAGTTAAAGTTAAAGTTAAACTAAACATAAGATACAAGTCAGGTACAAATTTTATTGCCCTTGTCTTTTCTTTTCTTTTCTTTCCTGGCCCAGTACTAATTATATCAACAATCCTGAATTAGGTTTGCTACTCATTAATTAAAACCATGTTACTGTTAGATTGTGATTTTTTAAAAGGACATCAAAAAAATAAAGATAAAAGCAAAACGCCATCATAAGTTCTAAAGGTGTGTAGTAGTTTTCTTTTACTGCAGTATCAAAAATTAAACTTTTAAATTTAGAAAGTAATGAGGGATTGTGTTAAAATTCTTTGGTCAAGTCTACATCCAAAATACTTTTTAATCAATGAAACTGAATAGCAATATATTGTACACTATCAAAAAGAAAAAAGTGAAAGAAAGCTAAATTAGCCAGAAGGGGTATTTTCCCCCCAATGAAAATATTTTGCATAAAATATGTAACGTAGCTTTTCAATCTCATTTTTGTGATTAATTTTTTTAAACAGGTCCATCAATGTCATTTGTGCATTTTTCCCAATGCATCAGTTTAATTTTAAATCAGTAAATAACAGAAGAATGTCTTCAGCATTTTCTCATCTCATAGCACAACATTAAAAATCTTTATTTATTTATTAATTCATTCAATTGATATGGACACTTATCTCCACAAGTGGAACGCCAGCGCCTTAAAACGCTGTTGTTACAACAAGCCGGCCTAGTATAACCCCCGACACTGAATTTTAACACTGTAAATTTTAATTAGAGGTTTTAAAATGGGTTTTAGCACAGGATCATTATTTAATAGTTTTTTAATATGAGTATTTATATGTATGTATTGTTTTAAATTGCCTGTGTGCCGCCCTGGGTCCTTTTCTAGGAGAAGGACGGGGTATAAATTGGAAAAATAAAATAAATAAATAAAATACCAGAAACAAAACTGCTATTACAAAAGCCATCATAAATAATAGATTCATTTAAGCTAGCTTTACGGTTACACATAGGATCTTATTTTAAATAATGCATAAAAGCTGCATTGAAAATGTTACAACATAGATGACATGGTTGATTTAAACCTCTTTCAAACCAGGAATTAATACACCTTTTACTAACAAATCTCTGATAATCTAAGCACGCATAAGACATTTATTTAGGCAACATTTTTTCCATTGCAACAAATTAGATGGTCGGTATCTACTATGTGACATGTGACATAGGCATTCTGCAAGGACACACAACTGTCAAATATGTAACTTTTTTAAACTTTACAACTTGTGTTTGAAAATGTACAAGGTGATGGATGGAATTGCAGAAATAAGAGCTAAGTTTCATACATTATGGATACGTTTGTAAGAGAAATATATACTTAGACCAGCACAGATAACTAACTGAACCTATAACATTTACATATAGAGTGGTACATTGGTTATCAACTACTTTGAAACTCATCAGATTTGGTACTCAACCCATTTTGGTACAAATATTTTGTCCTGATGCTCATTGTTTGTTGGTGCTCAACTTCTAAGCTAGATCTTGTCGGTGCTGGCTGCCTTGTGACTCACTACAATATTCCTTATGGGAAAAATTTGTTTGGTACTCATCATGCCTCCTAACAATGATTACAGAAGTGCCACTATATCTGTTTTCTGTAAAGTAATATCTAAAAATCTGTCCATTTTGTAATTTTGTTTAACTTCAATGCATAAGGCAGAATTCATCAAAGAACACAGCAGGACAACTATTGTCACAATGTTTATCAGCAGAGTAGTATTAATAATTTGTCCCATTAGATTTTTATTTTTTAATGATAAAATCTATCACTCTTCAAAAAAAATCTTGTGCTCCAAAATAATATTGGCAAAAGGGGAGGTGCGGTAGCTCAGTGGTTAAAGATGCTGAGCTTCTCAGCTGGGAAACTTACAGCCAAAATTCAAGATACAAGTGCCATATCATGGGGTGAGTTCCTTTTACTTGTCCCAGCTCCTGCTTACCTAGCAGTTCAAAAGCATGCAGATGCAAGTAGATAAATAGGTACCACTTCTGTGGGAAGGTAGCAGCATTATATCTGCCTTGGCATAAAGTCATATTGGCCACATGACCATGGAAATATGATTACAGGGACAAAATTGTATTTTCAGTTTGAACATATTAAATGTACTGTAAATGTAAACATCAGGAAAGGAATAACATGAACACCACAAATATAAATAATCTTTCTAAAAACTAATTCTTCCTGACAATAAACTAAAATATTTAATCTAACAAACTATATTTACAGAACTCATGGATTATATTATTCATCCTGCTGTTTAAAAGAAAACAATCTAATTTTATACTATAGCATTGATTCAGTAATAACACAGATACTGAATTAAGCACTCTTTAGACAGACACTTAAATTAAAATGTTTACAAGAATACTGCTGATCATACACTGCATTAAACTATTTCAGTCTGGTAGTTATTTTGTTAGTAAAGATTTAAATTCTTCCTATAATATGTAATAATCATTTTGAATTTAATGGAAAAGCTGCACTGCTAAAATCTGTTCAGAATCCAACAGATAAAAAGAGAAACATTAAAAAATGTTTCTTTCAGACTTCCTTCCGGTCTTCTGGAGGCGACGGTCAGGCTTTTGCGCTCGTCCGCCGCTTGGTTGCCTCTGCGGCCCCCCCTCGGGGCAGGGGGCTCTTTTAAAGAGCCCCCGCTGCACGGCTGGCTTGCGGGGAATCCCCCCCATCCCAACGGCGGTCGGGGTGGTGGTCCCCGCTTCTACCTAGGCGCAGAGGAATGAGTCGCGGGGGGGGCGGTCATCCCCTTCGCCGATGGAGAGCTGGAACAACGATCTTGTTTAAAGTAGAGCTGAAACGCCGGGGTGGAAGGCAACACCGAGGCTCCTGGCTGCAGAGTGGATCGTGAGTGATTATATCTTAATGCTCTCAACTTTAAATTTGAAAGAAGAAGGAGGGGGGAGTTTGTGAAAAAAAACCCTCGGAAGGAAAAAAAAAGTGGCGTTTAGAAATGCTCCCCAGGCTTGGGGAGACGGAGGAATTAACATCCGATCTTCTTAAACTACAGTGAAAGTCTTTCTTTTACGATCCTTGGGTACTTTGTATCGAAGTCTGGTAACAATGAAACAACTTTCACTTGCTAACTCTCGGCGGCTTCCAGGAGGACGGGGGAAGATGGCGTTCCTTTGTTCTCAGGAGATTTACTTTTCTGGGAAAATTGCTGACATTCCCTTGTGTTTGGGACTGTTTTTCTCTTTTTATTTATGGATGAATGTAATTGTTTATTGGGACCTTTCCCTGATGTGCCTTCTTTGTTTTTTTTTATCTGATTGCTTTTAAGAACTTGTTTTCTCTCTGGATTATAACTAAATGGAACTTTGAATTTGGACATTGGCTATTGCTCTCTCCTTGCCTCACAGACTGCCTCTCCAACAGACGCCATTTTACTGACAAAGACTAAAAACTTTCATTATGGCTTCAAAAAAGCAGCTACATCAACCTAAGATTACTTCAATGTTACCCAAAGAAACAGATGTGGACGCTAAGTTAGCAGCAATAGATGCAACTCTTCAAAACATTATGAAAGAAATCAAAGAAATCAGGAAGGACAATGTCAGCTCAAAATTAGAACTTTTGGAGACACAGAAAGCACTAATGGAAAACAAACAAAGAATTGATGGATTGGAGGTGGGGTTGGCTGAGACAGGGGAAGAGCTAAAAAATTCTCATAATGAAATAGTGGATTTGGCTGGTTATATGTCTAGGATGTATTTTGAAAGGATGTCTTATTTTTTAAGATTTCAGAACGTCCCTGAGTCAAGCGCTGAGGATTTGAAAGATTTAATGTGTACAATATTAGCAGATTATACAAAAAAGAGTAAAGAAGATATTGGGAGGGACATTGATCTGATTTATAGAATTAATTCAGCATATGCCAGGATAAATGAAGTACCCAGAGAGATACATATTAAATTTGTAAGAAGGTCAACAAGGGAAGGGATCCTGAGAGCACAGAGAGACAGTCCTTTAATTTATCAACAGAACGAGATTGCCATCTTGAAACAGATCCCGAAAAAGATTAGAGAGATAAGGAGGAAATATTCCTTCTTGTCTAAAAGATTATTTAAAAAGGGGGTCTGGTTCAAGTGGGTGATGCCTGAGGGAATGTTGGTGTTCTGGGAGGGGGGAAGGATAAGGATTAAAACAATTGCAGAGGCAATTTTATTTTTTATTTTTTGTATTATTTTAATTGAAGTTTAAAATTAAAATAATTGAAGATAAAAATCTAATGAAAATTAAGAAAAATATAAACAAGAATAGAAAGTACAAAAAGGAAAAAAGGAGAAGGGGAAAAGATATATATTTTATAAGTGTAAGAGATGACCAGGATTAGCCCAAGAAACGTATCATCAGTCACCAGTCCCTCTGCAGCAACAAGAGATCCAACCTATCTTGAATTCCATTGACTCTATTTTACTGCCAATTTGTTTGGACCATTAATAGTACACATTTGTGTAGAAAGCTCACGCTTTCAATACATTTTTATACCCATCTGAATTGCCTGGACTTCCTGATTTCTGGCGCTTGAACAATAAGAAAATAAAAACAAAAATATTGTAAAGAAATAACTTCTGCCTTCACAAAAACAAGTATAAATATTTCCAAAAGCTTAATACCTTCTCTAATATATCAACCAAAACCATCTTTATTCCATACCTCATCTTCTATCTTTTGGGAAATAAAAATCTCAATTTTCAATCTTATCCGTAAAAGTCCTTTAAGTGCATGTGTAGTTTATGAATTTCATAATTCTTTTCTTTACACAATTGTTCTTTTCTCTAAAACTGCAATCTCTTTCCATGTCTTATATATATAAATAGACCTTAAAACTTAATCATTCACTTTATCAAGAAAAATTGAGCTATAAAAACAGCAACTTAGAATATATTAATATTTAATCCTTCAAATGATATCCCACAAATTTCTCTTCATCTTCTGTCAATGATATAATAGTTTATCAATTTCTTTAAAAATAAAACAAACCTGTTTTTTTCTCTTCTCTATAATCAAATCTTTAAAGCCTCATCATTTAGTCTTACTCAAGGAAAACTCATTAATTACTGTTGAAAAAATAAATTTGAACCTTGAATAAATAGACCCACTTTATAAACCTTAATTTTAGTTTTAAGAGTCTTGATGACTAATTTAGGTAATGTCCTCAAAGCTAATTTCTTTTCTCTTACTTTTTTCAGTAATTCCTTCATATATATAACACATCTCCTTTGTAAATCTAAAGTAAGAAAATTGTCCAAGTTACTTTTCTGAGTTAACATCCACATATTCAAATCAATCTTCTAGTTTATTATTTGTTTGTCCCTTTTAACTATTGAAAACTTAGTTAATTTCATGTGTTGGTCTTGTATAGCAAATTTTTCAGTACTATTTTTCTGTTAGTTTTAAATCTATATCCAAGACAATCTAATTTTCAGCAATATCCTCTTCTATCTCTTCTTTTAAGCCCATTTCTATTTTATGAGACATTCTAAAGAGTAAGTAGTGGATACGCTGTTGCCAATATTCTTAAATTGTTCCAGAGTTAATTTTTTTCTCCATTCTGTACTAGTGGGAATTATCCTTTAATTATAATCTTTAATTTTTTTTTGGGTTGCCTCTAATAACCAGTCTTCATTTAGCCTGTTTTTCTTCCATCCAGAACATTTCTCAGGAAGAGATTTCTTACACTTAAACTCACATCTTCATAGGATTTTAAACAAACAACAGGAAATATTCTTGAACTTTTTGTTTCCCAATAATCAGTTTGAAAGCTTTCCAAAATTAACAATCAAATAATGTTTTCATTGCTTATTTCCAAATAAATATTAATTTTAGAGGATATTGGTGTCGACTTGATAATAGTCATGGAAATTAATTAGGTCATCTTTTGGAAACTTCACAATTGGTAGATGAAGACAGCTTCATTTAGTGGAGCTTATGATCACAGTGGAAAGTGGATCCACTGAACCAGTTCCCTGAAACCCTTTCTAAAGAAAGAGGGGACTTGGGATCACCCACTGGCTCTTTACAGACACTTTCCAAGATAGGATCATAAAGTACCAATCCCCATCAGGTTCTAGAGCAAGGGGAGTTGTGAGACACAGCTTTGCCCAGTTGCAGTCGGAACTTTTCATAAGGCTGGATATGCCTACTTCTTCTCTTAATCATTTTTACTGAAAAAGACTGTCTGGACATATTTGGATGATTTTCCTCAAGCCATAGCAAATTAGGATAATTATAAAATGAAAATTGATGTTAATTTTCCAAATTGGGCAAACTTTCGAATAAACATATGGTTGGATTCCCAGTATCAGAATCCAAATATACTATGGCACTATTTACAAATATATTTATTAACAATATTATTTAGACCAGCAGCATTTTAGCTTCTGATACATAAGAGATACAACAATGTGTTAAATATTTAAAACTAAAAATGAGATTTGTATACATATTTGTTATCAACAAATCAATTTGTTATGCAAATATGAAGAAATGAGTGGAACAATGTAAATGAATTAAAGATTGATATTGCAGCATTGGAAAGATAAATGTATGGCTCCATTTATTCAGTAGATTGAAGACCTAACTGCACTTGCCCTTACAAATGGATTGCCTATAGATGTAGACTGTGGGAGATGACCAGGCTGAGGAGGAGGGTTGTCAAACACATCATCAATCTCGAGTCTCTTCACACTCACAAGGGATCTAAGTCCAACCCACCTTGAATGATGTTGATTTTTATCTACTGCCAATTGCTTTGACTGTTATTAGTTTATATTCTTGTAGAGAGCATTAGTATACAATAAATCCATATTCATTTGAACTGCCTAGATTCTTGATTTCCTGTACTTGGCACAGACTTTGTATAGACAAGTCTATAATGAAATATTGGACTCATTTATAGAGAATACAGTGGATTTAAAAGTGATAGTTGTACAAGTTTCTTAGAAATATATACATATTTGAATAATATGTGGATATGTATATATAGAATTATTACTGATATAATGACATATCACACTATGGGTTGGTTTTCTTTGTTATTTCCCCCCCCCCCATTTTTTGTTAATGCAAATATGTTTATTTATCTTCTCTGACATGTATGTATCCCCATCATTATTATCTTTGCGTTTTGCTCTTTTTCTGTTATTAATTAAAAAGCAATTTAAAAGAGAAAAACACCAATAGAAAGTAGAACTGCACCAAGTTGTATTATACAAAACGAGTATATTTCAGATTCACAAACAACATTCACCCTAAATCTCACTCAGAGTAGTTGTTCATATAAATAAAATTTAAAGTGTGCACTACCTATTGACAGTAGAAATTGCATTTGCTACCTTTGAAACAGGATGATAGACCCTCAAATTGAGATTCTAGAAACAAATAATTTCCATTACTAATTCTTGCACAATTTATACGATACAATTAGAACCTTGTTCTGATATTACAGAGACTCTAGAACTTTGTCATATGTCAGATGCAATATTTATATTTATGTCACAAATCTTTTAATATCAATTGCGGAAAACAATTGTAAAAGTATATTGCTTATCTAGATCTAAACAAATGTATTTTCAATACTGATTTACCCAAACTTATTAAGACTGAAGCTACTAAAACAAGAACACCACACAAGAGCAATTGTGATATAGTGGTTAATGTGTTAAAATTCAGGCCAGGGGAACCCAGGGTGAAGTGCATGCTTAGCTACCGTATTTTTCCAAAAATAAGACAGGGTCTTATTTTCTTTTGACCCCCGAAATAAGTGCTTGGCCTTATTTTTGGGGAGATCTTATTATTTTTGAGGTGCAGGAAGCAGCAAGAGTGATCACCTCATGGCTGCTACTGTGTTTTTGAGGAGGGATTATTTTGGGGAGTGGGCTTATTTTAGCACATGAGCTCAAAAGCCCAATTGGGTTTATTTTCAGGGAAACAGGGTATAAAAAGCTCTACCTTTATTTCTGCAGGCCATGTTTCTTTCAAATATACAGGATTACGTATGACCTAAATTACTATACAATTCTAAAAAAAATATGAATTGTTATAAAAGTCTATATTTTATGAACACAATTCAAAAATAAGGATTGCGTTCATCAGGAAATTTCTTTTGTTCAAACTCTTCTAATTTATATTTCTTATGAAACTGTTTTATGCTGTCAGGCTATCAGGCATTTGACAGATATATCTATTATTGTCTATATAGGGCTTTCTTCAACCAAAGCATATATGCTACCACAGAATTATGAAGCCATGTGAATGAAAAAGCAATTAGAGATAATACTTCCGTGTTCTTATGTCACCTGCAGACTATGTTTTACCTAATCCAGAATAATTTGGTTATTTTAACAATTAATTGAGTAAAATTTACAAAGGAATTCTTATTTCCATCTGTTTTGTTTAAATGTTTGTTTAAATTATAATAAAAATATATATTTCATACATAGTTTTAAAATAGATTTTTAACTTTAGACATAAAGACAAACTTACCATTCTCACTGTCAGACTTGTTTTCATGCTCTGTATCAGTTAAAGTAAGAGCTGAGTTGGAACGACTTGAGAGACAGGAGCTGCGGCCTGATTTGACCCCCCTGCCCCATAGTCTCATGGCATGCTCTGGAGACATCACTCCTTCATTTTCAGTGTCAGCATCTGAACCTGCACTGATAGAGTAACCTCTGTGGGGAAGCCCCATTTCAGCACAAAATGCCAGTCCTCTTCGAGTCGCTGGTTCACAAACTCCTAACTGTCTTAGGGTAAAATTCTGTCCTAATAAGGGAAGAAAAAAAACCCCATAAGAATCTTTTTATTGTCTTAGAAACAGAGTAATTAAATTAAGATCACATTAACTATATATGTTTTTCCAGTACAGTAATATTTAAAGTTTTGTTGCTAAAATCCACATGGCGATAGTTAATATGTCCATTTTGATTCTGCCTCTATGTGATGAACCTTTTAATTTTCTTCATTTCACATCATTACTGCTTCCATTTTTCAATCCCTACAAAGTATTCATATATATATAGCACTGCAAATTTAGAAGGACTGAGACCATGCAACTGTCCTGTCCCTCAAGCTGATTGGTAAAATATTGTAAATATATATATATAATCAGTGTCCACCATAAGCTACTGCAAATCCAAGGGCAATGCACATTCCCTTAACTACCTCACTACCATTATATTTCATATTTTATTTTAAATGTTTGAAAGTTACTTCACATAATTTAAAAAGAAAAATAGAAAATAAAACAGTAAAATAATACTAATCGCTTTTTCAAAAAATTATGTCCCACAAGTAATCTAATGTTGCTCTTATATACCTTTCTGTGTCAAATGTAAATATATGTATACCTAACAAAATTATTGAAGTGAGCAGATTCAAAAAGTACAGAAAATTGAATGCATGGTTCATGAAATGCAAACAAAGTTAATGCCCCAGACAAGGCAGCTTTTAACTGAGCCAGTTAATTACTTTATTGTTGTGGTCTTATCAGTTCTTGCAATCAGTTTTATCTGAGTCAGGATTGTAAATGGATTCTAAGACACTCATAAATAATGTAAACAGTTGCTGCAATTATCTACAAATCAAAGAGTACTTATCACTATGTTGCACATACATAACAGAATAAAAATGCATGGAGGGAAAAAAGATAAGTGTCTCAACACTAAATAGTCCATAATGGAAAGTAAACTGTGTGAAGGCTATTAGGATGAATCAGTAAACAATCAAACGTTTAAACAAGAATCACACTATATAGTTTACTGTTGGCTGTTTAAAGATTAAAAACTAGAATTCTCTGCACATTCACTAAATACTTCCATATCATCACCAATGTTTAGCTGTTGTACAGTTTGATTTGTTAGTTCTAAATTGACAAAAGTGACAATATTATTTGAGAACAGAAGGAATGGAATATTCATTCATTCATTCATTCATTCATTCATTCATTCATTCAATGAAAATTTCTACTGCAATCAAATAATAATAATAATAATAATAAATTTATTTTGTATACCGCATCCTCTCCCCAAGGGGACTCGGAGCGGTGCACAGGGAAAAAAATTAAAATACTATAAAAAATACATAGAATAAATACAGTGAATAAAAACGAATTAAATTAGAATTATCCCTGCGCTAAAATCCCCAAGTTATAGCACTAAAATTCCCTAACACCCCAAAGGTAGAGACTAACCTAGGCCGGCCAAGCAGAAAAAGTATGTTTTGAGTTTTTGACGGAAGGAGCGGAGGTCTGTAGTTGTTCTGATGTCGGGGGGAAGGTTGTTCCAGAGGGCTGGGCCCGCCACAGAGAAGGCCCTTCCCCTGGGCGTCGCCCGCTGACAAAGTCTAGTGGACGGCACCCGGAGAAGTCCCTCTCTGTGGGAGCGAATCGGCCGTGGGGATGTGTGGGGCAGGATCCGATCCCGCAGATAGCTAGGTCCCGTGCCATGGAGCGCTTTAAAGATGACAACTAGCACCTTGAAGCGCACCCGAAAGACGACAGGCAGCCAGTGCAGCTCGCGCAAGAGTGGTGTTATATGGGTGAACCTAGAGGTCCCCATTATTGCTCGCGTGGCTGCATTCTGGACCAGCTGAAGTCTTCGGGTGCACCTCAGGGGGAGCCCCATGTAGAGAGAGTTACAATAGTCCAGTCGGGATGTCACGAGGGCATGAGTGACTGTGCAAAGGGCATCCCGATCCAATAAGGGGCGCAACTGGCGTACCAGGCGAACCTGGTAAAACGCCCTCCTGGCCACGGCTGTCACTTGATCTTCCATGGACAGCCGGGTATCCAGGAGGACACCCAAGTTGCGTGCCCCATCCACAGGGGTAAGGTGTTCGCCCCCTATGGCCAGTGATGGAGTCAACTGGTTGAATCGGGCGGCCGGAAACCACAGCCACTCGGTCTTGGACGGGTTGAATCTGAGTCTGTTACTTCCCATCCAGGCCCGCACGGCTTCCAGGCACTGGCACATCACCGCTACGGCATCGTTGGGGTGGTTTGGGGTAGATATATACAACTGCGTGTCGTCAGCGTAGAAGTGGCACTCTACCCC
This sequence comes from Rhabdophis nuchalis, assembly GCA_039707465.1. Lineage (NCBI taxonomy): Eukaryota > Metazoa > Chordata > Lepidosauria > Squamata > Natricidae > Rhabdophis > Rhabdophis nuchalis. The sequence goes on from CM077648.1 coordinate 49,245,375, forward strand.
AAAACCACGGATGATCTCACCCAGCGGCTTCATATATGTGTTGAACAGGAGAGGCGAGAGGACCGACCCCTGAGGCACCCCACATGTGAGGGGTCTCGAAGTCGACCTCTGCTCTCCTGCCAACACAAATTGCTATCGACCAGAGAGGTAGGAGGAGAACCACCGTAAAACGGTGCCTCCCACCCCCAACCCCCCCAGCCGATGCAATAGGATACCATGGTCGATGGTATCGAAAGCCGCTGAGAGGTCTAATAGGACCAGGATGGAGGAACAACCCCCATCTCTGGCCCTCCAGAGATCATCTACCAACGCGACCAATGCCGTCTCGGTGCTATGTCCGGGCCGGAAGCCGGACTGGCGCGGGTCCAGATAATCAACTTCCTCCAGGTGACGGGGAAACTGTTGTGCCACCACACTCTCTACAACCTTCGCCAGGAAGGGAAGGTTGGAGACGGGACGATAGGTGACTAATAAAGCTGGGTCCAGAGAGGGCTTCTTCAGGAGGGGCCTCACCATGGCCTCTTTAAGGGAGGCAGGCAAGAAACCCTCACTCAGAGAAGCGTTGACAACCTCCTGGAGCCAGCCTCGTGTCGTCTCCCAGGATGCCAGTACAAGCCAGGAAGGACACGGGTCCAATAAACATGTGGTGGCTCGCAGTCGCCCACGTAACCTGTCCATATCCTCGGAAGTAACAGAGTCAAACTCCTCCCAACCAAGATCCGCCTCGTGCAATCCCACTGGGCCATCAATGGAGACTAGCTCGTTCTGTATCTGAGCGATTTTCTCCTGCAGATAAATCCCAAATTCCTCTGCTCTACCCTGTAATGGGGTTTCCCGCACCCTCTGTTGTAGGAGGGAGCGGGTCACCCTAAACAGGGCGGCAGGGCGGTTATCTGCGGATGCTATGAGAGTGGCACAATGATGGCGTTTGGCCACTCTCAGCGCCACAATGTAAGTCCGTAAATGGGCTCTTACCTGTGTCCGGTCAGATTCAGATCGAGTAGACCTCCATCTTCTCTCTAGGCATCTCTTGTGGCGTTTCATCACCCTTAGCTCCTCGGTGAACCAAGGAGCCAGGGTGGCTCACCGCCGCAAGAGGCCACAAGGGGGCGACCCGATCCAAGGCTCCCGTGGCCGCAGTATTCCATGCGGCCACGAGGTCCTCCATCGGGGCGCGGGTCAGGGGTACAGGAAGTGGCCCAAGCGCCGCCTGGAACCCATCGGGGTCCATCAGGCGCCTGGGGCAGAACCAAATAGGTGACTCAGGTTCCGCCTCCCCGCGGTGGGGAGTAGCGGTTGGAAAGTCGAGCCGGAGAAGTGAGTGGTCTGACCATGACAAGGGCGTGATGACTATATCCCCTATACCCAGATCACTCTTCCATTGGCCAGAGACAAATATCAGATCCGGTGTATGTCCACCCTCATGGGTGGGGTCTTGAATTAACTGGGTCAGGTCCATGGCCGTCATGGAAGCCATGAACTCCCGAGCTACCCCGGATGATTCGCCCACCGATGGCAGATTAAAGTCCCCCATGACTAAAAGTCTGAGGGTCTCGACTGCCATCGTAGCGATCACCTTGAGGAGCTCGGGCAGGGCTGCTGTTACATAGCGGGGAGCCAGGTATACAATCAGCAAGCCCAACTGCCTCCCTAGGCCCCACTTCACGCAGAGGGACTCACAACCGGTAGTCTGTGGCACAATGGTCTCTCTCGGCTCCAGACCTTCCCTAACAATAACCGCTACCCCACCATCCCTGCCTAGGGCCCGGGGCTGATGAAAAGCGCGGTAACCTGGTGGGCACATTTCAATGAGGGGAAGTCCTCCCTCGTGGCCCAGCCAGGTCTCCGCAATTCCTACCAGGTCCGGCTCCCCCTCTGACACAAGGTCATGGATGAGGGGGGCTTTGTTGACCACGGACCTGGCGTTGCAAAACATCAGCCGCAGGCCCTGGCTCTGTACTCCCTGACCACCTAGCCTGCGGGGGTTGTGGCACCTGACCGTTTGCAACCAACGGTCCCGTGCCCCCAACCGGGAGAATAGAACTTGTCTCCCCTCGGACCTGCCTCTCCCTGCAACCCTCTGGATAGGTTGACCCTCCAGAGGAACGACTCGTATTTCCCCCCTCCCAGCGGGTCCTTCCGCCTCCTTCCGTCGTCTGCTGGTCCGGCCCTTCTCCTTCTTGCTCGTCTCTACCTGTCTATACCCTCCCCCCTCCCTGGTACCCCCTAAAATGACATCTGACATATACAATAAGCATAATAAATTCAAAACAGATATGTTACTATATGTCTGGCGGGTAATGCTATCATAACTTGGAAATGTACATTAAGAGGTAGGCTGACATATTTCACTAAGCTATAAAACACTCTTTACAAACAACAATAACTGTGCTTATATGCTGACAAAATATTTTATGGTCTAGTATAATGTATAAAACTAACATACAAATTTAAAGTGCATAATATGTTCATAATACCAGAAATACAAGAAGGTTTTCAAAGAGTCAGAGGAACTAGAGATTGCCAACATACACTGGATCATTGAGGAAGCTAGGGAGTTCCACAAAACATAAGTTCTTAAAGAGATGGGAGTACCAGATCATCTTATTTGTCTCTTGAGAAACCTATATGCAGTTCAAGAAGCAGCAGTGAGAACTGGACACGGAACTACTGATTGGTTCAAAATTGAGAAAGGAGTTCAGCAAGGCTGTATATTGTAGCCCTACCTATTTAACTTATATGCAGAGGACATCATGAGAAAGGCAGGGCGAGATGAATCAAAAGTTGGAATTAAGATTGCTGGGAGAAATATCAACAACCTCAGATATGCAGATGATACCACTCTAATGGCAGAAAGTGAAGAGGAACTTAAGAGCCTCTTGATGTGGGTGAAGAACAAGAGTGTAAAAGTTGGCTTGAAACTCAATATTAAGAAAACTAAGATCATGGCATCTGGCTGTCTCAATTCCTGGCAAATAGATGGGGAAGAAATGGAGATAATGACAGACTTCATTTTCCTGGACTCCAAGATCACCGCAGATGGGGACTACAGCCAAGAAATTAAAAGATGCTTGCTTCTGGGGAAGCCGCCCTGGGTCCGTTTGGAGAAGGGCGGGGTATAAATTTAATAAAATAAAAATAAATAAAATAAGAAAGCTATGGCAAATCTAGACAGCTTACTAAAAAGTAGAGACATCACCCTGCCAACAAAAGTGTGTCTAGTCAAGGCTATGGTTTTCCCAGTTGCAATGTCTGGCTGTGAAAGTTGGACCGTAAGAAAGGCTGAGAACCAAAGAATTGAGGCCTTTGAACTATGGTGCTGGAGAAGACTCCTGCGAGTCCCTTGGACTGCAAGGTGGTCAGTCCTAGAGGAGATCAACCCTAGCTGCTCTTTAGAAGGCCAGATCCTGAAGATGGAACTCAAATACTTTGGCCACCTAATGAGAAGGAAAGACTCACTGGAGAAGAGCCTAATGCTGGGAATGATTGAAGGCAAAAGAAGAAAGGGACAGCAGAAAATGAGGTGTCTGGATGGAGTCACCAAAGCAGTAGGCATGAGCCTAAATGGACTCTGGGGGATGGTAGAGGATAGGAAGGCCTGGAGGAACGTTCTCCATGGGTTTGCGATGGGTCGGATACAACTTTGTGATTAACAACAACAAATGCTTATAATTCTTCTTGCCAATTCACAAATATATTATTTACCTAGGTAAGCTGTCAGTCATGGATTTACAATTTAATTTTTGACTTTCAAGCAATAGCATATATGGTACATTCTCCAAATAAACTATGTGCTAAAAGTGCTTAGTTTATTTTTTTTTAGCATAATGGTGTGTTCCCATGTCAGTTATATCTAGCAACCTACCTTTAGAAAATGAAACTGCCAAAGATCAACTACATTTACTTATTTGATTATTAGCAAAAGCAGGAAGAAGCTTCATAAGAAAATATATTTTGAATATTCAAGACTGATGTTTAAGCATTAGCTGACATGTTTATAATCAATCAATCAATCAATCAATCAATCAGAATAGAGCTGGAAGGTCTTCTAATCCCCTGATCAAGCAGGAAACCCTGTACTATTTCAGACAAGTGACTAACCAGTTTCTTTTTAAAGACCTCCAGTGATAAAACTGCTACAACTTCTGAAGGCAAGCTGTTCCACTAGTTAATTATTCTGTTAGAAGGTTTCTCCTTAATTCCAGGTTGCTTCTCTCCTTGATTAGTTTCCATTCATTGTTTCTTGCCTTGCCTTGTGGTTTGGAAAATAAGTTGACCCCCTCATGTTTGTGACAGCCCCTCAAATACTGAAATACTGCTATCATGTCACCTATGGTCCTTTTTTCTAGACTAGCCATACCCTATTCCTACAACCATTCTTTATATGTTTTTCTCTCCAGGCCTGTAATCACATTAGTTGCTCTTCTTCACACTTTTTCCAAAGTCTCAACATCTTTTTTGCAATGTGGTGATCAAACTGGATTTTATTTATTATCATTTCCTGGGGCCTCCAACACTGTGCTTTATTCTCAAACTATGAATCATGCAGGACAATACCAAGAAATAGTTTATTCAAAATAGTTCATGCTAATTGTTGAGCATATTTGAGAGAACAATAAACAAAATCCAAAAGCAAGTTATAGTTATTGTGATCCCATATTGAACACCAGTTTAGCAAAAAAATAAATAAAAATAATCTCATATAATAAAATGTCTACCAAACACAGGATTAACATCACATTCAAAGTGAATACATTTCACGTTATCATGATTCAATGCACAAAGACAGATGGAGAAAAAAATTGAGTAAGTCTTCATCCAGTTTACTGTGCAGAACAGTTGTTACAAATGCTATATTTTGCTATCCTTATTTTAGATTAAAAATACATATTATTGCATATTTAATATGTTTATTGATTAATAAACAAATATATTAAATATGTAATAATATGTATTTATTAATAAATAATCACATAAAATGAAAAGGTTCTCCTCACACATATATGCTAGTTGTTCTAGAGTCTAGGAGGTGAAGTTTCAAAGCCAAAGAGCCAGCGCTGTCTGAAGACATCTCCGTAGTCATGTGGCCGGCGTGACTAAACACCGAAGGTGCAGGGAACGCTGTTACCTTCTCCCCAAAGGTAGCTCTTATTGTTCGACTTGCATTTTTACGTGCTTTCAAACTGCTAGGTTGGCAGAAGCTGGGACAAGTAACGGGAGTTCACTCAGTTATGCAGCACCAGAGATTCGAACCGCCAAACTCCCGATCTTTCTGATTGACAAGCTCAGCGTCTTAGCCACTGAGCCACCGCGTCCCACAATAAACAAATAAATTTGTTTATTGAAGAATGTCACTTGTAAAGTTACAAATTTAACATATAATGTTAAAATGTATTTGTTCTACTACTAATGTATTTTGGGATTGAGTTTTTACATCAGTTTTCTGTAGTGGAATAAAAAGCAAAATACATAAAATGTGCTATACTAATGTATAAAATAAACGAACAAAAGATCTGGATGACTCCCTAACCGTACGGGTGGCTGCAGGAGAACCCCAAGTTGACAGTGGTCGGCTGGTCATCTCTCCCGACTCGCCCTAGGAGCTGGAGGGCTGATAGCGGGGGGGGGGGGGATTGCCCTCTCACCGATGAAAGCCGGAAGATGCAGAAAACGAATATCGGACTGAATTGCCGGAGCCGGAGGAACGCACCGGGGCTTCGGTATTAATAGTGTGGATTGTGAGTTTTATTTTGCTATTTACATTCATTCATTTATGGAAAGAAGAATAGAGGGGGGAGTTCGTTTGCAAAAAAAAAACCTTGCAAAATTGGCATTTTAAAATGCTCCACGGGCTGGGGAGAGAGAAGATTGTTAACATCCGATTTATCACTATCTAAAAGGAAATGTTTTTCCATATATGGAATTGCAGTGGCAATTTTGTATCTGAGGCTCATTCTAAATGAAGTGGGACATTTACTTTTTCTTCTCTTCTGGCACTGAGGCGGGAAAATGGCATTTCTTTGTTCCCAGCTGAAAATTTTTTTTGGAACTATGAGCATTCCTTCAACTTTACAAGATTAGAAGTTTAAAAAAAAATTATATTAAATGCCTCCCTAAGGAGCTCTTGGTGTTTCTCCCAATTTGTGGATTCTTCTTATTTCTTTCTGGAAATGATAATACAACTATCTCTCTGGATTTTATAAAATACAAGTTCTGAACTCTAACACAGACTTTTCCTGATATCTCGGACTTCACTGACTGCTTGCTCACCAACGCCATCTTTTTGGCATAAAGTTTTAAAACTTTAGCAATGACCTCAAGAAAGCCTCCAACTGGGGAGATCGCTTCCAGCTTCCAGACACGACGGACGTGTTTTCTACACGTCCACCACTTAGTTTCTTCTGGTGGGCGCCTTCGGGGGCAGGGCAGGAGGCCCCCACAAAGACAGCAGTCAGTGGGGGCTGTTCCCGCTTCGCCCCAGGAGCTGGAAGACAAATGCGGGGGGGAAAGTCCTCTCGCTGAAGGAGCGCTGGAACTACGGACGTTTAAAGACGGGCTGAAATGCCGGAGCTGGAGGACCGTACCGAGGCTCAGAATTTTGTGGATTGTAAGTTTTTGGCTTGATGTATTCAACTTTTTAAAAAGGAAATTAGAGGGGAAAATTTGTAGAAATCCCCTCTCGGGGAAAAAGCAGCGTTTTAAAATGCTCCCCGGGCTCGGGGAGAGAGAGAAAGTAACATCCGACTCTCTATAAGCTAAAAGCGAAAGTATTACCATATATGGAATTGCTGTTTGAGACTTTGTATCTGAGACTCGTTAAAGTGGAAATGGAACTTTATTAATTCTTCAAGACCACCAAAGTGGTGGAAAAATGGCGCTTCTTTGTTCCCAGCAGAAAACCTTTTTTGAGATTTGAACATTCCTTCAATTTTACAAGACTAAAAATGTTATATGCAGAGCCAACTCAAGTGACTCTCAGTTTTTCTCCCATTGTGTGCCCTTCTTCTTTTTGGTTGGATTGGAGTTTACAATTGTTTCTCTGGAGTTTATACAGCACCCATTTTGAACTTTGATATAGACTTTGCCTTTTCTTGGACTTCACGGACTGTTTCACCCACCAGACGCCATCTTTAACAATAAGAATTTAAAACTTTGACAATGGCAGTGAGAAAGCCCCCGACTGGAAAATCTCTTTCTGCCCTGCTTCTACAAGAGCCAGTCCTCTCTCTCAACAAACAAAAATCACTGCAATGTTGCAAAAAGAGGATACAGTAGAGGCCACTCAGCAAACATCAATAGATCAAATGCTCCAAAGCATAATGCAGGAAATAAAGGAGATCCGGAAAGACATGATAAGCTCAAGACTGGAACTGTTGGAGGCACAAAGAACAACAGATAATAAACAAAAAATTGATGGGTTGGAGGGTGGGGCAGTTGAGATGAGGGAAGAGATAAGGGAATTTCAAAAAGAATTTACAGATATGACTGGTCATATGTCTAGAATGGATTTTGAAAGAATGTCTTACTTTTTAAGGTTTCAAAATGTTCCTGAATTACCTTCAGAAAACTTAAAAGATATAATGAGCACAATTTTAGCAGAATATACCAAAAAGAGTAAAGAATATATTTGGGGGGACATAGACCTGATTTATAGAATAAATTCAGCATATGCCAGAATAAATGATGTACCCAGAGAGATGCATATTAAATTTATAAGAAGGTCCACAAGGGATGAGATTCTGAGATCACAGCAAGAAGGCCCTTTGATATACCAGCAGAAAGAGAAGCAGATCCCGAAAAAGATTCGAGAGATTCGGAGGAAATATTCCTTCTTGTCCAAAAAATTGTATAAAAAAGGGGTGTGGTTCAAATGGTTGATGCCTGAAGGAATGTTGGTGTTCTGGGACGGGGGGAGAGTAAGAATTAAAACAATTGAAGAGGCAGAAGCCTTTCTTAAAAAACATTCCTCAATCCTGGAGGACGAAGATATGGGAGCAGGAGGGGCCGTGGCTCCGCCCACCAGTGGGAAGGAAGAAGAAGAAACTATAGCAAAGAGACTCAGATCACAAAAATGTTTTTTTTCTTTTATATATAGTAATTCCTTAAGGGATGTTAACCAAAACAAAGGATTGAATGCATGAATTTATGATATAATATGTATGTACCGCTTTCCACCTTTTATTGAAATTGTTTTTATATGAAGTCTCGGAAACGATCACCATCTCCGACATGGAAGCTCTAAAATATTTTCATTGTACCCTATATACCCTTTTCCCTTTATAAAAGTGTAAAACCAATAAAATTGTTTTTTTTTAAAAAGCCTCCAACTGGAAAGTCTCTTTCTGTTCCAACTTCAACCAGTGCAAATGGTTGATGCCAGAATGAATGTTGGTTTTCTGGGATGGAGGGAGAGTGAGAATTAAAACAGTAGAAGAGGCGGAGGCCTTTTAAAAAAAATATTCCCTAATCCTGGGAGGTGAAAAAGAGGGAACGGGAGGAGTCATGGCCACGCCCATTAGCGGGAAGGAGGAAGAAGAAACAATAGCAAAGAGACTCAGATCACAAAAATAAATATGGTTTTTTGAAATTATTATTGTAATTCCAGAACAGATGTTTATATTGAACAAACGATTGAATGTATGAATTTTATGATATGATATATATGTAGCTCTCACCACCATTAAATGAAACACATTTTGTATGAAGCCCCGGGGGCAGTCACCGCCCCTGGCATGGAAGTCCTAAAATGTAAAAAAATACCCTATATACCCTTTCCCTTTTAAACATGTAAAACCAATAAAAATTGTTTTAAGAAGAAATTGGCTTCTTTTTCTTTTGCACTTTTGTATTGGTTTTAAGGATCTTTTCAAATTTTGGCCATATTATATAAAATAGTCCTTTGGATCTGAAAATAGCACTGTGCTATGTAGTTTTCTGTGGACACAGGTGGTTTTGCAGTTCCTGACAATGATGACAATTTTCTATCAGAGTTTGGTTGTGCCTATCTTCAAACCTGGTGGAAGCTCCATAGCATAGAGTTCATCAGCAGCTTCTGTCAGCAGCAGCTGTTTCTTTGACTGGATGTCACAGTGATGTAAGATTTCTTTCATAGTCTCTTTGTAGCCCTTGAGCAATTGAGTTATCTACCTAGATTCCAGGACATTATACAGCAACTGGCAAAATATGCAACAGTCATCCATTCTGATGATGTGTCCCACCAATCTCATCAGGGCTCAGATGTTTAGGGACCAATGCTGGTAAACTCTGCATGAACCAAGACCCCTAGGTTGGATACACATTCTTGCCAATGAATGCCAAACAGAATGGAGAACGCACATCTCAAATTTCTTCAGTTATTTGATACAGAGTCCAAAACTCACATCCATATAGGAGGGAAGGGAAACCATAGCTTTGTAGCTTTTAGCTTTATGGAGATGTTGTGTTGACTGAGCATTCTAGGACATAACAACTATAGTGCCTGGCCGACCTTGCTGATTTTGGAATCAATTACTGGTTTTTGTCAGCTGGGTGTTAACAGTGATTTTTGTTTCTATGGGTTTGGTATGGCTGGTGAAGTACTTCAGTCTTGCTCAGGCTGATAATTAGGACGAAAAGCATAGCAGCTTCTGGGAATTTGTTAGCCATGAGCTATAACTGCTGTCTTTGTGAGTCAGAAGCACAATTATAAGCAAACGTTTTTGAATTACTGTGTGGAGGCACTTTATCTGCACATTCAAGAGTGTAGGTTAAAAAGAACTGTCCATTTAATATCTGACATAGACTTTCTTCTTCAGACTCTGACAAAAAAAACTTGTCCTGCCACTCCATTATGTAGTGGTTGAATCAATTTCAGGAATTTCCTCAGACATCTATAACATCAGAATGATCCAGAGGGCCTCCATGATTACAGTGTTAAATGCCTTCATTGGGTCAATGAAGACAGAGCAAGGGGGCTTGTTCTGCTCACCTGGACTTGCCTTACAACAAATACAATGTCTTCTATACTTTGTTTTGGCTAAAAGTCAACCAGCACCTCTGGGAGGTTTCTTTCTGAGACAGTGACAAGTTTGTTTCTGACAATGCAGGCAAAGATTTTTTATTTGATGGGCAAGAGTATGATCTGATTTATTTCCCTTATTTTAGAAAGCCACCGTGAGTGAATCACAAAAGTCATCAGGTATCTCTAATGGGCATGGAAGGTATCTTCCAAGATGTCTTGGAATGCTTGAAAGGAATTTCGGCCTAGTGCTTTACAGATCTCAGCAGGAATCCATCTATAGGAAATGACAAGGCTGAGGGAGGGATCAAACACATAATCAATCATGAGTCCCTTCATACCCACAAGACACCTAAGTCCAGTCCATCTTGAATTCCTTCTACTTTTATCTTCCACTAATTTCCCTTGGTCATTAGTATTTCATATTCTTGTAGAGCTTAGGCTTACAATAAATCTTTATATCTATTTGAATTTTCTGGAAATCTTGATTTGCTTGGAGCTTGACATCATCCTACCTGTTGATGTATTTGAGGTCTTCTGTAAGATTTCATCAGTTAGACGGAGCAGGTTTAGGGCATAATTTGTTCTATTGTCAAATTACTCTCACTCATTTTTCTAACATTTACTACTTATAAAATAACTTATGTCCATTATTTTGTGTCAGGCATTTTAGAGAGTATCTTGACCACTTTTTGTGTGATATACTTTCAGGTATTTGAAGAGTGTTCTTTTTCCCCACTCCTTCAATCTGTCTTAATAAAAACAATAGAGACTTAATTTCTAATTCCCTAATCTTCCTTTATTGCTCTCATCTGAATGCATTCCAATGTGTCTGAATCCTTCCTAAGTATCATATCCAGAACTAGATGCAGTACTCAAGATGAAATCAGATCAATACAGAATAATGTATTATAAAGTGGAAACTACACTTCTGGGATTCAATGTAAAAAAGCATTTTACTTCTCTGCAACAATATAAAAATGCTGACTCATTTTCAGTCTGCAATATACTATTATTTCAGAACCATTTTTACAACTATTAATAAGCTCCAATACCAAGTTAGATAGCCCATCTTATACTTATTAATCCTAGCGTATATTTCATTAAATGGGTTGCATCATTGATCAAAGCTACATGCTTATAATTTATTTCTTTTATAATTCAAAATGAGATAATTGGCACCGAAAGGTGGAGACTACTAATCTTCAAAATTAATCTGCACATGCAAAATACATACATTGGATTACAAAACTGGGGAACCACTGAAATACTATAATGAAGAAAGAGAACTATCAAGATACAGGTGTTGCCAAACTCTGATTAGAAGTAGTATACTATTCCAGATGAAGAGTATATAGCAGAGGTTCCCAAACTTGGCAACTTTAAGACTTGTGGACTTCAGCTCCCAGAAATCTCCAGCCAGCTGGCTGGAGATTTCTGGGAGCTGAAGTCCACAAGTCTTAAAGTTGCCAAGTTTGGGAACCTCTGGTATATAGCTAAAGTACACAGTAATTTTAATACAGAGCATGTAATTATAGCTGATCCTTTTCTTGGTCAGACAAATCCCAGGAGGTGGAAGATAGGCTTGATCTATATAAACAACTGTCAAATGGTTGTTTTGCAAAGGGTATTGGTTTGCAAAAAGATGACGACAAGATTGAAGGATGTGGGTTGCATTGTCTCTTGTGTTAGAGGGGCAGCTATGTTTTCAAAAGGATTTTTCTGGTAGCAAAGGGATTGAGAGAAATAAAGATGAGAGATTAGACTATGCAACTAGTGGGTGAGTTTCTGCATTTACTTGCTCCTTTTTGACCCATTTATCAATTGATGTACACAGATTGGTTCCCAGGCTAGGACAAGTGGACCACGCATCCTAACTGTATGCCATGGAGAGCAGAGGCACATGTCAATTACCACAACGGTGGATATTTTTTTGAGCCATTCTGGTAGATGAGGAGGCTTGGCTGGCCAGTGTAGAGATGGTTTTTGGTTGGGCAAACATCGCAGTAATGTCAGAAACTATTATTGGAGGCTCAGATATAAATGCAATGAGAGGTGTGTGCTGTATTTCAGGATTGCTTGGTGAATTTGTGTCAGCATTTGTGCTTGCAGTGGCCATTTGTTGTTGCAGAGGTGCTTTGGACAAAACAGAAGACAGCAACAGGCACAGGATTTCCTGGCCTTTAACAATTATCACTATTATGGTCTGGTGTGCTTTGTGGTCCCAAAATTTAGCCTGGGACTTGAACTCCCCAGACACAATGTGAATTTGTCTAAAGAGTGGTGTCTGGTGGATCTGAAAGAGAGTAGCAGCAAAAGAAGGCTGGTACCTTAGACCTATCATAGAATTTGTCTCTTTTGAAGTCATTTTTGTCTAGATGATCAGAATCATAAAGAGATAATGTAGTGACCATTTTAGAGCCAATTAAATCTGATGTCCAGATGTCACCTAGTTGTTGGCTTGGTAATAAAGTTTTGAATGGTGTGTTCTCCTCCCCCACTCAACTAGTACGAACTGAGTATCCTCTCAGATGAGAGCTGAAATCAGTTAGTATTTTGTTGACCTATCCCCAGCTTCTATTTTGTGGAGTTCCACAATGTTTGGTACTCTCCAAACTCCTAATTAACATTTACACGAACCCATTGGGTGAAACATCATTAATACATTGATGATATTAAATTATATATCTTCATCCTAGACTAAGTGATGCTGTTGATGTCCTGTCCCTAAACCTGAAAGCTGTAGAGGTCTGGGTGGAGAACAAGTTTCAACCGAACACAGGCAATGGCTCTGAGGGTTTGAAGACCAGAGCTTCAAACCCCATTTTACCATCTTTGATCCTGCATGGAGTGGTACTGCCCCAAACAGACCCAGTACACAATTAGAAGTCCTTTTTAGATTCACAGTCTGGGTAGTTCCACATTTGTAACTAAGCAGGAGCTAATTCTCCTGGGGATAGGGAGAAAGTAACATCCGGTTATCTAACAAGTGAAAATGAAAGTTTTTGCTAAATGTGGATTCGCAGTCGATACTTTGTATCTGAATCTTGCTACAGCAGAAATGGACTTTCACTAACTCTTCTCAAATGCCAAAATGGCGCTTCTTTGTTCCCAGTAAGAAACTTTTTTGCTTACTTTTTAAATGTTCCTTCATTTTTACACCACTGCAAAACTTATACACATGGCATCTCAGTGACTCTCGGGATTTCTCCTATTGTGTGCCTTCTTTTTTTCACTGGACTTGATTGTAAATTTTTTCCCTCTGGACGTTATGGAATTTATATTTTGAACTTAGAAAAGACTTTTCCCTTTTCTTCGATCTCACGGACTGCCAGCTCTTCAGACGCCATCTTAACTACAAGAACATAAAACTTTTACCATGGCATCAAAAAAGCCTCCATATGGAAAAACTCTTTCTGCTCCAGCCTCATTAAGAGCTAGTCCGGACACACAGCAGCCTAAGATTAGTGCAATGTTGCAAAAAGAAACACCGGGAGAGGCTTCTCAACTATTTATTTTTCTCAAAATAAATAAATAAATAAATATCAACAATAGAGAAAACTCTACAAGATATAATGAATGAAATAAAAGAAATTCGGAAAGATATGATGAGTTCAGGATTGGAACTTTTGGAGACACAGAAAACATTAATGGAAAATAAAGAAAAAGGTGATGGTCTGGAGGGTGGGGCAATTGAGATGAGGGGGGAGATAAGGGATTCTAAAAAAGAAATAGTAGAACTTGCTGGTCATATGTCTAGAATGGATTTTGAAATAATGTCTTATTTTTTAAGGTTTCAAAATGTTCCTGAATTACCTTCAGAGAATTTAAAAGATTTAATGTCTACAATTTTAGCAGATTATACTAAAAAGAGTAAGGAATATATTTGGGGGGACATTGACCTGATTTACAGAATTAATTCAGCATATGCCAGAATAAATGACGTACCCAGAGAGATACATATCAAATTTGTAAGAAGGTCAACAAGGGATGAGATTCTGAGAGCACAGAGAGATGGCGCTCTGATATATATGCAGAATGAGATTGCTATTTTGAAACAGATCCCAAAAAAGATTCGAGAGATTCGGAGGAAGTATTCCTCCTTATCCAAAAAATTATACAAAAAGGGGGTGTGGTTCAAATGGTTAATGCCTGAAGGAATGTTGGTGTTCTGGGAGGGGGGGGAGAGTAAGAATTAAAACAATTGAAGAGGCGGAAGCCTTTCTTAAAAAACACTCCTCAACCCTGGAGGATGAAAATGGGGGAATGGGAGGGGCCATGGCTCCGCCCACTGGTGGGAAGGAAGAAGAAGACACAATAGCTAAAAGACTCAGATCACAAAAATGATTTTCTTTTACATAGTGTAATCCTTACGGATGTCAATAGAAACAAATGATTGAATGCATGTAATTTATGATATGATATATATGTATTCCCTTTCACCTTATGCCGAAGAAAAAACTTTACTCTTTGTATGGAACCCTGGAGACGACCACACCTCCGACATGGAAGCCCTAAAATATCTTTCCTATATCCTATATACCTTTTTCCCTGTTATAAAATTTGTAAAAACCAACAAAAATTGTTATTAAAAAAAAATCTACAGTACATATACTATACTGGTTAAAGAAATACACTGTGTGCACATTATTAGGCAAGTGAGTATACTGACCATATCATCATTTTTATGCATAATTTCCACCTCTAAGCCATATAACCTTCAATGCTTAGTGGATATAAGCATATCAGGTGATGTGTATTTGTGTAATGAGGGAGGTGGTGCATAAGGAGACAATACCCACATCAAAGTGTGCATAATTATTAGGAAGCTTCTTTTCGTCAGGCAAAATGGGCCAAAAAAGAGATTTAACTGATTTTATATCATCTACCCATTCAAAAAAAAACAATCCTTGATGACTATGAATAATTATGAAGTATGCATCTTGCAGAAAGCAAACTACTGAAATTAGAAGGACAACAAAGTGTGGAGGAAAGAAATTACATAAAGCAAATGCATACTGTACATATTGCAAACCTAACTGACAAAGAACTCACAAAAGAAATTAATACATGTTTGTGTGCCTTCAAAGCATTGTTGATTCCCGGTGTCTGTCTAGTCCCTACAATTTTTTTTGCAAGGTTTTTTTTTTTTGCAAGTGGTTTGCCATTTTAGGGTCAAGAGAAACTGGCCCCAGGTCACCCAGTTGATTTTGCATCTAAGGTGGCACTAGAATTCAGAGTTTCTGGTTTCCTAGCCCAGTTACAAAATAAATTAACACCTATGTATCACATAGACAAAATATTTCATTCCACATACATACCACATATACATCACAAATATTTCATTCCATATACATATATGATAGTACCACCCCCACCTCACTTTTTCCCCCTGAGTGATGATGCACAATTCAGGAGAAAAATAGAACAAATTCCAGACTATAGTCAGCTACCCACAACTTTATTTTCTAAGAATGATGATATATTATAATAAATAAACTAAAAAAAATCAAAAGGGACACAGAGGCCAGAAAGGATGCAACTTTATATACAGAATATACAGAATTGAACCATAAATTTGCAATTTATAATCATTCCCATATATCTTGTTATTTCCATGACAAATAATTATGACTATTACAATATGACTGTGAAATATTAATGGAACTTTGTGTAGGATTCTGGTAAAAATGAAAGGATTTTCCAAGGAACACACTCTGAGTCAAATTGTTCACACTTCTTTATTTAGCATGCACATACACAGATTTGTTACTGTTCTGCCAATTATATCAAATTTTGATATAAGAGGAAAGGACATGTAAATCAGACTATCTAACAAGAGTATAAGGACAGTTCAAATTATTATATTATTTAAAGTGACCAGGAGAAATGTGAATGGACTCAATTGCACCAGTGATGGGTACGCCATAAGAAGATCTGAAGCCAGGCTAGGGATAAATCATCTTGGAGAAGGTCCATCTCCAAAGATCTATAGTTTGACAGTTTGAGACCCAAGTGCCGCAAGATGGAGTGAACTACCATCACTTGTCCCAGCTCCTACCAACCAAGCAGTTCAAAAGCATGAAAATGCAAGTAGATGAATAAGGAGCACATTTAAGGATGCAGGAAGTTAAGCGTTCTATGTTTTGCCATATGTTCTGTGCTGCAATGTGATGTTATGCTGGCCACATATCTGCGGAAATGTCTCCAAGCCACGCTTAAATACTGGAGATGAGGACTACCCCTAAAACTTCTGGGGACAACTTAACCGAATAGTCTGTCATAACATGTGATATTCAAATTTTGGAAATCCAATTAGACAAAGAAGTTCTATCAGGATAAAGGGATCATGAAGAGTTTGTATGCTAACCCTGCTTATGATCACTAAATCTCATAAATGATGTAATTTATCTACTTGGTATTATATTAATATAACATTAAATTATGTATTGTTATATATGATATATATTATATAATCATCTATCTATCTATCTATCTATCTATCTATCTATCTATCTATCTATCTATCTATCTATCTATCTAATACAGTATTATATTATATCATACAATATATTAATCTACTTGATATGGAAACTAAAACACTTTTTCAATTAACTTGGAGATCAGGTAACTGCATATTTGTATCATAACCTAGAAACAAGTGTGTATGTTCTTAAGTGTTTCCCAAAATAGCTTTCTTACACTAATAAGGCACACAGATAGTAAGTAAGTAAGTATTAACATGAATAATCACATTAAAGTTTGAAACTAATATGGTAGCAATATAATATACCATTGGTGAATCATTCATATTACTGGCATGAGAAAATGGACCACAGAGGACAATGTATACATTTATAAAGGAGATTTATGATAATTGCCTACCTTGTCTGGTATATTCATCAGATTCCCTGGGGACTAAATCTTTTACCCGATTTCCATACAAGAGTCTGGAAGAATCATGATCAAAAGCTTTCAAGGTTTCACTTGAACTGTACGACTTCTGAGTAGGCACTCTGCATTCTTCATTTTCTGTGGAAGAATTTGTATAACGCCTTTCCTTGTCTCTTCTGCTCTTTGTCAGGGAGCAATAAGGTCTGCGTTCTTTCACATCCATGCTTCATTCCTTCTGTATGCACGTCAGATAATACCACCTGGAATTCTTCTATACATTCAATTATTCACCTGGAACAGAATTAAATAGAGTATACGTTGGAAACATATTCTATATTATATGTGTTCTATCAACTCACATGTATATTATAAGTTTATTCATTCTTTCCATGAACAAATACCATCATGAAGGAGAAATGGGACTTCCTTTCAATTTCCAACTTTTAAAGCTATCAGAATCTAGAGGTTTGTGCAAATTTCAGATGTATAACCTCTTACACAATACCAATTATACTTTATGTATTTATTCTAGTTGAAGTTCTTCTCCAGTCTGTGTGAATGCCACATCAAATATATTCAATCAATCAATCAGTTTAATTTGTAAACCGCTCCCTCTCCCCAAAGGGACTCAGGGCGGTGCACAGGAAATTAAAAAGCATATAAACATCAACACATTATAAATATTTAAAATCCAATTAAACAAACTATAACCCTGCGCTAAAATCTTAAAATCCTTAAAACTATACCCCTTAAAAACCCAATTAAAACAATTTAAACATTCAGACTGAAGGCTGGCAAGGTAGATTAGGCCAAGCCGGCCAGATGGAAGAAGTGGGTCTTTATTGTGTTGTCTGAATCTTCTAAACTGGTAATAACTTCATTCTTTCCAATCAGATGTATTTTAGTTCAGGCTCACCAAAGATTTTAAGATAACATTTGGTTCTGTTACAGTTTAGGAGAAAATTATTCCTATTTTGGGGTTTAATCATGCAAATGAACAAGCATTTTTGTTATAGTATATCTTTCTTTCTCAGTCAAAAAATTTCTTCAAGTTCTACGACTTCAGCACTTCCCAAAAACTCCCAGCTGATATGCTATTTCTCTCAATATATACACTCACACACTTATGTACTATTTTGTTAGTTCTTAGCTTTAATTTAAAAATAGTTTTTGCGTTCCGTCAGGTATAGTAAATATTCTAGATAAACTTTATGTGTAGAAACGTAATACTGTAGAAACAATATTAGGAAAACTGTGATGAATTAACCTATATATACACTGTGTGCACAATTATTAGGCAAGTGAGTATTTTGACCATATCATCATTTTTATGCATATTTTCCACCTCCAAACCTGTATAAACTTGAGTATGTAGTGGATATCAGGTAATGTGTATTTGTGTAACGAGGGAGGGTATATCAAGGGGTGCATAATTATTAGGCAGCTTCTTTTCCGCAGCCAAAATGGGCCGAAAAAGATTTAACTTACTCTGAAAAGTCAAAAATTGTAAAAAGTCTTTCAGAGGGATGCAGCACTCTTGATATTACTAAGATATTGGGGCATGATCACAGAATCATCAAACATTTTGTTGCAAATAGTCAACAGGGTTGCAAGAAATGGGTTGGAAAAAAAGGACACACATTAACTGCCAAAGATTTGAGAAGAATCAAACATAAAGCTACTATTACCATTATCCTCTAGTGTTGTCATATTCCAGAACTGCAACCTACCTGGTGTGTCCAGAAGTACAAGTGCTCAGAGACATGGCCAAGGTAAGGAAGGCTTACCACTGACATGTACATTGAAGCAGCAAGACTGGGCCAAGAAATATCTGAAGACAGATTTTTCAAAGGTTTTATGGACTGATGAGATGAGAGTGGCTTTTGACAGATCAGATGGATAGGTCCGGGGCTGGATCAGTAACAGGCACACAGCTCCACTTTGACTCAGATGCCAGCAAGATAGAGGTGGGGTACTGGTATATGGGCTGATATTATTAAGAATGAGCTAGTTGGACCTTTTGGGTTGAAGATGGACTCAATATCAACTCCTAAACCTACTGCCAGTTTTTAGAAGACACTGTCTTCAAGCAGTAGTACAGGAAAAAGTCCATCACATGCATTGAAGTACTCCACTGTGTGTCTAGCCCGTAAACTTCTTAAAGATGAAAGAATGACATGGCCCCCTTCTTCGCCTGATCTAAAACCTATTGAGAACTTGTGGGCCTTTCTTAAATGGGAGATTTATGGTGAAGGAAAACAGTACACCTCTCTGAACAGTGTCTGGGAGGCGGTGATTGCTGCTGCCCAAAAAGTTGACCGTCAACAGATCAAGAAACTGGCACACTCCATGAATGAAAGACTTATGGCAGTTATTGAAAAGAAGTGTGGCTATATTGGTCATTGATATTTTTTTTTTAAAATGTCAGAAATTTTTATTTGTAGTTTATTTTGAGTTGTTTATTGTTCTCACATAATAAATGAATGAGATTGGCAAGTTTTCATTTTTCATTTGGTTTCATAATAATACTGCACATTAATAGTTGCCCAATAATTATGCAAACACAGATATTCTTCTAAGGAAGCCAAAACCTCACTTTTACTTTCCTAATTATTCAGGTTTGAGGTTTATTAACATTTTGGATTGACCAAAAACACTGTAGTTGTTCAATAGCAAAATTAATCCTCCAAAATGCAACCTGCCTAATAATTGTGCACAAACTGCATGTCTTCTGGGTTTAGCTGATCTTTCTTATGTGACCACTCTTTCTCTTACAGATGTGTACTCATAAAATCCTTTATTTGCTATGAAATACTACTTTCTTATCTGCAACTGAAAATTCTTCATGGTTTAATTATGAATAATTCCTGGTTTATTTCTCACAGAAATCAATGAATTCAATATACAATGTTTTTACAGTTAAAAACTCTTCATAAGATAAGAATGAATAGTTAAAAATTGCAAGCTATTTCACAGGAGTAATTGGAATAGCTCTAAGAATTAAGCTACAGTAAAACGCCTGGTCACAACCATAATGCGTTCCATAACTTTGGTTGCAAACTGATTTGGTCATGACCCAAACCTAATTTTGGAAATTTGGCATTTACAAAAAAATTGTGTGGAGGGGGAAATCGGCTGCAAAAAAAAAAAAGAGATTTTTTTTGGTCAGAACCCGATTTGGTCATGGTCAGAAACATTTGTGACCAGAAGTTCTACTGTATTATAATCAAAAGGCTAATTTCTTGCAAAGCAGATTTTCAAATAAAGCGATGAAGACAATTCCTGGGAAGATTAGGGATGTGAAAAAGCAAGTACACTCCATGTAAAGTTTTTTCTAATTTTTAAAGATGTGGACACAATATTTTATTTTTGATTAAACTATAAATGTAATGTAATTGAACAAAAATTGAAACATTGACAGAATTTTGATAGGATTTAGACCTGTCCTTTGATTCGACCATTCCAGAGCCCGCCTTTCCCCCCACAGTTGTTATTTACCTTGTTTCCCTGTAAATACAATCTGGTGTTACATTATTTTTTTTGTTCCAAAAGACCCTAAGGCTTATTTTTGGGAAAACACAGTATTAGGGTGATCAGCCAAGTGGGCACCACATTCCTCATCAGGCACACAAGATGTAACGAGCATGTGGGGGCCAATGGTGTCTGGCAGCAGCCCCAGCCCATTGGCCCCTTGGCTGGAGCACACTGGGGCTGCACAGTCTATGCAGCGCAGGTGAGTTGATTATCTGTCCCAGCAGCAGACTGAGGCAGAGGTGCGGAGGGAGGCATGCGACCTAGATATGCCACATGGCCACCTGTGCACTTGGCCCCTGCTGTCCAATGTCGTCTTCTAGCTTCACCACAGCCATGAGGATGAGCCTCCTGTGGCCACCCCGTCCATCTCTTTGCTTGCATATGGCTGTGATGGGGCAGGCGGCCACTTGATGCATCTGGATCACATACTTTCCCATGCACCTCTGCCTCACCTGCACTGTGCAGATTGCACAGCCCGAAAGCGCCAGCCAAGGGGCTAGTGGTCTACAGCTGCTTCTAGATGTCATCAGTCCTCATGTGCTTGCTGCCACCTGTGCTGGCCACAACCCTCCCCAGGGCTGATGATGATCTTAACTGGAGCTTATTTTTAGGATAAGCTTATATTAGGAGCATTCTAAAATCATGCTAGGGCTTATTTTCTGGTGGAGTCTTATTTTCAGGGAAGCACAGTAGTAAATTTAATAAAACGTTTAGGGTCATTGTCATGTTGCAAGATCCACTCTTAGTTGAGTTTCAATCTTACGAAAAATGGTTTCACAATATCATCAAGTACCTTTTGGTATAATGAAGTATTCCTAGTGAAATCTAGAGGGGTGAGCTGCCTAAGAAGATGCAGCAAAGCAACCTGAAATCATAATATTTTCACCACTATGCTTTACAATTGGTATCAGGTTATTTTGGTAAAATGCTGACTTGGTTTTCATCTGACAAGTCTTCTGGTACTATTGACAAATTATATTTGCAATGGCTGTCCAAAGCACATTGCCTAGGTGTTCATGAGCAAGACTTACTCTTGCTCTGATGTTCTTTTTGGACAGCAAAATTTCCTTCTGGCAATTAAACATGTTCTAGTTTGGGTAGTTTCTTTCTGATGAGAGGCTCGTGCACTTTGACTTTAATAATGGCATGAGCTACCTGTAGGCCCTGTGATGAAATTCTGGGCTTCTTAGGGATTTCTTTTAGTATCTTGTGTTCTGAACTTGGTTTGAACTGTCTTGGATCACCTGACCTGGGCAAATTAGCAGTTGTTTGAGAACTTCTCTACTTGTAAACGATCTTCTGGATAGTGGAATTCAATTCAATTCAATTCAATTTATATATCGCCCTTCTCCCTTCCGGGACTCAGGGCGGTGCACAGCCATAGTAAAAATGGGTAGTACAAAAGCTAAAATGATATATTAAAATGTATTAAATGTATTGGCCTGCAGTTAAAACCCCGTACTAAAATCAATTAAAAACTATGAGAGGCCAGCAGCACGAAATAAATGTGTCTTCAGGGCCCGATGGAAGAGACGTAGGTCTGTGATGGTACGTAGTTCAGGGGGTAGGTCATTCCAAAAGGCAGGAGCTGCCACAGAGAAGGCTCCCTGAGGAGGCCCTCTCTGTGGGAGCGAACTGGTCAGTGGGAGGTATTTGGCAGGAGGAGGCGGTCTTGCAGGTAACCAGGTCCCTGTTCAATTGCTGTTCAATTGTTTTGCAATTTTAAAAATCCATTCCCACACACTTCAGCAACAAACAACAAATCAAACTAAATGCTGAGATTTAAGTAAGACAGGTTCCTCCCCTAACCATGAACCTGATCTGATGCACCTGATTCTAATTTGAGATGTCTGAGATTATGTACTTATTTCTTCCATGTACAAAATATTAATTTATGTTTACTTAGATTACACAATAGATTACAAAATGTGAAGGGTGCATATTAGTTCTATCATGTGGGTTAGACAGCATCACCACCAGATGGATTCGTAACTGGCTGACCAACTGCACTCAACGTGTAGTCCTCAATGGAATTGCATCTACATGGAAGTATGCAGTGGCGTCCCCCAAAGCTCTGTTTTAGGCCCAGTACTCTTCAACATCTTCATCAATGATTTGGACGAGAGAATAAATGGAGAACTCATCAAATTTGCAGACGACACCAAGCTGGCAGGAATAGCCAACACTCCAGAAGATGGGCTTAAGATACAGAAGGATCTTGACAAACTTGAACATTGGGCACTATCTAATAAAATGAAATTCCATGGCGAAAAGAGTAAGGTTCTACATTTAGGCAACAAAAATGAAATGCACAGGTACAGTATAGGTGGTACTTTGCTCAATAGCAGTAACTGTGAAAGGGATCTTGGAGTCCTAGTAGACAACCATTTAAATATGAGCCAGCAGTGTGCAGCAGCTGCCAAAAAAGCCAACACAGTTCTAGGCTGCATAAACAGAGGGATAGAATCAAGATCACGTGAAGTGTTAAAATCACTTTATAATGCCTTGGTAAGGCCACATTTGGAATACTGCATTCAGTTTTGGTCGCCACGATGTAGAAAAGATGTGGAGACTCTAGAAAGAGTGCAGAGAAGAGTAACAAATATGATTAGGGAACTGGAGACTAAAGCATATGAGGAACGGTTGAAGGAACTGGGTATGTCTAGTTTAATAAAAAGAAGGACTAGGGGAGACATGATAGCAGTGTTCCAATATCTTAGGGGTTGGAAACTAATCAAGGAGAGAAGCAACTTAGAACTGAGGAAAAATTTCCTGACAGTTAGAACAGTTAATCAGTGGAACAGCTTGCCTCCAGAAGTTGTGAATGCCCCAACACTGCAAGTCTTCAAGAAGATGTTGGATAGCCATTTATCTGAAATGGTATAGGGCTTTCTGCCTAGGCAGGGAGTTGGACTAGATGACCTCCAAGGTCCCTTCCAACTCTGCTATTGTATTGTATTGTATTGTATTGTATTGTATATACTCTTTACCTTGTTGAAATGAAGATCTGCATGTTAAATATGTTGAAAAGTGTCGTTGGCTTATCTGAACGATCTTCTCTGTGAGCTGCGAGGAGAGGCCAACAATGGGTTAATCCTGCCTTTCCGCCCTTTTGGACTGGATTGATTTTCTTTTGAAGCCACGCCTCTTCCTGTGTGCTTGCCAGAATTTCAATTTAGGGCGTGGACTAGTAGTCGTCTGGTTGGTTCCCATATCGCCGCAGGCTCAAGATGCAAGTCAGTCTGTCAACTATAAAACACAGTGAACACTAAAAGTCAAAACACAACTGAGGAATCTACAAGCTAGGGCGGGGTTGGCCTCTCCTCGCAGCTCACAGAGAAGATCGTTCAGGTAAGCCAACGACACTTCTCCTGTGAGCTGCTTGGAGAGTCCAACAATGGGAAATGCCCAAGCTAAACATTCCCAGGGCGGGAAAGACTGTCTCTAGTAGATTCCGTCGACAAATGAACTTGTTGCAAAACTCTGCGACCAAATGCCGCCTCTGAAGATGCAAACTTGTCTAACTTGTAGTTACGTACAAACTGGGACGGGGAGGCCCAGGTGGCCGCCCTGCAAATCTCATCAAGTGATGCCTGGGTTGCCCAGGCCGCCGAGGTCGCCGCACTTCTGGTCGAGTGAGCTGTGATGTGGCGAGGCACCCCCTGGTGTTGCAGCTCATAAGCTGAAGCGATGCAGCTACGCAACCATCTGCCGATGGTGGCCGCTGAGGCCTTCTGACCCATGTTGTGAGGTTGGAAGGTGACAAATAGGGCCTCAGATCGCCGGTAGGATGCAGTGCGTGTTACATAATACTTGAGCGTACGACGAGCGTCGAGCTTGTGCCATCGTCGTTCCCTGGGGTGTACCGGCCTCGGACAAAAATTCGGTAGGACGACTTCCTGGGCCCGGTGGAAGGTTGAATTGACCTTTGGAATGAAGGTGGGGTCAAGACGTAAGGTCACCCTGTCCTCGTGGATGATGCAGAGGTCGTCTCTGACGGACAAGGCTGCCAGTTCCGAAATTCGACGCGCCGAGTTGATGGCCACTAAAAACGCCGTCTTCAAGGTAAGGCGCTGTAAGTCGCAGGTGCGTAGGGGCTCGAACGGTGGATCAATCAGTGCCCTTAGCACCACATGTAGATCCCATGTGGGGTACCTGTGGTCGAATGTTGGTAGCCCCTCTCAAGAAAACCCTGACACTTGGATGTCGCGCCAGGGAAGAGTAAGAGTCGAAGGCCAACACGGTTGAAAGCGCGGCCGTCTGGCGACGGAGAGTGTTGGCAGCCAGCCCCTGTTCCAGGCCTCGCTGAAGAAAGTCCAGCACGTCCGGGATGGAGGCCGAGATGGGTTCAACCCGCCGGGATCCGCACCAGGCTACGAAGGTCTGCCAGGTGGCGTCGTATATCCTGGTAGTCGAGGAGCGTCGTGAAGCCTGAATGGTCTGAATGACCCCTTCAGAAAACTCTGCTCTTTCTAGTAGCTGCCTTTCACATGCCAGGCGGTCAGTTGCATCCAGTGTGGCTCCGGGTGTTCGATGGAGCCCTGCACGATAGACACCTCCCCGTGTGGGATCCTCCACGGCCTGACTACGGAGAGGCTCACTAGGTCCGCAAACCAGGCTCTCCTGGGCCAGTAGGGGGCGATCACTATGACGTCTGCCTGTTCCTTGAGGATCTTCCGGATCAGACCTGGCAGAAGAGGAAGTGGCGGGAAGGCATACAGTAGACCCGGAGGCCAATGGCACCTGAGGGCGTTGACTCCCTCCGTTCCCTGGCACCGGTACCTGGTGAAATACCTTGGCACTTGCGCGTTCGTTGCCGACGCGAACAGGTCGACTGCAGGCTGGCCGAATCTCTGCGTGATGCTGGTGAATAGTTTCGGGTGCAGCTGCCACTCGGAGTTGTCGATGGTGGCCCTGCTCAGCCAGTCCGCCTGGATGTTGCTTTCGCCCGAGATGTGCTCCGCTCTGATGGAGGCAAGGTGCCTCTCCGCCCACAGGCCCAGCCGTTCGGCCTCCTCCATCAATGACCTGGACCGGGTGCCCCCCTGGCGGTTGATGTGGACCTTGGTGGACACATTGTCCGTGAGTAGTAGCACGTGACAGTTCTTGATCCTCGGGCGGAAGTGAAGAAGTGCTAGGCGCGCAGCTCTCAACTCCAGCCAGTTGATGCTGTGTTTGAGTTCCTCGGGTGACCACTTTCCTTGCGCCACTTGGTGATCCAGGTGGGCTCCCCAGCCGTAGAGGTTGGCGTCTGTGGTGATGACGACCCGGTCTGGCTCTTGAAAGAGACATCCCTTGGCCAGGGACGTCGCTGTCCACCACCTCAGAGATGATCTGACCTTGTCCGGGACTGGAACATGTCTGGGGGAGTCGCTCTCTTTGGCTCGTTGGTGCGGCAGGAGGCACCACTGTAGGTGTCTCGAGTGGAGTCGCGCCCATGGAACAATGGAGAGGCATGAGATCATCTTGCCGAGGAGTTGCGACAGGAGCACGATGGGTGCGGTCCTTGATGAGCCTACCCTCAGCGCCAGTGGGGTCAGGCTGTTCACTCGCTCGGGCGACAGGTAGACCTGACAGGAGATGGTGTCTATGACCGCTCCCAGATGTGTCAGACAGGTGGTAGGCGTCAGGTGGCTCTTCTTCAGGTTGATGGAGAACCCGTGATGTTCGAGGGCGCTCATGGTCAGCCGGAGGTCCCTGAGCGCCTGCCGATGGCTGGACGACTGGATGACGATGTCGTCTAGGTACGCCTGTAATCTGACTGGTCGCGACCTGAGGGACGCCAGGACCGCGGCAAGGACCTTTGTGAACGTCCTTGGGGCAGATGACAGGCCGAACCCTGTACTGGTAGTGGCGACCCGCATAGTAAAACCTGAGGAATCTCCGGTGCGCCTTCCGAACCGGGATGTGTAGATAGGCTTCCTGAAGATCTATTGAGGTCAAGAGATCCCCTGGTCGAATGCAGCTCAGGATGGACTGGAGGGACTGCATTTTGAAGCGACTGTACGCCACGTGCCTGTTCAACTGCTTTAAGTCTAATATCCCCCTCCATCCCCCCGAGTTCTTGGGGACCAGGAACAGGATCGAGTAAAAACCTGA
The DNA here is from genome assembly GCA_039707465.1 of Rhabdophis nuchalis. Taxonomy (NCBI): domain Eukaryota; kingdom Metazoa; phylum Chordata; class Lepidosauria; order Squamata; family Natricidae; genus Rhabdophis; species Rhabdophis nuchalis. Next base: position 49,271,899 of record CM077648.1, read on the forward strand.
CCCTGCCTGCTCTGCCGGGACCTGCTCTATGGCATTGATCTCTTTCAGGTGCGCCACCTCCTGTTCCATTAGAGATCTCCTGAGGGGAGAGGATGGGGTGGGGCAGCGAATGAATCGCCTGGGAGGCGGGGAGAGGAATTCCAATGTGAGCCCTAACCGGATGGTCTGTAGGACCCACTGATCCGACGTGGTCTGCTCCCAGGCCGCCTGAAATAGCTGCAGGCGGCCCCCTATGGGAGTGGCCGTCGGGGAGTCATTTGAATTTATGGAAGGGACGGGATCCGGAGCCTCCTCTGAAGGGGCGCCTAGAGAAGGATTGCTGCCTGCCCCTGTCCCTAAAAGCTTGGCAGTCCTGCCCCCTATCTGATCCTTGATTAAAGGACCGATGGTATAGTCCTGAACTAGTGGAAGGTTCTGTGTTACGAAAGGACTGCTTCCGAAAGGAGCCAGACCTCTTGCGCTCAGACTTTTTATAGACAGAGGGCATGACCTTCTTCTTGTCCCTGTTTTTCACCAAAACTGGGTCAAGGACCTCACCAAAGAGTTTCCCCCCTTTGTAGGGTGCGGAAGCGATCTTCCACTTGGAACGCATGTCCGCATTCCAGTGGCGGAGCCAAAGCAGCCTCCTGGAGGTCACATTGGAGGCTAGGGCCCTAGAGGCGAACTTGGCCGAGCTCAGTGTAGCGTCGGCGGTGTAGGAAACACCGGCCATTATCTTCCTCAGTTCCTGCCTAGCTCTAGCATCCCCTGCTGGAACCTTTGCTAACAGCTTTCGAAGCCACTTAGGAGTGGCTCTGGACATGAAGGAGGCTGAGGTGGCCGTCTTAATAGCCCAAGCAGCCGCCATGTGGGTCTTGTGACAGGCCCAGGACACGTCGGGTCTGCCGCAACTGGTGAGATAGAGAAAACTCACCAGATGCCTGTTGCAAACATAAATAAAAAGAACAAATAAAATACCTAAAATAAAATAATTCTCTACCTGGAGAGTCCAACTAATGTTCTGAAAACTCTTAGGGAGAACCAACAGAACACGTCCTAGGGCATCAGACTGGATTGAAATTCTGGCAAGCACACAGGAAGAGGCGTGGCTTCAAAAGAAAATCAATCCAGTCCAAAAGGGCAGAAAAGCAGGATTAACCCATTGTTGGACTCTCCAAGCAGCTCACAGGAGAAAGTCAAAATTTTCAATGGAGTATACTTTTTCATATGACTTTAAATCTTCAATGTTTTTCAGAAGTTCTACTTTCCAGTAACCAAGCAAATAAACATCCAACATGTTATATCATAGAATTACAATTTAACATTTAATTTGTAGTGTTTATGAACTCAGAATAAATAAATTTTATTCTACTTTTAGATCAAGATGAAATATCTGGTTAAAAAACTAGGTGGCCATTTCTATCTCCTTTGATAGCTATAAAATTCTGCACAGGTACTTCCACATGTCTCTCATACATGGGATTAACTACTGCCAAGGCTGCATATAAAAATAAAGGGGTACTTTTGCTGTTTTCCTATGCTGATTGTGCGTGCATGGAGTATAAAAAAGACAACTTTCAGTTTGGATTCACTGTCCACTTGGGAAACTTGCAATTGACTGAGAATGTGCATGGAAATAAGCATACACAGAATATTTATGCATGTTGAAGTAAGTATTAACACTAAATATTATTTTATTGTAGGCCACTGACAATTTATAGTTAAATAGGTGAAAGACTTTATTCATGTATTTAGTTTGTTCAAAATATCAAAATGGCTATTTTGAGGTTGAAACATATTTTACCTTTCTAGGTAATATCACACTTGACACAATCCTGTCAATCTGAACACATTTATTCTCTTAAATGCATTTATACTTTCTCTCCTGTCCACACACAAAGAAACACTAAAAAGGGTCATTATTTATAAAATATACTTGTAGTTATATTACAGAATGAATTATGTTCTCTGCATTTGTAAGAAAGTTTAAGAAAATAGGAAAAAATACTAAAGTAATATTCAAATTATACAGGCTATACTTTCATATAGAAATCTTTAATTCTGAATTATGTACTAAGCACAAAGTAAATAGCACATGTACTACGCTATGGAAGCGATTGTGAAAATATTGCAAATGAAGTGCCACTTCTTGCAATACTGAAGATTTGTTGTAGATGCTTTGCTTCTTCATCAGTCTTGATATAATTATTTTTTGTATGGCCTGGGAGGACCCTCAAAATGGCCACATCAAAACCTGGGAGAAATGTCACTACCTCAAAGCAAAACTTATTTTAATATTTCTATTACTGAATTACCATATTATTCCCAGACTTCTAGCGGAAGCTGAAAAAGAAAACAATGGTTTCCCATGTGAAAAAAAACCCTCTAGTATAGATTTAGAAATACAAGCAAATCTGATCAGAAAAAAAAAACTTTTTTCATCATATGAAGTAGAAATTACAAAAAACAGAAAGAACAAAACTACAAAGCATGTATTTCTCCTAAATTTAGACAAGTATTTAATGTTGAAACTTAAAAGACTGTCAGCAGAAAAGCAGGTTCAAGAATACAAGGGTACAATGTTCTCTTGACTTTGTAACACGGAGTATCCTGAAACTAATTAGATAGGTAGATAGGTAGGCAGGCAGGCAGGCAAGACAGATAGAATTATCTCATTATTGCATGATATTTTCATCTTATGATTCTTTTTAAAAGTAAGATTTTTTTTCTTCTATAAAAAATCAAAGCAAGTTTTAACAGAATAAACTAATGAAAAATATAGTACAATTTGAAGAATAGAAGTTACAGTTTTTTAATTTCTTGTCCCTACTCATTGCAAAATAATTCCGTGAAAATTAATTATAAGTTTTTGTTTTAAAGCAAAAATGATCCCACAATCAAACTTCAGCATATTTTCATTTACATTTTTATCTCTGTTGTGAGAACATTCCAAGGGGAGATACTGAAAATATTGAGTCTAAACTTTGAATATACTGGGGTGAAATAAGGGGCTGTATAAAATAGAAGTGGATTTTAATAATGAATCGGGTTACTTTTAACTCATAAAATATAAACCTATTTATTAAAATTATACACATTTTAATTTACTTTAATATGTTTAGTTTATTTCTTATTATAGGTAATGCATGAAATTATAATACAATTTACATGTCTGAACAAGCAAGCCTTTAATATTATGCCCACATAACACAGTTTGAAATAGTTTGCAGTAATTAAAAAAATCCTTCTACACATGAAAGTTTTCATTTGTGAGGCGAGTTTCCAGTTTTCACGATATAGCAAACATAGGAAATATAATCTTCTTTGTGCTAAACAAACAAGATTTATTACATATTTATTTGAATTCTTCAAGCATATATATCTAGAACTGCATAGACAGATAAATACATCATATATTCTTTTATATTCTGTGTAAGGTAGGTGTCTCTTTGCTGCAGGAGTATATTTAAATTTCAATTCTAGGAAGTAAGTCGCACAGAAACAGCTGGGAAATAAAATTTGCCACCTCAAATAATGCATAGGCAGTTCCAGCATTAAACTTATATCTCTCATGTTTTTTTCCTATCAGATATATAAATTGTATTATTTTAAACTAGGTACTAATCTTGTACCTTCTGCCTTGACAAATGCTCAGGGCTGAAAAGGTCTTCAACAGGACTATTTAGCAGATTCATTTTAAAAGAGGCTGCAGATTTCTCTGAGGTTATTTATGTAGCCAGAAAGAATTCCTAATTGGTCAAGTAACATTTTCCCGGCCAGTCAATGAAGGATTCCTTGGAGACTCCTGAGATCAGCCCGTTTGCTCCCACTCTGCCACAAGGAGCCAAACATGGAAAAAATTGCTTGACAGCAGCAGCCAAAATTGCAAACTGTAATCATGTGATATATACTCCTCCCCTCACTATGGAGAACACAAAGATCTGCAAATAAAAATTGAACAAAGGTGGCAATAGAAGGCAAACATAGATAGTATTAATTGCAATAGGTGAATTGTGTGCAATTTTAAAATTTCAGAAGCATCCCTTGAACACCACTGGCATTAACAAAATCACCACCAGTCAATTGCAAAAGACAGCTTTACTTGGAACAATTTACATTCTGCTGATCCCAGGTCCTTGAGAATGACTCAACAGATGAATAGTAATGCAAATCCAGTCTAAACATCTAATTGATTGTGTGACAAACCATAACAACAACAATAATATAATAAAGTATAAGTAAAATAAAAATAAATAGTAAAGTAAAATATAAAAATAATAAACCGTGGATGATTTTGCCAGTGGCTGCAGTAAAATTTCAGACTGATTATGTACAACATCAAATTCAAGCTGCCAAAATTATACATTGGAGGCTTTGCCAGAAGTTTGGGTTTTAATGCAGCAAAAAGTACTGGAAACACCAAGTTGACAAAATTCTTGAAAATGAACAGGTCAAGAATTTGTGGGATTTTTAAATCCAAACAAATCCAAACTGGCTCACACAATGCCTGATATTGTGGAAAAGAAATAAGTCTGATTCATTAATATTGCAGTACCAGGTATTGAATCTGCAGGTGATGCACGAATTGAAAAGAAACAGTTACAAAAAATAATGAAATATCGTGATTTGTAAATCGAAGTTGAGTGACTATGGATGAAGAAATCAAAGGTTGTACCATCTAGATATCAGGAAATTTTGAATTCATTAGACCTAAATATCCTTACTTTGCAAAAAACCACACTTCTTGGGATTACGTATGTTGCAAATCTGAAGCTGCCGCATGGGCCGTAGTTAAAAGACTGCTGTCAGTGGACACTTTCCTTGTCCAATACAGCCAAACTTTACCCCTTGTTTTGACTTGCGACACTTCCCCGTTTGGTGTCGGAGCTGTCCTCAGCCATCGCATGCCCAATGGGACAGAGGCACCTATCGCCTTTTACTCGAGAACCTTAACTGCAGCCGAAAGGCACTATAGCCAGCTGGACCGTGAGGCGCTGACTGCTGTGCCTGGCATCAAAAGGTTCCATGAGTACCTTTATGGCAGAGACTTCAAACTTATAATGGACCACAAACCTTTACTGGGCTTGCTGGCTAGGGACAAGCCAACCCCTGTTTTGCTGTCACCACGCATGATTAGATGGACTGTTTTTCTCACAGCGTACAGCTATCAACTCATTCACCGGCCAGGCACCACCTTGGGACACGTGGAGGCTTTAACCCGCTGTCTCCTTCCTGAACTTCTTGCTGACCCTACCCCCGAGGCACCAGTACTTCTCATAGACTGCTTGGAAACTTGTCCCGTGTCCTCTTGCGATGTTGCTTGTCACATCTCAAAAGACTCTGTGCTTAAACATGTTTTAAACTATGTGTGGAGAGGGTGGCCCAAGAGGCCGGTTGGGTCTGATTTACACAATGTATTTCTGTAAATGAGATGAACTATCTGTGGTTAATGGATGTTTACTATGGGGGGGACTGAGTCGTTGTTCCACCTAAACTGAGTATTGCAGTATTGGAATCTTTACATGTGGGGCATCCTGGAATTGTCAGGATGAAATCTTTGGCCAGGAGTTACGTGTCTTGGCCTAACATGGACAGGGAAATAGAGGAATGAGTGGCCACCTGCATACCATGCCAGGAATCCAGACCAGCCCCCCCCCCAGAAGTGTCCGCTAAGGAATGGGAGCAACCTCAAGCATCATGGTCTAGGGTGCACATAGATTTTGCTGGCCCCTTTCACAGCCAGACCTTTATGGTAATTGTGGACGCCTACTCGAAGTGGTTAGAGATAGTCCTTATGACCTCCACAACGGCAGAGGCGGTCATCAAGATGCTACGGAGACTTTTCTCCATGCACAGCCTGCCCAATGTCTTGGTCTCTGACAATGGGTCCCAATTTATGGCTATGCAATTCGAAAACTACTTAGCAGCCCAGGGAATCAGACATGCCGTTGTCACTCCATTCCATCCGGCCAGTAATGGTCAGGTGGAGAGAATGGTGAGATCAGCAAAAGAAGCCCTATCCAGAATGGGGCTGGGAGATTGGCAAACACGAATCGATCAATATCTTCTCATACAGCACATCATGCCAAGCGCTACCACTGGGAGAAACCTCTCCAAGCTTCTAATGGGTCACCGTCTAAGGTCCCACCCAAACGATTTTGCTGATTCACCTCCAGATTCGACCAGCAAAGTCAGACACTTTAACGTAGGGGATTCAGTATACGCCCATAACTATGCTGGGGGAACTCTTTGGATTCCTGCCACTGTGGTTGGCATCACCGGGCCTCACTCTTATCTGGTAGAGCTTGAGGATGGTAGGAATTGGAGAAGGCACATTGACCAACTCCGTGGTCGCCTCTCCCACTCTTAGGGAACCAGAGGTAACTCCTGCATGAGTTAACCAAAGCACTACCCAAAAGGAGCACGAAGTCACTCCTTTCACAGACAACTCAAGCCTGAATGCACTGGGATACTCATCTGGTAATATTGCTAGCCCTCAGCAAGTTCCGAGCATAGTCGCTCCAGAAACTCCAGCCGCAGCCTGTGAGCAGTTCCAGAAGCTTCCATCAGGAGGAGCTCCAGAGGACACCGGTCCATCTGACCTGACCAAAGATCACCAGCAGACTGAACTGTGCAGGTCAGAGAGAGTTTCCAGAAAGCCCGCCTACTTGATTTGAAACGAGTGGACCTCCACCTGCTCTCTAGGCGTCTCTTGCGGCGCTTCATCACCCTTAACTCCTCGGAGAACCAAGGGGCCAGGGTGGATCGACGCCGCGTGAGAGGCCGCAAGGGCACGACCCGGTCCAAGGCCCCTGCGGCCGCACTATTCCATGCGACCACTAGGCCCTCGGTCGAGTTGTGGGTAAGGGTTACAGGTAAAGGCCCAAGCTCCGTCTGGAACCTCTCCGGGTCCATCAGGCGCCTGGGGCAGAACCATCTTGGAATCTCAGGCTCCGCCTCCCCGCGGTGGGATGTAGCGGTCAGAAAATCCAGCCGCAGGAGAGAGTGATCTGACCATGACAGGGGTTCGATGTCTAATTCCCCTACTCCTAGATCACTCAACCACTGGCCAGAGGCAAAAATTAGGTCTAGTGTGTTTCCCCCTGTATGTGTGGGGCCTTGAATTACTTGGGTCAGGTCCATGGCCGTCATGGAGGCCATGAACTCCCGAGCCACCTCAGATGAATCGCCTACCGATGGCAGGTTGAAATCCCCCATAACTAAAAGTCTGGGGGTGCCAACCACCACCTCAGCGATCATCTCAAGGAGCTCGGGCAGGGCCGCTGACACGTAGCGGGGAGCCAGGTACAAGACCAGCAGGCCCAGCAGCCTCCCAAGTCCCCATTTTACGTACAGGGATTCACACCCGACTACCTGAGGCACAGTGGCCTCCCTTGGCTGAAAACTTTCTTTAATAATAACCGCCACCCCCCCACCCCTACACTGGGCCCTTGGCCGATGAAGTGCTAGGTAACCTGGTGGACACATCTCGATGAGGGGAACACCTCCCTCGTGCCCCAACGTGCCCCAACTCAAGTTGTCTTGAGTTACTGATAAAATATATAACATCATTATGTATACGTATAAATATCACTAAAAATTACAAGTTTATAATCTTGTGGAGCAGCATAACTTGCTGCCCAGGGCCACTTGTGGTTGGACATACCTTATGTAGAGTATTCCTGCACCCTAGTAAGGGTAATTGATAAAAATGATAAAAATTGATTAAAATGAGATAAAATGACCATTCCAACTTTTCAGAAAAGAGCAATTAAGCAGAATCCAAAAAACAAACAATTCTATTCTTATTTTGAAGCTAAAATATGATGTCAGGTTCTTAAGGTTATTTCTTGTAAATTTATGGATTGGTAATTAATCTCAGCCAACTAGACTAATTTGTTTTTAAGAAAGAGATTATTCCTGCAATGTTTTATATGTTTTTACAAATAATTTAAAGATAGAAAAAAGAAAAAAAGAAAATAGTACCAGAGCTTTATCATGAAATGTTTAAATGTAAATTGAAGTTTATAAAAAATGTAATAAATGGTTCCACTAGGAGGGGAACCCCTCTTGAAACAATTCACATAACTAATCATCCATAAAACCTATTACAAATAAACACTCAGAAAACTTTAAAACATGAAAAAATGATAGAATTTTCACTTCATTGACTTAAAGTGATATATGTCACAAATCAAGTGACTCAAGAAATCATTTTCTGAATAAGTACATAAAGCAATCTGTAGCGTCTTTTCACTAAACTGATGACTCTTAATACATCAACATTAGTTAGCATCAGAAGCCTATCCTATTTTACACAAATATGAAGCATACTTAATATAAAGTGACCAGATTTTAATATTGGTAAAGCGGGACACCATTGCCTGGGGAGGGGGGCTTTTTTTTTTGCAGTAAAACACAAATAAGGCAGACATATTCAAAAAAGAACATAAGAAGCCATCTTCCATTACAAATTACAAATCATAAAAATTATATCAATTAATCATAAAGTTCCATACATTTCTTCCAGGTTAAGCGGCCTTTCGTGACAACAGAGGGCCGCTATTCCCATAGCGGCCGGGGTGCGGCGGAGAGGGGCCGGGCGGGCACAGGCGCTCTGCATGTGCTCAGATGCGCCTGGGGCCAGGGCAGGGGTGCGCGGGCAGGAAGCAGCAGCCGAAGTCGGAAGGGGTGGGCCAGTGAGGAAGGAGCGGCCGGCCACCCCACCAGCTCTCAGCGCATCACGGCGGCGGCAGTGGCACAAAGTTCAGAGCCGCGCGGGCTCCGGCTGCAGCCCTGCCCACACAGCTCTCCTCCTCCTCCTCGTCCTCCGCCTGCTGCCTGCCTGCCTGCTGGCTCGCTCCTCCCTTGCCAGCCCGCCCCTTCCGCCTGCCCGACAGCCTGCTCCAGCCGCCGCTTCCTGCCCGCGCGCTGCTGCCCTGGCCCCAGACCGCCTCTGAGCGCTTGCAGGGCACCTGCCTGCCCCCCGCCACCCCAGGCAAAAAGTGTGACTTTTTAAAAACCCCGCAGGACAATTTCTTAAAAAGCGGGACTGTCCCGCCAAAAGCGGGACGTCTGGTCACCTTAACTTAATAGTGGTGTTCTTAAACTAAAAATACCCTGATAGTCCATTCTAAGAAAATTTCCAGAAGACCTCGGCTTACCCTTAGATTTCAGAATCAATTAAGTATAAAATACATAATTTGTTTTAATAAAAGATATCTATTACTGAATCTAAATTAATTCATATGTAAGGCTGAACGCTATTAGATTTACGTCTGAACCCATATCCAAATATATTTTTATATTTCTTTAAAATAGTTGTACTAAAATATGCCATTTCAGAAAATATAGTTGCTGAAAACTGAAACATACAAGCAAGTAACCATCTATAAAGACAATTCAAAAACTAATCCACGTGGATTAGATATACTCCCTTCTCTCTCTCTTTTGTTTTGTTTTTTGGCAAAGTTACAGATCTGAAAATTAGCTAGTAATCATAAGTCTCTATGAAACTGCCAACTAATAACAATACAACTGATTGATTTACTTAAAACATTTATATAGTCACTCATCTTATATTCTGCATGGCTCCAATCTTGAGACACTTATAGAAGAACAAATAAAATGCAAAAAGAACATTCAGGAACACATTTGTCACAAATGTGACAAATCATCATTTGTCAATGTAGGGCATTTATTCAATAGTACTTTTTGTGAATAGGGAAATGAAATGCGATTTTTACTTATTTCATCAACATAGAAATAGAGTATTTCCTGTATTTTTTTATATATCCTCTAATTATCTATTAATTGTAATGAAATACTATTAAAACAGACTGGTATGCCTAAATGGATTGACTGGTTATTGTAAGTCTGATTGCTGAACCTAATCAAATCATCAATTTGATTTTAATCATGGTCCCATATTTTCATTGTGCTCACTGACTTTCGTTATTAGCATTTGCAGATTTTGCTATAAGAGAAGTACTATCAGCACAGCACAGGTTATTGATATTTCTTTCCCCAATTTTAAAATCATGCTCACTTTCATCCAGTTCACCTTATCCATCCATCCATCTATCCATCTATCCATCTATCTATCTATCTATCTATGGCAATTACAACTGCCTCACATGTAATACTTCCCAGGTTCAAATCCCAGTAATGGTATGGCTAGCTGATGAGAGCTAAATAGCATGAAATAGATCTATACTGGTCTCCCTTTATTTATTTAGCAACACAAACGTAACACAAATATAACAAAGGCAACAAAAAAATAGCTTTCTGCCTGGATGGCTCCTAGGGTGAGCTGAAAGACAGAAAAGGGAAGCAGTTCTACTCCCTCCCATATTTGGGGCATACCAAGTGCTGGTTTTGTTATATTCGGGTCTTTTCCCGTGTAAGAATGAGATTGTCTTGGCAATGTTTCGTCGAGGTCTCACTTGCCATCGTCAGGCTTTCGTCTGTGGCTTCACAGCTGCCATTTTTCTATAAATCTTGGTGGGGGGGATGAAGTGCTGGCTTTGTTGCTGTGAGTGGGTTGATTGGCTGTGCAGTTGTATCATGATTGGTAGGTAGGTGCTAATTGGTACCATCTTAGTGTTCCTTCCTTCCTCATCATGTTTGTTCATGTTGTATGGGTGTTTCTCTATTTCGATGGCTTCCTTGATTATTCTTTTGTTAAGCTGTTCAGTTTTGGAGGTTAATTTGGTTCTTTCAAAGTCAATTTAATGTCCTGTAGCTTTAAAGTACTGGTAGAGGGATGAGGTTGTAAGTTTTTTTTTTTACTGCGTTTTTATGTTCTGCAATGTGTGCATTTATTCTCCTATTAGTTTGTCCTATGTAAGTTGCAGGGCAGATTTTGCATGGAATTTTGTAGACTCCTTGGTTTTCTAGATGGCTCTTGTCTTTGGGGTTTCTTAGGATGTTGGCTATTTTTTTGGTCAGTGTTGAAGACTGTCTTGATTGTGTGCTTGTGGAGAATTTTGCTGATTTTATCTGTGGTGCCTTTGATAATTTGGCTACATGAGAAAGAAAAACTGGACAACTTCCTCACACATCTCAACAGCCTACACCTCAAAATAGAATTCACTATGCAAATAGAAGCAAATAACCAGCTTCCCTTTCTGGACGTCCTAATCTACAAAAAACCCAATGGCTCCCTAGGATACACCATCTACCAGAAAAAAATGCACACCAACCTAAATGCACAATCCCACCATCACCCTGCACAGATCAACTCTGTAGCCAAAACCCTCATCTCCAGAACCAAACGCCTAGCTGACAAAGACCACCTGAAAACTGAATTACACATTCTCACAAATGTATTAATCTCCAACGGATTCCAAAGAAAAACAATTACCAACCTGTTCTGCCCCACAGATGGACACACACAAGCTTGGCTGTTTGCCACTATCTCCTTGGCTGCGAGCCCGGACTCACGTTGCAAATATACAGAATTGCAGACTCGAACGACCAGATATTGATGAGTTGTAACTATTGTTTCCTGCAAATGATCCCTCCCAAAGCCTTCCCTATAAGCTCTTTGGGGAGGGGCCACTCAGCAACCACCTAGTGCTCATCAGGGCTTGCCTCTTACGTAACTGTTGCCTCCTTTTCTCAGCCCTGCGTAATCTAGCATCAGAGACAAACTGCCCCTGATCCTCCCCACCGCTCCATGACCCAGGTGCCTCCTGGTGGCCAACCAGACTCTCTGCTTCCTCAAGGTCTCCATCCTCCTCCAGGGCAGACTCATAGGACTATTCACTAGAAGAGTCCATCAGCAGCTCATCTGGAGCCGGCTGGGCCACAACACCAACCTAATCCAAAAGGAGACACCCCCAAGAGCCGAGACGCAGAACAGCACAATGGCATCGCCCTCTTCCCTTACATCAAAGGCACCACAGATAAAATCAGCAAAATTCTCCACAAGCACCATATTTTCTATCTATTGGCTGAGTAAATAAGGCAATAATATAAAGAATTTCCTCACTTCTCTGCCAACATGGAGAATCTATGTTACTATGTTCTCTCTATACTGTGACTTCCTCCACTGTGTATAATAGGGCTGGTGTGATAACAATTAGATATTTTGTATTGCCATGTTTTTAACATAATCTAAAATGACTGTCAAAGTTTTTTCTATAATCAATGAAGCACTTACTGACATCTTTTTGTATTGTTTATTGATTCTTTATTAGATTTTTATCTCAGCTTTATTATTTTATAAGTAACTCAAGGTGGTGAGCATACAGAATACTACTTCCTGCTCCTATTTTCCCCACAACAATAATCCTGTGAGGTAGGTTGGGCAGAGAAAGAGCGACTGGCCCAAAGTATTCTATGACAAGTATTAGCAGTGAAGTCTCATGTTCTTTAGACTTTTCCAATGTCAAATGAATAACTGACATTTTCCTTCCCATGTAAATCTCTACCTTCTACTGGATGTTCACGAGTATTATTTTCCTGGAAAATTTAAGGTTATCATAGTGAACAGTATACTATTGCATCTCCTTTCTTTGGTATTGGAAGATGGATTGACCTCTTCCACTATGTTTTGACCAGATCTCTTTGGCATACTTTAGTTAGATCCTTTAATTATTCTGCTTCTGTACCTTGCCATACTTTTACAAATATTCCATCAACTGCTGTAGCTTTCTGACTTGGTAATGACTAGTGTCCTGATCTAATTTCTATTTTCTAATCCAAGAAGTTCTTGTAAATAGGGAATGTCTTCTAAATTATCTTGCATTTCCATATCTCTACTGTACAAAATTTCAGTTATAACAAGTCTCATAACCACCATTTGAAGATATTATAAGCCTTCCTAGAGGTACCTATGATCCATTTTTGTAGTTACAACGGCTGCACACACACACACCCTGCAGTCACATGATTATATTTTGGATTCTTGACAACAGCTCACCATTACAGCTATTTGCAGAGTGCCACAATCACATCCGAGCAACTTGTCAATGTTTTCTGGTTGCTGGTGCATACTTCCAATTTTTGTCAAAAAATGCCCATGGCATTCATGTAATGACCATTCCAAAAAAAATCAAAATACCTTGCTGTTGTCACTAAAGTGATCTTCTCCCTCCAGGATTCTGCTATATTTATGCCATCCAATATTGGTACCTGCTTTATTTAGCTGAGTACGGGGATGGCCTTCAAACCTTGGATGAACCTTCTAGAATTTAAATGCTCTTGGCATATACTCTTAGCATTCTTCACTTATTCCTCCCAGGATCATACACTTTCCCTACCCCTTGTGGTTCATGAATAACAATTAATAAACACACTGAATAGGAAAGACAAAACAACTTAGGTTGTAGATAAACTTAAATAATTGCTACTGTCTGTAATCCACTAACACATGAATTACCAAACTGCATACAAGTCAAAGTGAAGAAGATTCCAACTCTGATCTACTTATTGTTACACTGTCAAGAGTCCTTCGGAAGAAATTATGCAGGCAGGATGGATTGGCAAAGATAAACTCTTTTTGATGTAATTATTTAAAAAATGAAGTACTTGTCACAAAGCTGCATGATAGCATAGATTAAATAGTAAATTTAATGGCTAGCTCATCCTCGTATATCTTCAACAGTAAAATAGCAATTTTAGAAGAAAAGTTTAGAAGAAAAATTATTGTAATGTACTCTAACTGCCACAATCGTTACCTTGATTTTATAGTGCCAAACTTAATCTAATTTAACAATAAACTCCTTTGGATTTAAGATGGGGATTAAGATCAATATACCATAATTTCTATTCATGCTTATAAAAGCCAAAGAGTAAAAAAATATAACATGGCAAACAATATTTTTTTGGGTAAAAATACACTAAGAATTGGGGAGGGGGTTATAAATGTCTGATTAAAAAAAAATCAAGCTGGAACAACTATATGAAAAATGAATAAAGACTATGCATGTCTCTTTCTATATACATGCATGTTCTCATGTATCTTTCTATATAGGCTATCTTAGGAAATCCCTAGAAAAAAAGCACACCATACATAGTTGTTGATTGCAACTCACTCCATAGAAAATCCTGAGTAACATGTTTTAATCAGAATGAAAGCAGAGTATAGTGAAAAGAGGTTGGCAAACTCCCTTAGGTGGGCAATTATGACAAGAGGTCTTTAACCCTTTTTCCCACATATTGACTCTCATTTACAAATGCCATATTAGGCTATTTTTTAATTACTATTTCTCCCATGCTGGCTTCTGAAGTCAGAATATCAAATAAACATACATTTAATTCAGACTTAGCTGACATTATATTGGTCAATTAAAGATAGATTATTGTTCTCATTTTCCAGAACAGTTGATCTACAAAAAGTATTGACAATGTATGTCTATTATGGAATGAAATGTACAGAAAATAAATTTTATCTAAAAATAAATCATATATAAAACAATGATATATGAAATTATTACCATTGCTAGTACTGTAACATCTGAAATGGTTATAAGAGTGGCTGTGAGTCCTTAGAAATCCCTATTCTCTTTTAAATAGGATTATTACTTGAATTCTCTCTCCCCCTCCCCCTCCATCCTTCTCTTTCTTTGTTACTAAAAAGGTTGAATATTGCCATAATCTCTTCATAGGAAGTTCAATTTTGTAATAAATGTGTCTTTTTTATAGGCCCGATACATTTTGTATTCAAGGAGACAAAGATTAAATTTTACAAAGTAGATTGGAGACCGCAAGCTTTCTTAAAGATACAACTAATGGCTGTCTGCCTGATGTTATTGATGCTGTTCACAACATAATTTCTACCACAATTTAGCATCATTAGTTTAAAAGAATTACTTTCCAGGATTTCACATCTATGAGATATAACTCTCAAATTAAACCCAGACAGGAATCAGTTCTAACCAGTAACCAGTTACGCAAGGATAAGTATAAAAATATGGAAAATACAACTTCTCAACAGGTCAGTGCCACACACACAAAAATCTTGTAACATTTGCCAAAAAGATGCATTCAATATTATGTAACATGTTTGGTTGACTGTGCGAACCATAACAGAAAATATTGTAGTAAAATCTAAAAGAATGCAAAGGAGTTATAGACTCCTCCTGCTGCCAAATACCTCCCACCGACCAGTTCGCTCCCGCAGAGAGGGCCTCCTCACGGTGCCGTCAGACAGACAATGTCGGCTGGTGACCCCCAGGGGGAGAGCCTTCTCTGTGGCAGCTCCTGCCCTTTGGAATGACCTACCCTCTGAACTACGTACCATCACAGACCTACGTCTCTTCCGTCGGGCCCTGAAGACACATTTATTTCGTGCTGCCGGTCTCTCATAGTTTTTAATTGATTTTAGTACGGGGTTTTAACTGCAGGTCAACACATTTAATACATTTTAATATATCATTTTAACTTTTGTACTACCCATTTTTACTATGGCTGTGCACCGCCCTGAGTCCCGGAAGGGAGAAGGGCAGTACATAAATTGAATAAATTGAATAAATTAAATTGAATCCATATCTTCTATGAAATTTGACATTTATCAATCACCAGTTAAGAAGGGCCTTATATCAAAGAAAATAAGACTTGGAACATAATCTAAAATTCTACTCCTACTCCTTTTATAAATTTTTACTCTAACCTGATATCATTTTCAGTTTATTGTGTTTTATAGAAAAACTAAACGATATGCTACACTTGCATCTTATAGTAAAATCTTACACCATCTAAAATTCTGAATTGCTTTCTTTTTTAATATCACCCCTTCTTTAAATTATTATGGCATATCATAGTGAATAATGGAAAAAATGCTTAATCTTAATTGACCCTTTTCGACCAGGTGAAATATGCAAAAAAGTGAGAATATCTTGTAAAAATGAACAAATTTAAGAAATAAAATCTTTCAAGTGTTAGCAGGTCAGACATTTGGACAAAAAAGATATAAAAACATGTCTGCATGTTCTATTGCTGTCACCAATGCTAACAGTTATAAGCTTTCACTGATGTGAATAATTCAAAATGCCATCTGTTTCGTTCAGTGTAAAGCTAACATGCAGAGAACAAGGTCAGTCTCTTCCATATTCTTAGTCACTAAAATTTCTACCTTGACACCAGTTTGACTATATGATACTCCTAGTGTTGGATGTGAATGTTCTAATAGCTTCTTCACAGCAGTTAGTCGGTTTAGTGTATTGTACAGAAAATAAAGGAATAGGCAGACGAAAGACTTCAATGATTATAAACACAGTACCAGCTTCCAAGTCCTTTAAAATCTGTCAAATATTTTAAACCAATAAGACTATATACACTGAGAAAAAAAATATGTACGTCAAATTGTAAGGGGTGTGTATGAAATAAAGGAGCAAGATAACTGCCACAAAGTTACTATGCTTGATCCTTTTAGCTAGCATGTGCAAGGATGAGGCTAAAGCAACTGTTCAGAAGTCAATACATTGTTCTCTCCATTCTGAATGACTGAATTACTACATAAAACATCACTTTGCTAATATCAACTTGGCTTTTCCCATGCTACCACTGCAAATAAGATAACGTCGGGAGCAGAAAGGGAAATTGGTTCTTTTTTAGAATCTGACCCAGGTTTTTGTAATGTTGAAGCTATAAAAAAACAAGTCAATGAAGGAGGATTGGAGGCAGGAAGACCTTGAGAAAAAGGATATATAGTTTGTCCTCCTCGTCAGATTACAAGTAATTCCCAAAAATGTACTTACAACCCAGTTTCAGGGTTCTGAGGATCTCTCCTCTCTCTCTCTCTCTCTCTCTCTCTCTCTCTCTCTCACAGACACATATACACGGTCAAGTGATCACATTTTGGGTCCTTAATAACTGGCTTATATTTGTAGTCATTTACAACATTACATGACTTCATTTTTTGGCAGCTTTTGTTTACATTTGGTTTCCAGCAAAAAAGACCAGTGAATAAAATTGATTCAATTAATAATCTTAACATTCACTTAACAGCCATGCCATTCACTAAATGAAAGATACAAAAATACACAAAAAGATTGTAAATTGGACAGTCATTGGTGACTTGCTTAATGACTGCCATAACTTACAATCGTAATCCCAGATTTAATTAAGGCTGTAATTTTAGTACTAACTGTACAGCATGCTTAAAAGTTTAGCAATAGGAATTACAATAGAGCTGGAAGGAACCTGGTTGGTCTTCTAATCTAACCTCCTGTTCAAGCAGTGGACCATATACAATTTCTGACGTGAAAGTCCAGTCTTTTCTTTAAAACCTGCAGTGTTGAAATATTACAAATTCTGAAGGCAAGCTGTTTCACTGGTTAACTGTCCTCACTTTAAGAAGTTTCTCCTTAATCCCATGTGACTTTTCTCCTTGATTAGTTTCCAACCATTGTTTCTTGTCTTGCTTTCTGGTGCTTTCAAACATAAGTTGACCCCCTTTTCTTTGTGGCAGCCCCTCAAATATTGGAATATTGCTATCATTTCCCCCCTAGTCCTTTTCTCTACTCAATTCCTGCAATCGTTCTTCATGTTTTTCTCTCCAGGCCTGTAATCACATTAGATGCTCTTCTTCACACTTTTTCCAAAGTCTCAACATCCTTTTTGCAATTTGGTGAGCAAAACTGGATGCAGTATTCCAGGGGTGGCCTTACTAAGGGTTTATAAAATGGTACTAATACTTCACATGATTTTGATTTTATGTCTTTGTTTATACAACCATGGATTTGTATTAGCTTTTCTGGCTGCTGCCATATACTGCTGACTCATTTTTAAGATATCATCCACTAGGACTCCAAGATCCTTCTCATAGTTACTGTTTTTGAGCCAGGTTTCTGCCGGTTTAGTGTCATTTGCAAATTTGAAGAATTTCCCTTCTATTCCTTCATCTAAGCCGTTTATGAGGATATTGAAGATAGAAGCTTGTAGTACTCCACTGCTAACTTCCCTCCATGTAAATATAGTACCATTAAGGAATAATGAGATGCCTAGAGAGTAGATGGAGGTCTTCTCGTTCTGAATCTGACCGGACACAGGTAAGAGCCCATTTACGGACTTACATTGTGGCGCTGAGAGTAGCCAAACGTCATCATTGCGCTACTCTCATAGCATCCGCAGAAAACCGCCCTGCCGCCCTGTTTAGGGTGACCCGCTCCCTCCTTCAACAGAGGGTGCGGGAAGCCCCGCTACAGGGTAGAGCAGAGGAATTTGTGACTTTTCTGCAGGAGAAAATCGCTCAGATACAGAACGAGTTAGCCCCCATTCATGGCCCAGTGGGATGCCACGAGAGAGATCTTGTTTGGGAGGAGTTTGACTCCGTTACTTCCGAGGATATGGACAGGTTACGTGGGCGACTGCGAGCCACCACATGTTTATTGGACCCGTGTCCCTCCTGGCTTGTACTGGCATCCTGGGAGGTGACACGAGGCTGGCTCCAGGAGGTGGTCAACGCTTCCTTGAGTGAGGGTGTCTTGCCTGCTTCCCTTAAAGAAGCGATGGTGAGGCCCCTCCTTAAGAAGCCCTCCTTGGATCCAGCTTCTTTGAACAACTACCGTCCCGTCTCCAACCTTCCCTTTTTGGCGAAGGTTGTCGAGAGTGTGGTGGCACAACAGTTTCCCCGTCACCTGGAGGAAGTAGACTATCTAGATCCGCGCCAGTCCGGCTTCCGGCCCGGGCACAGCACCGAGACGGCATTGGTCGCGTTGGTTGATGATCTCTGGAGGGCCAGAGATGGGGGTTGTTCCTCCATCCTGGTCCTATTAGACCTCTCGGCGGCTTTCGATACCATCGACCATGGTATCCTATTGCATCGGCTGGGGGGGTTGGGGGTGGGAGGCACCGTTTTACGGTGGTTCTCCTCCTACCTCTCTGGCCGATCGCAATTTGTGTTGACAGGGGGGCAGAGGTCGACCGCGAGACCCCTCACATGTGGGGTGCCTCAGGGGTCGGTCCTCTCGCCCCTCCTGTTCAACACATACATGAAGCCGCTGGGTGAGATCATCCGTGGTTTTGGGGTAGAATACCATCTGTACGCTGATGACACCCAGCTGTACATTTCTACCCCAAACCACCCCAACGATGCCGTAGCGGTGATGTGCCAGTGCCTGGAAGCTGTACGGATCTGGATGGGAAGTAACGGACTCAGGCTCAACCCGACCAAGACCGAGTGGCTGTGGTTTCCGGCTGCCCGATTCAACCAGCTTATTCCATCGCTGGCCATAGGGGGCGAACATCTTGCCCCTGTGGATGGGGCGCGCAATTTGGGTGTCCTCCTGGATGCCCGGCTGTCCATGGAAGATCAGGTGACAGCCGTGGCCAGGAGGGCGTTTTACCAGGTTCGCCTGGTTCGCCAATTGCGCCCCCTATTGGATCGGGACGCCCTTCGCACAGTCACTCATGCTCTCGTGACATCCCGACTGGACTATTGCAACTCTCTCTACATGGGGCTGCCCCTGAGGTGCACCCGGAGGCTTCAGCTAGTCCAGAATGCAGCCGCGCGGGCAATTATGGGGACCGCAAGGTCTACCCATGTAACACCGCTCCTGCGCGAGCTGCACTGGCTGCCTGTCGTCTTCCGGGTGCGCTTCAAGGTGCTAGTCATCATCTTCAAAGCGCTCCATGGCTCGGGACCTAGCTATCTGCAGGATCGGATCCTGCCTCATACGTCCTCACGGCCGATTCGCTCCCACAGAGAGGGGCTTCTCCGGGTGCCGTCCACTAGACTGTGTCAGCGGGCGACACCCAGGGGAAGGGCGCTCTCTGTGGCGGGCCCGGCCCTCTGGAATGACCTTCCCCCCGACATTAGGACAACTACGGACCTCCGCTCCTTCCGTCTTAAATTGAAAACTTACTTTTTCCGTCTGGCCGGCCTGGGATAGCCTCCTTGCCTTGGGATTTTATAGAATAGGTTTTAGTTTAATCGGGATTTTAGCACAGGGTTTATTTAATTGGTTTTTAAATTTTGTTGTTTATTTATTGTTGTTGTTATTTATTGTTTTTATGCTACCTGTGCACCGCCCCGAGTCCCCGTGGGGAGAGGGGGCGGTATAGAAATAATAAAATTATTATTATTATTATTATTAATACTAGTTGAGTACAGTTTCTCAGCCAGTTACAAATCCATCTGACAATGATGCTATCTATCCCACATTTTTCTAGTTTATTTGTAGTTATTTTGTAGAACACCTTGCTGAAGTCTAAATATATTATGTCCACAGCATTTTGCTGGTCTACTAATTTAGTCACTTTGTCAGTCAAAGAATGAAATAAGATTGGTTTGGCATGATCTATTTCTAACAAACCCATGCTGGCTTCTAATTATAACTTTGTTTCTAGATGTTCACAGATCTGTTTTTTGATCATTTTTTCCAGTATCTTCCCAGGTATTCAAGTTAGGCTGATCAATATAGTTTCCTGGGTCTGTTCCCCACCCTTTTTTTGAAGATGGGAACCACATCAGCTCTTTTCCAATCATCTGTTAATTCCCCTGTGTGCCAGGATTTTTGAAAGATATGATACAACGGTTCTGAGATAACATCTGCCAGCTCCTTCAGTATGGGATGTAATCCATCAAGTCCCAGTGATTTATATTCATCAAGACCAGTCAGGTGTTATCTTACCATTCTCTTGCTTATTTTAATTTTTATTTGCATCTGTCTTTTACAATTAATGCTCGCCATGACTGGGGAGGGACGGACAGAGGAGTGAGGCAGAGCCGGGCCCTCCTGTGATGATGCTGCCCAGCCATGGCAGCAATCTATTGGACACTTGCTGGCCAGCTGGCTGATTCTGATGGCCTTTGGCAATGGCCACGAGCTACCCGCCAGACAATCCTGACCTGCAGGACCGTACCATGCAGCTGAGCACTCAGCAACTTCTGGTGGCCAGGAACCACTTGCTGAACATTCTTTGAGGCTACACTACTCACCTGAGCGAATGGCAGCTTCTGGAGGCTTCCACGACAACAGCATGTCATCAGCTGGGACATCCCATCTGCATGTGGATTGGCAGATGGACATACACTGCCCAATGATGGATGGTAGCTACTGAAGGGTGTGGGCTGTCAGCCGGCCAGCAAGTGGGGCCCAAGAACTTAAAAGGCACTGGGAGGCGGCCAGCACTGACTTTACAAGAACTTTTCTTTTTCCTGTTCACTATGTTTTGAGGTTCTGACCTGATTGGGGGAGGGAATTAAAGCAGAATTTTCTGCATTTACATGATTGTCCTGACTCTTTTTGTCTCCTTACAAAATCCAGTCTAGACCAGTTGATTTATGTTTTTGGTAGGTTGGGCTATAGTTTCTTTTTGCATGAAGACTAATGCAAAGAATAAGTTAAGCAGCTCAGCTTTCTCTCTCTAGCCATCTTCCCTTGTTAGTGGACCAACTGTTTCCTTGACTTTTGTTACATTCTGAAACTTTGCAGATTCAGGCTACTTGCTGATATTCTGCCTTAGTTATGTATCCCTCTTTCCATTTTTTGTACTTATACTTTTTGTTATTCAGTTTATCAGAGAGATCTTTGTGCAACCATGCTGGTTTCTTCTTGGATTTCTTGTTTTTCTTTTGCAATGGCATTGTGTTTGACTGGGCTTTTATGGTCATATTTTTCATTGTTTGCCATACTTCCTGAGTTGTTTTATGCATGAAATTTTGCTTATGTTCTTAGTTTTTTTTTAAATCAGGTTTTTTTTGCATTTTTATATAATGCAACTCTACCTCTTCTTTGGTTAGGTCTATTTTCTTTTGAACAATTTGTATTCTTCCATGACTACATTCCAGTTATGAGTTTCATCCCACAAGATTTCATTAACGGCAACTATATCATATCTGTCTTCATGTACTAATACTTTTTGTTCTCTACACTTTGAATATTAGTGTATAGACATTTGAGTCCTTTTATGGGTTTTGGGTACTTTCTTATATCTCCTATTTTTTAACTGGGATTTCTATCCTTTCCATCACTCCCTACTTCATTATGTTTTTCTTTTTTATTTCTTCTTTCTTTTTGCTCTTATCTTTGTGAGAGTGAACCTATAGCACGTGTACCAGAAGTAGCACATAGAGCCATCTCTCTGGGCATGGCAGCCATTGCCTGTTGCTGTTCTGGGTTCTGGAGCACAAATGATCACCAGCCAACTGATCTTTGCATGCGTGGGAGTGCCGAAAACTGGAAGAGCAGCTCTGTGGTGCGCATGCGTGTGTCGGGAAGCTGAATTTCTAGTTTCCAGTGCACGCATGTGTGCTGGCCAGCTGGTCTTCGTAAGTGCATGTGCGCCAGAAACCAAAAGAGGTGACCAAGCGTGCATGCGCTTGCTGGAAACCAGAAGGTCAGCTTCCTGGCACGCGTATGCCCCATGTGCACTTGATGCCAAAAAGACTTGTGAACACTGCCTTATCTCATATGATTAGTTATCTAGTGGTTTTTACTTGGAATTAGGTTCTAAAGCTGTGAAGATTGCTGCCCCTCTCCCCTTAATTTTAGTTTAAAGCCCTTTTGATAAGAAGAGACAGATGTTTTCCCAAAATATTGTTTCCAGTTCTTGTGAGATGCAGTCCATCCCTTGCCAGGAGGTCTTGTAGATAATGCAGGCCATGGTCTAGGAAGCCAAAATTCTGTTGACAACACCAGTTTTTAAGCCAGTAGTTCTTTTCTAAAATCCTTTGCTCCCTCATTGGATTTTGGCCTTTTGTTGGAAGTATAGGTGGAAACACCACTTGTGCTCCTAATTCTTTAATGTTCTTCCCTAGCTGTTCATAATTTCGTTATTATTTTCAGAATCACTGTTGTGCCATTGGTCCCCATATATGGGAGTAGTACTCCATGGGATTGATTATTTTAGTAAGGTACTCAGTTACATTTTTTTAATTTTTGCTCCAGGGAGCCAATATGCCTCCCTTGATTGACTGCCTGGTCTGCAGACTATAGTTTCTGTTCCCTAAGAACTGAATCTCCTATCACCAATATTCACCTTTTTATTCCTAGGGAAGTCAGAAATACTTTTCGTTCTTTTGCAGTAATGCTGGGTTGTGCTTCTTTTTTAAGAAACTGTTTGGGAGTCTAAAAAGTATTTAGCTTAAATCTAAAGTCAAAACACAAATATATTATTTTGGTTATGAATTAAAGTTAAATTAACAAATTCCAGGAATGCCTGCTCAAATGTTTCAATGCAGAGAGTTATTTTTGCTACTTTTGTGGTATATTTGAAACCTTATTCTTTTATATTCTAGTAGCAAAAAACTATTCAAAATGTGCATCAATTGTATTTTATGTGAGAATAAAGTCAAGTTAAGATTGAGATCAATTAGACCATCCAGTATTCTTTGGATATGAAGTGTATGTAAAAACTAGAACTGAACAACAAATAGGCATTTTTCTGGGTATACAAATAACTATTTCTTACTGCTTTGTTTTGTCTTCTTTTCTGGTCCCAGTTGTCTTCCTTCTTGTGAATGAAAGACAATGAAATTGTACCACTCTTTTATTGAGAATATGAGTTTCAAGTTGCTTATTAACACGATAATTTGCAAAATGTCTATGGAGATTCTGTCATCTATGTTATGGTTGTCCCAAAGGTGTTTTTTCAAGAGGCAACTGGACTTTCTGGTTTTTCTTTGAAGATGTTTTGCTTCTCATCCAAGAAGCTTCTTCAACTCCAAAGAGGTTCTTTCTGAAGAGCTTCTTTCTTTGGGATGATAATTTACACATTATTTTTAATTCCCGTTTTTTAAATTGTTTGTGGAATGATTAAAATAAAATTATCAACATTTATATTTAAATACATTCCAATTAAGTCCAAGAAAAAAACTGTCTCAAGCAGCCGTCCTGTTCGGTAGCAAGCCATATTCCGTTAAATATTCTTATATCAGTTGTAAGTTGATAGAAAAGATATTTCATACACAATGCTCCATAATCGTTAGATGAGAATATATAAAAACACAGAAACTGAAAAACCAAATATTTATTCTGCTGGATCAGGGGAAGGCCCATCTTACCCCATTTGTTCCTCATGTTAATAGGCTTTGTAAGCAGGAGATAGAAATATACCATTTCTCCACAGCTGTTCTTTTGTACAAGGTTTTTGGAGGAATGTAGCTTCTATGTTGGGACAGCACTGAATCTGAAGAGGTACATGTTCTTGATAAAGTAAAAGATCCTTCAAACAGAATGGCAACGTATCAGCTTAGCAGTCTTTTTATCACCAAGCCAATCAATCACTGCCAATGCTTAATAATAACAGACATGCTCTATTGCTCTAACTAGTCTCTATACATTTTCTTCAGCAGCTACCATAAATTTCAAAACATTCCCTTCCATGAATGACAGTTCCTTTTCATTCTCACACCATAGGGAGATAGGGGATATTCAGCATGACCTATTGCACTGTAATTTCTACTTAAACCTGTGTGATGTATAAATTCAGTCCCTCATAAAGGAATTCCCAGGCATTGATAACTAGTGGTATGTCCCCTATCTTGTAGCAAATCATAAGAAAACTACCCATAATGTAAAAAAGTTTTGCCTTGCTGCTTCGAGAGTAAGGCAAAAAATATCCAATAAAATTGCATTCCTTTGATACCTTTAAATATTTTCCTTTCCTTCTATCTAATTTAACTTTTTAAATTGTCATTTTAATGTATGTTTCATGTATTTAATGTATATTGCACATGTTGTCAAAGATCATATAGTTATGCATTATAAAAGCCTGATTCCCATAAATAATCTTCGGGGACGTTTCTTATTAGTATCTAGAAAACTGCCAATATTTTGCTTTGTTTTTAAACAATTGGCAATCCAATTGACAGGCCTTCTTAACCCATGACTTTTAAGCTCATTCAAGAGCCTTTGATGAGAAGCCTTGTCAAAGCTTCTAGAAAATCCAAATATACAGTGTTAACAGGAACATCTCCACATGCCTCTTGGCAGTGAAAAAAAGTACAATAGATGGATGGTGAGGCAGCCTTTATCTTTTTAGAATCCATACTGATTATCCTTCTAGAAGGCTTGTGCTTATTTTTCCTTTATCATTTCCACCAGTTTGCCTGGAACAGATGTTAAACTGACTGGCCTATTACTTCTCAAACCTCCCCTGAGTTCCTTTTTAAGAAATGGTATCACTGGCTACCTTCCAGTCCTTTGGCACTGGGCCTAATTTGAGGGGCAAGTCATATTTTTGCTAAGAGGTCAGCAATTTCGCTGCTAGAGGTCTTTAAAAACTCTCAGGTGGATACTGTAAGCACCTAGTGATTTGTCACTATGTAGATTTTCAATATGCCCCCAGTATCTCCTCCCCTACCTAAATTTGCTTTAGTTGTTTTGATTCCTTACTTAAAAAGTCAATCAAGGCTTATGTATGTATCCTATATATTCTGAAATAAAGAGAAATTTAAATAATTCATAGAGTTTCTCAGTAATTTCCATATTCTTCTGAGGTTCTCCTCTGATGCAACAAATATGAACATGTTCCAGCTCTTACTTTAACTCAATCCTGATATTCCTGATTGTGGGGAAAGAGGGAATTCTCTACAGCTTTCTGAAAGATTTAAGAGAATTGAGGGGGGGGGATGTTGGACATCAAGGAGAAGAGTATTTCACAAGCCAGGGACTGTCGTGGAAAAGATGTGCTCCCTTGATCCCACTAGATGGCAACATTTAAGAGAAGGAACCTGGAGCAGCCTACTCTATTTGATCTGGTGAAATGGGCAGATGCTCTCATGGAGAAATAGTTCCACAGATAACCTGGTCCAGTGCCATTTATGGATTTAAAGGTAAAAATAAGCACCTTGAATTGTACCTGGAAGAAAACTGGGATTAAGTGAGGGTCATGCAATATGGGTGAACATAGGGGTATCTAACATTGGGCATGTCACCACATTCTGGACCAGCTGTAAGTTCTGGGTGCTGTTCAAAGACAGCCCCATGTAGAATGCAATGAAACACTGCAAATGAGAAGAGATCTGGTTTAAGGGAACATGACACTTAATAGGCATTATGGGCATACAAATCAGTAAAAATACTTTCTTCCTCCTAATTTTTTTTTGTAATTAAATCTGTTTCCCTTGGATGCTGCTTCCTGTTCAAAATATATCACACACAGGTAATTCTTGCTTAATGATTGCTCAGCAACTGTTTGAAATTATGACAATGCTGAATGAAGAGATTTACAATCTGTGCCAGAAGTTATATCTGTTACAGTACTCCATGGTTAGGTGATGAAAATTCAGGAACTTGGCAGTCCATGTGCCCATAGGATCACATGAGTGCTGCAACTCCCCTTATCCACCTGTCTTTTACATCTATGCTCTTAAACTCCAAGGGTAATTTGCAGAACAGCCACCCCCTACACACAAAGAGTGAAATGCCTGGGAAGCTCTAGCTCAGAATTGCTTGAGGTCAGGATGACCAAGAGTAATACACAATGTGAGCACTGGCCCTTAAGCAAAGCTGGGCTGGGGTGGCTGGAGCTTCCCAGATACTTGGTCCTTGTGGAAGGGTGGCCCCTTCACACCCTGCTCATGGAGTTTTTCAGGTATTTGGAGTTTTTGCTATATTGCTGGACCTTAGTTGCTGGGGCAACTAAGGTCCAAGATTGTGATTCCAGTTGTGGTCATTAAGGAAGGAATAGTTGTGGTCACTTTTACAATCAGTGGCCATCATTTGCCTTAAGGTTAAACCTAGGGTCCCCTCTTATCAATTCCAAGATCAATTATCACTTGTAGATATTTGGTTTCTCAAATCTCTCATTATCACACAAACTTCTCTATTTCATGGATCCATTTATCTCACAATCTCAAGATTATCTTCAGAATTATTTTCAAGTTGGCGAACCCAGTCATAGATCTAATTTATAAATTTTATTCCAACCTTTACATAAGAAGGAAAGCCTAACTCAGTTTGTGTTCAATGTTGGTTGTATAGCCATCCAGATTTTTTGATTGGATTTGGCATTTTTAGCTCCCTATCGAGCCCTTCCCAAGGACAGGTGATAGGTAGATGTTATTCAATGGTCTTAAAAGTATTATCAGAGGATGTAAAATGAACAGTGCGTTTCTCATGAATAATATAATGAAATGTAATTTACAAAAGCCAACACTGGATCGGTTGTCACCTGGATCAACAAGGACCATGTCAAGTGTTGGGAGTTCCTGGACCTCTGATGACAATTGGGCTTAGATTTGGAACACTGCTATCATGTCACCTTAATCCTTCTTTTCATTAAACTAGACATACCCAATTCCAGCAACCATTCTTTATGTTTTAGCTTCCAATCCCCTTTGTTGCTCTTCTCTGTACTCTTTCTAGAGTCTCTAAATCTTTTTTACATTGTGGTGACCAAAACTGGATGCAGTATTCCAAGTGTGGTCATTAAGCAATACAAAATAGTATTAACCCTTCACATGATCTTGATTCTATCCCTCTGTTAAGGCAGCCTAGGACTGTGTTGGCTTTTTTGGCAGCTGAAGCACACTCCTGGCTAATATTGAAGCAATGGTCCATACTACTGTTGAACCAGATACCACCTATACTATAAATGTTCATTGGGTTTTTCTTAACTAAATATAGAACCTTACTTTTTTCACCACTGAATTTCATTTTGTTAGGTAAGGCCAAGTGTTCAATTCTGTCAAGATCCTTCTGTATCTTAAGCCTATCTTCTGGAGCGATGGCTATTCCTGCCAACTTGGTGTCATCTGCAAATTTCCTCATCTATCCCCTCATCTAAATCATTGATGAAGATGTTGGAAGAGTTTTAGGCTTAAGACAGAGCCTCGGAGTATTCTACTGCATACTTCCCTCCATGTAGATGCAGTTCCATTGAGGACTACACGTTGAGTGTGGTTGGTCAGCCAGTTACGAATCCATCTGGTGGTGATGCTGTCTAATCCACATTTTTCCATTTTATTAAGTAGTAAGTTGTAGTCTACTTTATCAAATGTATCAACAATTGTTAAATCTGAGGTGTTATGTGGCAGATTTGTTTGAATCCTAAAATCCCAAAGTACTTTATCTTATAATTTTTTTATTACTTCATCTATTTTGTGGTCCCACCATTTCTTGCTTTCAAGGAAATGGTATTTCTTGTAAATATTCCAGTGCACCATGGTTGCACGTTTGTCATGCTGTTGCTTGTAATCAGTCTCTGCAATCTTACTTAAGCACTAACTAGATGATACAGTTTCTTCAATTTCTCAGCAGAGATAACATTTGCTGCCGGTTACCATCTTTTCAGTTCTGGCTTTGTATGCATTTGTTCTTAAGGCTTGGTCTTGTGAAGCCAGTCTTGTGTATGCATTTGTTGTTGATCTTGTGCAGCCAGAATTAGCTGCTCTGTCTGTTCAATATCCTGCTCTTAGCTACTGACAGGTCTTCTTGTTATCTGCTTTGCTTGCTGGTTTGTTTGGTGTGTGTGTTTGTGTGTGTTGGCCATGTAATATTTTGCCTTTCTATGTCTCTCTCTTTTTTATTATTTGGTCTTTCTTGGTAGGCCAGTTTGGTCTTTCCAGCCTTCACAGAGTATTAACGTCAATGTGCTTTCTTCATTGTCCTTCAATGCAGTGTCCTTTTTTCTTCTTTACCTGCCTGGTATACTTGCAACATTCCATGCCCAACTATACTCATTAGTAAGTAGTCTATCAATATCACTGTGTGGGTGAAGGGATTGGTTTTCTATCCAGGGCTTTTACTCTTGCCTGGGTCTAGTTTACTATTCCAGCTGTCCATCTAATGACTGAAATGGTCCAGGTGTTTACATTTAAGTAAATACAGAATACTCTTTTCCAACGGCAGATTAATGCTGCCAATATACAGTAGATATCAAAATGTGGTGTTCTGTTAGGATGTTGTCCTTGATACAAGTTTGATACATACCATGAGATATGGGAACCATATTTTATTACATTATGAATTTTGTAAGAGTTTTCAGCAGATTATTATCTAGCCTACTTTAGAATCATTGCCAGAAAGAGTTTGTTCCAAATATGTCAATATTTTGCTTACTGATAAAATTCCAAAATCACAGGAACAACAACATTTTACTATGGCTATTAAATCAAAAGATCTTTAGCAACATATCAATAAGATTGTTAAACGCTCAGCTCCACTCAGTTGCTCCAACCTCACCCCAATACAAGGGATTATAGCATCGTAAAAAAATGTTAAACTGTTTATCTAATATGTGTTAAATATTTATACCTTGGTCTTTGGGTCTTTTGGCTGTAAACAACACTATCTTATCTCACACAGATTCAGTTTGTCCCAAAACATTTCTCTTTGCCCAACACATTTGCATTTTGTCATCCACACCTTGAAACGGAGATTTCCTGAGCATCTGGTCTGCATATAAAATAGGCGAAGTTTTCAGAATTCTGTCCTAGCAATGTGGCCTTCAATTTCATACTTGGCAGTATAAATTTGGTAAATTTCACTGTTACCAACAAGGACCAGAACCACTGCTTCCTCTCCAGCACTATCTAGGAACCTATCTAGAAGGCATGTGATATCCACAACTATCATGTGAACTCGGTAAGTCAGCATGTGCTCTACACATGAAAATAACATATCAAAATATCAATATCAAATGTCTGATACTATCAAACAAGATAGTAGGTTTTCTAGAATGAATATTTCCACATCCTGAATGTAGCCATCAAAGAGACTGAGTTTCATGTAATAGAATTCTATTCAACCCAGAAAATCTGCCTAGCCCACAACTTAATTCATGGATTTGAGCTACATCCAAAATTTGTGTTTCTTTATATATTGAACCTTTATGAATTGAAATTTGTACACGTTAACTATTCTTCAGAATTACACACTTTGGGAAAGGAATAAAACACTAGCTGTTTCACAGCTTAGCATAGTTCAAGAGAAACAGAACCTGCAAAGACACGTAAAGAATGTTAAAAGTGTCTGGAACTAGAAATAACATTTTAAACATCTATTATATAAATCTAACACTTCTAACAAAGAAAGCAGAGATGAAAACCTCAGTATCCATAGTGAAATCTTTGATTTTAAATTGACAGATATTTGGTTCTTTGCTACCTGAAAATACCATACATCACCAGATATTAACAATAACTGGCATTCCACAAGAGCTAACTAAAAATATATTAATGTCTTGAATCAAAGAACAATTAAATATATGTCAAGCATCTTATCAATCCTGAGTTCTCACTTGAAGCACCGGGAACCAGGGTCAGATTTACTTTGAACACATTATGCTGGGAAAGGTAGAAGAGTAGAGAATGCTCAGCAGTAAGATGGCTAGACTCAAACTGGCAATAAGTGGACCATAGGGAGAGTTGAAAGAATAGATTAATCATCATGAAGAAAATGTATTCTTTATATATAATCTTAGTCCCATTTTTAACTATGTTCTTTGGCTTTAATTACTAGACTTTGCAGTTCCGCTATCAGGTTGTATCAGCACCGACTAGGTAGGTTAGTTGGTTGGTTATTTGTTTTTGTTTCATACTTCTTAACTGACCATCTCTCTCAGAAAGGGAATTTCGCCTGTGTACAATTTATGTTTCTTCCTCCGGTTTTAAAATCACACTCATTTTCTTCCAATTCAATGTTCCTTATTCAGGTTACAGACTGGATAAATAAGTGTAGTAGTCAATATACATCAGAAATAATATCCAATGTTTTTAGATATTTTCTGTGTCAGCTTGAACATGTGGCATCTCTTTTTTCATGTAAGACTTTCATCTGTCTTGGGTGATCTTAAGCATTATTTAGTTAGGAGAGCGATGTCAAACTCAAGGCCTGTGTGCCGAATCTGGCCTGCGGAATGTTTAAATGTGGCCCACAGGGCCAGCCTGGAAATATCAAAGGACCGGCCCACAGTGCAACTGCCAGCCAAAACAGGCTGCGGTGCCTCCACACAACCAGTTTTTGGCCGGAAGATTGTGGCATGAGGCTGAAAATGAAGTGTAGGGGGGGCTGTATGCAGCTCCTCACACCCCATTTTGGCCAGGAGGGTGTGGCAGGAGACATCCATCCCGCCTTTCCCCCACTGCCCTGGAGAACTACAATACTGATCCGGCCCTCAAAGAAATCCAGTTTCACAACCCTTAGTTAGAATGTGAAAGTAAGGATATTTTACAGTAGCTTGCACAATGCTGTTACATTTCCTTTTTTGTGTGAGTGTATTGTATAATGGTCTCTTCCAATCTATTAACCATGTTCATTCTACAAGTTGACATCTTTTAGGATACCAATTCAAGATTCAAACCTTCTTTTGAGTCAGAGACCTTTTGAAAAACTTACCTTGTTTTTCATGTCTTTTTCTATCTTCAGTGTCTTTACAGATGTGATTCTGTTTCTCTAAAAATCTTTAAAATTCTTTGTTAACTTCTTTCTTGGCTTTGTTTTCTCTTTTTGATATTTCCACACATTCAAATATCCCCTTTTCACCCTCCCAGCTTGATTTCATTTTTGGCAGCCTATCACATTCATTTTTCACAACTTCTTTAAGTTTATTCCAAAATTCCTCTAGTTTTCTGAATGCCAGTTGAAGTGAGGATCTCATCATCCAGCACAGTATCATCAATTATTTTATATTTTCTATCATGTAGTTGTCTTGATAAAAATACAGGAGTGGTTTACCATTCCTTTTTCTCATAAAAAGGAATTAATACCATTGCCATTGCCACTAAAGTGATTACCTGTTTACAGCTTCTTCCTATATTAGCTAGGCAGCTGGGGTGACCTTCATGACTTGGGTGAATCTGCTGGAAATATATTCCCTTAGCAAATAGTACCAATGTTCTTCACTCATCCATCCTAGGAAACTTGTCTGCCTCCCAAATCATGATAAGACAGCATACCAAGACTTGAGGGGGAGGGGGGGGGAGCACAGATAGCACAGTGGGGGGGGGGGAGATGTTTTTCTGAAGAACCTTCTTACTACTTTTTTTACAGCTTTTCTTAATTCAGTTTAGAATTATTGTTTATAAAGAGGGACATTTTGAAAAAACTGAACAGAAGATGATTTATGGTAAAGGGCTTAATAGGCAAAAATAATAAAACAATTTCACAACTGACAATCATATTTTTTAAAAAATAATTTCCTTGATTTAATGGTCTTGAAGTAATTATGATCCTTCAATTTCACCATAACAGGAACTGACATGGGTGGAGGACCCAGTTAATAATAGGTAGAAGATAAACGTATGCAACAGTTTCCTTGTGGAGATGATTTTCTCTTCGTAAAGTCATCATGGAATTTGATGGAGATTGAGGTATTTTTCAAGATGAGCAAAGAACATCAGCCTTCTATGTGTAACAAATTTAATATGGTGAATATTTAATTTTAAACATATTGCTACAAGACATTTTATTATTTGCTGACGTTTTCTCTTAACTTCTGCTGTATTAATTTATTTTTAAAAGAATAGTCCTACTTTTTATGAAAAATGAGATAACAATAACGATTGCACCGCTTCATAGTACTTTACAGAGTTAGCATATAGCCTCCAATAATCTGGGCCTTCATTTTGACCTTAGAAGGCTGGAAGGCTGAGTCCATCTTTTGCCAGTGAGAATCAAACTGCTGAACTACTGAATCAAACTACTGAAACTACTGAACTGCTGGGCTACCCCCTACCCCCAGACTATATTCCATCATACTCTACTCGGACAGACTATGATAGTAAGAACTTATAAGAACTGTAAGAGTTGCAAGAACTGTAAGAGCCAGACTATACCTCACTGGAGCATGTGAACTTATTTTAATATGAATTTAATATGAATTATTTAACCATCTTAATCATCAATTTTAACATCTAATTCAAACATTTTATATGCCAACGATGTTCTCCATACTATGTGACCCATTTTATATCATATTTATATTTATTTCTATTTTTATTATTTATATGTCATCATGTAGTCGAGGGCAGATCTCATCGCCGTGCGGGGGTTCCCCCTCTCGCAGGCTTGGCCCTCCTCTCTATTAAGGGCCCACTTCGAGGACGGACTAATTAGTCAAGAGAAGTGGACACACCGCAGATTGAAGGGTTTTTTAATTAAATATTTTATTTAGGGGGTTCCAGGGTGGAGGGAGGGATTAGGCAGCCTAGGGCTAGGAATAGGGCCAGGCCAGTTGGTAATGACGGGAGTGAAGCGGGTGAGTCCAAGACGGGGGGGAATACGGGTCGTTTGTACAGAGAGTTGTTCGATCATAACGGTTGTAGGGAGGGGCAGGGGCGTTGGGAGACAGGAAGGTCATCACCGGGTGGAGGCGCGTGGCCGCTGGTTACAGGTTGTCACGCGCACCAGCCCCCTGGGCTCCCCCCATGATCTAGGTGGTCCGGACTCACAGGGTCAGGGCCTGCGGTTGATGTTATGCAACGCCAGGTCCGTGGTCAACAAAGCCCCCCTCATTAATGACCTTGTGTCGGAGGGGGAGCCGGACCTGGCTGGGATTACGGAGACCTGGTTGGGCCACGGGGGAGGACTTCCGCTCGTGGAAATGTGCCCACCAGGTTACCGTGCGTTTCATCAACCCCGGGCCCTAGGCAGGGGTGGGGGGGGTAGCGGTTATTGTTAGGGAAGGTCTTGAGCCGAGAGAGACCACTGTACCACAGAACCACCGGTTGTGAGTCCCTCTGCGTGTAGTGGGGCCCAGGGAGGCAGTTGGGCGTGCTGATTATATACCTGGCTCCCCGCTATGTATCAGCAGCCCTGCCCGAGCTCCTTGAGGTGATCGCTACGGTGGCAATTGAGACCCCCAGACTGGTAGTCATGGGGGACTTCAATTTGCCATCGTTGGGCGGATCATCTAAGGCAGCTCGGGAGTTCATGGCCTCCATGAAGGCCATGGACCTGACCCAAGTAATTCAGGGTCCCACTCATGCGGGAGGACACACACTGGATCTGATTTTTGTCTCTGGTCAGTGGACGAGTGATCTGGGTATAGGGGATTTAGCCATTATGCCCGTCATGGTCAGATCACTCACTTCTTCGGCTCGACTTTCCAACCGCTACACCCCAGGTAGCGGAGACTCCTAGGTGGTTCCGCCCCAGGCACCTGATGGATCCCGAAAGGTTCCAGACGGAGCTTGGGCCACTACCTATGACCCTGACCCGCGCCCCGACTGAGGACCTGGTGGCCGCATGGAATACTGCAGCTGCCGGGGCCTTGGACTGGGTCGCGCCCTTGCGGCCTCTCATGTGGCGGCGACTCACCCAGGCTCCTTGGTTTACTGAAGAACTGAGGATGATGAAACGCCGCAAGAGACGCCTAGAGAGTAGATGGAGGTCCACACGGTCCGAATCTGATCGAACACAGGCAAGAGCCCAGTTGAGGACTTACCTTGTGGCGATAAGGGTGGCCAACGTCATTATTTTGCTACCCTTATTGCGTCCGCAGATAACCGCCCTGCTGCCCTCTTTGGGGTGACCCGCTCCCTCCTTCAACAGAGGCCGCGGGAAGCCCCGTTGCAGGGCAGAGCAGAGGAATTTGGAGAGTATCTGCAGGATAAAATCGCTCAGATCTGGAGCGAACTGGCCTCCACCGAAAGTGGTCTGGAGGGACTAACGGATGCAGGTCTTGAGATACCATTATGGGAGGAGTTTGACTCTGTTACTTCCGACGATATGGACAGGTTGCGTAGGCGACTGCGAGCCACCACATGTTTATTGGACCTGTGTCCCTCCTGGCTTGTACTGGCATCCTGGGAGGTTACACGAGGCTGGCTCCAGAAACTTGTGAACGCTTCTCTGAGTGAGGGGTTCTTGCCGGCCTCCCTTAAAGAGGCGATGGTGAGACCCCTCCTCAAGAAGCCTTCCCTGGACCCAGCATTGTTAGTAAATTATCATCCGGTCTCCAACCTTCACTTTTTGGCGAAGGTTGTAGAGTGTGGTGGCGCAACAGTTTCCTCGCCACCTGGAGGAAATTGATTATCTGGACCCCCGCCAGTCCGGCTTCCGGCCCGGACACAGCACCGAGACGGCATTGGTCGCGTTGGTGGATGATCTCTGGAGGGCCAGAGATGGGGGTTGTTCCTCCATCCTGGTCCTGTTAGACCTCTCGGCGGCTTTTGATACCATCGACCATGGTATCCTATTGCATCGGCTAGAGGGGTTGGGGGTGAGGGTCACCATTTTACGGTGGTTCTCCTCCTACCTCTCCGGCCGATCGCAATTTGTGTTGGCAGGAGGGCAGAGGTCAGCCTCGAGACCACTCACTTGTGGGGTGCCTCAGGGGTCAGTCTTCTCGCCGCTCCTGTTCAACACATATATGAAGCCGCTGGGTGAGATCATCCGTGGTTTTGGGGTAGAGTACCATCTCTACGCTGATGATACACAGCTGTATATATCTACCCCAAACCATCCCAACGATGCCATCAAAGTGATGTCCCGGTGTCTGGAAGCCGTGCGGATCTGGATGGGAAGGAACAGACTCAGACTCAACCCTTCCAAGACGGAGTGGCTGTGGTTACCGGCGTCCCGGTACAACCAGTTGACACCATCACTGGCCATTGGGGGCAAACATCTAGCCCCCGTGGATAGGGCACGCAACTTGGGCGTCCTCCTGGATACCAGGCTGTCATTAGAAGACCACTTGACGGCCGTGGCCAGGGGGGCGTTCTACCGGGTTCGCCTGATTCATTAGTTGCGGCCCTTATTGGACCGGGACGCCCTTCGCACAGTCACCCATGCGCTCATGACATCCCGTATAGACTACTGCAACACTCTCTACATGGGGCTTCCCTTGAGGTGCACCCGAAGACTGCAGTTAGTCCAGAACGCAGCCGCGCAATTATGGGACCTCCTAGACGCTCCCATGTAACACCGCTCCTGCGCGAGCTGCACTGGCTGCCTGTGGTCTTTCGGGTGCGCTTCAAGGTGTTGATTATCATCTTCAAAGCGCTCCATGGCACGGGACCTAGTTATCTTCGGGATCGCATCCTGCCCCATACATCCCTTCGGCCGATTCGCTCCCACAGAGAGGGACTTCTCCGGGTGCCGTCCACTAGGCAATGCCAGCGGGTGAAGCCCAGGGGAAGGGCCTTCTCTGTGGAGGGCCCAACCCTCTGGAACAACTTACCCCCCGAACTGAGAACGATCACGGATCTCCGCTCTTTCCGCCAGAACCTTAAAACTTATTTTTTCCAACAGGCCGGCCTGGCCTAACTTACATCACCTAGCCCACAGTCTGCAGTTAAATTGTTTTAAATTGGTTTTAGGGATATTGTTTTAATGTATTTACATTTTTAGCACAGGGATATTAATTTAATTCGGTTTTATATTTTGTATATTGTTGTTTATATATGTTTTTTAAATTGCCTGTGCACCGCCCCGAGTCCCTTTTGGGAAAGGGTGCGGTATATAAATAATAATAAAAAAAACTGCTGGCAGTTGCCAGTCAGCAGAATTAGCCTGCGATACTGCATTCTAAACACTGCTAATAAAATTCAAACATAATAATAATGATAAATAGTAAAGATTTGGTTTCTTAGATCCAACTTTATTTATTTATGAATGTATATGGCCTAAAGTTATACCTTTAGGAGGAAATTGTTTCTTTTTAAGATTGATAATGATAAAAACTGACATTTTTGTAGAAAAATATAACAGTTGGCTGAGCTTTATTTTTGTTAAAAGTTAAAAGCATGCTTCTTTAGCAAGCGTGTTGGTACACATCTTTGCTTTTCCAACCTTTAAAATTACTTAATCATAGGCACATAATCTTTCCTGAAAAATAGATTCCTGTATATTTTCTCCTCATTTCCTCCTGCTAGAATTGATTTTGTACTATTGATAAGAA